>JAWPHD010000095.1:0-669711 GCA_037043455.1 Cyrtodaria siliqua | reverse complement strand
GAATGTCTGCTTTACTTCATCTTTTCCTTCTTCTGCTCATTTCTCCGTTCTTTTCTCTCTATCGATGGAAAGGTACATAGACCCCAATAAAACGAAACATTGTGTCTACGGCCATATCACGTTGAAAGCACCGGTTCTCGTCCGATCACCGAAGTTAAGCAACGTCGAGCCCGGTTAGTACTTGGATGGGTGACCGCCTGGGAATACCGGGTGCTGTAGACTTTTCTTTTTATATCCATAGTGAAGGGCAGCCTGCTGACATAGTAGCTGGCTTCTACGTGGTCTGTTTACATGGCTGCCAAGCTGCAGAAGCGTCGACACGCACGTTGTTGTGCCTTTAATGAATGTCTGCTTTACTTCATCTTTTCCTTCTTCTGCTCATTTCTCCGTTCTTTTCTCTCTATCGATGGAAAGGTACATAGACCCCAATAAAACGAAACATTGTGTCTACGGCCATATCACGTTGAAAGCACCGGTTCTCGTCCGATCACCGAAGTTAAGCAACGTCGAGCCCGGTTAGTACTTGGATGGGTGACCGCCTGGGAATACCGGGTGCTGTAGACTTTTCTTTTTATATCCATAGTGAAGGGCAGCCTGCTGACATAGTAGCTGGCTTCTACGTGGTCTGTTTACATGGCTGCCAAGCTGCAGAAGCGTCGACACGCACGTTGTTGTGCCTTTAATGAATGTCTGCTTTACTTCATCTTTTCCTTCTTCTGCTCATTTCTCCGTTCTTTTCTCTCTATCGATGGAAAGGTACATAGACCCCAATAAAACGAAACATTGTGTCTACGGCCATATCACGTTGAAAGCACCGGTTCTCGTCCGATCACCGAAGTTAAGCAACGTCGAGCCCGGTTAGTACTTGGATGGGTGACCGCCTGGGAATACCGGGTGCTGTAGACTTTTCTTTTTATATCCATAGTGAAGGGCAGCCTGCTGACATAGTAGCTGGCTTCTACGTGGTCTGTTTACATGGCTGCCAAGCTGCAGAAGCGTCGACACGCACGTTGTTGTGCCTTTAATGAATGTCTGCTTTACTTCATCTTTTCCTTCTTCTGCTCATTTCTCCGTTCTTTTCTCTCTATCGATGGAAAGGTACATAGACCCCAATAAAACGAAACATTGTGTCTACGGCCATATCACGTTGAAAGCACCGGTTCTCGTCCGATCACCGAAGTTAAGCAACGTCGAGCCCGGTTAGTACTTGGATGGGTGACCGCCTGGGAATACCGGGTGCTGTAGACTTTTCTTTTTATATCCATAGTGAAGGGCAGCCTGCTGACATAGTAGCTGGCTTCTACGTGGTCTGTTTACATGGCTGCCAAGCTGCAGAAGCGTCGACACGCACGTTGTTGTGCCTTTAATGAATGTCTGCTTTACTTCATCTTTTCCTTCTTCTGCTCATTTCTCCGTTCTTTTCTCTCTATCGATGGAAAGGTACATAGACCCCAATAAAACGAAACATTGTGTCTACGGCCATATCACGTTGAAAGCACCGGTTCTCGTCCGATCACCGAAGTTAAGCAACGTCGAGCCCGGTTAGTACTTGGATGGGTGACCGCCTGGGAATACCGGGTGCTGTAGACTTTTCTTTTTATATCCATAGTGAAGGGCAGCCTGCTGACATAGTAGCTGGCTTCTACGTGGTCTGTTTACATGGCTGCCAAGCTGCAGAAGCGTCGACACGCACGTTGTTGTGCCTTTAATGAATGTCTGCTTTACTTCATCTTTTCCTTCTTCTGCTCATTTCTCCGTTCTTTTCTCTCTATCGATGGAAAGGTACATAGACCCCAATAAAACGAAACATTGTGTCTACGGCCATATCACGTTGAAAGCACCGGTTCTCGTCCGATCACCGAAGTTAAGCAACGTCGAGCCCGGTTAGTACTTGGATGGGTGACCGCCTGGGAATACCGGGTGCTGTAGACTTTTCTTTTTATATCCATAGTGAAGGGCAGCCTGCTGACATAGTAGCTGGCTTCTACGTGGTCTGTTTACATGGCTGCCAAGCTGCAGAAGCGTCGACACGCACGTTGTTGTGCCTTTAATGAATGTCTGCTTTACTTCATCTTTTCCTTCTTCTGCTCATTTCTCCGTTCTTTTCTCTCTATCGATGGAAAGGTACATAGACCCCAATAAAACGAAACATTGTGTCTACGGCCATATCACGTTGAAAGCACCGGTTCTCGTCCGATCACCGAAGTTAAGCAACGTCGAGCCCGGTTAGTACTTGGATGGGTGACCGCCTGGGAATACCGGGTGCTGTAGACTTTTCTTTTTATATCCATAGTGAAGGGCAGCCTGCTGACATAGTAGCTGGCTTCTACGTGGTCTGTTTACATGGCTGCCAAGCTGCAGAAGCGTCGACACGCACGTTGTTGTGCCTTTAATGAATGTCTGCTTTACTTCATCTTTTCCTTCTTCTGCTCATTTCTCCGTTCTTTTCTCTCCATCGATGGAAAGGTACATAGACCCCAATAAAACGAAACATTGTGTCTACGGCCATATCACGTTGAAAGCACCGGTTCTCGTCCGATCACCGAAGTTAAGCAACGTCGAGCCCGGTTAGTACTTGGATGGGTGACCGCCTGGGAATACCGGGTGCTGTAGACTTTTCTTTTTATATCCATAGTGAAGGGCAGCCTGCTGACATAGTAGCTGGCTTCTACGTGGTCTGTTTACATGGCTGCCAAGCTGCAGAAGCGTCGACACGCACGTTGTTGTGCCTTTAATGAATGTCTGCTTTACTTCATCTTTTCCTTCTTCTGCTCATTTCTCCGTTCTTTTCTCTCTATCGATGGAAAGGTACATAGACCCCAATAAAACGAAACATTGTGTCTACGGCCATATCACGTTGAAAGCACCGGTTCTCGTCCGATCACCGAAGTTAAGCAACGTCGAGCCCGGTTAGTACTTGGATGGGTGACCGCCTGGGAATACCGGGTGCTGTAGACTTTTCTTTTTATATCCATAGTGAAGGGCAGCCTGCTGACATAGTAGCTGGCTTCTACGTGGTCTGTTTACATGGCTGCCAAGCTGCAGAAGCGTCGACACGCACGTTGTTGTGCCTTTAATGAATGTCTGCTTTACTTCATCTTTTCCTTCTTCTGCTCATTTCTCCGTTCTTTTCTCTCTATCGATGGAAAGGTACATAGACCCCAATAAAACGAAACATTGTGTCTACGGCCATATCACGTTGAAAGCACCGGTTCTCGTCCGATCACCGAAGTTAAGCAACGTCGAGCCCGGTTAGTACTTGGATGGGTGACCGCCTGGGAATACCGGGTGCTGTAGACTTTTCTTTTTATATCCATAGTGAAGGGCAGCCTGCTGACATAGTAGCTGGCTTCTACGTGGTCCGTTTACATGGCTGCCAAGCTGCAGAAGCGTCGACACGCACGTTGTTGTGCCTTTAATGAATGTCTGCTTTACTTCATCTTTTCCTTCTTCTGCTCATTTCTCCGTTCTTTTCTCTCTATCGATGGAAAGGTACATAGACCCCAATAAAACGAAACATTGTGTCTACGGCCATATCACGTTGAAAGCACCGGTTCTCGTCCGATCACCGAAGTTAAGCAACGTCGAGCCCGGTTAGTACTTGGATGGGTGACCGCCTGGGAATACCGGGTGCTGTAGACTTTTCTTTTTATATCCATAGTGAAGGGCAGCCTGCTGACATAGTAGCTGGCTTCTACGTGGTCTGTTTACATGGCTGCCAAGCTGCAGAAGCGTCGACACGCACGTTGTTGTGCCTTTAATGAATGTCTGCTTTACTTCATCTTTTCCTTCTTCTGCTCATTTCTCCGTTCTTTTCTCTCTATCGATGGAAAGGTACATAGACCCCAATAAAACGAAACATTGTGTCTACGGCCATATCACGTTGAAAGCACCGGTTCTCGTCCGATCACCGAAGTTAAGCAACGTCGAGCCCGGTTAGTACTTGGATGGGTGACCGCCTGGGAATACCGGGTGCTGTAGACTTTTCTTTTTATATCCATAGTGAAGGGCAGCCTGCTGACATAGTAGCTGGCTTCTACGTGGTCTGTTTACATGGCTGCCAAGCTGCAGAAGCGTCGACACGCACGTTGTTGTGCCTTTAATGAATGTCTGCTTTACTTCATCTTTTCCTTCTTCTGCTCATTTCTCCGTTCTTTTCTCTCTATCGATGGAAAGGTACATAGACCCCAATAAAACGAAACATTGTGTCTACGGCCATATCACGTTGAAAGCACCGGTTCTCGTCCGATCACCGAAGTTAAGCAACGTCGAGCCCGGTTAGTACTTGGATGGGTGACCGCCTGGGAATACCGGGTGCTGTAGACTTTTCTTTTTATATCCATAGTGAAGGGCAGCCTGCTGACATAGTAGCTGGCTTCTACGTGGTCTGTTTACATGGCTGCCAAGCTGCAGAAGCGTCGACACGCACGTTGTTGTGCCTTTAATGAATGTCTGCTTTACTTCATCTTTTCCTTCTTCTGCTCATTTCTCCGTTCTTTTCTCTCTATCGATGGAAAGGTACATAGACCCCAATAAAACGAAACATTGTGTCTACGGCCATATCACGTTGAAAGCACCGGTTCTCGTCCGATCACCGAAGTTAAGCAACGTCGAGCCCGATTAGTACTTGGATGGGTGACCGCCTGGGAATACCGGGTGCTGTAGACTTTTCTTTTTATATCCATAGTGAAGGGCAGCCTGCTGACATAGTAGCTGGCTTCTACGTGGTCTGTTTACATGGCTGCCAAGCTGCAGAAGCGTCGACACGCACGTTGTTGTGCCTTTAATGAATGTCTGCTTTACTTCATCTTTTCCTTCTTCTGCTCATTTCTCCGTTCTTTTCTCTCTATCGATGTAAAGGTACATAGACCCCAATAAAACGAAACATTGTGTCTACGGCCATATCACGTTGAAAGCACCGGTTCTCGTCCGATCACCGAAGTTAAGCAACGTCGAGCCCGGTTAGTACTTGGATGGGTGACCGCCTGGGAATACCGGGTGCTGTAGACTTTTCTTTTTATATCCATAGTGAAGGGCAGCCTGCTGACATAGTAGCTGGCTTCTACGTGGTCTGTTTACATGGCTGCCAAGCTGCAGAAGCGTCGACACGCACGTTGTTGTGCCTTTAATGAATGTCTGCTTTACTTCATCTTTTCCTTCTTCTGCTCATTTCTCCGTTCTTTTCTCTCTATCGATGGAAAGGTACATAGACCCCAATAAAACGAAACATTGTGTCTACGGCCATATCACGTTGAAAGCACCGGTTCTCGTCCGATCACCGAAGTTAAGCAACGTCGAGCCCGGTTAGTACTTGGATGGGTGACCGCCTGGGAATACCGGGTGCTGTAGACTTTTCTTTTTATATCCATAGTGAAGGGCAGCCTGCTGACATAGTATTTGGCTTCTACGTGGTCTGTTTACATGGCTGCCAAGCTGCAGAAGCGTCGACACGCACGTTGTTGTGCCTTTAATGAATGTCAGCTTTACTTCATCTTTTCCTTCTTCTGCTCATTTCTCCGTTCTTTTCTCTCTATCGATGGAAAGGTACATAGACCCCAATAAAACGAAACATTGTGTCTACGGCCATATCACGTTGAAAGCACCGGTTCTCGTCCGATCACCGAAGTTAAGCAACGTCGAGCCCGGTTAGTACTTGGATGGGTGACCGCCTGGGAATACCGGGTGCTGTAGACTTTTCTTTTTATATCCATAGTGAAGGGCAGCCTGCTGACATAGTAGCTGGCTTCTACGTGGTCTGTTTACATGGCTGCCAAGCTGCAGAAGCGTCGACACGCACGTTGTTGTGCCTTTAATGAATGTCTGCTTTACTCCATCTTTTCCTTCTTCTGCTCATTTCTCCGTTCTTTTCTCTCTATCGATGGAAAGGTACATAGACCCCAATAAAACGAAACATTGTGTCTACGGCCATATCACGTTGAAAGCACCGGTTCTCGTCCGATCACCGAAGTTAAGCAACGTCGAGCCCGGTTAGAACTTGGATGGGTGACCGCCTGGGAATACCGGGTGCTGTAGACTTTTCTTTTTATATCCATAGTGAAGGGCAGCCTGCTGACATAGTAGCTGGCTTCTACGTGGTCTGTTTACATGGCTGCCAAGCTGCAGAAGCGTCGACACGCACGTTGTTGTGCCTTTAATGAATGTCTGCTTTACTTCATCTTTTCCTTCTTCTGCTCATTTCTCCGTTCGTTTCTCTCTATCGATGGAAAGGTACATAGACCCCAATAAAACGAAACATTGTGTCTACGGCCATATCACGTTGAAAGCACCGGTTCTCGTCCGATCACCGAAGTTAAGCAACGTCGAGCCCGGTTAGTACTTGGATGGGTGACCGCCTGGGAATACCGGGTGCTGTAGACTTTTCTTTTTATATCCATAGTGAAGGGCAGCCTGCTGACATAGTAGCTGGCTTCTACGTGGTCTGTTTACATGGCTGCCAAGCTGCAGAAGCGTCGACACGCACGTTGTTGTGCCTTTAATGAATGTCTGCTTTACTTCATCTTTTCCTTCTTCTGCTCATTTCTCCGTTCGTTTCTCTCTATCGATGGAAAGGTACATTGACCCCAATAAAACGAAACATTGTGTCTACGGCCATATCACGTTGAAAGCACCGGTTCTCGTCCGATCACCGAAGTTAAGCAACGTCGAGCCCGGTTAGTACTTGGATGGGTGACCGCCTGGGAATACCGGGTGCTGTAGACTTTTCTTTTTATATCCATAGTGAAGGGCAGCCTGCTGACATAGTAGCTGGCTTCTACGTGGTCTGTTTACATGGCTGCCAAGCTGCAGAAGCGTCGACACGCACGTTGTTGTGCCTTTAATGAATGTCTGCTTTACTTCATCTTTTCCTTCTTCTGCTCATTTCTCCGTTCTTTTCTCTCTATCGATGGAAAGGTACATAGACCCCAATAAAACGAAACATTGTGTCTACGGCCATATCACGTTGAAAGCACCGGTTCTCGTCCGATCACCGAAGTTAAGCAACGTCGAGCACGGTTAGTACTTGGATGGGTGACCGCCTGGGAATACCGGGTGCTGTAGACTTTTCTTTTTATATCCATAGTGAAGGGCAGCCTGCTGACATAGTAGCTGGCTTCTACGTGGTCTGTTTACATGGCTGCCAAACTGCAGAAGCGTCGACACGCACGTTGTTGTGCCTTTAATGAATGTCTGCTTTACTTCATCTTTTCCTTCTTCTGCTCATTTCTCCGTTCTTTTCTCTCTATCGATGGAAAGGTACATAGACCCCAATAAAACGAAACATTGTGTCTACGGCCATATCACGTTGAAAGCACCGGTTCTCGTCCGATCACCGAAGTTAAGCAACGTCGAGCCCGGTTAGTACTTGGATGGGTGACCGCCTGGGAATACCGGGTGCTGTAGACTTTTCTTTTTATATCCATAGTGAAGGGCAGCCTGCTGACATAGTAGCTGGCTTCTACGTGGTCTGTTTACATGGCTGCCAAGCTGCAGAAGCGTCGACACGCACGTTGTTGTGCCTTTAATGAATGTCTGCTTTACTTCATCTTTTCCTTCTTCTGCTCATTTCTCCGTTCTTTTCTCTCTATCGATGGAAAGGTACATAGACCCCAACAAAACGAAACATTGTGTCTACGGCCATATCACGTTGAAAGCACCGGTTCTCGTCCGATCACCGAAGTTAAGCAACGTCGAGCCCGGTTAGTACTTGGATGGGTGACCGCCTGGGAATACCGGGTGCTGTAGACTTTTCTTTTTATATCCATAGTGAAGGGCAGCCTGCTGACATAGTAGCTGGCTTCTACGTGGTCTGTTTACATGGCTGCCAAGCTGCAGAAGCGTCGACACGCACGTTGTTGTGCCTTTAATGAATGTCTGCTTTACTTCATCTTTTCCTTCTTCTGCTCATTTCTCCGTTCTTTTCTCTCTATCGATGGAAAGGTACATAGACCCCAATAAAACGAAACATTGTGTCTACGGCCATATCACGTCGAAAGCACCGGTTCTCGTCCGATCACCGAAGTTAAGCAACGTCGAGCCCGGTTAGTACTTGGATGGGTGACCGCCTGGGAATACCGGGTGCTGTAGACTTTTCTTTTTATATCCATAGTGAAGGGCAGCCTGCTGACATAGTAGCTGGCTTCTACGTGGTCTGTTTACATGGCTGCCAAGCTGCAGAAGCGTCGACACGCACGTTGTTGTGCCTTTAATGAATGTCTGCTTTACTTCATCTCTTCCTTCTTCTGCTCATTTCACCGTTCTTTTCTCTCTATCGATGGAAAGGTACATAGACCCCAATAAAACGAAACATTGTGTCTACGGCCATATCACGTTGAAAGCACCGGTTCTCGTCCGATCACCGAAGTTAAGCAACGTCGAGCCCGGTTAGTACTTGGATGGGTGACCGCCTGGGAATACCGGGTGCTGTAGACTTTTCTTTTTATATCCATAGTGAAGGGCAGCCTGCTGACATAGTAGCTGGCTTCTACGTGGTCTGTTTACATGGCTGCCAAGCTGCAGAAGCGTCGACACGCACGTTGTTGTGCCTTTAATGAATGTCTGCTTTACTTCATCTTTTCCTTCTTCTGCTCATTTCTCCGTTCTTTTCTCTCTATCGATGGAAAGGTACATAGACCCCAATAAAACGAAACATTGTGTCTACGGCCATATCACGTTGAAAGCACCGGTTCTCGTCCGATCACCGAAGTTAAGCAACGTCGAGCCCGGTTAGTACTTGGATGGGTGACCGCCTGGGAATACCGGTTGCTGTAGACTTTTCTTTTTATATCCATAGTGAAGGGCAGCCTGCTGACATAGTAGCTGGCTTCTACGTGGTCTGTTTACATGGCTGCCAAGCTGCAGAAGCGTCGACACGCACGTTGTTGTGCCTTTAATGAATGTCTGCTTTACTTCATCTTTTCCTTCTTCTGCTCATTTCTCCGTTCTTTTCTCTCTATCGATGGAAAGGTACATAGACCCCAATAAAACGAAACATTGTGTCTACGGCCATATCACGTTGAAAGCACCGGTTCTCGTCCGATCACCGAAGTTAAGCAACGTCGAGCCCGGTTAGTACTTGGATGGGTGACCGCCTGGGAATACCGGGTGCTGTAGACTTTTCTTTTTATATCCATAGTGAAGGGCAGCCTGCTGACATAGTAGCTGGCTTCTACGTGGTCTGTTTACATGGCTGCCAAGCTGCAGAAGCGTCGACACGCACGTTGTTGTGCCTTTAATGAATGTCTGCTTTACTTCATCTTTTCCTTCTTCTGCTCATTTCTCCGTTCTTTTCTCTCTATCGATGGAAAGGTACATAGACCCCAATAAAACGAAACATTGTGTCTACGGCCATATCACGTTGAAAGCACCGGTTCTCGTCCGATCACCGAAGTTAAGCAACGTCGAGCCCGGTTAGTACTTGGATGGGTGACCGCCTGGGAATACCGGGTGCTGTAGACTTTTCTTTTTATATCCATAGTGAAGGGCAGCCTGCTGACATAGTAGCTGGCTTCTACGTGGTCTGTTTACATGGCTGCCAAGCTGCAGAAGCATCGACACGCACGTTGTTGTGCCTTTAATGAATGTCTGCTTTACTTCATCTTTTCCTTCTTCTGCTCATTTCTCCGTTCTTTTCTCTCTATCGATGGAAAGGTACATAGACCCCAATAAAACGAAACATTGTGTCTACGGCCATATCACGTTGAAAGCACCGGTTCTCGTCCGATCACCGAAGTTAAGCAACGTCGAGCCCGGTTAGTACTTTGATGGGTGACCGCCTGGGAATACCGGGTGCTGTAGACTTTTCTTTTTATATCCATAGTGAAGGGCAGCCTGCTGACATAGTAGCTGGCTTCTACGTGGTCTGTTTACATGGCTGCCAAGCTGCAGAAGCGTCGACACGCACGTTGTTGTGCCTTTAATGAATGTCTGCTTTACTTCATCTTTTCCTTCTTCTGCTCATTTCTCCGTTCTTTTCTCTCTATCGATGGAAAGGTACATAGACCCCAATAAAACGAAACATTGTGTCTACGGCCATATCACGTTGAAAGCACCGGTTCTCGTCCGATCACCGAAGTTAAGCAACGTCGAGCCCGGTTAGTACTTGGATGGGTGACCGCCTGGGAATACCGGGTGCTGTAGACTTTTCTTTTTATATCCATAGTGAAGGGCAGCCTGCTGACATAGTAGCTGGCTTCTACGTGGTCTGTTTACATGGCTGCCAAGCTGCAGAAGCGTCGACACGCACGTTGTTGTGCCTTTAATGAATGTCTGCTTTACTTCATCTTTTCCTTCTTCTGCTCATTTCTCCGTTCTTTTCTCTCTATCGATGGAAAGGTACATAGACCCCAATAAAACGAAACATTGTGTCTACGGCCATATCACGTTGAAAGCACCGGTTCTCGTCCGATCACCGAAGTTAAGCAACGTCGAGCCCGGTTAGTACTTGGATGGGTGACCGCCTGGGAATACCGGGTGCTGTAGACTTTTCTTTTTATATCCATAGTGAAGGGCAGCCTGCTGACATAGTAGCTGGCTTCTACGTGGTCTGTTTACATGGCTGCCAAGCTGCAGAAGCGTCGACACGCACGTTGTTGTGCCTTTAATGAATGTCTGCTTTACTTCATCTTTTCCTTCTTCTGCTCATTTCTCCGTTCTTTTCTCTCTATCGATGGAAAGGTACATAGACCCCAATAAAACGAAACATTGTGTCTACGGCCATATCACGTTGAAAGCACCGGTTCTCGTCCGATCACCGAAGTTAAGCAACGTCGAGCCCGGTTAGTACTTGGATGGGTGACCGCCTGGGAATACCGGGTGCTGTAGACTTTTCTTTTTATATCCATAGTGAAGGGCAGCCTGCTGACATAGTAGCTGGCTTCTACGTGGTCTGTTTACATGGCTGCCAAGCTGCAGAAGCGTCGACACGCACGTTGTTGTGCCTTTAATGAATGTCTGCTTTACTTCATCTTTTCCTTCTTCTGCTCATTTCTCCGTTCTTTTCTCTCTATCGATGGAAAGGTACATAGACCCCAATAAAACGAAACATTGTGTCTACGGCCATATCACGTTGAAAGCACCGGTTCTCGTCCGATCACCGAAGTTAAGCAACGTCGAGCCCGGTTAGTACTTGGATGGGTGACCGCCTGGGAATACCGGGTGCTGTAGACTTTTCTTTTTATATCCATAGTGAAGGGCAGCCTGCTGACATAGTAGCTGGCTTCTACGTGGTCTGTTTACATGGCTGCCAAGCTGCAGAAGCATCGACACGCACGTTGTTGTGCCTTTAATGAATGTCTGCTTTACTTCATCTTTTCCTTCTTCTGCTCATTTCTCCGTTCTTTTCTCTCTATCGATGGAAAGGTACATAGACCCAAATAAAACGAAACATTGTGTCTACGGCCATATCACGTTGAAAGCACCGGTTCTCGTCCGATCACCGAAGTTAAGCAACGTCGAGCCCGGTTAGTACTTTGATGGGTGACCGCCTGGGAATACCGGGTGCTGTAGACTTTTCTTTTTATATCCATAGTGAAGGGCAGCCTGCTGACATAGTAGCTGGCTTCTACGTGGTCTGTTTACATGGCTGCCAAGCTGCAGAAGCGTCGACACGCACGTTGTTGTGCCTTTAATGAATGTCTGCTTTACTTCATCTTTTCCTTCTTCTGCTCATTTCTCCGTTCTTTTCTCTCTATCGATGGAAAGGTACATAGACCCCAATAAAACGAAACATTGTGTCTACGGCCATATCACGTTGAAAGCACCGGTTCTCGTCCGATCACCGAAGTTAAGCAACGTCGAGCCCGGTTAGTACTTGGATGGGTGACCGCCTGGGAATACCGGGTGCTGTAGACTTTTCTTTTTATATCCATAGTGAAGGGCAGCCTGCTGACATAGTAGCTGGCTTCTACGTGGTCTGTTTACATGGCTGCCAAGCTGCAGAAGCGTCGACACGCACGTTGTTGTGCCTTTAATGAATGTCTGCTTTACTTCATCTTTTCCTTCTTCTGCTCATTTCTCCGTTCTTTTCTCTCTATCGATGGAAAGGTACATAGACCCCAATAAAACGAAACATTGTGTCTACGGCCATATCACGTTGAAAGCACCGGTTCTCGTCCGATCACCGAAGTTAAGCAACGTCGAGCCCGGTTAGTACTTGGATGGGTGACCGCCTGGGAATACCGGGTGCTGTAGACTTTTCTTTTTATATCCATAGTGAAGGGCAGCCTGCTGACATAGTAGCTGGCTTCTACGTGGTCTGTTTACATGGCTGCCAAGCTGCAGAAGCGTCGACACGCACGTTGTTGTGCCTTTAATGAATGTCTGCTTTACTTCATCTTTTCCTTCTTCTGCTCATTTCTCCGTTCTTTTCTCTCTATCGATGGAAAGGTACATAGACCCCAATAAAACGAAACATTGTGTCTACGGCCATATCACGTTGAAAGCACCGGTTCTCGTCCGATCACCGAAGTTAAGCAACGTCGAGCCCGGTTAGTACTTGGATGGGTGACCGCCTGGGAATACCGGGTGCTGTAGACTTTTCTTTTTATATCCATAGTGAAGGGCAGCCTGCTGACATAGTAGCTGGCTTCTACGTGGTCTGTTTACATGGCTGCCAAGCTGCAGAAGCGTCGACACGCACGTTGTTGTGCCTTTAATGAATGTCTGCTTTACTTCATCTTTTCCTTCTTCTGCTCATTTCTCCGTTCTTTTCTCTCTATCGATGGAAAGGTACATAGACCCCAATAAAACGAAACATTGTGTCTACGGCCATATCACGTTGAAAGCACCGGTTCTCGTCCGATCACCGAAGTTAAGCAACGTCGAGCCCGGTTAGTACTTGGATGGGTGACCGCCTGGGAATACCGGGTGCTGTAGACTTTTCTTTTTATATCCATAGTGAAGGGCAGCCTGCTGACATAGTAGCTGGCTTCTACGTGGTCTGTTTACATGGCTGCCAAGCTGCAGAAGCGTCGACACGCACGTTGTTGTGCCTTTAATGAATGTCTGCTTTACTTCATCTTTTCCTTCTTCTGCTCATTTCTCCGTTCTTTTCTCTCTATCGATGGAAAGGTACATAGACCCCAATAAAACGAAACATTGTGTCTACGGCCATATCACGTTGAAAGCACCGGTTCTCGTCCGATCACCGAAGTTAAGCAACGTCGAGCCCGGTTAGTACTTGGATGGGTGACCGCCTGGGAATACCGGGTGCTGTAGACTTTTCTTTTTATATCCATAGTGAAGGGCAGCCTGCTGACATAGTAGCTGGCTTCTACGTGGTCTGTTTACATGGCTGCCAAGCTGCAGAAGCGTCGACACGCACGTTGTTGTGCCTTTAATGAATGTCTGCTTTACTTCATCTTTTCCTTCTTCTGCTCATTTCTCCGTTCTTTTCTCTCTATCGATGGAAAGGTACATAGACCCCAATAAAACGAAACATTGTGTCTACGGCCATATCACGTTGAAAGCACCGGTTCTCGTCCGATCACCGAAGTTAAGCAACGTCGAGCCCGGTTAGTACTTGGATGGGTGACCGCCTGGGAATACCGGGTGCTGTAGACTTTTCTTTTTATATCCATAGTGAAGGGCAGCCTGCTGACATAGTAGCTGGCTTCTACGTGGTCTGTTTACATGGCTGCCAAGCTGCAGAAGCGTCGACACGCACGTTGTTGTGCCTTTAATGAATGTCTGCTTTACTTCATCTTTTCCTTCTTCTGCTCATTTCTCCGTTCTTTTCTCTCTATCGATGGAAAGGTACATAGACCCCAATAAAACGAAACATTGTGTCTACGGCCATATCACGTTGAAAGCACCGGTTCTCGTCCGATCACCGAAGTTAAGCAACGTCGAGCCCGGTTAGTACTTGGATGGGTGACCGCCTGGGAATACCGGGTGCTGTAGACTTTTCTTTTTATATCCATAGTGAAGGGCAGCCTGCTGACATAGTAGCTGGCTTCTACGTGGTCTGTTTACATGGCTGCCAAGCTGCAGAAGCGTCGACACGCACGTTGTTGTGCCTTTAATGAATGTCTGCTTTACTTCATCTTTTCCTTCTTCTGCTCATTTCTCCGTTCTTTTCTCTCTATCGATGGAAAGGTACATAGACCCCAATAAAACGAAACATTGTGTCTACGGCCATATCACGTTGAAAGCACCGGTTCTCGTCCGATCACCGAAGTTAAGCAACGTCGAGCCCGGTTAGTACTTGGATGGGTGACCGCCTGGGAATACCGGGTGCTGTAGACTTTTCTTTTTATATCCATAGTGAAGGGCAGCCTGCTGACATAGTAGCTGGCTTCTACGTGGTCTGTTTACATGGCTGCCAAGCTGCAGAAGCGTCGACACGCACGTTGTTGTGCCTTTAATGAATGTCTGCTTTACTTCATCTTTTCCTTCTTCTGCTCATTTCTCCGTTCTTTTCTCTCTATCGATGGAAAGGTACATAGACCCCAATAAAACGAAACATTGTGTCTACGGCCATATCACGTTGAAAGCACCGGTTCTCGTCCGATCACCGAAGTTAAGCAACGTCGAGCCCGGTTAGTACTTGGATGGGTGACCGCCTGGGAATACCGGGTGCTGTAGACTTTTCTTTTTATATCCATAGTGAAGGGCAGCCTGCTGACATAGTAGCTGGCTTCTACGTGGTCTGTTTACATGGCTGCCAAGCTGCAGAAGCGTCGACACGCACGTTGTTGTGCCTTTAATGAATGTCTGCTTTACTTCATCTTTTCCTTCTTCTGCTCATTTCTCCGTTCTTTTCTCTCTATCGATGGAAAGGTACATAGACCCCAATAAAACGAAACATTGTGTCTACGGCCATATCACGTTGAAAGCACCGGTTCTCGTCCGATCACCGAAGTTAAGCAACGTCGAGCCCGGTTAGTACTTGGATGGGTGACCGCCTGGGAATACCGGGTGCTGTAGACTTTTCTTTTTATATCCATAGTGAAGGGCAGCCTGCTGACATAGTAGCTGGCTTCTACGTGGTCTGTTTACATGGCTGCCAAGCTGCAGAAGCGTCGACACGCACGTTGTTGTGCCTTTAATGAATGTCTGCTTTACTTCATCTTTTCCTTCTTCTGCTCATTTCTCCGTTCTTTTCTCTCTATCGATGGAAAGGTACATAGACCCCAATAAAACGAAACATTGTGTCTACGGCCATATCACGTTGAAAGCACCGGTTCTCGTCCGATCACCGAAGTTAAGCAACGTCGAGCCCGGTTAGTACTTGGATGGGTGACCGCCTGGGAATACCGGGTGCTGTAGACTTTTCTTTTTATATCCATAGTGAAGGGCAGCCTGCTGACATAGTAGCTGGCTTCTACGTGGTCTGTTTACATGGCTGCCAAGCTGCAGAAGCGTCGACACGCACGTTGTTGTGCCTTTAATGAATGTCTGCTTTACTTCATCTTTTCCTTCTTCTGCTCATTTCTCCGTTCTTTTCTCTCTATCGATGGAAAGGTACATAGACCCCAATAAAACGAAACATTGTGTCTACGGCCATATCACGTTGAAAGCACCGGTTCTCGTCCGATCACCGAAGTTAAGCAACGTCGAGCCCGGTTAGTACTTGGATGGGTGACCGCCTGGGAATACCGGGTGCTGTAGACTTTTCTTTTTATATCCATAGTGAAGGGCAGCCTGCTGACATAGTAGCTGGCTTCTACGTGGTCTGTTTACATGGCTGCCAAGCTGCAGAAGCGTCGACACGCACGTTGTTGTGCCTTTAATGAATGTCTGCTTTACTTCATCTTTTCCTTCTTCTGCTCATTTCTCCGTTCTTTTCTCTCTATCGATGGAAAGGTACATAGACCCCAATAAAACGAAACATTGTGTCTACGGCCATATCACGTTGAAAGCACCGGTTCTCGTCCGATCACCGAAGTTAAGCAACGTCGAGCCCGGTTAGTACTTGGATGGGTGACCGCCTGGGAATACCGGGTGCTGTAGACTTTTCTTTTTATATCCATAGTGAAGGGCAGCCTGCTGACATAGTAGCTGGCTTCTACGTGGTCTGTTTACATGGCTGCCAAGCTGCAGAAGCGTCGACACGCACGTTGTTGTGCCTTTAATGAATGTCTGCTTTACTTCATCTTTTCCTTCTTCTGCTCATTTCTCCGTTCTTTTCTCTCTATCGATGGAAAGGTACATAGACCCCAATAAAACGAAACATTGTGTCTACGGCCATATCACGTTGAAAGCACCGGTTCTCGTCCGATCACCGAAGTTAAGCAACGTCGAGCCCGGTTAGTACTTGGATGGGTGACCGCCTGGGAATACCGGGTGCTGTAGACTTTTCTTTTTATATCCATAGTGAAGGGCAGCCTGCTGACATAGTAGCTGGCTTCTACGTGGTCTGTTTACATGGCTGCCAAGCTGCAGAAGCGTCGACACGCACGTTGTTGTGCCTTTAATGAATGTCTGCTTTACTTCATCTTTTCCTTCTTCTGCTCATTTCTCCGTTCTTTTCTCTCTATCGATGGAAAGGTACATAGACCCCAATAAAACGAAACATTGTGTCTACGGCCATATCACGTTGAAAGCACCGGTTCTCGTCCGATCACCGAAGTTAAGCAACGTCGAGCCCGGTTAGTACTTGGATGGGTGACCGCCTGGGAATACCGGGTGCTGTAGACTTTTCTTTTTATATCCATAGTGAAGGGCAGCCTGCTGACATAGTAGCTGGCTTCTACGTGGTCTGTTTACATGGCTGCCAAGCTGCAGAAGCGTCGACACGCACGTTGTTGTGCCTTTAATGAATGTCTGCTTTACTTCATCTTTTCCTTCTTCTGCTCATTTCTCCGTTCTTTTCTCTCTATCGATGGAAAGGTACATAGACCCCAATAAAACGAAACATTGTGTCTACGGCCATATCACGTTGAAAGCACCGGTTCTCGTCCGATCACCGAAGTTAAGCAACGTCGAGCCCGGTTAGTACTTGGATGGGTGACCGCCTGGGAATACCGGGTGCTGTAGACTTTTCTTTTTATATCCATAGTGAAGGGCAGCCTGCTGACATAGTAGCTGGCTTCTACGTGGTCTGTTTACATGGCTGCCAAGCTGCAGAAGCGTCGACACGCACGTTGTTGTGCCTTTAATGAATGTCTGCTTTACTTCATCTTTTCCTTCTTCTGCTCATTTCTCCGTTCTTTTCTCTCTATCGATGGAAAGGTATATAGACCCCAATAAAACGAAACATTGTGTCTACGGCCATATCACGTTGAAAGCACCGGTTCTCGTCCGATCACCGAAGTTAAGCAACGTCGAGCCCGGTTAGTACTTGGATGGGTGACCGCCTGGGAATACCGGGTGCTGTAGACTTTTCTTTTTATATCCATAGTGAAGGGCAGCCTGCTGACATAGTAGCTGGCTTCTACGTGGTCTGTTTACATGGCTGCCAAGCTGCAGAAGCGTCGACACGCACGTTGTTGTGCCTTTAATGAATGTCTGCTTTACTTCATCTTTTCCTTCTTCTGCTCATTTCTCCGTTCTTTTCTCTCTATCGATGGAAAGGTACATAGACCCCAATAAAACGAAACATTGTGTCTACGGCCATATCACGTTGAAAGCACCGGTTCTCGTCCGATCACCGAAGTTAAGCAACGTCGAGCCCGGTTAGTACTTGGATGGGTGACCGCCTGGGAATACCGGGTGCTGTAGACTTTTCTTTTTATATCCATAGTGAAGGGCAGCCTGCTGACATAGTAGCTGGCTTCTACGTGGTCTGTTTACATGGCTGCCAAGCTGCAGAAGCGTCGACACGCACGTTGTTGTGCCTTTAATGAATGTCTGCTTTACTTCATCTTTTCCTTCTTCTGCTCATTTCTCCGTTCTTTTCTCTCTATCGATGGAAAGGTACATAGACCCCAATAAAACGAAACATTGTGTCTACGGCCATATCACGTTGAAAGCACCGGTTCTCGTCCGATCACCGAAGTTAAGCAACGTCGAGCCCGGTTAGTACTTGGATGGGTGACCGCCTGGGAATACCGGGTGCTGTAGACTTTTCTTTTTATATCCATAGTGAAGGGCAGCCTGCTGACATAGTAGCTGGCTTCTACGTGGTCTGTTTACATGGCTGCCAAGCTGCAGAAGCGTCGACACGCACGTTGTTGTGCCTTTAATGAATGTCTGCTTTACTTCATCTTTTCCTTCTTCTGCTCATTTCTCCGTTCGTTTCTCTCTATCGATGGAAAGGTACATAGACCCCAATAAAACGAAACATTGTGTCTACGGCCATATCACGTTGAAAGCACCGGTTCTCGTCCGATCACCGAAGTTAAGCAACGTCGAGCCCGGTTAGTACTTGGATGGGTGACCGCCTGGGAATACCGGGTGCTGTAGACTTTTCTTTTTATATCCATAGTGAAGGGCAGCCTGCTGACATAGTAGCTGGCTTCTACGTGGTCTGTTTACATGGCTGCCAAGCTGCAGAAGCGTCGACACGCACGTTGTTGTGCCTTTAATGAATGTCTGCTTTACTTCATCTTTTCCTTCTTCTGCTCATTTCTCCGTTCGTTTCTCTCTATCGATGGAAAGGTACATAGACCCCAATAAAACGAAACATTGTGTCTACGGCCATATCACGTTGAAAGCACCGGTTCTCGTCCGATCACCGAAGATAAGCAACGTCGAGCCCGGTTAGTACTTGGATGGGTGACCGCCTGGGAATACCGGGTGCTGTAGACTTTTCTTTTTATATCCATAGTGAAGGGCAGCCTGCTGACATAGTAGCTGGCTTCTACGTGGTCTGTTTACATGGCTGCCAAGCTGCAGAAGCGTCGACACGCACGTTGTTGTGCCTTTAATGAATGTCTGCTTTACTTCATCTTTTCCTTCTTCTGCTCATTTCTCCGTTCTTTTCTCTCTATCGATGGAAAGGTACATAGACCCCAATAAAACGAAACATTGTGTCTACGGCCATATCACGTTGAAAGCACCGGTTCTCGTCCGATCACCGAAGTTAAGCAACGTCGAGCACGGTTAGTACTTGGATGGGTGACCGCCTGGGAATACCGGGTGCTGTAGACTTTTCTTTTTATATCCATAGTAAAGGGCAGCCTGCTGACATAGTAGCTGGCTTCTACGTGGTCTGTTTACATGGCTGCCAAGCTGCAGAAGCGTCGACACGCACGTTGTTGTGCCTTTAATGAATGTCTGCTTTACTTCATCTTTTCCTTCTTCTGCTCATTTCTCCGTTCTTTTCTCTCTATCGATGGAAAGGTACATAGACCCCAATAAAACGAAACATTGTGTCTACGGCCATATCACGTTGAAAGCACCGGTTCTCGTCCGATCACCGAAGTTAAGCAACGTCGAGCCCGGTTAGTACTTGGATGGGTGACCGCCTGGGAATACCGGGTGCTGTAGACTTTTCTTTTTATATCCATAGTGAAGGGCAGCCTGCTGACATAGTAGCTGGCTTCTACGTGGTCTGTTTACATGGCTGCCAAGCTGCAGAAGCGTCGACACGCACGTTGTTGTGCCTTTAATGAATGTCTGCTTTACTTCATCTTTTCCTTCTTCTGCTCATTTCTCCGTTCTTTTCTCTCTATCGATGGAAAGGTACATAGACCCCAATAAAACGAAACATTGTGTCTACGGCCATATCACGTTGAAAGCACCGGTTCTCGTCCGATTACCGAAGTTAAGCAACGTCGAGCCCGGTTAGTACTTGGATGGGTGACCGCCTGGGAATACCGGGTGCTGTAGACTTTTCTTTTTATATCCATAGTGAAGGGCAGCCTGCTGACATAGTAGCTGGCTTCTACGTGGTCTGTTTACATGGCTGCCAAGCTGCAGAAGCGTCGACACGCACGTTGTTGTGCCTTTAATGAATGTCTGCTTTACTTCATCTTTTCCTTCTTCTGCTCATTTCTCCGTTCTTTTCTCTCTATCGATGGAAAGGTACATAGACCCCAATAAAACGAAACATTGTGTCTACAGCCATATCACGTTGAAAGCACCGGTTCTCGTCCGATCACCGAAGTTAAGCAACGTCGAGCCCGGTTAGTACTTGGATGGGTGACCGCCTGGGAATACCGGGTGCTGTAGACTTTTCTTTTTATATCCATAGTGAAGGGCAGCCTGCTGACATAGTAGCTGGCTTCTACGTGGTCTGTTTACATGGCTGCCAAGCTGCAGAAGCGTCGACACGCACGTTGTTGTGCCTTTAATGAATGTCTGCTTTACTTCATCTTTTCCTTCTTCTGCTCATTTCTCCGTTCTTTTCTCTCTATCGATGGAAAGGTACATAGACCCCAATAAAACGAAACATTGTGTCTACGGCCATATCACGTTGAAAGCACCGGTTCTCGTCCGATCACCGAAGTTAAGCAACGTCGATCCCGGTTAGTACTTGGATGGGTGACCGCCTGGGAATACCGGGTGCTGTAGACTTTTCTTTTTATATCCATAGTGAAGGGCAGCCTGCTGACATAGTAGCTGGCTTCTACGTGGTCTGTTTACATGGCTGCCAAGCTGCAGAAGCGTCGACACGCACGTTGTTGTGCCTTTAATGAATGTCTGCTTTACTTCATCTCTTCCTTCTTCTGCTCATTTCACCGTTCTTTTCTCTCTATCGATGGAAAGGTACATAGACCCCAATAAAACGAAACATTGTGTCTACGGCCATATCACGTTGAAAGCACCGGTTCTCGTCCGATCACCGAAGTTAAGCAACGTCGAGCCCGGTTAGTACTTGGATGGGTGACCGCCTGGGAATACCGGGTGCTGTAGACTTTTCTTTTTATATCCATAGTGAAGGGCAGCCTGCTGACATAGTAGCTGGCTTCTACGTGGTCTGTTTACATGGCTGCCAAGCTGCAGAAGCGTCGACACGCACGTTGTTGTGCCTTTAATGAATGTCTGCTTTACTTCATCTTTTCCTTCTTCTGCTCATTTCTCCGTTCTTTTCTCTCTATCGATGGAAAGGTACATAGACCCCAATAAAACGAAACATTGTGTCTACGGCCATATCACGTTGAAAGCACCGGTTCTCGTCCGATCACCGAAGTTAAGCAACGTCGAGCCCGGTTAGTACTTGGATGGGTGACCGCCTGGGAATACCGGGTGCTGTAGACTTTTCTTTTTATATCCATAGTGAAGGGCAGCCTGCTGACATAGTAGCTGGCTTCTACGTGGTCTGTTTACATGGCTGCCAAGCTGCAGAAGCGTCGACACGCACGTTGTTGTGCCTTTAATGAATGTCTGCTTTACTTCATCTTTTCCTTTTTCTGCTCATTTCTCCGTTCTTTTCTCTCTATCGATGGAAAGGTACATAGAGCCCAATAAAACGAACCATTGTGGCTACGGCCATATCACGTTGAAAGCACCGGTTCTCGTCCGATCACCGAAGTTAAGCAACGTCGAGCCCGGTTAGTACTTGGATGGGTGACCGCCTGGGAATACCGGGTGCTGTAGACTTTTCTTTTTATATCCATAGTGAAGGGCAGCCTGCTGACATAGTAGCTGGCTTCTACGTGGTCTGTTTACATGGCTGCCAAGCTGCAGAAGCGTCGACACGCACGTTGTTGTGCCTTTAATGAATGTCTGCTTTACTTCATCTTTTCCTTCTTCTGCTCATTTCTCCGTTCTTTTCTCTCTATCGATGGAAAGGTACATAGACCCCAATAAAACGAAACATTGTGTCTACGGCCATATCACGTTGAAAGCACCGGTTCTCGTCCGATCACCGAAGTTAAGCAACGTCGAGCCCGGTTAGTACTTGGATGGGTGACCGCCTGGGAATACCGGGTGCTGTAGACTTTTCTTTTTATATCCATAGTGAAGGGCAGCCTGCTGACATAGTAGCTGGCTTCTACGTGGTCTGTTTACATGGCTGCCAAGCTGCAGAAGCGTCGACACGCACGTTGTTGTGCCTTTAATGAATGTCTGCTTTACTTCATCTTTTCCTTCTTCTGCTCATTTCTCCGTTCTTTTCTCTCTATCGATGGAAAGGTACATAGACCCCAATAAAACGAAACATTGTGTCTACGGACATATCACGTTGAAAGCACCGGTTCTCGTCCGATCACCGAAGTTAAGCAACGTCGAGCCCGGTTAGTACTTGGATGGGTGACCGCCTGGGAATACCGGGTGCTGTAGACTTTTCTTTTTATATCCATAGTGAAGGGCAGCCTGCTGACATAGTAGCTGGCTTCTACGTGGTCTGTTTACATGGCTGCCAAGCTGCAGAAGCGTCGACACGCACGTTGTTGTGCCTTTAATGAATGTCTGCTTTACTTCATCTTTTCCTTCTTCTGCTCATTTCTCCGTTCTTTTCTCTCTATCGATGGAAAGGTACATAGACCCCAATAAAACGAAACATTGTGTCTACGGCCATATCACGTTGAAAGCACCGGTTCTCGTCCGATCACCGAAGTTAAGCAACGTCGAGCCCGGTTAGTACTTGGATGGGTGACCGCCTGGGAATACCGGGTGCTGTAGACTTTTCTTTTTATATCCATAGTGAAGGGCAGCCTGCTGACATAGTAGCTGGCTTCTACGTGGTCTGTTTACATGGCTGCCAAGCTGCAGAAGCGTCGACACGCACGTTGTTGTGCCTTTAATGAATGTCTGCTTTACTTCATCTTTTCCTTCTTCTGCTCATTTCTCCGTTCTTTTCTCTCTATCGATGGAAAGGTACATAGACCCCAATAAAACGAAACATTGTGTCTACGGCCATATCACGTTGAAAGCACCGGTTCTCGTCCGATCACCGAAGTTAAGCAACGTCGAGCCCGGTTAGTACTTGGATGGGTGACCGCCTGGGAATACCGGGTGCTGTAGACTTTTCTTTTTATATCCATAGTGAAGGGCAGCCTGCTGACATAGTAGCTGGCTTCTACGTGGTCTGTTTACATGGCTGCCAAGCTGCAGAAGCGTCGACACGCACGTTGTTGTGCCTTTAATGAATGTCTGCTTTACTTCATCTTTTCCTTCTTCTGCTCATTTCTCCGTTCTTTTCTCTCTATCGATGGAAAGGTACATAGACCCCAATAAAACGAAACATTGTGTCTACGGCCATATCACGTTGAAAGCACCGGTTCTCGTCCGATCACCGAAGTTAAGCAACGTCGAGCCCGGTTAGTACTTGGATGGGTGACCGCCTGGGAATACCGGGTGCTGTAGACTTTTCTTTTTATATCCATAGTGAAGGGCAGCCTGCTGACATAGTAGCTGGCTTCTACGTGGTCTGTTTACATGGCTGCCAAGCTGCAGAAGCGTCGACACGCACGTTGTTGTGCCTTTAATGAATGTCTGCTTTACTTCATCTTTTCCTTCTTCTGCTCATTTCTCCGTTCTTTTCTCTCTATCGATGGAAAGGTACATAGACCCCAATAAAACGAAACATTGTGTCTACGGCCATATCACGTTGAAAGCACCGGTTCTCGTCCGATCACCGAAGTTAAGCAACGTCGAGCCCGGTTAGTACTTGGATGGGTGACCGCCTGGGAATACCGGGTGCTGTAGACTTTTCTTTTTATATCCATAGTGAAGGACAGCCTGCTGACATAGTAGCTGGCGTCTACGTGGTCTGTTTACATGGCTGCCAAGCTGCAGAAGCGTCGACACGCACGTTGTTGTGCCTTTAATGAATGTCTGCTTTACTTCATCTTTTCCTTCTTCTGCTCATTTCTCCGTTCTTTTCACTCTATCGATGGAAAGGTACATAGACCCCAATAAAACGAAACATTGTGTCTACGGCCATATCACGTTGAAAGCACCGGTTCTCGTCCGATCACCGAAGTTAAGCAACGTCGAGCCCGGTTAGTACTTGGATGGGTGACCGCCTGGGAATACCGGGTGCTGTAGACTTTTCTTTTTATATCCATAGTGAAGGGCAGCCTGCTGACATAGTAGCTGGCTTCTACGTGGTCTGTTTACATGGCTGCCAAGCTGCAGAAGCGTCGACACGCACGTTGTTGTGCCTTTAATGAATGTCTGCTTTACTTCATCTTTTCCTTCTTCTGCTCATTTCTCCGTTCTTTTCTCTCTATCGATGGAAAGGTACATAGACCCCAATAAAACGAAACATTGTGTCTACGGCCATATCACGTTGAAAGCACCGGTTCTCGTCCGATCACCGAAGTTAAGCAACGTCGAGCCCGGTTAGTACTTGGATGGGTGACCGCCTGGGAATACCTGGTGCTGTAGACTTTTCTTTTTATATCCATAGTGAAGGGCAGCCTGCTGACATAGTAGCTGGCTTCTACGTGGTCTGTTTACATGGCTGCCAAGCTGCAGAAGCGTCGACACGCACGTTGTTGTGCCTTTAATGAATGTCTGCTTTACTTCATCTTTTCCTTCTTCTGCTCATTTCTCCGTTCTTTTCTCTCTATCGATGGAAAGGTACATAGACCCCAATAAAACGAAACATTGTGTCTACGGCCATATCACGTTGAAAGCACCGGTTCTCGTCCGATCACCGAAGTTAAGCAACGTCGAGCCCGGTTAGTACTTGGATGGGTGACCGCCTGGAAATACCGGGTGCTGTAGACTTTTCTTTTTATATCCATAGTGAAGGGCAGCCTGCTGACATAGTAGCTGGCTTCTACGTGGTCTGTTTACATGGCTGCCAAGCTGCAGAAGCGTCGACACGCACGTTGTTGTGCCTTTAATGAATGTCTGCTTTACTTCATCTTTTCCTTCTTCTGCTCATTTCTCCGTTCTTTTCTCTCTATCGATGGAAAGGTACATAGACCCCAATAAAACGAAACATTGTGTCTACGGCCATATCACGTTGAAAGCACCGGTTCTCGTCCGATCACCGAAGTTAAGCAACGTCGAGCCCGGTTAGTACTTGGATGGGTGACCGCCTGGGAATACCGGGTGCTGTAGACTTTTCTTTTTATATCCATAGTGAAGGGCAGCCTGCTGACATAGTAGCTGGCTTCTACGTGGTCTGTTTACATGGCTGCCAAGCTGCAGAAGCGTCGACACGCACGTTGTTGTGCCTTTAATGAATGTCTGCTTTACTTCATCTTTTCCTTCTTCTGCTCATTTCTCCGTTCTTTTCTCTCTATCGATGGAAAGGTACATAGACCCCAATAAAACGAAACATTGTGTCTACGGCCATATCACGTTGAAAGCACCGGTTCTCGTCCGATCACCGAAGTTAAGCAACGTCGAGCCCGGTTAGTACTTGGATGGGTGACCGCCTGGGAATACCGGGTGCTGTAGACATTTCTTTTTATATCCATAGTGAAGGGCAGCCTGCTGACATAGTAGCTGGCTTCTACGTGGTCTGTTTACATGGCTGCCAAGCTGCAGAAGCGTCGACACGCACGTTGTTGTGCCTTTAATGAATGTCTGCTTTACTTCATCTTTTCCTTCTTCTGCTCATTTCTCCGTTCTTTTCTCTCTATCGATGGAAAGGTACATAGACCCCAATAAAACGAAACATTGTGTCTACGGCCATATCACGTTGAAAGCACCGGTTCTCGTCCGATCACCGAAGTTAAGCAACGTCGAGCCCGGTTAGTACTTGGATGGGTGACCGCCTGGGAATACCGGGTGCTGTAGACTTTTCTTTTTATATCCATAGTGAAGGGCAGCCTGCTGACATAGTAGCTGGCTTCTACGTGGTCTGTTTACATGGCTGCCAAGCTGCAGAAGCGTCGACACGCACGTTGTTGTGCCTTTAATGAATGTCTGCTTTACTTCATCTTTTCCTTCTTCTGCTCATTTCTCCGTTCTTTTCTCTCTATCGATGGAAAGGTACATAGACCCCAATAAAACGAAACATTGTGTCTACGGCCATATCACGTTGAAAGCACCGGTTCTCGTCCGATCACCGAAGTTAAGCAACGTCGAGCCCGGTTAGTACTTGGATGGGTGACCGCCTGGGAATACCGGGTGCTGTAGACTTTTCTTTTTATATCCATAGTGAAGGGCAGCCTGCTGACATAGTAGCTGGCTTCTACGTGGTCTGTTTACATGGCTGCCAAGCTGCAGAAGCGTCGACACGCACGTTGTTGTGCCTTTAATGAATGTCTGCTTTACTTCATCTTTTCCTTCTTCTGCTCATTTCTCCGTTCTTTTCTCTCTATCGATGGAAAGGTACATAGACCCCAATAAAACGAAACATTGTGTCTACGGCCATATCACGTTGAAAGCACCGGTTCTCGTCCGATCACCGAAGTTAAGCAACGTCGAGCCCGGTTAGTACTTGGATGGGTGACCGCCTGGGAATACCGGGTGCTGTAGACTTTTCTTTTTATATCCATAGTGAAGGGCAGCCTGCTGACATAGTAGCTGGCTTCTACGTGGTCTGTTTACATGGCTGCCAAGCTGCAGAAGCGTCGACACGCACGTTGTTGTGCCTTTAATGAATGTCTGCTTTACTTCATCTTTTCCTTCTTCTGCTCATTTCTCCGTTCTTTTCTCTCTATCGATGGAAAGGTACATAGACCCCAATAAAACGAAACATTGTGTCTACGGCCATATCACGTTGAAAGCACCGGTTCTCGTCCGATCACCGAAGTTAAGCAACGTCGAGCCCGGTTAGTACTTGGATGGGTGACCGCCTGGGAATACCGGGTGCTGTAGACTTTTCTTTTTATATCCATAGTGAAGGGCAGCCTGCTGACATAGTAGCTGGCTTCTACGTGGTCTGTTTACATGGCTGCCAAGCTGCAGAAGCGTCGACACGCACGTTGTTGTGCCTTTAATGAATGTCTGCTTTACTTCATCTTTTCCTTCTTCTGCTCATTTCTCCGTTCTTTTCTCTCTATCGATGGAAAGGTACATAGACCCCAATAAAACGAAACATTGTGTCTACGGCCATATCACGTTGAAAGCACCGGTTCTCGTCCGATCACCGAAGTTAAGCAACGTCGAGCCCGGTTAGTACTTGGATGGGTGACCGCCTGGGAATACCGGGTGCTGTAGACTTTTCTTTTTATATCCATAGTGAAGGGCAGCCTGCTGACATAGTAGCTGGCTTCTACGTGGTCTGTTTACATGGCTGCCAAGCTGCAGAAGCGTCGACACGCACGTTGTTGTGCCTTTAATGAATGTCTGCTTTACTTCATCTTTTCCTTCTTCTGCTCATTTCTCCGTTCTTTTCTCTCTATCGATGGAAAGGTACATAGACCCCAATAAAACGAAACATTGTGTCTACGGCCATATCACGTTGAAAGCACCGGTTCTCGTCCGATCACCGAAGTTAAGCAACGTCGAGCCCGGTTAGTACTTGGATGGGTGACCGCCTGGGAATACCGGGTGCTGTAGACTTTTCTTTTTATATCCATAGTGAAGGGCAGCCTGCTGACATAGTAGCTGGCTTCTACGTGGTCTGTTTACATGGCTGCCAAGCTGCAGAAGCGTCGACACGCACGTTGTTGTGCCTTTAATGAATGTCTGCTTTACTTCATCTTTTCCTTCTTCTGCTCATTTCTCCGTTCTTTTCTCTCTATCGATGGAAAGGTACATAGACCCCAATAAAACGAAACATTGTGTCTACGGCCATATCACGTTGAAAGCACCGGTTCTCGTCCGATCACCGAAGTTAAGCAACGTCGAGCCCGGTTAGTACTTGGATGGGTGACCGCCTGGGAATACCGGGTGCTGTAGACTTTTCTTTTTATATCCATAGTGAAGGGCAGCCTGCTGACATAGTAGCTGGCTTCTACGTGGCCTGTTTACATGGCTGCCAAGCTGCAGAAGCGTCGACACGCACGTTGTTGTGCCTTTAATGAATGTCTGCTTTACTTCATCTTTTCCTTCTTCTGCTCATTTCTCCGTTCTTTTCTCTCTATCGATGGAAAGGTACATAGACCCCAATAAAACGAAACATTGTGTCTACGGCCATATCACGTTGAAAGCACCGGTTCTCGTCCGATCACTGAAGTTAAGCAACGTCGAGCCCGGTTAGTACTTGGATGGGTGACCGCCTGGGAATACCGGGTGCTGTAGACTTTTCTTTTTATATCCATAGTGAAGGGCAGCCTGCTGACATAGTAGCTGGCTTCTACGTGGTCTGTTTACATGGCTGCCAAGCTGCAGAAGCGTCGACACGCACGTTGTTGTGCCTTTAATGAATGTCTGCTTTACTTCATCTTTTCCTTCTTCTGCTCATTTCTCCGTTCTTTTCTCTCTATCGATGGAAAGGTACATAGACCCCAATAAAACGAAACATTGTGTCTACGGCCATATCACGTTGAAAGCACCGGTTCTCGTCCGATCACCGAAGTTAAGCAACGTCGAGCCCGGTTAGTACTTGGATGGGTGACCGCCTGGGAATACCGGGTGCTGTAGACTTTTCTTTTTATATCCATAGTGAAGGGCAGCCTGCTGACATAGTAGCTGGCTTCTACGTGGTCTGTTTACATGGCTGCCAAGCTGCAGAAGCGTCGACACGCACGTTGTTGTGCCTTTAATGAATGTCTGCTTTACTTCATCTTTTCCTTCTTCTGCTCATTTCTCCGTTCTTTTCTCTCTATCGATGGAAAGGTACATAGACCCCAATAAAACGAAACATTGTGTCTACGGCCATATCACGTTGAAAGCACCGGTTCTCGTCCGATCACCGAAGTTAAGCAACGTCGAGCCCGGTTAGTACTTGGATGGGTGACCGCCTGGGAATACCGGGTGCTGTAGACTTTTCTTTTTATATCCATTGTGAAGGGCAGCCTGCTGACATAGTAGCTGGCTTCTACGTGGTCTGTTTACATGGCTGCCAAGCTGCAGAAGCGTCGACACGCACGTTGTTGTGCCTTTAATGAATGTCTGCTTTACTTCATCTTTTCCTTCTTCTGCTCATTTCTCCGTTCTTTTCTCTCTATCGATGGAAAGGTACATAGACCCCAATAAAACGAAACATTGTGTCTACGGCCATATCACGTTGAAAGCACCGGTTCTCGTCCGATCACCGAAGTTAAGCAACGTCGAGCCCGGTTAGTACTTGGATGGGTGACCGCCTGGGAATTCCGGGTGCTGTAGACTTTTCTTTTTATATCCATAGTGAAGGGCAGCCTGCTGACATAGTAGCTGGCTTCTACGTGGTCTGTTTACATGGCTGCCAAGCTGCAGAAGCGTCGACACGCACGTCGTTGTGCCTTTAATGAATGTCTGCTTTACTTCATCATTTCCTTCT
This sequence comes from Cyrtodaria siliqua, assembly GCA_037043455.1. Lineage (NCBI taxonomy): Eukaryota > Metazoa > Mollusca > Bivalvia > Adapedonta > Hiatellidae > Cyrtodaria > Cyrtodaria siliqua. The sequence continues at coordinate 640,610 of JAWPHD010000095.1, read as the reverse complement.
TCTGCTCATTTCTCCGTTCTTTTCTCTCTATCGATGGAAAGGTACATAGACCCCAATAAAACGAAACATTGTGTCTACGGCCATATCACGTTGAAAGCACCGGTTCTCGTCCGATCACCGAAGTTAAGCAACGTCGAGCCCGGTTAGTACTTGGATGGGTGACCGCCTGGGAATACCGGGTGCTGTAGACTTTTCTTTTTATATCCATAGTGAAGGGCAGCCTGCTGACATAGTAGCTGGCTTCTACGTGGTCTGTTTACATGGCTGCCAAGCTGCAGAAGCGTCGACACGCACGTTGTTGTGCCTTTAATGAATGTCTGCTTTACTTCATCTTTTCCTTCTTCTGCTCATTTCTCCGTTCTTTTCTCTCTATCGATGGAAAGGTACATAGACCCCAATAAAACAAAACATTGTGTCTACGGCCATATCACGTTGAAAGCACCGGTTCTCGTCCGATCACCGAAGTTAAGCAACGTCGAGCCCGGTTAGTACTTGGATGGGTGACCGCCTGGGAATACCGGGTGCTGTAGACTTTTCTTTTTATATCCATAGTGAAGGGCAGCCTGCTGACATAGTAGCTGGCTTCTACGTGGTCTGTTTACATGGCTGCCAAGCTGCAGAAGCGTCGACACGCACGTTGTTGTGCCTTTAATGAATGTCTGCTTTACTTCATCTTTTCCTTCTTCTGCTCATTTCTCCGTTCTTTTCTCTCTATCGATGGAAAGGTACATAGACCCCAATAAAACGAAACATTGTGTCTACGGCCATATCACGTTGAAAGCACCGGTTCTCGTCCGATCACCGAAGTTAAGCAACGTCGAGCCCGGTTAGTACTTGGATGGGTGACCGCCTGGGAATACCGGGTGCTGTAGACTTTTCTTTTTATATCCATAGTGAAGGGCAGCCTGCTGACATAGTAGCTGTCTTCTACGTGGTCTGTTTACATGGCTGCCAAGCTGCAGAAGCGTCGACACGCACGTTGTTGTGCCTTTAATGAATGTCTGCTTTACTTCACCTTTTCCTTCTTCTGCTCATTTCTCCGTTCTTTTCTCTCTATCGATGGAAAGGTACATAGACCCCAATAAAACGAAACATTGTGTCTACGGCCATATCACGTTGAAAGCACCGGTTCTCGTCCGATCACCGAAGTTAAGCAACGTCGAGCCCGGTTAGTACTTGGATGGGTGACCGCCTGGGAATACCGGGTGCTGTAGACTTTTCTTTTTATATCCATAGTGAAGGGCAGCCTGCTGACATAGTAGCTGGCTTCTACGTGGTCTGTTTACATGGCTGTCAAGCTGCAGAAGCGTCGACACGCACGTTGTTGTGCCTTTAATGAATGTCTGCTTTACTTCATCTTTTCCTTCTTCTGCTCATTTCTCCGTTCTTTTCTCTCTATCGATGGAAAGGTACATAGACCCCAATAAAACGAAACATTGTGTCTACGGCCATATCACGTTGAAAGCACCGGTTCTCGACCGATCACCGAAGTTAAGCAACGTCGAGCCCGGTTAGTACTTGGATGGGTGACCGCCTGGGAATACCGGGTGCTGTAGACTTTTCTTTTTATATCCATAGTGAAGGGCAGCCTGCTGACATAGTAGCTGGCTTCTACGTGGTCTGTTTACATGGCTGCCAAGCTGCAGAAGCGTCGACACGCACGTTGTTGTGCCTTTAATGAATGTCTGCTTTACTTCATCTTTTCCTTCTTCTGCTCATTTCTCCGTTCTTTTCTCTCTATCGATGGAAAGGTACATAGACCCCAATAAAACGAAACATTGTGTCTACAGCCATATCACGTTGAAAGCACCGGTTCTCGTCCGATCACCGAAGTTAAGCAACGTCGAGCCCGGTTAGTACTTGGATGGGTGACCGCCTGGGAATACCGGGTGCTGTAGACTTTTCTTTTTATATCCATAGTGAAGGGCAGCCTGCTGACATAGTAGCTGGCTTCTACGTGGTCTGTTTACATGGCTGCCAAGCTGCAGAAGCGTCGACACGCACGTTGTTGTGCCTTTAATGAATGTCTGCTTTACTTCATCTTTTCCTTCTTCTGCTCATTTCTCCGTTCTTTTCTCTCTATCGATGGAAAGGTACATAGACCCCAATAAAACGAAACATTGTGTCTACGGCCATATCACGTTGAAAGCACCGGTTCTCGTCCGATCACCGAAGTTAAGCAACGTCGAGCCCGGTTAGTACTTGGATGGGTGACCGCCTGGGAATACCGGGTGCTGTAGACTTTTCTTTTTATATCCATAGTGAAGGGCAGCCTGCTGACATAGTAGCTGGCATCTACGTGGTCTGTTTACATGGCTGCCAAGCTGCAGAAGCGTCGACACGCACGTTGTTGTGCCTTTAATGAATGTCTGCTTTACTTCATCTTTTCCTTCTTCTGCTCATTTCTCCGTTCTTTTCTCTCTATCGATGGAAAGGTACATAGACCCCAATAAAACGAAACATTGTGTCTACGGCCATATCACGTTGAAAGCACCGGTTCTCGTCCGATCACCGAAGTTAAGCAACGTCGAGCCCGGTTAGTACTTGGATGGGTGACCGCCTGGGAATACCGGGTGCTGTAGACTTTTCTTTTTATATCCATAGTGAAGGGCAGCCTGCTGACATAGTAGCTGGCTTCTACGTGGTCTGTTTACATGGCTGCCAAGCTGCAGAAGCGTCGACACGCACGTTGTTGTGCCTTTAATGAATGTCTGCTTTACTTCATCTTTTCCTTCTTCTGCTCATTTCTCCGTTCTTTTCTCTCTATCGATGGAAAGGTACATAGACCCCAATAAAACGAAACATTGTGTCTACGGCCATATCACTTTGAAAGCACCGGTTCTCGTCCGATCACCGAAGTTAAGCAACGTCGAGCCCGGTTAGTACTTGGATGGGTGACCGCCTGGGAATACCGGGTGCTGTAGACTTTTCTTTTTATATCCATAGTGAAGGGCAGCCTGCTGACATAGTAGCTGGCTTCTACGTGGTCTGTTTACATGGCTGCCAAGCTGCAGAAGCGTCGACACGCACGTTGTTGTGCCTTTAATGAATGTCTGCTTTACTTCATCTTTTCCTTCTTCTGCTCATTTCTCCGTTCTTTTCTCTCTATCGATGGAAAGGTACATAGACCCCAATAAAACGAAACATTGTGTCTACGGCCATATCACGTTGAAAGCACCGGTTCTCGTCCGATCACCGAAGTTAAGCAACGTCGAGCCCGGTTAGTACTTGGATGGGTGACCGCCTGGGAATACCGGGTGCTGTAGACTTTTCTTTTTATATCCATAGTGAAGGGCAGCCTGCTGACATAGTAGCTGGCATCTACGTGGTCTGTTTACATGGCTGCAAAGCTGCAGAAGCGTCGACACGCACGTTGTTGTGCCTTTAATGAATGTCTGCTTTACTTCATCTTTTCCTTCTTCTGCTCATTTCTCCGTTCTTTTCTCTCTATCGATGGAAAGGTACATAGACCCCAATAAAACGAAACATTGTGTCTACGGCCATATCACGTTGAAAGCACCGGTTCTCGTCCGATCACCGAAGTTAAGCAACGTCGAGCCCGGTTAGTACTTGGATGGGTGACCGCCTGGGAATACCGGGTGCTGTAGACTTTTCTTTTTATATCCATAGTGAAGGGCAGCCTGCTGACATAGTAGCTGGCTTCTACGTGGTCTGTTTACATGGCTGCCAAGCTGCAGAAGCGTCGACACGCACGTTGTTGTGCCTTTAATGAATGTCTGCTTTACTTCATCTTTTCCTTCTTCTGCTCATTTCTCCGTTCTTTTCTCTCTATCGATGGAAAGGTGCATAGACCCCAATAAAACGAAACATTGTGTCTACGGCCATATCACGTTGAAAGCACCGGTTCTCGTCCGATCACCGAAGTTAAGCAACGTCTAGCCCGGTTAGTACTTGGATGGGTGACCGCCTGGGAATACCGGGTGCTGTAGACTTTTATTTTTATATCCATAGTGAAGGGCAGCCTGCTGACATAGTAGCTGGCTTCTACGTGGTCTGTTTACATGGCTGCCAAGCTGCAGAAGCGTCGACACGCACGTTGTTGTGCCTTTAATGAATGTCTGCTTTACTTCATCTTTTCCTTCTTCTGCTCATTTCTCCGTTCTTTTCTCTCTATCGATGGAAAGGTACATAGACCCCAATAAAACGAAACATTGTGTCTACGGCCATATCACGTTGAAAGCACCGGTTCTCGTCCGATCACCGAAGTTAAGCAACGTCGAGCCCGGTTAGTACTTGGATGGGTGACCGCCTGGGAATACCGGGTGCTGTAGACTTTTCTTTTTATATCCATAGTGAAGGGCAGCCTGCTGACATAGTAGCTGGCTTCTACGTGGTCTGTTTACATGGCTGCCAAGCTGCAGAAGCGTCGACACGCACGTTGTTGTGCCTTTAATGAATGTCTGCTTTACTTCATCTTTTCCTTCTTCTGCTCATTTCTCCGTTCTTTTCTCTCTATCGATGGAAAGGTGCATAGACCCCAATAAAACGAAACATTGTGTCTACGGCCATATCACGTTGAAAGCACCGGTTCTCGTCCGATCATCGAAGTTAAGCAACGTCGAGCCCGGTTAGTACTTGGATGGGTGACCGCCTGGGAATACCGGGTGCTGTAGACTTTTCTTTTTATATCCATAGTGAAGGGCAGCCTGCTGACATAGTAGCTGGCTTCTACGTGGTCTGTTTACATGGCTGCCAAGCTGCAGAAGCGTCGACACGCACGTTGTTGTGCCTTTAATGAATGTCTGCTTTACTTCATCTTTTCCTTCTTCTGCTCATTTCTCCGTTCTTTTCTCTCTATCGATGGAAAGGTACATAGACCCCAATAAAACGAAACATTGTGTCTACGGCCATATCACGTTGAAAGCACCGGTTCTCGTCCGATCACCGAAGTTAAGCAACGTCGAGCCCGGTTAGTACTTGGATGGGTGACCGCCTGGGAATACCGGGTGCTGTAGACTTTTCTTTTTATATCCATAGTGAAGGGCAGCCTGCTGACATAGTAGCTGGCTTCTACGTGGTCTGTTTACATGGCTGCCAAGCTGCAGAAGCGTCGACACGCACGTTGTTGTGCCTTTAATGAATGTCTGCTTTACTTCATCTTTTCCTTCTTCTGCTCATTTCTCCGTTCTTTTCTCTCTATCGATGGAAAGGTACATAGACCCCAATAAAACGAAACATTGTGTCTACGGCCATATCACGTTGAAAGCACCGGTTCTCGTCCGATCACCGAAGTTAAGCAACGTCGAGCCCGGTTAGTACTTGGATGGGTGACCGCCTGGGAATACCGGGTGCTGTAGACTTTTCTTTTTATATCCATAGTGAAGGGCAGCCTGCTGACATAGTAGCTGGCTTCTACGTGGTCTGTTTACATGGCTGCCAAGCTGCAGAAGCGTCGACACGCACGTTGTTGTGCCTTTAATGAATGTCTGCTTTACTTCATCTTTTCCTTCTTCTGCTCATTTCTCCGTTCTTTTCTCTCTATCGATGGAAAGGTACATAGACCCCAATAAAACGAAACATTGTGTCTACGGCCATATCACGTTGAAAGCACCGGTTCTCGTCCGATCACCGAAGTTAAGCAACGTCGAGCCCGGTTAGTACTTGGATGGGTGACCGCCTGGGAATACCGGGTGCTGTAGACTTTTCTTTTTATATCCATAGTGAAGGGCAGCCTGCTGACATAGTAGCTGGCTTCTACGTGGTCTGTTTACATGGCTGCCAAGCTGCAGAAGCGTCGACACGCACGTTGTTGTGCCTTTAATGAATGTCTGCTTTACTTCATCTTTTCCTTCTTCTGCTCATTTCTCCGTTCTTTTCTCTCTATCGATGGAAAGGTACATAGACCCCAATAAAACGAAACATTGTGTCTACGGCCATATCACGTTGAAAGCACCGGTTCTCGTCCGATCACCGAAGTTAAGCAACGTCGAGCCCGGTTAGTACTTGGATGGGTGACCGCCTGGGAATACCGGGTGCTGTAGACTTTTCTTTTTATATCCATAGTGAAGGGCAGCCTGCTGACATAGTAGCTGGCTTCTACGTGGTCTGTTTACATGGCTGCCAAGCTGCAGAAGCGTCGACACGCACGTTGTTGTGCCTTTAATGAATGTCTGCTTTACTTCATCTTTTCCTTCTTCTGCTCATTTCTCCGTTCTTTTCTCTCTATCGATGGAAAGGTACATAGACCCCAATAAAACGAAACATTGTGTCTACGGCCATATCACGTTGAAAGCACCGGTTCTCGTCCGATCACCGAAGTTAAGCAACGTCGAGCCCGGTTAGTACTTGGATGGGTGACCGCCTGGGAATACCGGGTGCTGTAGACTTTTCTTTTTATATCCATAGTGAAGGGCAGCCTGCTGACATAGTAGCTGGCTTCTACGTGGTCTGTTTACATGGCTGCCAAGCTGCAGAAGCGTCGACACGCACGTTGTTGTGCCTTTAATGAATGTCTGCTTTACTTCATCTTTTCCTTCTTCTGCTCATTTCTCCGTTCTTTTCTCTCTATCGATGGAAAGGTACATAGACCCCAATAAAACGAAACATTGTGTCTACGGCCATATCACGTTGAAAGCACCGGTTCTCGTCCGATCACCGAAGTTAAGCAACGTCGAGCCCGGTTAGTACTTGGATGGGTGACCGCCTGGGAATACCGGGTGCTGTAGACTTTTCTTTTTATATCCATAGTGAAGGGCAGCCTGCTGACATAGTAGCTGGCTTCTACGTGGTCTGTTTACATGGCTGCCAAGCTGCAGAAGCGTCGACACGCACGTTGTTGTGCCTTTAATGAATGTCTGCTTTACTTCATCTTTTCCTTCTTCTGCTCATTTCTCCGTTCTTTTCTCTCTATCGATGGAAAGGTACATAGACCCCAATAAAACGAAACATTGTGTCTACGGCCATATCACGTTGAAAGCACCGGTTCTCGTCCGATCACCGAAGTTAAGCAACGTCGAGCCCGGTTAGTACTTGGATGGGTGACCGCCTGGGAATACCGGGTGCTGTAGACTTTTCTTTTTATATATTATTATTTTATCATCTGTCACCTGTATCTTTTTCTTCTTTCACTTTTCTCTGTTATGTCTGTTTTGTTTGCATTTTCCTTCAGAAAACATGCACTGAGAACAAATACGCATTAAAATAAGGCAGTTGTTGGTTTTTAACGGACGCACGCATCATACATGGTCTCCTAGTGATGCAGACCCTCTTGTACTACAGACTGTGCGTCAGCGGCCTACGGTGATGGATGCGTTCAGAGCGTGTGTGCGTGCGTGCGTGCGCGCGTGTGTGTACATGTGTGTACGCGTGTGTTTTTACGTGTTTTTACGTGTGTTTACGTGTTTTTACGTGTGTGTGTGTGTGTTTGTATGTTTGTGTGTGTGAGTTTAACAAAGATAGTATGAAGTGATCTTGACCAAGAATCTTACGAAGTTTATAAATCACATCACCTGTGATAGTCCTTGTCGCAGAAGAGTCCTTAAATTTCTTTTATATTTGGAAAGAAGATCAGGGTTACGATAATAAAATCTAGCAAAGATTTTACGAAGTTTATGGTAACGGTAAGCCTGATTGAGTAGCTTTTTAGTTATACAAAGATTACGAATATTAAAGTCCTCAACTCGAGTACAAGCTCTTGAAAAACGAATAAGTTGAGACACATACACCCCATAAGAAGTTGCTCGAGGAACATCCCCATCCACGTGGGAATAATTAACAATGTCAAAATTAAAATCATCTCTCTTGTCATAGATTTTGCTAATTATTTCACCATTTTCAATCGAGAGATCTAAATCAAGAAATCTGAATTAATATAATGAGCCAAAAATGTCGATGAGCACAGAACCTTCAACGCGATATATGAAACACACGTGTTTAAGGTAAAAACTGGATCAATGAATGTCATACAATCCCTAGCCGTTATTGAGAAGTATTTTAAAGCAAATGATACGGAAGGAATGCGGTCGAATGGTAATCCTAATAGCTCACATTTGAGCGCTGCATAATTAAAACATAATGCCCTTTTGGGGCTCTCATAATTATTATGCATGCTTAATAAGAACGGTAAGTAAGTAAAAGGACTTTCAGTATTATCTTGTTACTGCTTTTTATTTGTTTAACTTATATTTCGATACGTTTTTACGACACAATAAACATAGTATTAAGCTTGATAATGGTTTTATATTAAAAATTGGGTTTCCCCTTTTAGGGTCTCATTTCCCCATGAGACATTGGTCCCTTGGCGTGTCTCCTGTTTTTTATTTAAAGGGCATACTCTAAGGTTCAAACATGCAAAGTGTCATGCTTTCTTCCGGAAGTCCACAATTATGTCTATGCATACCACTCTAATTGCGTTACATGGAATTTGCCATTAACTACCTCCGTTTAAAATGCGAATCCATTCATATGTTTATAATCTTATATTTACATTATATAACCGTCTCTATGGTGCCATTAATAAAATGCCTTGGGATAATCAAGGTCAAATGTGACCCCAGGTTCACCATTTGAACAAACTTGGAAGAGGACCATAAAATTATACTAAATGCAAAATATTAAACATTTGGCTCTTGCAGTTTCAGAGAAGGAGATTTTTTAAAGTTGTTCTCTATATAAGTCTATGTAAAACATGTGACTCCTGGGGCGGGGCACATTTAAACCAATTTATCTAATTTCATGTATATTGTTATTTTTGCCTTCGTGCAACTTTTATATCTTAGCAATAAACAGCACTGTAACACTAACACAATCTTTAAAAGTATTATAAAAAAACATGATGTTTGTATATATATACCCAATCTGGCGGCCATCTTGGACGACATCTTGGATATCTCTGTTGTACCTGATATTTCCGTAGGTGCAGGCTATGTCGGACATTTTGTTATATAGTATGCTTTATAGTACTAAGTAGACACTACCCGACTTAAATAGCAGTGTGGCACCGCTAAATACCACAACTCCGCTAATGACTACAGCTCCTCTAAAGTCCACATACATTTTCGTTAAAGTCCACAACTCCGCTAAAGTCCACACACATATTCGCTAAAGTCCACAAAATAAACGAATGTAAAAGTCCACAACATTTTCCACAAAAAATATTATCGCTGAAGACTATAAACGTTTTCGCTAAGTCCACAACAATATTTCAGCGAAAACCACTATTTTATATTAACTTTTTTTCAATTATGAGAGATGTTTCAGCACCTTTTTATTAATGTATGCAAAACATATTTGCGCCAGAATCTATAACATACCTGCATTGAAGTCTGTAGTTGCTCTCATGGAGTGGGGTTCTTTCTTCTAAGATCGGACGTTTTCAAAATGTCGTAAAATATAATAAAACTCAATCCATAACACATCTCCTCGGATAACCAAGTGTTGACACTACCAAGTAACGAGTTATAATATATAAATTCGAGTGAGAAATAAAATATAGTTGACAGTTTGAGAATAATGGCTACCAAAACACAATACATACTTAAATCAAAGTACTTAAAGTGCTGAGAATGCAAGGTTTGATAGGAAAGACTGTATGAAAATTTGCACGATTGCTGGACATTTAAAATTTCCATAAATCTGACATAGTTTTAGCAAACTTGGCGATCTTGGGCGCTACAGAAATCTTAGAGGGTCGATCCATTTCAAATATATTCTGATCAGTTCTCATTAAACTGTTTCAAATCTAGATTATTATTTTATGAAATTGCTGATGGGTAGACAGATTTGTGTTTTATGGCCAAACTGTCACTGAAGATGACTTCCATGTCTAAAATGATGTCGGTTACAGAGTAGCGTGTATTAAGTAGTCTTCCGGGAACAAGATACACAAGAGGACCTGTATCACTTTACTGGCTTGAATAATCTAAGGCCTACTGGAAAACAAATCTTGTAGTAGCTTCACATTTTCTCTTTTGTCCTGCTATTGATTTAGGACTATACTTGCTATATTTACACCATCACACCCTTTCTTCATTAAAATAACAGTACCTTGTCCTTTGTCAAGACCGACCTCGCAAATTGAACACATTTTCATTTTCGTAAAACAGATCTACTATCACAGCTGTACTGTCATAAGGAAAATGCAGAAAACATGAACTTGAAGATATAAAGCTGTATTATGTTATGATTAAATAAGTGCTATACATTCCGCGAAGTGCCGACTCGAAGTACGCTGACATCTTTGTTTACTTAACGAGGTACGAAACCGAGGACGAAATGCAATTACTCATTTTGAAATTACGAAATGCAATTACTCATTTTGATACTAAAATAGTTTTTAAACATATCGTTTTCTCGTCAGTCTACCTTATAAAATCATTCAAACATAAATAGAAAAAGTAATATGTATCAATGCATACAGGAATTAATTTAGTGTACAATTTTCAAATGCAAATAACTGTAGTACGAACAGGTCAGTCTCTCTACCAAGAGTTGTCGTTCCTTGCATACACATCCACCTCTATCAACTTCTCATCAAATACCAAGAATCTTGGCAAACGATGAAAAACGATGGAAATACAAAATTTCTTGATTGCACTAATATTTTTCTGAATTAACTTTATATGTAATGCTTGAATTACAAAAGAATTTTTTTTTGGCTTGAATGTTTTAACTATACAGTAAATTATGCTCATAATTATATTGCGGTAGAATAAAGGTTTGTACTTTGGCATATCACCCCGCCATCAAAACATTCAAAATACGCACCACCAAATCATTCCCATAGGGTCACAGTACAGCATTTGGCTTACCAGCACTTTCCAGTATCACATAACTCTCAACGACCCACCTTATATTAAAGTACTTACTTAAAATAAATATAAAAATGTAGAAAATAAGTCTTGTTTCATTCGACTGTGTACGTGTCAATCTGCAGCCGATAGTTGGTGGTGTCATGGAGTTGAAGTTTAATATTTTAGCTATAGTCATGTGACAAATTATCATGGGATCGCACTTTTTTAGACATTGACAGAGGTCAATGTAATGGCCTCTGGGAGAGATTGCGAACAGGCTAGATTGTAAATGAACTGGTAACCGGATAGCGCAATTATCCGAATTTCGAAATACGCTACAATGTTTTATTACCTTTGAAGCAAATTTGTCCAATTCTTAGTTTGTTTTCTAATCATATATTTATATATTGTTTTTAGAAACAATTGAAAAATATTCTGTTGCAATTTGTCCGGGGTGTTTTGTTACTTTCACTTGCCTAATATAACACAAGCGAAGGAGCTCGTGTTTCCCTTGCCAAAACTCGCTAGAAATAAAAATCGCCCATATCTCATACATAATGAGATATTCGTAGAGTTTCTCGACCTGTTTATTTTTTTGCAATATGGTTGTTTTCAGCATCCAATACGTTCGTCTAGCAAAGATCAGCATACATGTACGACTTGAAGCCTCGATTTATGAGAAAAAAAATAGGTTATCAGCCAGATGGCGAAAATCAACCTTGCATTCAAAAATGGGCATATTGTGGCTTATTGTGGTGAAATAGGCAAACACTTTTGCCGTATTCCTAAATGATGGCATCAAGATTCAAATCTATTTAAAAATGGTTACAATGACATACATAACACAATTATTACCGAATTCATGATTCATGAATCAAACAGGGCAATCATCTATAAAACATAATAGGAGTATAAGTCGTTGGCCTTGTAGATGGTGAGCATGTGGTGTAAATATGAGCTGAATCCAAACTTAAGGTCACACCATTACACAATTTATAATAAAAGTGATATTTATGTTTTGTTTATACTTTAAAAGAGGAGGTATTTTGCTGAAATAAATAACATGTTTGGTTGAGCAACCTGAATTTCCAATAAAAAATTCACCAAGAATGTGTTGATACTTTAGGGTATAGGGATGTTACCTTTAGTGTAGGTCAAAAATGGTGTTACCTTTAGTGTATGTTGTTACTTTTAGTCCCAAAAAGTTTTATCTTTAGTGCAGCTAGTTACCTTTTAGTTTAATGCAATTGTTACCTTTAGGGTTGCAAAAACGTATTTGTTGATTGTAAAGAGCGCACGTAAAGCTTTAATGCTTCTTCCTGCCAAATACTGCGAATTTACAAAACGTATGGATCATTTATACATGTAAACTACATCTGGCGCAAATATGTTTTGCATAAATTAACGAAAAAATGCTGAAACATCCGTCACAAATGAGAAAACAATTAATTCATAATTATGTTTTTCGCTGAAATAGTGTTGTGGACTTTAGCGAAAACGTTTGTGGTCTTTAGCGACAATATGTTCTGTGGACTTTAGCTGAAAATTGTGTGACTTTTGCGTTTGTTTTTTGTGGACTTTAGCGTAAATGTGTGTGAACTATAGCGGAGTTGTGGACTTTAGCGGAAATTTATGTGGACATTAGAGGAGCTGTGGTCTTTATCGGAGTTGCGGTCTTTAGCGGTGTCACACAGCAGTAGATGAATATAATTATATTTTAATATGTGTTTAACTGAATTATGGAAAGCCGTCGGGGACCCTGCAATTAATTGTTTTTTACTATATGTTTAACAGAATTATTATAATCACCACTTTTCTATGATTTGGGTAGGTTATAATAAAATTATAATTCCTGCAGACACATTATTATTTTAACCACACATTATAATTTACGTAACATTTTTACTATTATAATCAACACATTAAAAATGTTAAAAAAAATTATTATAATAATCACTACATTAAACATATTAATTTTTTTTATTATAATCGCTACATGCAATAAGGTTATTATAATAACCAACTCAGCGCCTTTATTATAATGTTTGCCACATTAGTATAACCTCCCCAAAAATAAAACCCCTAAAGTCGAACATTATTATAATTATAATAATCACAAACAAATAAGAAATCTCACGTAAAGCCAGTTATAACAATGTTTTTTTTTCCGTTTTATTATTCCAAGTTACGCCCGGTAATAAAGGATATGCCACTTTAGCTTCCTGCAACCCCGCCCCCGCACCCCCACCCCACCAACACTCACACACGCATATATGTCTACCCTTAAACCTCCTGTTCACCCGCATCCATTAAGTTTCCTTCTCCCCCAATCCCACACACACACACATTTCTTCTTTAAACCTCCTGTCCACCCACATCACTTAGGTTTCCTACTTCCACCCACACACATATCTTCTGTTAAACCTCCTGCCCACCTACATTCCTTAAGCTTCCTGCACCTCCCCCCTCCCCCACACACACATTTCTTCTCTTAAACCTCCTGCCTACACGCATCCATTAAGGTTTATGCTCCTCCCTCCCCCACATACACGTTTTTTCTTAAACCCTCTTGCCCACACGCATCCCTTAAGCTTCCTTTCCTTCCTCCCCACATACACATTTCTTCTCTTAAATCTCCTGCCCACCCGCATCCCTTAAGTTTTCTGCTTCCCCCACCCCTCCACACACACACATTTCTTCTCTTAAACCCTCCTGCCCACCCGCATACCTTAAGCTTCCTGTTCCTTCCTCCCCACATACACATTTCTTCTCTTAAATCTCCTGCCCACCCGCATCCCTTAAGTTTTCTGCTTCCCCCACCCCTCCACACACACACATTTCTTCTCTTAAACCCTCCTGCCCACCCGCATACCTTAAGCTTTCTGCTTCCCCTCCCCACCACCACACCCTCATCCCAACCACACTCATTTCTTATCTTAAACTTCCTGTCCATTCACATCCATCAATCCTGCTGCCCATCATCATCTCATCTCAGTCCTCTTGCCAATCCTCATGCATTAATCCTCCGTTTTCAGAATGTATACATTTTCAGAGTGCTAAGGGAGGTTACATGTGTGGGTTTTAATAAATAAAAATCGTAGGGAGGTTGTTATTATTTTGGAAAGATTATAATAATAATGTATACATGTGTAGGTTTTTATGGAAATATGTTAACATTTTTAATGCGATAAAAAAATGTAGTGATTATTAAAATAAAAAATGTTAACATTTTTAATGTGGTGATTATTATTCAGTGAAACATATAGTAAAAAATAATTATAATAGAAGGGTCCCCTACGGCTTTCCATAAATATCACCCTCGCGTCAGATAGTAAGAAACTACACATTGTTGTCTATGAAGACTTAGCATAGGCGTTTTACGTGAGGTAAAATAAAAAGTATGTCACATTGCGTGCTTTAAAGACGATACGTAGAACACTATTGTATTTAATTGTCTTATTATCCTATTGCTTCTGTTTCAGTTTCACGAAACATGCATAGTTATGCAAACGTCAACATGCATAGTTCTGCAAACGTCAGCCTAACTGTTTATGTTAGAACAGTTGCGTTCCTTTTTTACAGAGCACGTCAATGCAGGGTGATCTTATTGTGATATCTATAATACTAAACAGATAACATTAGCCACGATTTCTCAAAAATAGGTCGTCTTAGCTGAGGACTCGGTACGTCAGAATGTCAATGCAGTCGTCCCGTTTAAAACTTCCCTTTATGGATTTCAAGTTCGCAATTGGTTTCTTGAAATTGTTTTGTAGTTTTTAAATTCGTTTCGACATATTTTGTAGGTTGGAGGTAAAAGCCGTACCGTACATTCGTTACATAACGGTAATAGCAAGAGCGTAGCCAAGATTTCTCAAAAATAGGCCGTATTAACTGAGGGCTCGGTACTTCAGAATATCAATGCAGTCGCTGTCCCGTTTAAAACTTATTTTTTAACTTCGTTTAATCATAATTTGTAGACTGGGGGTAAAAGCCGTACCGTACCCGAAACATAACGGCAATAGCACGTGCGTGGTACGTGGAATACTCAACGTACTAATAATAATTTCAGCTTATTGTAACGAACTAACAGAGATTTATATAGAATTTAAAATAAAATAAAATGGACCAAATATGATAATTGAAATAATATTATTTAAATTTAGGTGTACGGTACGGAGAGATATATTTTATATAAATGAAAATGATAGTTTGTAGATATTTATGCATCTATACTCATTATGCATCTATAATCATGTATGTCTAAGCTTTACTTGAGCTGTGGAAGTTATTGTTTTCTGACATCGCTCGAGGTGTTACTAAATGGAAAGGGTAACAAAAAACTACATTATTGATATAAATTGTACTGATAATTCATGTACAGCAGGCTGTCCACTATTAAAAATGTGAGTTGAAGAAGTTGCTTGGGGAACTGAATGTTGTTTAACGGCTCATCAACACAGTATAGGTTATTTAGAGCCGCCCCAGAGAGTGGGGAAGGATACATAGGAATCCGGGAACCTGCCCTACTCTTATTATCGAATAGATCCCTATGGTTCTTTAACGTGCTCGGAGGATAGACCGATACACGGGACCGCCCGGTTTACGTCCCCATCCGACGGTCGAGGCTAAGGTAAAGTGTCTTGCCCAAGAACACACCGACGGAACTCAGTGGCACCACGGAGGATTGAACCCGGGGCCTCCGGTTACCTAAATGGGGATAATTAACAATATCAACTTTAAAATCATGTCTTTTGTCATAGATTTTGTTAATTATTTCACCATTTTCAAGAGAGAGATGTCAATCGAGAAAAGAAGCGTTAGTATCAGAAATATTAGCTTTGCTGAGTCGAAGGTCTTTAGGATATATGTTATTATAGCATGGTCGGTGATATTTGCTTTGATGAATGCAAACCATTAAATCGTTTAATTTACTGTACGGTACGACTTTAACCCACAACCTAGTTTGTACTACAGGCGTGACATGGTCTGTCGGCTATTTTCTTCTAACAATTTCCGACAAACTCCGAATCAGTTCGTGACTATAAATAAATCACGGGAAACGGCGAAGTTTTAAATTGGCAACGGATATCATTCACAAAAGTACACAAAAACAAAACTCGAGAATAAATCTGAATTTACAGTAACACTTTTTTCTCACACTCTGTGTTATTTTTTTCATGGAAATCTGAATTCGCTTTGCACATTCTCACATTTTCAAATCATTTTTGACATAGTTGTTTTACGCTCTAACTCCTCTTCATTGTAAGTTATTTCTATACCATGTATTGTCCTGCTGGTGCAAAAACGGACCATTGCCTTCAAGCACTTGCTACGTTTCTGCACAAACGACAAAGTAAATTTGCCATCTCATGAAATTTCCAATAATTTGCAAAACATATTATGTTGGTTGTTTATAGACATAAGATATTTACAAATGTAGATTATGCTTCTTTGGTCAAGTAATTCTGTATGTTTTATGCTGTAGTGATTATTATTTGCATTTTGTACTATTTTCAAACTTATTTCTCTTTAAATAAAGACCGACTACAATTCACATGTTTGTTTATTTACACTGTTTTACAAACATTTCCTCCATCACGCGATCTATTCATTGCAAACACCGCTCCATTTTCCTCCTTTCAGCGGTTATCTGAGCACCACTTTCAAACGCATGCGCGGGACCACTTCTAGTTCTAATAAACTTTAGCGTAAGGCTGACAATGGACATTTGATTCAAATCAAATAGAATTTTGAGAAAAGTAAATTCATCATTATTCTCTAATGTCAACACTAAACAACAAGCGTTCGTTATGGTACATTAACACATATTTTCCTTATATAGTTATGCTTGACATTTGTTATTTGACATGAACAAGTTATACTCTCAAAATGTTAATAATGACGCAGTTATCAAACCTTTAGTAATATGCGTTGTTTTTCTTTTAAGTTTATATTTTATATTTATTCAGAACTTTGGCTTATCAGATTTAAAGACAAACAATTTACATTTTCTCTTTTTTCAGTTAGTGCTATTATCATAGTGATTATGACAGTCAGAAAAAGGAAAACATATTTATTTTTTCGAAGATATCGTCTACGACTTATTCTAGTGTTCGCCGCGTATTTATTCCTCATGTATCAGACTTTGGAGAAACATAACCATGCCGCAGAAAACCATAACCCTGGATATACAGAAAGTTACATCGATCAATCACACGAACTGACAGATGAAAACGAACGCTTACAATTTCAGAGAAATCTGGTTTTACAGATCATGAAAAAACAAATTAAATACGCTCTAGAAAAGAAAATCCCACCCACTCAGGAGAAGGAAAACTCAAGTAACTATAACACTCCCCGGTCAGTCACTACAGTTGCCAAGATAATGCAGCCGGCTTATTTGATAATGCCGGCAAATATTAATAAAATAGTCATCAAATCTTTTATAGGAAAAGGCGTTTCAAAGCAGTCATATAAAGGTGACTTTAATGGTATTCCTGTAGAAGTTAAAATTGTCACAGATAAACAGCCTGATGTATCAAGGTGCTTAACATTAATTAAAGATAACAGTAAAAACAGGAAAGAACTCATCTCCAGATGCTACTTGTTTGCAACCGGAAAACTCATGAAGGAGATATTTGTATCCGAACAATTAAATCACCATGGACTAGCACAGTTGCTAGGTTACTGCATTAGGCACGAAACAACGAGGGGCAGACGACAATGGATCTAAGCATGCATGGAATCGTTAGTGTTTTTGAACTATCGCCACAAGTTATCATGACTAAACAATATATGGCCGGGTTGCCATGGAAGAGGAAGATTTAGCACGCAATGGAAATTACTGACATATTGACCTACTTTGAAAACTCACCTCTGGGATCACTGATAGGGCGAGACTGTAAATTTTCTTCGATTTAATAATTCATTGAAACTTATCGATCTCGATGACATCGATACTTTAGAACCACTGTGTACGCCGTCATCGCCATCTTTGAACAAGAACTGTGATCTTAATCTAACATGTGTAAATGATGTTTGTAAGGGATATAACGCGAAGAAAAACATGAATTTAGTTTCCACAAGAGTGTTGAAGCTTTTGCTCAGTGCCAGAGATATGCCGAAATCGGAATCATCAAGTGTTCAGAAGTGGTTGAGTCTGGCTGATACAGGTGGGATCACGGCCATTGCAATGCAAGGACTATTAGACATGTACAGTAATAATTTAACTTTTACAGCAAACATATGAACTTACGTATCTAGAAACACGAAGATTACCCGATGGTTGTATTGGATATACTGGACTCAAAAACTCAAAGAAAAGTATTTTAATAATTGGAATCATCCAAAGATTGAACAATAAAATATATTGCTGACGGAAATTGTCTTAAAAATATATAAATAAGAGAATGCTGATAACAGCATATATTAAGCTAACCTTAATGACAGTCGGAAGCATGTACCTGTTTAATAGCAACTTTTTCTAGTATTTCTATTTTATTTTGAGATTCCCGTAAGGATAATGTATGGAAATATTGTGTTACAATTACTATTTGTTTGTATTACCAATGAGCCGGTTTCATTTAAGATAGTATTTATTATAGCACATAAAATATTTTTCAATAACAAAAAAGCATTGTGTTGTGTACGCTTAAAATTGTAATTAAAGATGATACAATATGTTCAGAAAAGGTCAGAAATTAATGGAATCTCTATATCCTTCAAAATTAGAAGTAAATGAAAAATTATAATGAAAAAAAGTTTTGATTGAAGCGTGTACATATATTATAAATACAAAGAAAGATATAAAAATCGGACAGGGAAAGTAGCATTCAATGAAGACAGTCAACCACAAACCACAAAAACAAACACGCAAACAGACAAACGAGAAGGCAAAAGTAATAAAAAATGCAAACGACATCTCAACCACAAAAGGGTTGACAATAGGTCTTCCGTCTTGAAACGGTCAGTGGCTAAGGGGGGCTTATACCAGGTTCTAGGATGCACCAAATCTCACACTTACCCTGTTGTCATCCCAATTAAACGGGACAGTGTAAATAAAGAAATCCCCGCCATGTACTATTCTCTAACCAACGAGGCAGCGTTAAAAGGCAATATAAGTACAACACCTAGATGCCCGTGTATATACACATACAAAAGAAAAAGCGTAGAAAGCCACAATGGAGGTACTCGATGACTTGGCAGAAGCCAGGGCAACAAGAGAATAAACCATTGAAGGCACGACAAGACAAGACCGCGGACAAACATCAAACGCCACCGTCCCAATGGGCTTTAGGTAGGCGTCATCATAGAGTCCACAGCCTGTCCGGTCATCGTACAGTTAAAGAGGAAAGCGTAGTGACGAACTGTAAAAGGGTCCACCACAGTTACGTTACTAAAATTATGACCTGAATGACGAAAGTGTCGGTACAAGTATTTTTTTAACTTTTTAGGATTACTTGCATTATATTTGTGTTCTCGTAATCGAAGTTTTAAGAATCGACCTGTTCGTCCAACATATTATATACCGCAACGTGGTGCATTTCAAGTCAGAACATAAATGACGTGAGCAGTCAATCCACATTTGAAGCTAGACATGCATTAAACAATCTACCATTAACAGCTGATTTAATGGTGGACTTGCAAGATACATAATTGCAACAACTGCACCTCTTAGCATTGCACTCATTAATAGAGGGAAACACCCTGCGTCTTGAATGATTTCTGAAAGGAAACTTTATATGGTATTTCCTCAAAACAGGTGATCGAAAACTTTTGCGCCATTATTAAAAATCCTAGTAATATTATGAGAAGGAACATGAAACGAAGTTGCCGAATGAAAATTTAAAGGTGTAAGACGTACATATGGTTTAGTTCTAAGAAATGAAGTTATTTTGTGGAATTTGTATTGATGACGCAGAGTGTAACCGAAGAGGTGAAAGATTTATTTTAAGAGTTTTAAATAATATACTCATTATTGTTTTTTTGGAGAGTAATACCATTCTGTGAAAAGCGAAGTAAGGGCCAATTAGTAGTTATTAAAGATACGTATCAAAGATCCATAAGAAATAATATAAGTAAACTCAACTTCTATGGTGATGTGATTTATAAACTTCGTAAGATTCTAGGTCATGATCACTTTCATACTATCTTTGTTAAACGTGTTAAAAAGTTTATCAAAAGAGGTTATGACCCTATCATTTTGCAACGTACTGCATGCTCGGTGGTGGACCCTTTTACAGCTCGCCACTATGCTTTCCTCTTTAATTGTACGATGACCGGACAGGCTGTGGACCCTATGATGACGCCTACCTAAAGCCCATTGGGACGGTGACGTTTGATGTTTGTCCATGATCATTTTTGTCGTGCCCTTAATGGTTTATTCTCTTACTGCTCTGGCTTCTGCAAAGTCATTGAGTACCTTCATTGTGGCTTTCTAGGCTATTGTTTTTTTGTATTATATTTACACGAGCATATTTGTGTTTTACTTATATTGCCTATTGATGCTGCCTTGTTGGTTAGAGATTAGATCATGGCGGAGATTTCTTTATTTACACTGTCCTGTTTTAATGGGATGACAGTAAGGTAAGTGTGAGGTTTGGTGCACCCTAGAACCGGTTTAAACCCCCAGTGGCCTACTTTGCCACTGACCGTTCCAAGGCGGTAGCCCTATTGTCAACCCTTTTTGTGTTTGTAATGTCGTTTGCATTTATTATTGCTTTTACCTTCTTGTTTGTCTGTTTGCGTGTTTGTTTCTGTGTTTTGTGGTTTACTGTCCTCCTTGAATGCTACTTTCTCTGTCCGATCTTTTTATATTTCTTGTTTTTGGAGATGTTTGTTGTGGTGCAGGCACTAGAATTAGAAATAAAGCGAGCCTTATACGGATATGTATGTAATTTAGGAATCCAGTACATAGTAGGCAGTTTATTTTGCTTATCGTTTACACCAGCCTTGAAAGTAGTGCACCGAGTGATATGTGCGGAAACAACATCATCCTCAGTAGAATTAACTGGAGTATACGAATTGGTGCTGCCGAGTTCCAGAGATAAAACATTGACGTAATGTAGGCGTCAAACAATAATTACATTATTAGCTGCTTTATCTGCAGGAACTAAAACAAATTTATTATGAAATTCCTGAATTCCCGATTTTAGATTACGAAAGGAAAACCTAGGTCTCGGAGGTAGTAAAGAGGGGTTAGCATTATAAAAGTTAATACGTGTATCTATAATTTTAAGAATTGACTTTTTCCAAGTAGAAAGCGAGTTTGTGTCCGCATGTTCTCTACGACACCATTTGATACTAAAATTTCAATAGAGTGGGCTATCTGGGCACGACAGGCATTAAAATAAATAGTTGAAGGTAATCTATATTTAGGACCTTTCGAAAACAAATGCCGAATTCGTTTATCAACAATATCAAAATTACCAGTGATGACATGACCTGCTGGAGCATAGCAAACTTTTGATGTGTTGTATTCACATTCCTTAGGAGTATTATGTACTATATCAAGGTCAGACACTATTTTGTTGTAATTGAAAATAATATTTCTAATAGGCTTTTTATACTTATAACAAATTACAGGATTTTTGGAATTTTTGAAATATTTTGGAATAGAATCAACTACATGAGTATCCCGAAAAATACTAGGCATGTCAATGAAATCAATACCGTTATTAATATATAACACATTTTGTAAATATACACGTTCTGAACTGGACACGGCCATTTTGTAACTTAAATTTCTAAAGGCATTGCATGAGTACACGGGACGACCGATTTTACCGTTGAATCAACGTCTGTTCGTGGAACGGTCATCGTCTGTTAAAAACATGTCGCTTAAAAGATCTTGTTTAAGAGACCCAGAAATTCTGTAATTGAAATAAAATAATCTTGAAAATGTGTGTACGACATCCGTTGTAAATGTGCCTTTATATTATTATTTTGATTTCTTACCTTGATTGCATATTTTTCTCAAAAATATACTTTAAAGTAGTATTTTTACATGTGCAGATCTTTTTCGTTCGAAATACGATTTAAAAAGCTTATAAAAAATCATTTTACCAAATTAACAGATGGCATTTAAAAAATGATTATATTACTACTGCGCTACAAAAGAAGAGTGGTTAAAATAAATGTATTCATGGAATAAATCTTCATTTGCAGAGGCGGTATTGTGTATGACAAAACAACGGTCAACGTCCGTTGGGTGAAACGGTGAACGTCTGTTGATCAGTAAAAAAGGCAACGGTCACCGACTGTACAAATCGAGAAAAAATGCGCTATAATTCTGTAAATCTTCGATTGTACATTTATTTTGGATACAAATAAAAACATATTATTATACCACGATATTTATGTACCTTTTATACTGTATTACACAATTATCAGGTTGTTCAGTCATACAGTGCAGCCTCCTCACTGAGTTCGGATTTATTATTATATTAAGAGTTACTAAGAAACGGCTTACGTCAGTCGTAATTTTCACAATTTCTATAAATTACACATTATGTACGAATTCTAACATGAGTGTTTGATTTGCTCAGGGAACCATGGCGACATACAGATACTACTACTGTGCAGCTACCTTCGGTGCATTTGTCAGTGTCATTGACCACCTTTGTTGTCATCATGGTAATGAGAACATCATTTACAGAGCACTTGAATTTAAACGATACAACTGGGAAGATAGGGTACCAAAATAAACTATATAAAGTAAAAACGAATGTTCCACAAACACAGTTGAAACAACCGGAAGTGATCATAATCAATTACATAATGCTATTTTTCGTTGCTACTACTGGTAGATGGTTTACCGAGTATAAGGCCATCATACAACATTTATGCGGAAACCATAAAACAGAAATCGTGAAGAACAGACAGTTGGGACTCAATCCAGTTTCTGAACAGACTGCATTGCAAACAGTGTTTCATGGGGGACTAAGATAGCAAAAGATAATAGCTTACAACTTTCGAAAATACACACTGGTGAAGATGATGTCATTCGTGGCTTTTGCAAACAATCGGCAGAAATATAAATATATGATTCGAATAGACAGCTCAGAGAGAACGGAGACAGTATTAGCGATAAAGCTCTGGGCTAACACTGGCGATGTTCAATAATGCTACAAACGGTCTTCTTGCTTGCTCTTTCACCAAGTTCAGAGAGTACATTTTCAACACAAAATTCATGATTTTTCTGTCTCACTCACAACATCGGTTGTTGTTGTAACTATTACACGAATGTGAAACAAGCGATCTGATGGTATGATTTCTATTCTATTTGATGATATGATTCAGTTTAAATAATGCAAACAGATAGTTATAAATGCGTGTAATAATTACAACTACCGGATGTTGTGAGTGAGGCAGATATTCTTAGAACCGGGTAAAAGTAAAGAATTACTAATTTTGTGATAAAAACATTACTCTCTGAACTTCATGAACGGGTAATCTTGAACCCTTTGTAGCCTTATTGAACAACGCCAGTGTTTGCCCAGAGCTTTATCCATGGCAAGCAGTAGGAGCGTTTGAAGTTGACCACCCTGCTTACCGTTCAACGCTATGTGAACATATAGTAAATAGTAAATAGTGAGTTGGGGATAATAATCGTAAGATTTTGTGTATTGTCTTTGATATATTCATGAAATGGATAGTAATAGTAGCATATCAGATAGATGTATGTTTATGTATATGGTTTATGTATGCATCTAATCACTAACCACAATGTTGCCTCTTTCTTATTGCGGTGACCCGAGGATAGCACGTTGAAGATCACGGGGTCGAGTCTGACTGGCGCCACTGTGTTACATCGGCGTGTCATTTGACAAGTTAACCTGGCTGTCTCGTGAAATCGAGTACGTTCAAGAACTGTATGAATCTATCGATAGTAAGAGAAGAGCATGGTTCCCGAAAAACTATTACTCGAAATAACCTAAACAATGTGTAGATGAGCTGTTAAACAATAAATCAATTACAGCAATTCAATTACTACAATTAAATTACAGCAATTCAATTTAATTCAAGAGGATTCTCATTGGAATTGCATTGCTTTTGCATTTAAACTAAAAATGACCAAAAATACCTGTACATTTACTTATAATTCATAAAATATTGCATTGTCAAACAGACGTTGACCGTTTGCAGCAACAGCCATTTAAAGTTCCAATCAGAAATTCTCAACAGACGGTGACCGTTTTATATTTTCCTCTTATTCCACACATAAACGACGGTTCATTTTCACATGCACATAAGTATATGACAAAGCAAAGAGTACGAACTATGAGTAATACCCACACCTTTCATAAAACACTTACATTTTCAAAATCGATACTCTAATTGTGTTGTATTTACTAACAAATCCGAAAACTTTGTTTTGCTTTACTGTCTGGATATTAACGTAGACTTGCCGATTAAAAGTATAGGTTTTATTCACACGTTTTAAAAATATCCGTGAAAGAATATACGTAAAATAAATTATGAGATGGGGTTTGGCCTGGCCGTTTAAAGCCGTTTATGTTGTGTCTATAGAAACAGCATGAAAGGTTAAACTTGGAACAGAATACACAAAGATAAGTACAAAAGTGCTTGCTACCGTTCACCCCTTCTGGCCCCGGGTTGGGCAGAACTCAATATTTAAAATGTCAATAGTACTTAAATTTGAGCCATCCCGAAGATAGAGTTTGGATTCTCAAATTATGTAAGTTTTGTTGTATATACCTCGTCGTCATTGGGTTTCGAAACAGTGTACAAGATGATGGAGGGATAGAGATTTTAACAAGCTGGTCAATTTTGTTAAATAGCAGATGAAAAATTAAGACTAATATCTTAACGAGGCAAACTTAACGGACGGACGACGACGGAGCTTAACATGCTTACTAAGGTTCTAAATACAATTTAATGACACAGATGCCACTTCATGAGCAAATCGGATCCCTCTGAATCTAAGTAGATACAAAAGTCGAGCAAAAAATGCAGTTTTCACAGAACCCAGCCATCCAAAAATACTCATTCAAAACAAACAACAACATATACTTTATTTCAATCAGGTTACATTTTGCATGGTAACAACATGAGGGAAATAGCAGTTACATGTTTGTTTCATTGACGGATACAATGGTACAATCAACGTTTAATATAATCATGGGTATTGAGGTAAGAGTAGAACAGTACAACAGTGGGTGGAAGGAGGAGTAGAGGATAGATAACTTGGTATAGGATGGTTGGGTTGGGGAGAATTATGCATGCTATAATTAATGATAATTATGCTGTTGAATAATAATAATAATAATAATAATTATAATAATAATAATAATAATAATCAGCATCATCATCATCACCATCATCAGCAGCAGCAGCAGCAGCAGCAGCAGCAGCAGCACCCTCTTCAGGTCTCACACCTCTATTATCTCCCCTGAAAGCTCACGGACCTAGAGACAAAAGGAAAACAGAAAATAATTCTATTTTTTCTCAATTTTAGGCAATTTTTAAATTTTCTTTGCTTTAGCATACATCTGCAGTGTAAAAGACAGATGATACAGAAAATCCCATGTTGATATGAGGTTTCATTCAAATTTCAGAATTGTTTGACCGAAGCACCACATATTCAGCTAGATAGTGTATGAATTTTGTATTTTCCATAGGGTTCACAAAACATGAGCGAGAAAAAAAACCAACCTGGCTAACTTATATATTTTATTGTTTTAAATTACTGGTCTTGGCTATACTGAAGATATTAAACCAACAACAATGTCTGCTGCCCTGCTTTGAAGCTCAGATGTTGGAAAAGGCTGTACAGTAACCATATTGGAAAATTAATTGTGGTGTGAGACCATCATCACCCTCATCATTACCATCATCATCATCATCATCATCATCATCATCATCATCATCGTCACCTCCATCATCATCATCATCATCATCATCATCATCATCACCATCATACTCATCATCATTATCATCAATAACAATTACAAAGGTAAATATAAGCAAAGAATGCGGCACCATAAACGTAAGAGTTGACAACAGGGGTACCGCCTTTGGAAGGTCATTTTCAAAGACACCTCTCGCGTGGGGTTAAACCAGATTCTAGGGTCTACCAGCCCCCACTCTTACCATATGTTATTCTAATCAAAGTGAACAGTGCAAATAAAGACATCCCTGCAGTCAAAGTCTTAATTCTTCGATCATTCGCATGCGAGAATTACATTTTCACACGGGACAACCGACTCGATACCATTAAATCAACGTCTGTTCGTAGAACGGATAACGTCTGCGTAAACAATATTTACAAACAGACACGCGTTTGAGAAAAAACAATTTTGTTGTGGGATTCCCTCAAATGACGTAATTTATCTCATACCATTACTTTTTAGTGTATCAATCTACCTAGTACCAATTATTATGCTTACAGAATCATTTTCAAGGGCCATGGGACGAACTACTTTTATATGACCTGAAAACTTGGATAGAGTATCGATAAACGTGTTTGCAGAGTAATTTTTACCGTTATTTGGTGGGTTAGTTTCTTTAATGAAAGCTCGGAAAAGTTTAAAAACCAGCTAGATCGGGTTATTTACACTAGATGACATATTAAAAATTGACAACCCTTTCTTTTCTACTCTATTGTTAATAATATATACCCTAAAGAACTTTAAATTAGTAAAGCTAATATTTCTGATACTAACTATTCTTTTCTTGATTTACATCTCTCCATTGAAAATGGTGAAATAATTAGCAAAATATATGAAAAGAGAGATGATTTTAATTTTGATATTGTTAATTATCCCCATTTAGATGGGGATGTTCCCCCGTGCAACTTTTATGGGGTTTATGTGTCTCAACGTTTTCGTTTTTCTTGAGCTTGTACTCGAGTTGAGGACTTTAATATTCTCAATCCTTTTATAACTAAAAAGTACTTCATCAGGTTTACCGTTACCATAAACTTCGTAAAACGTTTGCAAAATTGTATTATCGTAACCCTGATCTTCCTTCCAAATATAAAAGTAATATAAGAACTCTTCTGCAACAAGGACTATCACCACCTGACTTCTATGGTGACTTGATTTACAAACTTTGTAAGATCCTTGGTCATGATCACTTTCATACTATCTTGATTAAACTTGTTAAACGATTTATCAAAAGAGGTTATGACCCTATCATTTTGCAACACACTGCATGATTGGTGGTGGACCCATTTACAGTTCGCCACTATGCTTTCCTCTTTGATTGTGCGATTGTGTGATGACCGGACAGGCTGTGGACCCTAGACGTCTACCTAAAGCCCAAAATGACGGTGACGTTTGATGTTTGTCTGCAGTCTTGTCTTGTTGTGCCTTCAATGTTTTTTCTCTTGTTGCTCTGGCTTCTGCCAAGTCATTGAGTGCCTTCTTTGTGGCTTTCTGGGCTATTGTTTTTTGTATTTATATATACATGAGCATCTTTGTGTTTTACTTATATTGCCTATTAATGCTGCCTTGTTGGTTAGAGAATAGTTCATGGCGGGGATTTCTTTATTTACACTGTCCCGTTTTATTGGGTTGACGGTAGGGTAAGTGTGAGGTTTGGTTCACCCTATAACCTGGTTTAAACCCCGCCCCCCCCCCCCGCTCCCCCCCCCCCGCTCCCCTACACCACGGCCTTTTTTGCCACTGACCGTTCCAAGGCGGTAGCCCTATTGTCAATGCTTTTGCGTTTGTGATGTATTATTTGGCCTTTTTTGTCATCTTTAAATTTGTTCATTGTTTCTGTGTATGTTTGTGGTTTACTGTCGTCCTTGAATCTCTGCTTTTTATATCTATATTTACGGCACTTCATTTAGTAAATATTATACATCCCCGTAATTAAATAGGGTCATCATTTCTCATCAGATCTTGATCAATCTTAGCCAGATTGTTAATATCATTGAATGATCAGGAAACTACTAGCTATAGATCGGATAGGTAACGCCAGAGTTATGGCTCTTGATTTTGGTAAATATTCACTATATTGCCTTGTTAAGACGATAAGTATTTCACTTTTATTCGTTCTTTACCAAATCCGGTGTGATTGTTGATATTACTGAAAGCTCAGACAGGTTCATTTGGATTAGGAGCACAATAGTTACACCACTTGAATTATTCATAAGCGCTCTAGCACCTTCTTATTGGTGATATTAATGAAAGCTTGGACAATTCGAAAACCACCAGCTAGATTGAATTATCTACTCCAGATTATTACTAATGACTTGCAAAGTAATGTAGAACAAGAGGCCCATGTGGGCCTGTAGTAGACGCTCTACTGGTATGATGTGTTTCATAAACATGATAGAGGCCAACCGAAGAAACATGTTTCCTATATATAACTCTATGTAAACTTTGGTTTATCGTTGCGGCCATTTTGAATATTTGATGACAACGAAAAACGCACACTTGATAGAGGCGAACGACAGGAACATGTATATGATATTTAACTAGAATGGAATAAGTGTTAATATGTCGTTTGATAATTGTTCTTACATTTGACCTAAGTTTAGCCATGGTGGCCATCATGGATGACTGGAGGCCCAATAAACACAAATCTCAGGGGGACTAACCCAAGGATCATTGTGATTAAGTTTAATCAAAATCCTTCAAGCGGTTTCAGGGAAGATGTCATTTTTAACGTTTTCCTATATAACTCTATGTAAACTTTGGGTCGCTGTGGCGGCCATTTTGATTATTCGACGATAACGAAAAAACACAAACGTGATAGAAGCCAACCCAAGGAACATGTTTATGATATTTCATAATAATGGAATAAGTGGTTTCGGAGGAGATGTTGTTTGAAATGTCCTTACATTTGAGCTAATTTTAGCCATGGCGGCCATCTTGGATAACGTGCAGCCACGAAAAACACAATTCAAAGGGAGGCTATCCTAAAGACAATTGTAATGAAGTTTCATCAAAATCCTTCAAGCGGTTTCAAAGAAGATGTCATTTTTAGCCTTTTCCTATATAACTCTATGTAAACTTTGAGTCGCAGTAACGAAAAACATAAACTTGTTAGAGGCCAACCCAAGGAACATGTTTATGGTATTTCACAATAATGAAATAAGTGGTTTCGGAGGAGATGTTGTTTGAATATTCCTTAAATTTGACCTAGTTTTTAGCCATGGCGGCCATCTTGGATGACTGGCGGTCATGAAAAATACAAATCTAAGAGTAGCTCTCCCAAGTAACATTGTGATGAAGTTTCATCAAAATCCTTTAAGCGGTTTCAAAGGAGATGTCGATTTCATAAATCTGCTAACAGACGGACAGACAGACAGACAGACGGACGACGGACGAAAAGTGACTCTACTGGCCTGAGCTAAAAACTAAAGCGACGCCGCGAGTAAAAGAAAAGATTGCCGTGTGTCCCTTTAAAGGTAGATGACTATGCCCGCGGGTGCAGTATTGTATAAACACATCTTGAAAATCTTGGTTTATTCAATACGACGTACAATACAATATATACCCTTTATAGTACATAAGAACCTGATTTACGCTTCTTTACACAGGCAGTGATTTAAAAATTTCCTGTTTCAGGTGATACTTAATAATAAGTGTTTGGTGTCCTCAGTCATGTTTATCTGAAGTGTGATACCAGTTTGTATAGTCTATAGTTTACAATGTGTTACAAATAAGTGGTCATCGTTTCATTATACTCGTTGTTTTGTAACATTTAGTGGGTATGCGTGTGAGAGAGACATAACATTGTATCGAATTACGGAAAACCTATTCTGACTCCGCTAAAGGTCTCGCTACACACTTAGCTCCCTTGCATGTGACTGTAGATGATTCTTACACCATAAAAAGTAGGGTGTGTTCTTCGGTTTGAGATATTTTAATAATTGCCCATGGATATTTTCTTTTCTTGTTGCAGGTGAGAAAACGATAGTGTGAGATTGGATGAACAGCGATTAGACGACACTTACAGCAAAATGTGACACATTTGTGGATGCTCAAAATGCGTATGAATTTAGGTGCAAACTGTTTAGTGAAAGCCGAAAGTACTCCTGCCACCACTCACGTTAAAACAAAACAAAGTGGGCTATGTATCAGATTTTGTGGATTTTTATGAGCAGCAGTAACTGTATTTTCCCAAAATAATACTTTTAGACTGTAAATGCTTGATTCAGAATGGAAAATTGGACTTTACTGCCTATGGCCAACACAGTAAAATCGAAGTGTGTAGTGAGACCTAAAATGAATGTTATATTTAAAGTAATGAATGCAGTGGGGATTTTACCTCCACTGACACATCATATTTGACTATATTAGGACAGCAACCTCAGAGGGAGATGAGATGAAGGATGAAGTTTCCCATCAAACATGCCTCCGCCAGCGAGTATCTTTAAAGGTACACATGGCACTCTTGTTTAGTTTTAAACTCTCGGCGTCCCGTTAGTTTTAAACATAACTTGCATTTGTTCAATTAATAATAGTAATTATAAGAGTATGAAGTAAATTATTTTACTAAATTACTAGCAGTTGATTAGATTGCACCAATAATATATTTTTACTATGCTAGAATAAGAAGAAAACATAAAATCTGAAAGTTAAAGTGATAACAAACCGAGACCTTAATTTTAATACTCGGTATATCTATTTAAAAATTGCCAAGTGTCCCTTTAAGGTAAAATATGAGTAAAATGATTGGGGTAATTATATAGACGACAAAATATTCGGATTTGTCAGTGAAATATAACTTGCTATTTTCCACTGTTGTATTTAATTGTTATTTTCAAGTATTTTAAAAATTGTTGTCATTTACAGTAGAAATATCAGTTTCCCGGTTCCTTTTAATTATTTTAGAAGTTATGTGAGTTAAAGTAGTAATTTCGCGTACTAAGCCTAAAATAATTTTCTGTACAAACATTCAAAGAAGGCATACAATATAAAGTACATTTGCTGTTTTGTACGGAAACATACAATCTTCTTTTCCCATTGTCCCATTTCAGAAAAATACAATCCTGTAGTATCCCTTCAAGGCTATTTTATTTTCTGACTTCCGGTTATAATTTCTGACTTCCGGTTATAATTTCTGACTACCGGTTAACACATAAGATACATTACATGCTCCCGCCTTAATGTAAATAAGCAATGAGAAAGCATATGTTAGCAGGATTTTATGACGGATATTTCGACAATAAAACACGTTTAAAAACATGTTTACTGAAAACTGCGATAACCTGTTTAAAGTTACCTATTTAATGTTTTAATTGTACAAGATGTAAACTTTTTAAGCTGAAATTAAGGTTGTTGTTTCATACCCCAGCTAACCCCGTTTCGCTTCTTGGAGAAGGGGTTGGATGGGGTATTAAAGTTAAAGATGAAATTTGTCCTAAATCAACAAATCCGTTGTTGATATGTTTTTTATTATTAAATATCATTAAAAATACGATGTTTAATATGCTATTGATGTATGTTTAGTGAAAATATGTTTTTAAAGATAAAAACCGAAAAGGCGAACAGGCATTGCTAAAAAAATCGAAAAAAATCTAAGGGGAAAAACCCTTGCGCGAATTACCGGAAATGACGTCATTGGGAACAAACTATTTTTTGTTTACATTGGGACTGAACGCAAAACAGTATACCTTGTGTGAAAATGTGAGAATTAAGCGATGTCAGAGGAAATGCCCGTGATAAAACGGTTACACCATGTGCAACCGTACGATCTGGAGCCAGAATACGTGTCTGAGGACGAAAATACATCGGATTCATCAACTGATGATGAAGTCGTACGCGGTGCAGGTGCAAATGGAGAGCTTGTAAAGACTATCGTGTCATGTCATTCGTTACGTTCAATGGTTCATTACTCTATTCACTAATCTAACAAAATAGCGTATTTATACACTTACAGCAACAACAAACAAAAAACAACGAAAACATTGTTTTCATCGAAATCTGACAGTAAGTCACCCGCAACACTGCAATATCTTGGTACATACACAATAACCGCGAAATGTAGTATATTCGGAATGAATGCGGAATGAATGGACCTGGTCTATACCTATACATTAATACATGGATATATATGTATCTAGGTATACGGACAAATGCCCCCCCGGACATCTGCCCCCCTGCTCATTTTTGTATATGTGGACGAATGCCCCCTCACGTTTTTGCAAGGGTGGACAAATGCCCCCCTGAACTTTTTACAAGGTGGACATTAGCCCCCCTGATATTTTTGCAAGGGTGGACAAATGCCCCCCCCCCCCCCCCCGGACAAATGCCCCCCTACTCATTTTTGTAGTAAAACAAGCAGTATTTTCAACATTTTATTAAACATGTCCAGATAAGGAAAACAGCAAAACAATATATATATGCAGCACAATATAACATGTAATATGTATTTACAGTTATCTTAAAACTAATTAAATCCATACAAAAGAATAATCACATAATTCATCGGTAATTCCCAGTTTGTAAGTATTCAGAGCTATAAAAAAAACAAAGTGTGATCAACAAAAACAGATTAATTACATGCACACAATTATAGGAAGTATATGTTTGCAATCAAGTTTTAAAAGTGTGACCTTTAATTTGATAATTAGAGATAATTGATTGAGTCATACATCAATCAACCAAATAAAAAACTCATTATCAAATAAATATTTACATTTTCTGTTGATGTTCTTAAATGTTATAGCACATGATATATTTTCATATAAAAACATCATGTAATAATTAGTACATTTGATCTAATATAATCATTTGTCCGGGGGGGGGGGGGGGGCATTTGTCCACCCTTGCAAAAATATCAGGGGGGGCTAATGTCCACCTTGTAAAAAGTTCAGGGGGGCATTTGTCCACCCTTGCAAAAACGTGAGGGGGCATTCGTCCACCTATACAAAAATGAGCAGGGGGGCAGATGTCCGGGGGGGCATTTGTCCTAGATTCATGTATCTATGGTAATACGAGCGTCAGATTTATTTTGCCGATAAGTAGACATGGAAGAAATATGTTTATTAGATATTATCCATAATTGATAAAAAAAATGAATAAAAACAATAATAAATGAAACAGCATATAATTTCGGCGCCATAATTTCTATAGTATTATATATTTGCCATAAGTCGCCATCAACACCAAACACTCTAGGAGCGGTGTTTGCAATATGACACGCTCTCTAGTCTCCACGTGCCCCCAAATATCAATTTGGGTACATACGTCGGTATATCACAAAAGCACGCACCATTTAGGGAAACCTAGTTTTATGATATATTTCCTGTTTATTGCAATTACTTGAGCCGTGTAATACCGCCGAGGGCAGACGCGTATTGCACAAGACGGATATATCACATGATATTTGTCGCGCACAAAGAGAGAACAATACTATGATTTAAATAATATAGCCAAATGTATTATGAGCACGATATAGACAGTTAGTAAGTATACTTACTCATGTATACTTACTCCTGATAAACAGATCGAAAACAGACCAACTATATCAAATTACCATAATATAAAGTATATTATTCTATTATACTTGTTTTACTTATTGCACGAGCTAAGAGGCGTTATTGTTGTTGCTTTGCCATACAAAATTACTGAATTAATATAAAAGCTAGTAATATTATTAATTTTCTGCCTTGTAATAAATATCCATGAAATATTTTGTCTTTTTTTTCAAATCCATATGCCCTATATATGTTGAAAATATCTATCTATAATACTATTGGCAGAAGAGGGTGTATAATTTAAAATTATTAAAATTAAAATTTGGAAACAAAGACAAAGTGTTTATTTCACCGGATTCATTTAAATTTATATGCTGAACGTTCTTAGCAATCTTTTAAAAAAAGACGGCTACATAATATTAGCGCCGTCAACTCCTCATTGATTCACGAAAAGACGCATGCTTCTAGTTCTAAACATTGACGGTGTATATAAAGATCTAAGACTATACACCATTCTTCAATTTATCATACGTATACCCGATGAGGTGCTAAGATAATTGAACATAAATTTCAATCTTACTTCATGTATGAATTTCCTCCTCAACGCCGGTCGAATAGGCGAATACAACTTGCCTGGAGACGGCGGGGTTATGCACTTCTCATTTTTATAGTCGAATATCGTTGGTACCGCTGTTGATTTTAATCTGCATGGCCTTTTGTTCTCCAAATTCAAAGATAATGAAACCAAAAGATGGACTTCCCACGAAGTAGCTCAAAATGTTTGCTACAAACTCGCACGTCTTTCGTAGGTTCCCACTTTCTCGACGAGTCGGGCGATTTTCTTCGGTAAATCTTAATATATCATTATCTCGATTAGGGAAACGAAAGAAACTTAGGTTATTATCTTGTCCTTCTTTATGCAAACTTTTTCACCCAGCAACAACACACGGCATTTTTAACAAGTACCATTATACGTAATCCTACATAGACAATACTGTACAACTCAATGCGACACCGCGAATCGTTTGGTACCAATGACGTCACAGGATCACGTGTCACTTACCTGTCTTCAAAAAGGGCGAAACTCGAAGCGTGTGCGCTATGAGATAAAATTGGCTACTGTGAGAAAACGGGACAACCAATAAGTGTAAGATTTGAAAATATTGTATATTATATACGTATATTTCCGAATATATACTCAAAATACACGCTATATTTCACCTTTAATACATGTACTCGAGACCACGTAATGGAAGATAATGGGACGTAAGATTCATTCTGTACTGAATCGCTATGGAAATGACGTCCTTTCTCATGTGTGTCACCGAGAAAAGGAAACATCAGATGTACCTTTGAATAAATAATTAATTGAGCTAAAATTATTCTCCATCAATTTTATCATTTATTTAACTGCATTTGAAAAAATGTAATACTCATTCTGTCCGTTCTCACTGTTTGAAGTGTTTGAACTAAGGCAAGCGTGCGCTCTTGGAACAGCTCTGTAAAATGTCACGGAGAAGTATGTATTTTGTGAGAAATTCATAAGTCCTAGGTTCAATCTCACTGGTAGTGTATGCAGATTATGTAAATTTATTGCACAGTGTGTCTTTATTTGTGGAAATCCTATACTTGGAGCCTAAGGGAATTGACTTCAGTGTATCTTTCCTAAGATTTACTCCGGATTAGGCCTCTCGTGGGTAATACTGGTCGCATGATGTAGGTACACACAACTTGTACTGTTACAATTAGCGGCAGGTGCATCTTGAACAATGAAAAGTAGTGTCCCGGAACGTTTTATTTCCAATAAGAAAGCTTGCCAACCATATCTGTACCTACATGGAAAACTTATTCGCATCAATTCCGGATAAAGACAGTGTTAAGGAAAGCAATTAAAAATTATAGACATATATTTTTTTACTCCGGTTTTGATATTAATGTAAATTACAAACAGTACATATTTGCAAAAAAAACTGTATTTTACTTCATCGTCAGCTGGAATATCGTAAACATACATTATAACGTTTTCTTGGTCCAGTCGTTAATAGTTATTTACTTTTCATCTTTTATATGTGCTTTGAACATGTTTGTTTAATCTCACGAGGTGTTCCCCTTGCAATTAATGCCTATATCATATCTATAAATATCTGTACACGGAAGTGTTCCTGAGGTTTTCGCAACATCATTCGACATCATTCGACATAATAATGAGCATGATCACTGTCCATGACTAATGCGATATACTATGATTGAGAAAAGAAAAAAGTTTAATGCTTATGTATTTCATTGATTTGCTCAAGGGTATTCTTAGACTTATTGAAATATTGTTATAATTTATGCACATTTGTAAGGTTTATGGAGGATGGCCTCGAACCTCTATAAACCTATGACGAGGCAAAGACAGTTTCTTCTTTCTTCTTCTTGATACATACAAAATTAATAACATATTGTAAAATAGAACTAACAGACCACTTTTTGTACATAACATGCGTTTTGTTGTTATAACAGCCAATTGTTATTCGCCAGCCGCTTAAATATTACCCTTTGGTTTCAAAGTCGGATCAAACATTTTGGAGATCTTGATACTCACAGTGTGTCAAAGGACAAAACAAATTAGAGAAACACTATTAAGTAAATGCTCTTGGAGCGAGAACCACGGGCTGGGACATACTTTTGAAGTAGGCACACTAATAAAGTACACAAAATAAAATTTACACAAGTTATTGCTGACAATTTACTTTCAACTGGAAGTTCATTTAGTACCGAATGAATCATCCAAGTGTAAGAGGCTGGATAATCAAACGCATTCATCCCACGGTAATTCGGTAACTGATATATAAACCTAACTGATTCAAACCGATATAACCCATTTACTGTGTCTAACTTAATAGCGTGTATTATGTGAAAACAAGGCCACGCTTAGATGGAAGAAATGATAACGCTAGCAAATAAAGTGGGTTATTATTTAAATACGATAGTGAAATAAACATGGGTGGTTATGACGTTTGACTACCAATTGTGGGTTTTTGCTTTAAAGGTTCTGTGATACGTTTATTTTTATGTAATATATAGAGTATGGTCTCACCGAGTTGGTTGATTTAAACTTTTAGTTGGGCGTAGTCCATTGATGTGTTTAAACCAACCAACGGGACGAGACCATACTCTATTTGTTTTGTAGCATGTCTCTATTTGTTTTGTAGCATGTCCATTTCAGCTTTCTGCCATACTCCAACTTCCAATACTGATAGTTATAGTACACCATTTATTCTGAAAGGAGTTATTTTCAATTAAACGAGTTGCACCTGTGCAAATAAAAGGAATTTTCAATGACCATGTTACAATTTGGCTTTAATGACAGAGAAATCGCTTACTACGCGAAATGTAACCCATCAAAAAAAGGAAGTTAAACGATGTTACTCAAACTCTCCGTGAAAGTATAAAAATGACAAACAATGATATTTCTGTTTTCTATTCTAAAGGATATAAACATAATGAATAAGCCTAAGAATGACTCCTTATTTACAATTCATTTTATACATGTATGTGTGATATCCTAGGTTACGAAACAATTTTATACATTTATATGTGCTATCCTAGGTTATATACATTTATATGTGCTATCCTAGGTTATATACATTTATATGTGCTATCCTAGGTTAAGAAACAGAGTTAAGAATAGTACGTCCGATTCAGTTTCAAAACACATGGCGAATTAAAAATGATAGATCTGACAAACTCAGGTATGATTGATATGACCTTTTTATTTTTGAAATTTTAAATATTTCAAGAAAAGTCATGATGTACGCCCTTTAAAGAAACTAACCCGCCAAATAACGGCATAACTACAAGGCAAAACTGTTTATCAAAACTCTGTCCAGGTGTTCAGGCCATATAATAATGTATATGTGCCGATTAAAGGCATACGTAAATTCACGGGAAATTAAAGTACCCGTGACTGCATATCCATAAAATGAATTATCAGTCGGTAACTCTTCAATCGACGCTCCAGTTTTAGGGTTTGGTCTGGCTGGTTAAAGCTGTTTATGTTATGTCAACAGAGTTTGGATTCTCAAAAATGTAAGTTATATATATACCTCGTCGTCTGTCGATTTAGAAACGGTGTACATATATTGTACAATTTGGCTATTACTGGCGGGATACTTTAAAAGAATGTTCTATATTTAGAAAAACATGGTTGTGATCAAGCAAACTACTGTAAATACGAATTTCGCTGGTATTGAGGCTGTGTGAACGCTTGAATCCCTGTACATGATGTAGACTTCATTCCGAGGGACGTCATTGTCTAGGGAGAAGCATGCCTGCTTCTTTTCCAAACGGATCTTTTTGAGGATATTGGATTCTTCCGTATCACCTCTCACCTGATATGACAGGAGCTGCGTTGTGTCTTGCGCTAAAGATAAAAAAACGCACGTGCTTGCACGAAAAAAAATAGGATTTTAATGGTCTCTTAAAACAATGAGGAACAGACGGTTTTAATAGGTTTATTAGGAGGGCCTCTGTGTAGATTTACCTAAAACAGTTATCTCTCGAAAAAGCAGTTTTATGTATTTTTGGGTGGTGTGCCACTCTTGTTAGGTAAGCAGCTCGCTCGAGTATCCATACACGGATTATATATTCATTCATTGTTTGGTTTCAAACATGTTTTTTAAAACTCCTTACCGCAAGGAAATGAATGTTCTATTAAGATTTAAGGTTAACATTAGTATGATATATTACAATTTCAGTATGAGCCAGGAGTTTTGAATTATCCTTTTGTATTATTTGAACATAACACGCAATTGCGATGTTTGTTTAAGAAATTATTGCATTTGTAAAGGGACACGTGGCAATCTTGACGTTTTTTAATGGTCATGCATACAACAAAGCTCACAGTCAGGCTCACTCGGGTGACTATTAATACTAAACTCTAATGAATGTGATCATTGGTCAATATAACTGTGATACAACTCATTAAACCATGGAGGCATTTAAACAATGAATTCAAATTTAAAGCTAATGCGTATTATTTGTTGCATATCGGTGATGGGTTCAACATGCGAAACGTAAAGAAAGTATGAAGATTATCCCGGCACAAGCCGAAGCCACGCCTAACACCCTCTACAAGAATATCCCGGTACAAGCCGAAGCCACGCCTAACACCCTCTACAAGAATATCCCGGTACAAGCCGAAGCCACGCCTAACAATCCCTCTACAAGAATATCCCGGTACAAGCCGAAGCCACGCCTAACAATCCCTCTACAAGAATATCCCGGTACAAGCCGAAGCCACGCCTAACAATCCCTCTACAAGAATATCCCGGTACAAGCCGAAGCCACGCCTAACACCCTCTACAAGAATATCCCGGTACAAGCCGAAGCCACGCCTAACACCCTCTACAAGAAAGCCACGCTTAACTGTCACTGCAATATGCTATACTCACACCTTACTATCCCCGTACTAGACATCGCCATGCTTTATTACTATATATGTACTAGCCATACGTTCTTATTACGGTCACTGTATTAGCCATAGCCACGCCTTACTATCACTGTATTAAATAAAGTCACACCTTACTATTCCCGTACTCGACATCGCCATGCTTTATTACTATATATGTACTAACCATACATCCTTATTACGTTAACCATAGTCACGCCTTACTATCCCCGTACTAGACATCGCCATGCTTTATTACTATATATGTACTAGCCATACATCCTTATTACGGTCACTGTATTAGCCATAGCCCCGCCTTACTATCCCTGTATTAAATATAGTCACTCCTTACTATCCCCGTCCTAGACATCGCCATGCTTTATTACTATATATGTACTAGCCATACATCCTTATTACGGTCACTGTATTAGCCATAGCCCCGCCTTACTATCCCTGTATTAAATATAGTCACTCCTTACTGTCCCCGTACTAGACATCGCCATGCTTTATTACTATATATGTACTAGCCATACATCCTTATTACGGTCACTGTATTAGCCATAGCCCCGCCTTACTATCCCTGTATTAAATATAGTCACTCCTTACTGTCCCCGTACTAGACATCGCCATGCTTTATTACTATATATGTACTAACCATACATCCTTATTACGGTCACTGTATTAACCATAGCCACGCCTTACTAGCCCTGTATTAACCATAGTCACGACTTACTATCCCTGTATTAACCGAAGCCACGCCTTATTATCCCTGTATTAACCATAGTCACGCCTTACTATCCCTGTATTAACC
This sequence comes from Cyrtodaria siliqua, assembly GCA_037043455.1. Classification (NCBI taxonomy): domain Eukaryota; kingdom Metazoa; phylum Mollusca; class Bivalvia; order Adapedonta; family Hiatellidae; genus Cyrtodaria; species Cyrtodaria siliqua. Next base: position 601,212 of record JAWPHD010000095.1, on the reverse strand, counting down.
ATAGCCACGCCTTACTATCCCCGTACTAGACATCGCCATGCTTTATTACTCTATATGTTCTAACCATACATCCTTATTACGGTCACTGTATTAGCCATAGTCACGCCTTACTATCCCCGTCCTAGACATCGCCATGCTTTATTACTATATATGTACTAACCATACATCCTTATTACGGTCACTGTATTAACCATAGTCACGCCTAACTATCCCCGTACTAGACATCGCCATGCTTTATTACTATATATGTACTAACCATACATCCTTATTACGGTCACTGTATTAGCCATAGTCACGCCTTACTATCCCCGTACTAGACATCGCCATGCTTTATAACTATATATGTACTAGCCATACATCCTTATTACGGTCACTGTATTAACCATAGCCACGCCTTACTATCCCGGTATTAACCATAGTCACGCATTACTATCCCCGTACTAGACATCGCCATGCTTTATAACTATATATGTACTAGCCATACATCCTTATTACGGTCACTGTATTAACCATAGCCACGCCTTACTATCCCGGTATTAACCATAGTCACGCATTACTATCCCCGTACTAGACATCGCCATGCTTTATTACTATATATGTACTAGCCATACATCCTTATTACGGTCACTGTATTAGCCATAGCCACGCCTTACTATCCCTGTATTAAATATAGTCACTCCTTACTGTCCCCGTACTAGACATCGCCATGCTTTATTACTATATATGTACTAGCCATACATCCTTATTACGGTCACTGTATTAACCATAGGCACGCCTTACTATCCCTGTATTAACCATAGTCACGCCTTACTATCCCCGTACTAGACATCGCCATGCTTTATTACTATATATGTACTAACCATACATCCTTATTACGGTCACTGTATTAAACATAGCCACGCCTTACTATCCCTGTATTAACCATACTATCCCCGAACTAGACATCGCCATGCTTTATTACTATATATCGACTAGCCATACATCTTTATTACGGTCACTATATTAACCATAGTCACGCCTTACTATCACTGTACTAGCCATATCCACCCCTTACTATCCCTGTACTAGCCATAATCACCCTCACCATCCATGTACTAACATAATAACTCACTACTATCCATGTACTAACCAACAACACGCTTTACTGACTATCCCTCTACTAACCATAACAACGCCTGACTATCCCCGTACTAACCAGCACCACGACTGACTATCCCTGTACTAACCATAACAATGCCTGACCATCCCTGTACTAACCATAACAACGCCTGACTATCCCCGTACTAGACATAACCACGTCTTACTATCCCCTTACTAACCATTACCACGTCTGACTGTCCATGTACTATCAATAGTCACGCATGTCTATACTTGTTCTATCCATTCATTATTATCCTTGTACTAACCATAATCACGCCTATTATCCCTGTACTAGACATAACCACGCCTTACTATTTCTGACATAACAATAACCATGCCTTTCTGTCTCTGTAATAGATATAACCACGCAATACCATGGCATCACTTTTATAGATATCTCCACGCCATACTATCCCTACACTTTACTAAACAACGCCTTACATTTCTTTTACTAGACAAATCCACGCCTTACTATCCCTGTATTAGACATAACCACGCCTTACTGTCTCTGTATAGATATAGTAACGCCTTACCATCCCTGTTACAGATATAACTACGCCTTACTGATTTGTACACGATGTTCAGGCGTGAACAATTAAAAGCGGCAAACGCTGGACACGCATAAATACAAAATGAAAACAGAAATGTTAATAACGTATGCTTATATATGATTTTTATATATAATTAACTATATTGTACAGGTTCTTTCGAGGAAAGTACTATACTGACCAGCTTTCCAAACAATTCGCTGAAACCTCAAACGGTAAATATCTTTATATCACAGGGGAATCCTTACGACTTACAGAACAACAATTTGAATTTTGGAAACATATTATCTGGTCACCCCTCTACAAAGTACACCAGCTGCGACGTCGATTACTCCAAGCAAATTATCTATCTGCACGACCGAACCACGGCGTCAATAGTGGCCATTGAACATTTTGATTGGCGAAACAACTTTGGAAGTAGGTCGCTTACACCAGTTCCCTCTGGCGTGTCAGTTGCAGACGTCAAAGTTGCTGTAGATTGGATCTCACACAATGTTTACTGGACGGATACACTGTATCGTTGGATTGCCATGCAGCCTGGAGTGTCAGATACTGTGGACTATTCACAGTATACAATTATTGTAGAAGAAGACATGGAAATACCGTATGGACTGGCAGTTGATCCAGTACATGTGTAACTGTTTGTTTGTTTAAATAGTGTTTTACGTAATTTTTAGCCCATGTTAGGTCATATATGACGGTCGATTTTTTTGTTTGCGGTAAAGGAAGACCACACCATTTTTCCTGTGTAGAACCAGTACTGTATCTTCTGCCATCACCTCAAGTACAAAACATGAATGCATAATGAAACACAGAATAAAGGGCAACTAAACGCAAAATAAAGGTGAATGGCGCGACGCTTTCTTTAAAGAAAAGAAGATACTGAAAACGAAAGGTAACAATGACATGCTATTCAATAAACAAGCAACCCCCTCCACCATTGTACTAGTCCCTCACACCCGTTAAAATGTTTTAAATAGAAAGTCTTTATTCTTCTAAACGTGTTAGGCTACCTTAATTATATAATACAACTTAATTATAAAATACTAAATTTAGCAGCGAAATAAAACTCTTTTTTTTCACAACACAATGCAGGAACTGCTTTTTCAAAAATGCCTTCTTAGAATATAAACGCTGAACTTATATCAGTGCTTGAAAATGGTGTTACAAAAGTAAATTGTAGTTTTTGAAAACCCAAAACATATTTCCTGAAAGTCAGTATGAAAGTTATGTCTTTGGATGGAAAATAATTTACCTAATTGAATAAGTTATAGTATATTTTTAAATAGGTCAAATATTTTAAAGTCTGTTTAAAAAGGTTAATTCACCATGATAAGCCAATGACATAGTCGAAAATGAAATAGCATCTGCAAACTACTGATTGTAAGGCATACAAGGAAAAAAAGTATTTATACAGCTTACCCTTATGTACTTCCTCATAGACCTATATTTATTTCATTTTTTGAAATCGGGAATCCAAGAATTTCCTAACAAAAGTGGTTTAGTTCTTGCTGATAAATCAGCTAATAGTTTAACTTGTTTGCGGCCTAGATTAACTTTATAGGTAATATAGGCTTTCGCACAATATTATTTGTCATTATCTTTAACCGCAGTAAAAATGAGTATGATAATGGACCTTTCGAAACAACCGAGCACGACACATACGAAATATTGCAGTCTCGGTTTGATTGAGACTGTTCATGAGCGGTAGTGAAATATGCTAGCTACGCCATCTAGCCCCGGGTTGAGCAGAACTCAATATTCATAAAATCAATAGTACAGAATTTTAAACATCCCGAAGATGGCAAGCATATGGCGGTGGATATAGCAATATTTGTATCTTTATTTCATCCCCTATATCCAGCGGCGTATGGTCCCAGGATCTAATAAAATTGTATGCCCCGAAGAGCGAAATAAACAAAAAGGAATTTAGTTGGGAGCAGCGGTTATGAAGCCTGCGTATCACAAGCAACAGCCAAAAGACTAAACTAAAAAGCAGACAACCTATCCTATGAGTGGTTAAACAATACCCAGAGCCTTTTATCGGCCGGAGTAGTGGAACCATCGAATCGAAAATTAAGTAAGAAAACAAAATAAATTGAAAATGTACCACCGATCGCTAAATATAAGTATCGGGCTCAGCGATCTCCAAAGATAGAATGAATAACAGTACTTATTGCAAGCGCGGGGAGACGTTTTACTGACAAGAAGTTAAACGTTTGGAGTTGTTTGTAATAGTAGAGGCACTACCATTAGAAATAGAACGGATTTAATTTAGAAATCTAGTACATAGACATCAAACTGGTGCATTTAATTAATATGCATGCGAAAAACCTATTCCTCAATACATTGAACTGAAGTATGCGATTGAGTGCTCCTGAGTTACAGAACTAATGTTGTCCATACTTTGCTTGTTTTATATTTGTATTTTTTTTGTTTGTTTTGATTTCGTGTTTTGACTTTCATATCCACTTTTACGTGAATAAAATATTATTTGTTTCATCTTGAATTAAAACAACGTCCAAACACTTTAAACTACTTAATTTGCCCACTTTCCAATGAAAAACATATATATTATTCGCGCCAACACAGCAATCGCAGATTATTAATTGTATATGTCTAGCAGATTTTTTAGAATTGTCTCCAACGGCCGTATAAGGTTACGCCATTTGAATAGCACGTGATTCGTCTACAGTTGAGACAAATGCTATTAAAACAATCAATGTAAGGAGTAGTTGACTGAAACACGAACATACGATTATGATATACAACAAAGCTGCACGAATTATTTTTAATATTTAGTAGACAACAGTTACTGCATAAAATACATATTTTTTCTCGGTTCTGATGCAAACTAATGGCGGGCAAACAATTATAAACAAATTATGGGGCGTGTACGACTATTTAACGATTCATTACTTGGTCTTCGTGATTGCTCTCAAAACAGTAAAACTGTTTTTTCCAACGAGTATTGATGTGGATCTAGTACCTTCTAGAATAATTTGGGTGGATGCTTACAGAGACACTGTTGAATGTGCAACTTTTGATGGCGAGAATCGAAAGACAATACGACGTATTTCAAATTCGCATTTGTTTGAAGCAACAATGTTCAGGGTATGTTATCCTTTTTGTAAGATAAGTTTAAAAGAGGTATTACTTTTACATAGTTAAATGACGTAGCAGTGTTCAGGGCATGTTATATATTTGCTAAGAGGTTTGAAAGAGGTGTATCAGTGTTCAGGGTATGTTATATATTTTCTAAGAGAAGTTTGACAGAGGTGTTACTTTCAAGTTTTAAATGACGTAGCAGTTTAAGGATATGCTATCTATTTTTTATGAGAAGTTTGAAAGAAACGATTAAGGACATTTCCCACAGTTTCTTTATATTTTTCCTATGACATTACGTGTAGTGCCTTAATTCCATTAAGCGATGGGTAAGCTTATATAAGCAGGACTTTATAATGGATATTTCGACAATAAAACACTTTTAAATTTATTTATTTTACTGAAAAATGCGAAAACCTGTTTAAAATGGCCTATTTAATGTTTTAATTTTACAATATGCAAACTTTTTAGACTGAAATTAAGGTTTTATTTTATACCCAAGCCGACCCCGTTTTCGCTTTTTGGAGAAAGGGTTGGATGGGGTATGTTCATAATAATGATATGTAGTGAAAATGATATAACACTGTGAAAGTTTTGTTAGATAAAATAGTTGAAAATTAAAGAGAAAAAGTAACATTATCGCGAAAAATACACGATAAATTATCTAGCTATCTCGTGGCAGAAATATGCCACCATACATTACCTTAGAATTTATGTGTTTACCTACTCGGTATATGTGGACAGAATCGTTCGTCTTACAAAAAAACAACAACACGCGCACAATTTCCTGAACATATTATGCAACAATGTAATGCATTTTAGCTAATTATATCGATTTTAAAACAGATTGTTAATAATCAAACATCGTAATAAAAACTAAGACCAACAACGTAGAATGTTCGAAGTAAATCCACTATTATATTGTTTGTTTAGATTACTCTCCTTGAAACAATGCAGCCATATGTGTGTGAGTTGTATACTTCAAGGGCCATAACTTTGGTGTTACTGGTCCGATCTGGCTGGTTTTTCAAACCTGAACGAGCTTTCATCAATAGCAAAAATCTGGCAAAGTTTGGTAAAGGTAGAATGCAAAATAAATGCGCTAGAGCGTTGACAAGACAAACTATAGCAATTTTCGTTAATTCAAGGACAATAGCTCCGGTGTTACTTGTCCGAGCGATCTAGTTGATTTTCGAACTAGTACGAGATTTTATAGATATTAACAATCTGGTAAAGTTTGATAAATATTGTATGAAACATGGAGGCAACAGAGTGTTGACAAGACAAACTGTTACACATTTCATTAATTCAATGGCAATAACTCCGGTGTTACTGGTCCGATCTGGTTGGTTTTTGAACTCATCTGAGATTTTATTGATATCAATAAACTGGGGTAAAGTTTGGTAAATATGGAGTCGCTAGAGTGTTGACAAGACAGAATATAGTAATTTCCGTTAATTCAAGGGGAATAACTCCGGTGTCACTGGTTGGATATGGCTCGTTTTCGAACTCGTCAGAGCTTACATTGCTATTAATTTGGTAAAGATCGGATGAACAATAGAGGTGTTAGAGTGTTGACAAGACAAAATATAGCAAGTTTCGTTAATTCAAGGCAATAATTCCAGTATTACTGGTCCGATCTGGCTGTTTTTTGATGAAAAATGAAGGTGCTAGAGTGTTAACATAAAAGGTTAACGGACGACGAACAAACGACAATGGCATAAGCCCTACTAGCCTTTAGCCAGTAGAGCTAAAACAAAGTTGTGATATCAATTATATTATAAGAACAGAAGCCGAAGTATTATACAAATACTGAATATAGACAAAGCATGCAGGGACGTCGAAATAAGTCACAAATTGCTGGAAGAATTAATGTACATTCTTTCGAAACCAGGAATGCATCTTTCCAGATATTTGCTTTAAAAACCTTACGAAGTCTTTAAATCTATTTACGAAATTACCGTCTGACTTACATTTCTCCTTTAAAATAAATTTCACTATTTTATTATCATTGTTATTATGTTACAGGTTTCGTTAACCAATTGCTAAACCAATTTTATTTTACATGTATTCGCATGGAAGAACTTTTCTTTTCATAAGGCATATAAGTTGTATTCATTGATACGATTATGGTTGGACGATTGCCATGCGATTTGAATAAGAAAGACAACCAATCAAATTATTTATTACCCTTCACTGTAAGTTACAACTTCCTGTTTCATATTATTGCGTTTGATATGGCGACCATGGTTTGGATACGTGTTGGCTTAATGGTGATTTTTATTTTAGAAAATGTCGTGTTTGTAAAAGGTTAGTGTTATTTCATACCCTTCTTTATAAACATCATCTTTGTTTTAATAAAACAGAATATACATAAAAAATGCTGATTTAAAAGCAAAAAGAACCTTTTGTATGTATTTCATTTATATATTGAACATGATTGTGGTATATTATTTCAGTAAAACAGTACAACCTTTATCTAAAAATAAGCTCGGTGCCTGTGATACTTCAACTTGTATGTATGATTTGTTTGCAAATGTTGTTTGAACTATTCCTGAATACGCTTTTGCTGGTATTCTTTAAACTTGGTATTCTTTAAACTTACTTTTCGAATTGATTCACGCCACCTTTGTTTAGAATAATCAGTTAAGCTAAGATGTCTGATACGGTCTCTCTAATGAACATGGAGAAATAATTACCAAAATATTTGACAAGAAAGATGATTTAATTACATGGAGAGGCTCCTTGGGCAACTTCTTTCTTGTCGTGCCCTTAATGGTGTATTCTCTTACTGCTCTGGCTTCTGCCAAGTCATTGAGTACCTTCATTGTGGCTTTCTAGGCTATTGTTTTTTTGTATTATATTTACACGAGCATATTTGTGTTTTACTTATATTGCCTATTGATGCAGCCTTGTTGGTTAGAGATTAGATTATGGCGGGGATTTATTTATTTACACTGTCCTGTTTTAATGGGATGACAGTAGGGTAAGTGTGAGGTTTGGTGCACCCTAGAACCGGTTTAAACCCCCAGTGGCCTACTTTGCCACTGACCGTTCCAAGGCGGTAGCCCTATTGTCAACCCTTTTGTGTTTGTGATGTCGTTTACTTTTATTATTACTTTTGCCTTCTTGTTTGTCTGTTTCCATGTTGGTTTCTGTGTTTTGTGGTTGACTGTCCTCCTTGAATGCTACTTTCCCTGTCCGATCTTTTTATATTTCTTCTTATGAGATGTATCCTTCTCAACGTACTCGTTTTTCTAGAACTTGTAGTCGAGTTGAGGACTTTAATATTCGGCATCGTTGTATAACTTACACGCTACTCAATCAGATAACCCTAATCTACCTTTAAAGTAGAAAAAGTATTTTAGGAACTCTTCCGCGAAAAAGGTAAACTGACTATTATTTTGCAACGCGCTGCATGTTTAGTGGTTACCCCATTTACATTTCGCCACTTTGCTTTCCTGCTTGATTGTGCAATGACCTGACAGATTGTGGACCCCATGATGGCGTCTACCTAAATTCTCAAATGACGGTAGCGTTTGATGTTTGTCTTAAATCTTGTCTTGTTGTACCCGTAATGGTTTGTTCTCTTGTTGCTGTGGATTTCTAGACTTTTGATTTTATAGTCATGTATACATGCTCATCTGTTATATGCTATACTAATAATTTTGCCGTGCTTTCGTAGACAATATTACCTGGCGCGATTTTTTTTATTTACACTGACACATTTTATTGGGACGACATTGGGTAAGAGTGAGGTTTGTTGCACATTAGAACCTGGTTTACCACACCCACCCCTCCACTCCCCTGTCACCCTACCCAAACGGCATTTTTACCACTGACCGTTCCAAGGAGGTAGCCCTATTGTCGTTCGTGTTTGTGATGCCACATGTCGCACTCTTATAGCATTGTACATGTGGTTTGTTTTAATGCGTGGTTTTGGTGGGCTATGTTTTGTGCTACCATTCCTGTTCGACGTTAACGGACCAGGCAATATTTATCGGAGGTTGGGACCCGTGCAAAATGGCATGGGACAGGTACTTTGTTTTGTCCCGACAAACCATGGGACAGGCAAGTCTATTTCTTTCTTTGCCAAAACTTTCAACAATACAAATATTGAAACAGTGATCTTAGACCATAAAAGGTTGCTTATGGCAATATTTATCTTGACGTTGGGACCGGTGCAAAATGGCACGGGACAGGGACTTTTTTGTAGCGACAAACCATGGGACGATACTTTTTTTTTCGTTTGCTTGTCATTGGACGTACTGCTGTTTTTTATATAACATTTTTAATTGCACCGGTCCAATCCCCCGATAAATATTGCCTGATCCCTAATACCTACTTTTATTACCACTTAGAAAAGTAGATATTGTAAAGAAAACAGTAAAATACATGTTGTTATCTCTAATAATTTGACAGCGTTCTACGCCGATGAATATACATGGCTGATTGACCTGGTTTGTAAAAAATGTCTACAAAGTCGTTAAGATACAGCAATCGGTCTAGTGTAATTTATTTCTCTTTGATGTATGAAACACCTCTGTAACGATAGTAAACTGTATACGTTGTATCTGCCTCTGTCTACACGTAACCATTGTTGTGTGGTGGCCTTTTTTGAATTTTATCTTTTGTAATCGATACCTCTTTGTTGGGCAATGACACCCGGAGAAGAGCGACAATGTCTCGTTCATATGTAAATGCTTGTGATTTGTACGGCGCATTACTATTTTAAACATTCTATTTGTGTTTTGACACTGACGCCTAGAGGCTAAATAAAACGGCTCAGACTGTTACTGCTATTAGTAGATGTTATTTTTTTTAAACGGGTTATCAATCAACCGTCGTTTAACCTTTTTGTGATTTGAAGTTGTGTCAGTAGGCATGGTTTGTTTTTGTATAAATGCATTTTACAAAAACTGGTTAGAATCATAATGCATAATCACGGCTCTTGTAATAATCTTAGACGAATACGGATCACGAGTACAATCACCGACGATCCCAACATAAACTGAATCTGAATTAGAGTTTTGTTTCATTAATCAAACTGAAATTAAAGTAGTTTCGGAAATGAAATAGGTCTCCGAAATATAGTTGTCGCATAAAGGTGAAAGGTGGTATTATAATGGAAGTTTATTAGATGTTGTCGATGATTTTAATTATTTAGGTGTGGTTCTTAATTATACTGGCTCCTTTTCGTTAAACCAACAATGTCTTTGTGGAAAAGCCTTAAAAGCAATGAATATACTCTTGGTTAATATACGAAAATATGAATTGAAACCAAAATTATCTCTTCAGCTTTTCGATGCTTTTGTGGTATCAATATTAAATTATGGAAGTGAGATATGGGGGATTACAAAATCAAAAGATATTGAGAGAATACAGTTAAAATTTTGTAAAATTATTTTAGGTGTTAAACTTACCACAAGCAATGCTGGTATTTACGGAGAGCTCTCTCGTTACCCCTTATACATTAATAGATATGTAAAAATGATCAAATATTGGTATAAACTATTGTCTACAGAGAACATTATACTAAAAGCAATATATAAGGATTTGTTATCTAACTGTAATAAGGGCGCGAAGAATTGGCTAACTAATATAAGGTTTATCCTAAACAGTAACGGTTTTAATAATGTCTGGGATAATCCCATGAGTGTTAGTTTTAAACTATTTCCTTTAATATTTAAACAAAGATTAATAGATAATTTCATGCAACAATGGAGATCTGATATAGAAGGCAGTAGAGTTTTAACGCTATATAAGGTGGTGAAAGAGAATTTTGATTTTGAAACATATCTAGAAACATTATGCTCCAAACAATTAAGAAGTTGTATAACAAGAATAAGATTATCCGCTCATTGTTTAAGAATAGAAACAGGGAGATACTCAAGAGGTAGAACAGAGAGAAACGAAAGAGTGTGCGAAATTTGTAACACTAACGCTATTGAAGACGAGTACCATTTTATTTTGATCTGTACTACTTACTCTAACATTAGAAACAAATATATTCCTAAATATTACACGACTAGACCAAGCATGTTTAAATTTGTAGAATTGTTGCAGTCATTAAACAAAAAGATTATTCTTAGTTTCAGTAAATTCATTTCCGATGCACTTGTATTAAGGCTATCTACATCCATTTTAACAGACTAAAAAAAATAAATAAAAATAAAAAAAAAACACTAGATATCTTATTTTAGAACATCCTCGTTTATCATTGACATACCATACTAAATGTATGTTTTTGATTGTTTAAATATGTATGAAACAAAAAAAACTTAGTGATTATTTTGTTCTATTTGCAATGTTAATATCTGTCACGTGTGTGTATATTATAATTATCATATATTTGTAATGATGAAAAACTGTAATAGTTTAAGTCAATAAAAGTATCTATCTATCTATCTATCATAAAGCGTAGATCACGAATCTAGTAAAATACACATTACCGATATAATTATATATTCGTCACTTGTTTATGCGTATACATATGTATTGTATATCTTTATACTGTTCAAGCTATCTGGTAAACAACTACGCAGTTTCACAAAGTAGCCTTTCAATTAATTTCAAATATATACAGTTAATCATACACATGATGTGCGTATGTATTGAATTTGAAGAAGGAAGTTATCGAAATAACTGACAAGTTTGACTAGAGCATAACGCATGATTTTCCCATTCCTAGTATTTTTGACATGACATAAATATACCTGAGCATATTAAAAATGTGACTAAAATATTCGCATGCTAGTTATTCGCTCTGTATTATGTATCATAACTCAAGTGACAATAGTATATCAGTATTTAAGTAATTGTATTTTATCCCTTTCCGATGTCGAGGGGATATGGTAATGGTAGGTGCTGTGGGCGTCCGTACGTCCTTGTGTCTGTCCGTCACACATTCATTTCCGTACACTCATACAGCTTTGGTAATTGTTTTTCACAAATGTGATACTTTTATGATTGTATACATAATTTCTACAAATTTTGACAATGACATGGAATAACTAGATACATATAACACAGTTTTACGAAACTGAAAACATAAGAATGATTATCGGGTATTACTTTATAATTCAAAGAATATTTTAGCCGGGTTTTTGAGAAAAAAAATCAGCTTATAGATTGGAGTAAACCGGGCGGGCCGGCGGCGGCCGGGCGGTAGGCGGGCTGTTTATGTTTAATATATCTCAGCAGTACCATGTCTGATCTTCATCAAACTTTAACTTTAACTTCAACAGCACCTTCCTCTCATCAAGCACTTACCATACTCTGAAAACTAGGTCACTGTGACCTACTTTCTCCAAATATACGTTACGTTAACCTTTTTGTTTAAGTTTGTTACGTTTGTCACTAAATGTTAACTTTTTTGTTTTAACTTATCATTTCTCAGCATTGCCATGTCCAATTATTACAAACGTGGAACAGTATCCTGACATATTTCAAACATTACACCTGATAACCCGGCTTTGATGCCAACAGGTGTAACCTCTTGTTGTGTTTGAAAGTGTCGGAGTTGCATGATAAGCCACAACGTCAAAGTTTGTTTATGAACTGCATTGATCTAACCTTTCGTTCTATGAACTAACCTGTTCTCGCAATGTACAGATTCCCTAGAAGTGTATTTGATTGAACAGACGATGTATATTGCTATAAAATCTCAGAAGAACTAGAAATCCAGCTAGAGTATACCTTATATGGCTCAGTTATGGCCCTTAAATTATCACAAAACGCTATATCAGGAGGTGTAGGTACTCTAGCTCATTCAATTGAACAGATTTTAAAACTTGAAAGGTGGTGTTATACCTTTTGAAATTATTGGCGCTTCAATTTTTCATATTGGTTTTTATTTTGGTATCTTGGTATGTAGTACTAAAGCGTTTATTCAAACAACGATATTATTTCAATCCGTCGAAAAGGAAATATGTTAATAACTTTTATTAATCCGAAAATGTAATCTCCAATATTATGATGGTTTGTCTGTTAAAGAATCTATCCCGCCAAATAACGTCAAAATTACATACACAACCGTTTATCAAAACTCTAACAAGGTGTTCATGTCATATAATAATGCATATGTACCGAAAGGTACAGTTTTCCTTTTTTTAATATGCGCAAAATAAATTATGAGGAAATTCGACGCTCCAGTTTTGGGGTTTGGCCTGGCTAGTTAAAACTGTTTATATTGTGACTATAGGGTTTGAATTCTCAAATATGTAATATATATATACATCGTCGTCAAGAGGTTTAGAAACGAAGTAAACTTGCATTGTAATAGTTGGCTGTTGTTGGAGGAATAGCTACTTTAAACAAATAATATATAGTGGAAAACTAATTGTTACAAACTAAAAATCGTTATCCTTCGAATAAACGCTATGGTTGTCGTTATTTGACGGAAAAGCCCAAAGGTATCCGACGCGTTCAAGAGTAAAGCGTTAGTATCACCCGGTTACCGAAATCAATCTTTTCATGTTGACTAGGTGGCCGAGTGGGCTAACTTGTCTGCTATTGGGCAAGGCGCTGTGTCGATGTTGGTGTCCAGGGCTGCGGATTCGAATCCGTTTGTAAGTGGTTGGTACGAAATTTTCTCCACATATAAAATGCTTACATAATTGTTGCTTTTTATACTTTACATTAAACTACACGAAAATGTCTGAAAGGCAGCATACTTAAGAGTGTAGTTGTCATAAAGGTCGATATACGAAGCATTCAAGAACCTCAGTAAACCAAAAACACGCATAGAAACAATTACATGGATGAATAGAATGCAAGATATGACGTCACAAATCGATTGTAAGGAAATCCTCCACGAGATGGTAGACTTGTGGTTCGTTTTACGAACGAGCGGACGCGAGTGTGTGAAAACAAACCACTTCTACCATCGAGTGAATGATTCCTATAATCGACCCTAGCAGTTAAATAACATATTATAACATTTTAAAAACAGTTTATGTATGATTTTAACTGACAGTATTTGCTTTATTGAACAACGAACAGTGAATAATGTCGACGTCAGCAACGATTTATTGACGTCATTCCTCAACGTTACAGTTAGATATGTTTGTGTTCGAAGTTAATAATATTCATCGATTATAAGTATTATTTCACTGAAAGCTTAGCTTGCATTGGAATATCACATGGTATTTGATATAGATGACCATTTTGTTCTTATAATAAAACGACCTTACGTGGTCAACAGTTCGAATGTTTATACTTGAAGACCGAAACACTATGATCTATGTATTTTAGTTAAATAACTCAAACAATGTACAGTTTGATTCATTTCTGGAATGTCATGTTTTCATAAACATAAATGGGAAAGTATTGATCGTGAAACTGATAGGGGCAAATGTATGTTAATAATAGAACGAATATAAGTAGTATGTACTAGATATCCAGTTCAATGCATGCTTTGTTAAATATCTGTATCAATGTATTAAACACTACGCATTGTGACTACAACGGCTTAAAGAGGCACTACCTATATCGACGCGATTTTTAATGTAAAATATTAAATACTCAGTATTACTGCATTTATATGTATGCAAAGCTATTTTATGAGTATTCTAAGAAGCAACAAGGTTCGTATTCCAGTTCTGTAAATTATAAATTATGATCAAAACAATATCTTGAATAAAATGCTGCCCAGCCGTTTATTCCTGTCGGAGAACTACGAGTTTTTACGATTGTATCGGACATGCGCAATGCCATTCAGTTAAATGAAAACAAACTACTCGGGGCAGTTCCGATAGTAAACGAATCGATCGGAACTCGTCGCCAATCTGACGAGGCAGTTCCGATTGTAAACGAATAAGATCGGAAAATCTCCGTAATCGGCTTGTCTAAAACAATTACGAATACAATTTCAAAAATCCGATCTTTTCTATCCTGTTTTTCCCCAGCAAAACGCATATTACATGGGGTGAAATTATTGCCGTTTACCTTTTTCATAGTCCTCTTTACAATTAAGTAAAGTTTATATCAATTGGTGGATAAAAAGATATAGGTAGAGCATCTTTAAACGGGGTACACTAGACTTTGCATGGGGGTCTAGGGGTCTGACTTGACGAATAATTATATTGCCTACTCCAAACGGCCAACACTTAATGAATGAGCTTAAAGTGACTCCTTTTTGTAAGGAAGTTCATTCTCCACAATAATGTGTGCTACACCTGGCTACGCTTCAGAGAGTTAATTTACGCATTTTACGTCCGATATCTATTAACATATATTGTAGACCTGAACAAAACGGTGTTAACATTATGTTATGATCCATATGACATTTTTGTCATGAATTAGAATATTTGTTAAATGCTAGATTATTCTAAAAGAAACCCTGTGGTTACCCCTTTAAGTTCTGTAATTTGCGCTGACTATGAATACTTATTGATGACTTGTCTTCCAAAATAAACAGTTTAAAAACACCAAATATCACCTAACAAGGAAGTGACTAAGTTTCTACGCAGTAGGTTTAAACTAATATTGTCATCTAGAAGTAAACAGCGTATATTTTTGACGAGTGCGCAGAACGATAAATATGTTAGTATTCGGGCTTCAAGAAAAAAAACACGTTTGCGTTTTAAAGTTATTTTGTTAGATACTGGGACCATTACTCCGCTGGACATGGGGGAGGAAAATCTCTATATCCACCGCCATATACATGCCATCTTCGGGATGGTTAAAATGATGTACTATTAATTTTATGAATATTGAGTTCTGCTCAACCCGGGGCTAGAGGGCGTGAGCGGTAGCTAGTATATTTCACTACCGTTCCTAAACAGTGTCAATCAAACCGAGACAGCAATATTTTGTTTTTATCGTGTTCGGCCGTTTCCAAAGGTCCATTATCATACTCTTTTTTATTAGCACAAATATAACTCTATACATTTTTTTCTCGGCTGAAATAGAACAAAAATCATAATTAAATGTACATTATTAAAACAAACAACATGCATATCTTATAGCATACACATAAGGAACGTTTATTGAACCATTCTAAAGTTTATACAGTTTGTCTTATAACAGCGTACTAAATGGTTCGCAATCTCCCTTCCCTTAAGCCTTATTTGATCGCATTTAATTTGTGAAAGCGGAAATGTATGTAAATCATCACCATGCCCCTGCCCTTCAGACTTATTTACATAGTCTAGTAATCTAAGCGAACTGTTGATCGCATGTAATATGTAAAAGGGGAAATATGTGTAAATCATCACCGTGCCCCTTCCCTTAAGATTTATTTACATAGCCTAATAATATAAGCGAACTGGTAATCGGCTTTAATTTGTGAAAGTAGTAATGTGTGTAAATGGTCTCCATGCCCCTTTCCTTCAGATTTATTTACATAGTCTAGTAATATAAGCGAACTGTTGATCGCATTTAAATTGTGAAAGGGGAAATGTGTGTAAATCATCACCATTCCCCTTCCATTCAGACTTATTTGCATAAGCGAACTGGTAATCGGATTTAATTTGTGAAAGGCGAAATGTGTGTAAATGGTCTCCATGCCCTTCCCGTAAGATTCATTTGCATAGCCTAATAATATAAGCGAACTGATAATCAGATTTAATTTATGAAAAGGGAAATGTGTGTAAATGGTTTCCATGCCTCTTCCCTTCAGACTTATTTACGTAGCCTAATATTATAAGCAAACTGGTAATCGGATTTAATTTGTGAAAGGGGAAATGTGTGTAAACGGTCTCCAAGTCCTTCCCGTAAGATTTATTTGCATAGCCTAATAATATAAGCGAACTAGCAATCGGATTTAAATTTGTGAAAGGGGAAACGTGTGTAAATGGTCACCATAGCCCTTCCCTTCAGCCTTATTTACCTAGTCTAGTAATCTAAGCGAACTGCTGGTCGCATTTAGTTTGTGAAAAGGGAAATATGTGTAAATCATCACCAGTGCCCTACCCTTCAGACTTATTTACATAGACTTGTAATCTAAGCGAACTGCTGAACGGATTTAGTTTGTGAAATAGATAATGAGTGTTAAGGGTTTCCATAGCCCTTCCATTTAGCCTTATTTACATAGTCTAGTAATCTAAGCGAACTTTAGTTTGTGAAAGGGGAAATGTGTGTAAACGGTTTCCATGCCCCTTCCATTTATCGTTATTTACATAGTCTAGTAGTCTAAGCCAACTACAGATGCATTTAGTTTGTGAAAGGGGAAATGTGTGTAAATGAAATGCATACACGTAGTTTGTACTCATGATCTAATATTCTTAATGCAATGTTTTAATCGTTTGACAGTGTTAAAAAGATATAATTTTGATAACAATTTACGTTCAGTATTCCTTAAATATTTAGTTGTTGATGATGAAACTAAAACATTAATTTCTCACGGACTAAGTTATAATGTCATGTTGAAACGTATACTTATTTACCAAATGGTAATAATATTTACCAAATGGTATTAAAGGACAAAAACTACACAAGCATATAAACACCTCACCAGGAAGTGGCTTATATGTTTTTACGCAGTAAGTGTATAGGTAAACAATTACCATATTGTATGAAAGGTTTTCCATAACAGCTGAGCCATCGAGTCTAATATGTACTTAGTTAATTTGCAAATAAAACTGGATTATCAACTGAATACAACCTTATCTCAACTTGACTTGACTTGCAAACTTTACTTTAAAAACATGTGAAAGGAGAAATTTGGAAATTGTCGAACACGATAAATATAAACAAATATCGCAGTCTCGGTTTGATCGGTAGTGAAATATGCTAGCTCCCTAGGACCGCGTTGAGCAGAACTCAATATTTAAAATGTCAACACTAAGAAATGTTTAGCCATCCCGCCTTTGATCGTTTTTGTTTTGTTTTGTTTTTATAATTCAACCTCTTTTAATAATAATAATTAGAAGAAACGTTATATGCCTCGTCATAGGTCTTTGGAGGTTCGAGGCCATCTTCCATAAACCTTACACATGTGCATATGAAAATGCCACGTAATATTTCACGAACGTGTTTTGTACACAATTTGGCTACAACTCATTACAGAAAGGACAACTCTTTCATGTAATAGAACTTCTAATCAAAGTATACTTTGTTACACAAAATCAGTAAATGTTGAAGTTTTGCTTGAACAAGTCAAGCCATTTCAGTATCTGTGTTTAATGTTAGAGAGACTGCAAAGTTTAAAGTCTAAGTTTTCTCACCTGTTTGAGCCAAATGCGCATTCTGTCGATAATGAAACTTTAAAGCGGTAACCATTGGTATGTTCGGGGCTGTTTAATCATTATTTCCGAAAGGACAGGCCTAATGTCGTCCATACCATTCGATTAGCAGTAGCCTATTAAACAAATAATATATATCGGAAATGTATACCCGTTATGCGTTTCTTTTACCTTTCAGTATATTATACCGCGCCGCAAGCTATTCAGAAATCGATTACACCAAGTACGTTTTATTTCATTTACAAACTAATGTAATATTTTAAACAAAGAAACAAGTTGCGCGATTTAGATCAAAGACAACAATTGTACTTATATAATACAAACAAGTATGCAACATTAAAACACATACTACGATACACGTCACCGGTTGGCTTAAACACTATAATGTGAGCAAGGAATGATTGTTATATGAACAAATACTCACGCTTTATTTAGACTTTTTAAATAACGCTACAACTTGTTGATTTGCGAACACATTAACCGAACAGTGTACAACATTGTAAACTTCTTCAATTGAACAAACATGCTTTTATGTGTTTCAACAATGACAATTGTATGTATTTAAAAGGATAGTAGTTCAGATTTTTAACTTGATTATCGATCGAGTTAAATGGTAAAGCCGTCATTGAGAAAAGTTGATAATATGTTGTAGCGCGGTACACTTCAACTGGTTTTTGACAGTCTTTAATGTTTCATCGTAGCCAGCTGTATTCACCGAATTAAAACCGACCACCTTAACATGGTTGTATTTCAAAAACAAATAAAATTGTATCAACAGTAAGAAAAATGAGAAAATATTGCCAATTTCAAGAAATCCGCACAAGGAGTAATGATGGTGCATTATTTCCCTTCATATTCTTATTAAACAGGTTAAAAGGCCATGGCGTTTTTCCAGTGTTCATACGAGAGAGAGAGAGAGAGAGAGAGAGAGAGAGGACATGCATATTTTGTTCAGTGTTCATACGAGAGAGAGAGAGAGAGAGAGAGAGAGGGACAGAGAGAGAGGACATGCATATTTTTCCAGTGTTCATACGAGATAGAGAGAGAGAGAGAGAGAGAGAGAGAGAGAGAGAGTATACCAACCTAAGAATGAGAGACACATATAAAATAAGAGGAACACGTGTCTGTGGCTTTTCAAGTAGAATATCACTTAAGCCGGTGCTAGGAGGCGTGAGAGGTATAGAACTCGACATTACCTCTCATGAACAGACTCAATAAAACCGAGTCTGTTACTTGTATCTCTTGTTTGTGTGTGTTGCTCCCAAGGATCCCCTTTTCAGTATTTATTAAGACATATATATGAAAACATATTTGAATAAGTAATGAGCTCTGACAAATACAAACTTCAACTGTATTTTGCTGTCAATTTATTTAGAGATCGGTTATTTATAAACAGACTAGGGAAGGTTTAAGAATTAATGTTTTAAAGGAAATGCATCCCGACTGTGATCTTTAATTAGCAATATTGATATAACATATTCATGACTGTGGTGAAATAATATTCGTGAATGCGGTGAATGACATTTTATGCATTTAAAAGGATGATTATATATATATATATATATATATATAATCTAGTAAAAAATCAGGTCACGTTTCACGTTATTTGGTGTGGAACGAGACGTAAAATACGGAGAAGGGAAACTTCCTATTTCAGATGATGTAAATAACATTTCACAAGGACGTGACTTGTATACCGTTTGTATATTAGTCTAACTGGTAAACAATACCACGTGACAGAAACTGGATACTATCCAATATACTGGGAGAGATTGGACAATATTAAACTCGGTTCGGATCGACAGCTCCTGTCTGTTTGATTGCATATCTTTCTTAATAGCAAAATGGTGGTCGTTGGATGTTTATTCCTATTGGTGCTAATAACCTTTTTGTCGTGGTACGCCTTAATTTTCATTCAATTCGTAAGCTTCATATAATAAACTATAATGGTTATAGTTATATTTTTGGTTTTTATTTGTTCAAAGAGATTGTATTGTTTTTAAACTGTCAGAACTGTAACTCGTAGAAGAACCGCATATTTCAGAAAATTGAAAAAAAAGTCAATATGGTTAGAGACAGGCCTGTTAATTCAACGCACATATTGATTTTCTGACGCCGATCACTGAAATAATTTCTGTTAATTACAGTCAATGTGACATTGTTCTCTAAACTAACCTCTTATGTATGTTAGATAAAACACATGAACATTATAAACACAAATTTAGACCTTCACTGCTTTGAGGCGTATCCTTATTAAATGTGTGACCGTCTAGCATATATCCGTGCGTGCACTCTGCCAGACATTTCCAACGTTATTACCACGTGGTCCCGCCTTAATTCCATTAGGCGACGGGAAAGCTTATATTAGCAGGTTTTATAACGAATGTTTCAACAATAAAACGTTTAATAACATTTTTACTTAAAGAAATGCGCTAACCCGTTTTCGTTTCTTGGAGAAGGGGTTGGATGGGGTATGAAAAGTTACTACTATGAACCTTAAACTATGTACCTTAAACCTAAATATACATAAATTCAAAAGCAGGATTGCTAGGGATGCTAGGGAAAAGCGAACAAATTATATTCCAATATGCACATAATTCACTGGAAAACAGTACTGTGCACTGTACTGTACATAATCGATTTGAGAAAGAAGTCACATAATATGCTACGTATTAAATAAACTCGAGGACCTTTGAAACACCTCACTAAAAACAACCAAAGTTTATACCGTAGTTTAATATCATATTTCAAAATCATTTTTGATTAAATCAGTCGTAAAAATAATAAAACAGTCAAATGTGTTTATTGTGTAACATTCGCATAGAATAGGCGATATACAAGGACGTGAGTTTAAAAGTTAAACAACAAAAATAAAGGTTTTGTTTTTATCTCTACTGGGCAAAGGCTCTACTGGGCAAAGGCCAGTAAGGCTTATGCCATGGTATTTTGTCCGTCGTCCGTCCATCGTCGTCCGTTAACCTTTAGATGTCAACACTCTAGGTTCCTTCGTTTTTCATCCGATCTTTACAAAACTTTATCAGATTATTAATATCAATGAAAGCACGGACGAGTTCGAAAACAAGCCATATCGGACCAGTAACACTGGAGTTATTGCCCTTGAATTAACGAAATTTGCTATATTTTGTCTTGTCAACACTGATGCCTACATTTTTCATCAGGTCTTTACCAAACTTTACTAGATTATTAATATTAATGAAAGCTCCGACGAGTTCAAAAACCATCCAAATCGGATCAGTAACACTCGAGTTATTGTCCTTGAATTAAAACAAATTGCTATATTTTGTCTTGTCAACACTCTAGGGCCTCCATTTTTCATCTGATCTTTACCAAATTTTACCAGTTTATTAATATCAATATAAGTTCAGACGAATCAGCCAGCCGGAGTTATTGCCATTGAATTAACGAAATTTGCTATATTTTGTATTGTCAACACTGTGGTGTCTCCATTTTTCATTTGATCTTTACCAATCTTTACCAGATTATTATTATCAATGAAAGCTTGAACGAGTTTGAAAATCAGCCGGATCGGACGAGTAACACCGGAGTTATTGACTTTGAATTAACGAAATATGCTATGTTTTGTCTTGTCAACACTCTGTTGCCTCCATTTTTCATACTATCTTTACCAAACTTCATCAGACTGATATAAAAGCTCGGAAGAGTTCAAAACCAGCCAGATCGGACAAGTAACACCGGAGTTATTGCCCTTGAATTAACGAAAATTGCTATAGTTTGTATTGTCAACACTTTAGCGACTCCATTTTGTATCCTACTGACTTTGCCAGATTGTTGATATTGATGAAAGCTCGGTCAAGTTCAAAAACCAGATCAGACCAGTAACATCAAAGTTATGGCCCTTGAATTATTGAAAAATGAGTTAATACTCTAGCACCTTCTTTTTTCATCCGATCTTTACCAAACTTTACCAGATTGTTATGATAAGGCCTTCATTTTGCCCTATTTTAGCAACATTTTGCAAGGATGATCAGTACCAATAAATACTGAAAAGGAGATCCCTCGGAAGCAACAAACACAAACAAGTGAGAAAAGTAGCAGACTCGGTTTTATTGGTTTGTTCATGAGTGGTATTTAAAGAAGCAACACCTCTCACGTCTACTAGCACCGGCTAAAACATTAAGCCTAGTTGTGCATATTGTCACCTTTTTCCGGTTGAATGTTTTTGGTGGAGTTAGGACCCTTTAAACGTTTTAATACACATACTTTGTATGGACTAGTTCTGCTGAACCCCAAGCCGGATTTCAACGAAACTTGGCAAGTATGATCAGTATCAAGCCTAGTTGTGCATATCCTCATCAAATTGTGGTTGAATGGATTTTGGCAGAGTTATGGCCCTTTAAATCTTTTACTACACAAACTTTGTCCGGACTAGTTCTCCTGAACCCTGGCCGGATTTCAAAGAAACGTTGAAGGGATGATCAGTTCCAAACCTAGTTGTGCATATCATCACTGTGTTCCGGTTGAAATATTTTTGACAGAATTATGACCCTTTAAATGTTTTAATACACAAACTTTGCCCGGACTAGTTCTGCTGAACCCCTGGCCGAATTACAACGAAACTTGGCAAGGATGATCAGTAACAAGCCTAGTTGTGCATATCATCACTGTGTTCGGGTTAAACTATTTTTAGCAGAGTTACGGCCCTTTAAATGTTTTACTACACAAACTTTGTCCGGACTAGTTATCCTGAACCCTTGCCGGATTTCAGAGAAACGTTGCAGGGATGATCAGTACCAAGCCGAGTTGTGCATATCATCACCGTGTTCCGGTTGAAAGATGTTTGTCAGAGTTATGACCCTTTAAAGGTTTTAATACACAAACTGTGCCCGGACTAGTTCTGCTGAACCCATGTCCGAATTACAAGAAACTTGGCAAGGATGATCAGTACCAAGCCTAGTTGTGCATATCATCACCGTGTTCCGGTTAAAATAAGTTTGACAGAGTTTGGTCCTTTAACGGTTTTACTACACAAACTTTGTCCGGACTAGTTCTCCTGAACCCCTTGCCGGATTTCAGAGAAACTTTGCAGGAATGATCAGTACCAAGCCGAGTTGTTCATATCAACGAACGTGTTCCGATTGAAAGATTGTTGTCAGAGTAAAGGCCCTTTAAATGTTTTAATGCACAAACCTTCTCCGGACTGGTGCTGATGATACCCTGGCCGAAACGAAACTTGGCAAGGATGATCAGTATCAAGCCTAGTCATCGTTGTGTTCTGGTTTGATGATTTTTGTCAAAGTTATGGCCATTTAAATGTTTTAATACACTTACTTTGTACAGACTAGTTCTCCTGAACCCCTGGCTAGATTTCAACGAAACTTGGCAGGAATGATCAGTATCAAGTCTAGTTGCGAGTTATTGCCCCTGATATACAAACTTTATCCGGACTAGTTTTCCCGAACCTCTGGAAGCATTTCAATGAGATTTGGCAGGAATGATTAGTACCAAGCCTAGTTGCGTATATCATTGTCGTATTCCGGTTGAATGATAGTTGATGGAGTTGTGGCTCTTTAAAACCTTTTAATACACAAACTTCGTCCGGACTAGTTCTCCTCAACCACCGTTCGGCTTTCAACGAAACTTGGTTGCGTATATCATTGTATTGTTCCGGTTGAATGATTTTGGTGGTGTTATGGCCTTTTAAAGGTTTTAAAACATAAACTTTGTCCCAACAATCTCCTGATCCGCTGCCTGGATTTCAATGAAATGTACAACTAGGCTTGGTAAAGGTCATCCGTCTTCGTGTCTTCGTCGTGTTCCTTTTTAATGATTTTGGCGAATACATGGCCCTTTCTCCTGTAGGGGAGACATCTGTTTTCACTCAAACAATCCCTAGTTCTAATTTAGTATTATTTAGGGACTCGAAGTACAACAATGGGTTTTGACCGCCTGCATAAAGGGACCCAGTCTACTGGCGGTCAAAACCTATTTTATACAATTGTTGTGCTGCGAGTCCCTAAATAACCATATCAAATTATAACTAGGGCCGCTTGTTTAAATTGCTAGCATGGTCAAGGGTATGGGCGTTGTTGTTTTGTGTTGTTTTTTTGCAATGTTTTAAAAGAAGTACTGATGGAAATTTCATGACTACAACCATTGATATAAGAGACGTTTTAGCAAGTAGAGCGTCCACAGGCCCTCTTGGACCTCTTGTTTTACTTTAAAATTTTCTGATGTTAAATAAATTAAATGTTATATTTAAATACCCTCGTTCCGATTCCCACTCAAAATAAGCATATTTTTTGCATGAAAACGCTTCAATGAAACCGACATGATAGCGCAGTTAGTCACGAAACAAATATTTAACATATATTCAAAACGTCCTGTTTCAAGCAAATCTGAAATATGGCTACAGCAGTTGAATTAGTATTGGCTTTACAGTGATATGGCTACAGCAGTTTGAATTAGTCTTGACTTTACAGTAATATGGCTACTGCAGTTTGAATTAGTATTGGCTTTACAGTGTTATGGCTACTGCAATTTGAATTAGTCTTGGCTTTACAGTGATTTTAATTCTATAGATTGAGTTTGTGGCAAGTAAGTTAACACTAAAACGCAAGAAACCTTTACATTTTATATTTATTTTCTTAATTTATCACACCTGTGTTTAATTTAGTTTTGTCTATTTTATGAACAATAACAACACGTCTGATTATAGATCCTTTGTTAAAACGAGTGCATGACATTTCTAGCAGACGCAAACTAAAATTGCTATTTACATATTTATTTTGCATATATTTACATATCCTATTCTGGTAGGAGGCTTGGATCAGCCTATTGGACCAGCTCTTCATTTTCATGTTCGTTTAATTTAAGGTCGTGTCCGGTCATTACACGATTAATCCTATACTGATATTTTATTGGTTGGTTAAACCATAACTTGTCTATTTTCCTTTCAAATGCGTATGTTGATTTAAAATCCACAATTTCGTTTGGCAAGGAGTTCCATATATATCCGCGATACGGTAACAGAAGGAATGTTTTTTCAATTTTTTTCGAGGTCTTCTCTTAAATAACTTATATTGATGTCCCCTTGTTACTGAATCTGTTCTGAATGTTAATAAATTTGATAGTTTCTCATCATGTTTTCAAGAGACGATTTTGTATGTTACTATCATATCATCTCTTAGTCGTCGGTAAGCTAACGTTGGTATATTCAAAATTCTTAATGTTTCTTCATATTAAGATAAATCCTTCATTCCAGGTAGCAGTCTTGTTGCTCGTCTCTGTACATTTTCAATAATGTCTATATATTATTTTTCAAATATGGATTCCAAATCTGGTTAGCATATTCTACGTGAGGTCTTACCAATGACGTATACAGTATTTTAAAAGTATTATTATCTAGGTTATCGAAGGTCCTTCTTATTGCACCAGTAACTACATACGTTATTGACTTTTTTCCGAAATGTTTTCAAAAGACAGTTTGTTGTCAATGATTACTCCAATGTATTTTTTTTTGTGTAGAACTAGTCATTGGTTTACAGTCAGATTTCAGTTTATATTTAAAGGTTTGAGTGTTACTGCTGCCTATCCGCATAGTTTTACACTTCTCTGGATGAAATTTCAATCGCCACTTTTTCTGACCATCCATTGCTACTTTTTCTGACCATTCATTCATTAGGAAAATATCTTCCTGTAGATTCTCACATCCCTGTGTATTAATAATTACTCTTAATAAATATTTTCGTATCTTCCGCGAAAAAAGGTATATGCCGATATTATTGAGTAATTATGACGGTAAATCATAAATGTAAAGCACGAATAATATAGGGCAGAGTACAAAACCTTGTGAGATTCCACTAGTCATCGGCTTCCAATCTGAGCTCTCACCATTCACAATGACCCGTTGTTTCATTTTGTTGTCCATCGTCCGTCCGTGGTTGGTTAACTTTTGGCTTGGTTACGTGATATGGTCTTCAGTTTTAATTGGATCTTTACCAAACTTTGCAGGGTCTTTGTATCAATTCAATTCAATTCAATATATATCAATGAAAGCTCGTACGAGTTCAAAATCCATCCAGATCAAAATATTGACGCCAGAGTTACTGACAAATGTCATTTTCTGTCTTGTTTACGCTCTAGCAAATTCATTAGGAACTTGCAGTAATATATATGTTTGACTGCCATTTTGCTCAATGCAGGGCAAAGGGTTTTGTCATAATTGCTACAACTATTTTTTTCCGAACCCCTCACTGGCTAAAATAGATTTTTCAAAAGTTGTTTCTTTGTTCAAAGTGACGAAATTTGCGTAATTTGTTTTCGGTATATTAAATAAATATTACATTTCGGTGAAGGCCAGGGCTAGTGGAAAGTATCAACCTGTAAAAAATAATGTCGACTCCGGCGAAACCGAGGTCGACATTATTTGTCGAAGGTGGATAATTTTCAATAGCGCCTTTACAGGAATGTAACAAGTCTATATTAGTAAATGGTATTCATTTTCACTAACATTTCTACTAGAGTATGGTCTCACCGAGTTGGTTGATTTAAACATCGAGAAGAATGTAGTCCATCGAAGTGTTCAAATTAGTCAACGCGATGAGATCATACTCTATTTGTTTTGCGACATGTCCATTTCATCTTTCTGCCATACTCTAACTTCCAATATAGAGCAGTTATATATAGGTGTTTTTTTTCTCAATTAAATGATTTACACATGCGCAAATACAACGGAAATGTCAGCAAACAGCTAAACTAATATATATTGTATGGATTCGACACTTACGACAAGTGTTCATGATTAACGATTGATCCCTCTACAGTGAGTCACTACGCTTCACTTTCCTTTTATACCATGACTGACCACTCTAGTGTAATTATATGATTGCAACTTCTGAGGCCATGAAATGGAAGGAATGTGCGAGATCTTTGACCCTCAGGTTTTTTATGTCGTTTCGTTTATACGAACACATATATAATATTTAATTTTATGTAACTCATAATGATTTATCATTTACCCGTGAAATTTTAACTCATCGATGTCCTCCATTTTTCGCCATTATAATCATCAACGCGGTACATTCTCTCACGGACCTGACACATAGCCAGTACTTTCTTTTGTGTCGGAAATGTAGTTTTTTACATCCGTGCAATCCGCTCTCACCATACAGTTTTATTCTTTGTGTCAAAATATTGGCTGTACTGGTCAGAACAAATAAAATATTAAAGGAGTTAAAGTAGGAGATACTGAATATGTAATTTCTCAATATGCCGATGGCACCACTCTTATATTAGACGGCACCGAAAAATCCATTAAACACAGTTTTAAAATTCTATGGAGATATTTAAGGTCTTAATGTTAATGTTGATAAAACCAGAGTTATATGGTTTGGGAAAAATAAAGGTTCAAATGTAAAATTATGCACAGATACAGATCTTAACTGGGATCAGGGTGATTTTTTGATCTTAGGAATAACAATTTCACCAAATTTAAGGAGTGTGATTGCCTTAAATTATGATAGGAAAATAAACGAAATTAAATAATTACTAATGTCCTGGTCAAGAAGAATACTCACACCTTTTGGAAATATCACTGTTATAAAGAGGCTTAGCTCTACCAATGTTAAATCACTTGATAAATAAATACATACAATGAAAAATAAATTCACACAAAAGTTCACTCTTCCTACACTAACATTCAAACCAGGCGACTCACAGGACCTTCATTCCTATTAACAACAACATTAAATGTATCGTTTGCTATTATATAATAATAATGTCTGGAAGTTGACTTCATTTTTAGAGATTTCGCTTTGAAGGGATTTGCTTTTATTTACACTGTCTTGTCAATGTGTGCGCTGATGACAGAAGAATAGCGAGGTTAAATACAAATAAAATCGGACAAAATAGGTGGTTGTTTACATATAAAATCGATTTAAGCTAAATAGTTGGCCGTATTGCTTTATTACCGTTCCAAGTCGGTAACTTTTCACAGTCTTCGTGTTGTGTCCTGTCCATTGATGCTTTATGTTGCTTGCTTGATTTAGTGTGTGGTACAGTGCACTACAGTACCATTGCGTTTGGGTGCAGTGGGTTCTACCGGACAATTTTCCCATTTGTTTTAAACATTATATAGAAATATGGCCGTTGATTATGCCACGAATAAGTGCATTTCTGGAGGGGTAAAAGCAGTATAAGCGTAGAGTAACTTGTTATTGATGCCTGCATCACCTTTACATACATACCAGTTAACGCCTATTGTGTGATCTTAAGATAAAACGAGACAGGGTAAATAGGACATCCACGCCAGGTTATATCCCAAACTAGACAAAATTAATAGACAATATAAGCATAAAAAGTGGTATGAAACGTAACAACACAAATAACACAAAGCTGATCATGTATATATTAATATAAACACCAAGAACAAGAAAACCACAAACCAACCCTCATTGCTTTGGTAGAATCCAGAGCAACAATATAAACCATTAAACGACAAGACAAGATTGAAGACAAATATCAAATGTTACCGTCCTTTCAGGAATTACGTAGACGTCATAATAGGGTCCACACTCTGTCCTGTCATCGCACAATTAAAGATAAAAACATTGTGTAAATGGGTCAACCACAACACATGTAGTGCGTTGCAAAATGAAAGGGTCATAAGCTGTTTTGATAAACTTTTAACAAGTGTAATAAAGATTGTATGGAATTGATCATGAAACAAAATAAGTATCTTTAAGTTATCAAAAATGGATATAAAAGATCAGAAAATGCAGCATTGAAGAATGAATCACAGTCAACCACAAACACTCATAGAAACAAACACAAATATTAATAAAATAACCTGGTGGGGATATCTCAAGTGAGAGTGAGGTTTCGTGCACCCTACAACCTGGTTTCACTGACCGTTCCAAGGCGGTTGCCCTATTGTCCACCCTTTTATGTTTGTGATGTGATATATTGCATTATAATCATCTTTGTAATTATTGTTTATTTCTATGCGTATTTTTGTTGACTGGGGTACTTGAATGCTACATTTCCTGTTCGAGGTTTATATTTACTTTTATGGTTCATAGACAATGATCTACATTAGGTGTGTTGATTTATACGCTTCAAACTAAGTGATACACAACTATGCAATACCACAATACTCTTTCAAAGTAGAAGTGTCTCCGTGGTAGATAGAGTGAAGACTCGGAGTTTGAAACCTTAGTGCCGGTGGTCTGCCACCACCAATACCTATCAACGGTGCGGTAGGTAGACAGTACTTGTTCTACCCAGGAATTAGTGCCAGTGGTCTGCCACCACCAATACCTATCGACGGTGCGGTAGGTAGACAGTACTTGTTCTACCCAGGAATTAGTGGCGGTGGTCTGCCACCACCAATAATGATCGACCGTCATATATAATGACGAATATTTTCTACAAGGACCTAAACAACGTTTATCGAAATTCTAATTGATGCATTATATGTTTAGTCTTACTGTTCGAAAAGAAACTCTTAGTTATGGCGAATATGAATGTTTTTGGTGCAACTTTTAACTTGACTGAAATGTACACTTATTTATTTAAACTAAAGACAAAGGACGTAATGTTTTTTATTCGTACAACAATCAAGTATTTTTTATTCATAATAACCAACATATTTGTCGAAAATGTATCACATTAGCCCGAGACCAAAAAACAAAAGATCGAGTTTTATATTCATATAATTTTGATAATAATAATAATCACCTTTATCAGTATTTACACATATATCGTCTATTAGTGCCTATCAATACTCCATTGTTTGTTAGAGAACATAACCTGACGGGGATTTCTCCGACCCATTTTAATGGTAAGAGTGAGGTTAGGTTCACCTACAACCCAATTTAAACCCTCAGCAGACTGTAATTGTGATGTAACATTACTTGCTTCTTATCAACTTTGTAACCCCCCGTTTACACTATGTTCCCGGCGGCCACGGCAGCCACGTTTCAGACAACCGTGGACGAAACGGGGTGACCGTGAGACAACGTAGGGGAACGGTATCGACTAACGTATCTCGCCGTGACTGCCGTGGACGCCGGGACAAATTTTAAGTCAGACTTAAAATTTGCCACGGTCGTCCCGGCGAAGATGACCTACTTTATAGAACGCAGTAAAACGGGGTGAACGCAACGAAACGTGAAAGTACGTTACAGACCTTAACAAAACTTGGACAGTGTCCGTAGCAAGACGTGAAGCAAGAGTATGACCCGGCAACTTACGGTCCTGTGAAGTTGTGTTACGGTCTGCCACGTTTAGTTCCCGTTTAGCTGCGGTTGTTTTAGGGTGGCTGCACGTTTTATCCAGGCTTGCCACGATTTCTCACGGACCTCACGGCGAGCTACGGGGAACGTTAGCCGTTTCGTCACGTTCAATCACGATATGTCTCGGCGTATTACGGTTTACCTGAAGTTCTGCTACGTTCTGACAAGGTGCGCGCAGGCGCACAAGTAGTATAAAACTGTTCAAGCCGACAGGGACGTTTCATTCGAGTGACAAACACCGACGAGTGCAGATATATTATCTTTTTCATAGTATAAATAATGCCAACAAAGAAGGCAAGGCGTGGAGGAAGAGGATCCCATTGAAGGTTCAGAATACACTGACTGTTGCAGTATTTTGTTGCTGTTTTTGCCCCCCCCCCACCCCCCCCCCCCCACCCCCCCACCCCCCCCCCCCCCCCCCCCCCACCCCCCCCCCCCCCTTACCCGGAGGTCACGGCTAACCTTAGTGGGCCTTGATAGAACTTGACAGACGTGGCAAACCTTGATTGTTAAGCGACAAAACGTGAGAGGTCCCATCAGAACGTAGCAGGCCGTGAGGAAACGTACAAGCGTCCGTGACATACCGTGGACTTAAACGTAGTGCACCGTCGGGTCTCCGGGGCTTCAGCTCACGGTGTGTAACGGATACCTTAATAGACCGTAAGAAAACGTAATGATACCTAACAGAACTTGAGTACCAAGACAAAAACTGTCCAAAATCCCACGGCGCACTACGTTTTGGGCTGCCGTGGCTGCCGTGGTCGCCTGGAACATAGTGTAAACGTAGGGTAACTATTGTTGGTTATAATGCGTATTTGGCTTCTATACCTACTTTTAACATACCGAGGACTAATAATAACTAGCTTCAAAAAAGTAACACTTAATTAATTTTTATGTTATTAATGTATCATTTAAACATCTGTTAAACATATCGAACTTCAAATTTAGAAATGGTAGTTATTCACGTATAGAGGTACAATCAATATCGTAAAAAGTGCATAACATTTCGTTGAAAAGTACTTTTCGCAGCACTGACACTTCCACCTATAAGTAAACAGTGACAAACTAGCGCTTTGAACTGGGCTTTTGCTTAAATGTTTCATACACTTGTAGTGATGTCCAGCATCATTGTATATTCTGAAGCTCATAATGCCCAACTTGCAATCACTGCACATAATAGTTTCAGGCTTAAATACACTAAAGATCATGACGATTTCTCCATTGTATCTGACCATGTTTAAAAACCTGTAGAAAACACAAACCTCGTATGATTATTTGGAAACGTACTGCTTCATGAAGATACACATGTTTGCAATTAAATATCAAATGAGGGGTGGTTAGTTACTTATAAGAAAGTATTTTCCGCAAGGACAACTGTCAACATTTGGTCAGCCCCTCACTCATTCATACCAAGTCAACTTTCACCTTTGATAGTCATGTCTATAACTGTCCAAAGCATGAGAAAATTCATTCAAGATATCAATTACATGTCCAGAATACAGTTACAGCCCAACAATAACAGGAAACTGGACGAAAAATAGTTTTGCACCAGGCGACCACATCCGGTTGATTTGGAATAATTAAACTGTCAATCAAGTTTATATAACCTAGACTGTCAATCAAGCTTATATAACCCAAACTGTCAATCAAGCTAATATAACCCAAACTGTCAATCAAGTTTATATAACCCAAACTGTCAATCAAGCTTATATAACCCAAACTGTCAATCAAGCTTATATAACCCAAACTGTCAATCAAGCTTATATAACCCAAACTGTCAATCAAGCTTATATAATCCAAACTGTCAATCGAGCTTATATAATCCAAACTGTCAGTCAAGCTTTTATAATCCAAACTGTCAGTCAAGCTTTTATAACACAAACTGTCAATCGAGCTTATATAACCAAACTGTCAATCGAGCTTATATAATCCAAACTGTCAATCAAGCTTTTATAACCTAAACTGTCAATCAAGCTTATATAATCCAAACTGTCAATCAAGCTTATATAATCCAAACTGTCAATCAGGCTTATATAACCCAAACTGTCAATCGAGCTTATATAACCTAAACTGTCAATCGAGCTTTTATAACCCAAACTGTCAATCGAGCTTATATAACCCAAACTGTCAATCGAGCTTATATAATCCAAACTGTCAATAAAGCTTATATAACCCAAACTGTCAATCAAGCTTATGTGACCCAAACTGTCAATCAAGCTTATATAACCCAAACTGTCAATCAAGCTTATGTAACCCAAACTGTCAATCAAGCTTATGTAACCCAAACTGTCAATCAAGCTTATATAACCCAAACTGTCAATCAAGCTTATATAACCCAAACTGTTTATGTAACCCAAACTGTCAATCAAGCTTATATAACCCAAACTGTCAATCAAGTTTATGTAACCCAAACTGTCAATCAAGCTTATATAACCCAAAATGTCAATCAAGCTTATATAACCTAAACTGTCAGCCCAAACTGTCAATTAAGCTTATATAACCCAAACTGTCAATCAAGCTTATATAACCCAAACTGTCAATCAAGCTTATCTCACCCAAACTGTCAATCAAGCTTATATAACTCAAACTGTCAATCAAGCTTATGTAACCCAAACTGTCAATATTATATAACCCATAGACTTGACCCAATACAAAATGTATCAGGGTGTTTACATCTGAAACGTTGTCTCGAAAATACTGTTAAATACAATGGAGTACATGGCCAATGTTTGTGAGCACTTGACCCATGAATAATAGTGTCCGGAGCTTAAAATTGACTGTCGGAAAATACATTGTATAAACGGCTCTAAAATTAATTTGAAAAGACATTTCTTGTTCAGTTTGTTTAGAGAAACAAAGAACAAAGGCAACAGCTAGGTTGCATGCAAATTTAAAAGAAATAAACAAATGCTGCAATGCAGGTTGAACTCATGACTTTATTTAAATAAGTGTTCTAAAAACAGTGTTCGTTTACAAAACAGTGTATCTTGAAAAATCAGATTAAACACAATACGTTTACAAATGCCAAAAATACTCTTTGATATACAATTCAGTGATCAATATCAATACAAATAAGTTTAAGAAGAAAGTTTTATGCGCGGAGAGCTGAAACCGCGTTATAAGCAAATGCATTGTTGGGCTGTGTCA
This sequence comes from Cyrtodaria siliqua, assembly GCA_037043455.1. Lineage (NCBI taxonomy): Eukaryota > Metazoa > Mollusca > Bivalvia > Adapedonta > Hiatellidae > Cyrtodaria > Cyrtodaria siliqua. The sequence goes on along the minus strand of JAWPHD010000095.1, from coordinate 567,810 downwards.
CTTCGTAAGACATCCAAACAGTAGTTTACCTGTTTCGAAAAATATGCAAGTTCGTTTCAATTAAAATCAAACCTTAGGAAATTGAACTGAAGAATGTTAAACAATATCCATTTTTTTATTCTAGGTACCTTCAAGGATAGTATTATCATTACTGCGCACAAAGACAACCCACTATTATCACTAAAGAGTCTTATGATGATACCAGGAACTCCTTACAACTACAAACAAAACAGCTCGATTTTGAGCGAAACCATTGGAATATCACCTAGTAACCTATTTACAAGGTATGGCAGCTGTGACGTCGATTACGCCAACCAAGTACTTTATGTTCATGATATGAATACGGCCTCAATAGTTGCGATTAACCGTTTCGATTGGACGAACACTTTTGCCGACATTTCGGTTACCCGATTTCATGAGGGTGTTTCAAAAGATTTGGTAAAAATTGCCGTTGACTGGGTTTCGCACAACGTTTACTGGACTGACCCACTTTATCGTCGGATTGTTATGCAACCAGGAGGAACAGATAATGTTGATACGGCAAAGTATAGAACTATTATTGAAGAAAATCTCGAGCGCCCGTTTGGTCTTGCTGTGAATCCGATAGATGGGTAAGTGAGAATATTTAAGCTTGTTTTAGAGTATAAGAATATTTCGGGGGTATCCGGTGAAGATCGAAAATTCAACAATAGGTTGAAATGGTTTTATCTTAACCGAGGCTCTCCGAGGAATTTCCCTATCTGAACCGGATACCCATGATTGATTCTTTTTCTTGCATATTATTTACATTATGCGCATTGACGTCGAAAACTACTAAAGTTGTTCATGTTTATTTACACAATGACGTCACACAACTTCCATTGTTGATATCATCGCGCGACTTTTTACTTCCCCCATGTGTACGATCTCACATGGATAAACTCATGAGGGGTTATTTTTCTTGCATATCGTTGACATTTTGTTCGCTGATGTCGCCAATAACTAACATTTTAATGTTTTTTAACACAATGACTTCATGCATCTGTTCACGTTATTGACGTCATTATTGTTGTGCGTGATGGAAATATCTAGACCCGGTAAAATGACGGAAATCCTTGTCCGGTATGCAAGAAAAACGTTTCATAGACGCAGAGCCATTGTGTCTGAAACAGAAATTGAAACCGAATATATCAATCTCTGATTATTTCACAGCGTATTATATGCACAACCTATTACTCTCTGGGTACTCTTTTTAAATCATATCCATATTAACTCAAATATAAGGAACCATCGAATAGCATTGCATTAAAAATATATAAATTAATAAATGAACGAAAGAACGAATTAATGAACGAATGATACTATTACTTTATAGATTAACATCGTACCGTATTATTTGCTATATAGGATATTTTAAGTCGCAATGCATTATTTAAATAGGTACTTGTGTAGGATGACCTCAAACCTTCAAGATGCAAATAAAAGCTTTTATTCTATTTTAAAGCTTGACTTAACGCCTGAAAAGTGTTTGAACATACAGAAAATAACACAAACATGAAAGGTCGTTAAATTGCGTTGCTACTGCTGCTGTAGGAGTAATATTTTACTATCTTTTTTATAGATTCTTATTTTGGAGCGATATTGGTTCCACAAAAAAAATAGAACGAGCCTCCTTAACTGGAAGTGATCGAAAGACACTTATTTCGACGGGATTGCTTACACCATACAGCATTGATGTTGATCTGGTCTCTAAAAGAATATTTTGGATTGATTCCACGAGGGACACCATCGAATCGGCTGATTTTGAAGGAGAGAATAGAAAAACAATCCGACGTCTTTCTCATTCGGAATTCATTGACTTGGCAGTTTTCAGGGTAAATACATATTTCAATTGCATTGTATATTAAACAACTTCTCCAATCAATAAACAATAACCGGTAGCTTGTGATATCTTAGTTGGCAGAGAGCTGGTACGGTAAACCAGAGACCCTGGGTTCGAGTCCCGGTTGAGGCACGATTCTTTCACTACCTGTCATGGAAGCTCGTCCGGGATCATTATGAGAACATCAGTGGCTCCCTTGTATACGTAAAGACACATTTCCCAGCTGATTGTAGTCGTTGAAAAGTCATGGATAGCATGCTTTTTAACTGCTTACTTCTCGCTAACTGATTACCACAGAGACATTATATTGAGGCCCCATCACACTTTTTTTCTTTTCATTTACTATTACCTTAGTTTTTGATATAAGATATATTGTAACTAAAAAAAACACTAGATTGTTTATTATGGGGGAGCATATAGTCGCCGCTTTTTCCGTCCGTCCGTATGTGCGTCCGTGCATCCATGCGCTTTTTGTCCGGAGCATAACTCAAAAAGTATGCTTGATTAAAGTTCCTGTGAATGATAAGGATAATGAGACGGAGTGCAGTTCATAGGAACCATGACTCTAGCTTCACTACTTTTTTAATTATCTCCCCTTTTTGAAAAATCTAATCCGGAGCATAATAGAGTTCCGTACGGATTCATTTTGAATAAGGAAAGGTTATGAATGAATGAATATAAATACACTAAAATGAAGCAGAACAGGAAATGTTCAAATCTGACCACAGAGTCACGATTTGAACAAACTTGGTAGATGACCATAACCTTAAGGTAAATGCAAAATATTAAACCTCTGGCTATTGTAGTTTCAGAGATGAATATTGTTGAAGTGTTTCCTTATATAAGTCTATGTTTAATATGTGACCACTGGGGCGGGCCCAAATTTGACCTCAGGGCCACCATTAGAACAAACTAGTTAGAGGACCATAAGACGATGTTACATGCAAAATATCACAGCTCTATATCTTGTATTTTTGCAGACGATTTTTTAAGATTTGTTAAATGAAACGGATAAGCCCCATTGTGGGGGGCATTTATGACCTCAGGTGCACCATTCGAACAAACATATAATGATGCTTCACATAAACTTGGGGTTGTCCGTGGTCGAGTGGTCTCAGACTTGAAATCACATGTCCCTCACCGCTGTGGGTTCGATTCCCCATGGGGCCAGGACTGTTAAGTATGGGTATCAAGCTATCCATCTTGCTTGCGGAACGTCGGTGGTTCTACTCAGGTGCGCGCCCGTGCACGAAAAAATGCCCGGGTTTGCACCTGGGGTCTTCCTCCACCAGTAAAAAGCTGAAATGTCGCCAAATGACCTTAGCTGTTGGTGCAACTATAAAATCCAATTTAATGAATTCATATACGATTTGATTGAATTCCGACAAACGGTTTCTGAGAAAAAGTCGTCAGAAGCAAAAGATAACGACGACGACGGACAGACAACGGACGGACGACGGACGAAGAGTGATTCCAAAACATCACATTGAGCCTTCGGCTCAGGTGATCAAAAACACTGACAGATGACAACGATTTTTGAATTTTGAAGTCCCGATGAGTTTCTTGCATTTGAGATTTACTAAAAAATGGCAGAGAAGTAATTGATAATAGAGTATATTGGGCTAAAAATACAAAAACTATTAATTGTTAACACGGGTCTTTTAAAAAAATCCATCTATACATAGTTGTTTTAACATATATACAAGTGCACATAAAATGCAAAACGGTTATAATTTTTACTACATTATTACCGTATACACTCTTTATGGGACGGGCCTCATCCTTTGACAAAACACTAATAATCTCAATTTTCTTGTGCAAATGTATTTCTAACAGCGATTTACAGTTACCTATAGAAATTCTCTCCCCCACAAATACAATAGGCTCGAAATGTGTCTTTAAAGACGAATTTCAGTCTGGTGGTGTATATAACAGGGTACAGATAACTGATGAATACTCGATTCCTAACCGTATGTCCTCGATAGATCAGTTGGTAGAGCGCTGGTACGGTAAACCAGAGTCCCGGTGGAGGCACGGTGTTTTCACCAACTGATATATATTGTTATAGCGACTTTTTTACATGGCGACAATTTATAAACCACGAAAAGAACAGGTTCAATAGGTTTCATATGAGAACAGCCTGGAATAAGTAATATAAGTTTCAAAATAATGAAATGTATGCGTTATCAAATTCACATTTCACAATACAGTACAAATATTAAACAAATATCTTACCAGACAATGGCACTTTAAAAGTTAGGTTGATACATAATTAACAAATATCTAAGTCTGTATTTACAGAACTAAATTGAATACTATTATAAACGTCTAAGTATCGTATAGGACGCGCTACTTCCTTGACATCTTCTAGAGGAGTGCGACGAAGTTAATTGTGCTAGAACAGAAAGGCGGGAACAAACGCAGGACAATCAATAATCCATAACATAGCTGTCTATATACACTGTACTGAATACTATTGTGGTATAAGAGGAGTAACTCATATAATAATAATATAAAACTAACAAGAAGCGGTAAGGGATCTGGTTGACAAACATATTTGTAATAGTTATAAACTTTAAACAAAACAATCATGTTTTTAATGTTAATTTCTTTTTCGTGATATGTGTTAATTAAATACTAGTACACGTATTCACAATGTATATTGGCATATAGGTAAAAGGACCGGAAAAATTACATTGACAAATTACATATAAATATTTAAGGCATGCAGCGGGTTTGAACTCGGGACCCCTTGCATGTGAAGCGGACGCTCTACGATATCTCCATAAAAGCTAGCTTTGCGGCGAGACAGTAGTAACGCGCTTATAAACCTATATATTTAAATACCCACAACTGAGTCCTATTACATACCTACCACCTTTTTGTTTTTGATATTTGAAACCTTGAAATATCACACAACACACAAATTATAGACAACAACATATTCAATGATCTAGGCTTCTGGGCAGAACCTCATACAATTCCCATCCGATATTGCCATAAAAGCTAACTCTGCGGCGAGACAGTAGTAACGCATTTATAAGCGAACCCCCAACTGAGTCCCATTGCATATTCAATGTATATGCGTTACAAACGAGTTTTGATATTAACGTTTACATTATTGCAAGTAGAATGTAAATTACTTGCCAATAAAAGTCGAACAGGAACGGAAGCTTTCATAGAACACAGTACACCCAAAAACACGCAAAAGGACAAACAAGAATGGCAATGGTAACAAAGAATAAAGGCATATGACGTCACACACACAAACAGGTTTGACAATAGGAACGTTCAGTGGAAAAATAGGCCGCTGGGGTTTAAACTAGGTTCTATGGTGCACCAAAACTCACACTTACCCTACTGTCATCCCAATAAAACGGGACAGTGTAAATAAATAAATCCCCGCCATGAACTATTCTCTAACCAACAAGGCAGCATTAATAGGCAATATACGAAAAACACAAAGATGCTCGTGTATATATCAATACAAAACATAATGGCCTAGAAAGCCACAGCTACTCAATGACTTGGCGAAAGACAGAGCAACACGAGATTAAACCATTGAGGGCACGACAAGACATGACTGCAGATAAAAATCAAACATCACCGTCCTTTTGGGCTTTAGGTAGACATCATCATAGGGTCCACAGCCTGTCCGGTCATTGCACAATTAAAGAAGAAAGCAGAGAGTGACGAACCGTAAATGGGTCCACCACCAAGCATGCAGTGTGTTTCAAAATGATAGTGTCATTACCTCGTTTGATAAACACTTTAACGAGTTTAACAAAGAGAGTATGAAAGTGATCACGACCAAGGATCTTACGAAATTTCTTTATTTACACTGTCCTGTTTTAATGGGATGACAGTAGGGTAAGTGTGAGGTTTGGTGCACCCTAGAACCGGTTAAACCCCCAGTGGCCTACTTTGCCACTGACCGTTCCAAGGCGGTAGCCCTATTGTCAACCCTTTTTGTGTTTGTGATGTCGTTTGCATTTATTATTGCTTTTGCCTTCTTGTTTGTCTGTTTGCGTGTTTGTTTCTGTGTTTTGTGGTTTACTGACCTCCTTGAATGCTACTTTCCCTGTACGATCTTTTTATATTTCTTTTTGTAAATCACATCACCATAGAAGTCAGGATGATTGTGATAGTCCTTGTCGCAAAAGAGTTCTTAAATTAATTTTATATTTGTAAAGAAGATCAGGGTTACGATAATAACATTTTGCAAAGATTTTACGAATTTTACGGTAACGGTAGTCCTGATGGTGTAGCTTTTTATTTATTCAAAGATTGCAAATATTAAAGTCCTTAACTCGAGTACAACCTCTAGAAAAACGAGTAAGTTGAGATACATAGACCCCATTAGAAGTTGCTCGGGGGAACATCCTCATCTAAAATGGGGATAATTAACAACAACATGCAACGACATGTTGCAAATCCAGATATTTAGAATATGAAAAATAATAATGTGTTGTTTATTTTTTGTTAATTTGTTGTTCGTGTACCTTGCTTCCTAACTTTTTCTTATTGCTTTTCATGTATTTTTTAAATAAATAAAGTGGTCTCACCAGTGAGTATAAATTCAACCTCGTTTTGATATTGACGATTGGTGCATATCATTTATTTAACTATGTTGATATCTTAGCTCAATGAAGGTCTTATATTTCTTGTATGTGTGTGTGTGTGTGCGTGTTTAAATTAGAGGAAAGACATACACAAATAACATGCAGAGACAGGCATTTTGATTTACAGTAAACTGATGAATCATAGTTGAATAATACGATTTCTAAATATAGCCAGCGCCTTTTAACATCAATGTGTTTTGATGTTGCTTGGAACACGACCAATTTCGAGACTTTGAGAGGCCCTCTTTCAGCGTTCTCGTGATGTGTTATGTCAGTTGATTATGAAAAGCTAACTTCCATTCCAGATTAATTATGCAAATCCGTTTCTAAATAAAACTATTGATAAAGATCGCGAACTCCTGGAAAGAGAATTATCTGCGCAAGAATGCTTAAATGCCTAATCGCCAGGGTCTAATGGTTTCTCAGTGGCATTTTATACATTTGTTTAAATCATTTACTGTAACACAAAACAAGTTATTATAACAAGTCTACCGAAACAAGGAAAATGTAGATTGTATTTAAAATATTGGAGACATATGTCCTTACTAAACGTAGATACTAAAATTGCTTCAGCAGCTATTGCATGCCGCCTAAAGACAGTCCTTCCAAACATTATTTCAGAAAGACAATCTGGATTTTTGAAAGGTAGATATATCTGAGAATCGATTATACTTATGTTTGAAATTATTCAGAAATGTGAAGAATTAGATATTTCTGATATAAAAGTTTTAGGTGTCTTTGAAAAGGCTTTAGATGCTTTTGAACGGTTTTTTTATGGAAAAGTATTACGTTTCTTCATTGTTGGATATTCCATACTTCTAAACTTTTCCTTAATTCCATACATCTATACTATTCCATACTAAGAGTGAGGTTTGGTGTACCCTAGAACTTGATTTAAACCCCCAGCCGCCTTTTTTTGTACTCTCCAAGAAGCGAAAATGTGGTTGGCTGGGGTATGAAATAAAACCGTAATTTCGGCTTAAAAAGTTTGCATATTGTAAAATTCAAACATTGAATAGGAAATTTTAAACAGGTTATCGCATTTTTTCAGTAAAACATGTTTTTAAACGTGTTTTATTGTCGAAATATCCGTTATAAAATCCTTCTAATATAAGCTTTCCCATCGCTTAATGGAATAAAGGCGGGACTACGTAATGTCAGCAATCGTGCAGCATAACCGATGAGTCATATCTTCAATCCTTGCAATTTAAAATTATTCATCGAATTAGTTTCACAAATGCAAAATTATATAAATGTGGAATGTCAGATACAGAACTATGTACATTTTATGATAATGTCAGCAAAGAACATATTAATAAAGATGTTTAGTGATTTACCTGAAAATTGCAATATTTTGATAGACTTAAAACCGGAGTTCATTATTCTTGGCACACCAGCCTCATCAGATATTGATTATATTTTGTAACGATGTTTGCTCATCCATAGGAAGTTTGTTTATGCTTACAAAATGAATATATGTCTATATAACTATATAGAACAAGGGAAAAATTACAGAGATATGGAAATATTATCCACTCACTTATACCCCTTACATAAATCAAATACAATTAAACCAAGGTGGTTCTAAATATGTTGTGATGTAAGCAGTGCAAAATGTTTGTGATACAATATTTTTAAAGTTTGAATTTACAGTCGGAAAGAAGGTAAATCCATTCTGCACATTACATAAGTCCAGTTTCACATTAGGTACAAGTAGACTATAATGTATCCATATATGTACTGTATATACATGTATGTACACTTGATATTCAAATAAAATGTTAAAAACAAAAATAATTATGCAAATCTAGCAATTTGTTAATCTTTGGTAAACGTTTATTAGATCAGCAAGTGGATGATACATATGCATTCACGCTTGCTCGCGCATGCGCATGTGCATGTGTGCATACATACATACATACATACATACATATATTCACAAATTTTTAGTTCCAATATTATGATAATGAGAGTTATACATATGTCCTTATATTTTGACAACTCCTCAGGATGTTATCAGTCTGACAGACTATGCCGATGGACATCTTAAGATGTTTAACAAACAGAATGGGGAACCATTTGCGTCTGTCATTACAGCAAGCAACAGAAAAATTATAGGTATCACAATGTACAGCTCTGAGACACAGCCTGTCAAAACAAGTAAATATTAACACATATTATTATTCAGCATAATTCTGATCATTATAACAATACTTAATTTATCTATCAAAGTCAAAGGTGTTAAACAGTATTTACAATTATAAATAATATTATAATACTATACAATTATGATTTATAATTATCATTCGAGGTATTTTTATTATAACAATCTAATACACAAACCTGATATCCAACTTATCTGTATATTGATAATCATTACGTGGTCCGAGTAATAGTTTTAATACCCCATCCAACCCCTTCTCCAAGAAGCGAAAACAGGGTTGGCTGAGGTATGAAATAAAACCTTAATTTCGGCTTAAGAGTTTTGCATATTGAAATGTTTTTAAACGTGTTTTAATTTCGGAATATCTGTTATAAAATCCTGCTCAATGGAATTAAGGCGGGCCCACGTAATGATTGTGTATATAAATGTGATATCTGTTACAGATTTGTGTGAACAGAAAGCATGTGATGATATGTGTGTCAGTGGTACAAATGGTGCAACATGTGTATGCAGAGAGGGGAACCAACTAAATTCCGACGGTGTCACGTGCTCAGGTTTAAACTTTATCTCAGAAAGTGTATTGTTTTCTTTAATTATTTCAACTAATATTCTTGTTTTTTGCATTATTTTCCATTTTCTACATATGGAATATAGACAATGACGTTTACTTTCAGATGATAAACTTTTCTTTAGAATGGAAGTATCTTTTCAGCTATGCAATTGTATGCGGCGCTTACAGATACTACAGCTGTACATAAGGCTATTGGGCGTGTGGAGGGATTTTACGCTTGATTTACTGCCAATTTCAAGCTCGTAAAACATGGCTGTAAACTACTCTAAACTTTCTGATCTTAGTAGCATTTTCACTTTTCCTTAATTTCAAAAATGTAAACCAATTTGGATGTTTCGAATAATATGTTTTGATATACGAAGTACGCAACTCCTGAACAGTTTAACATTCAATGACAAAACCGTACTCGTCTCACAAGACTTGACAAAATGTGCTTTTTCGTTCGTTACACAAATGGGCTTTTGCCATTTGCCAGATTTTACTACTAGTCTATGCGAAGATATTCTTAAACGTGACAAAACCATATTGTAATTTCGTATATCTACCACTTATTAGTATGTATAATATATTTTTATTATATTGTTTTGCATCTTTCAGAACGGGAAGGTGATTTCCATCGCGCTCTTGTGCTGACCAACACGACCAACGTGTGCCTGGTGGATATAAGAATTCTTGCCTCGGATATTTATGAGGATTCTTCTAGTTGTATCTTCAAAGCAGATTCGACCATCAGCTATATAGATATAGGTACCGAAATTAATAATACAGATTTAATTAAACAGATTGCCTAATGAAATATTAATTAATAATTCGGTGATTTAGAAAATCATAAATACCGAACCAATATGTGATTCTAAGGGATGTTACGAAGTAATTTTCCAGGGAATATGAATGTGCAACTACAAAACGGTGCTATGCTTCGGCTGTTCATGTCATCAGTGGTAACTTTGCTATTATAGATACACGTATTCGGCATTTGTGTTCTAAATGTCCGAATTATAACTTGCGTTCAGTGATTCATTTTAAGGCATGTCGTGCTCAGATCGCCCAATCCATTTAAAAGTTTAGAATAAAATGGTGTCGTAGAGAACATGCAGACCCACTTTACTTCCTCCGAGACATATATTTCCATTTCTTAATTTGAAATCGAAAGTCCAATACTTTCATAATAAATTTGATTTAGTTCCTGCTGATAAAGCAGCTAATAATGCAATTAGTGTTTGACGCCTACATTACGTTACTGTTTTATCTCTGGAACTCGGGAGTACTCATTTACTTCCGCTCCACCCACTGAGAACCACAGAGGATGATGTTTTGCCCAGGTTATCACTCAGTGCACCACTTTCAAGGCTGTGTTAGACAATCATAGTTGTTTTTTAATGGTGTTTTAGGTCAATTTTAGCACATGTAAGGCAATATATGACGTCTATTTCGTTTGTGGTAAAGGCGGACCACCCTATTTTTTTGGGGTAGAGCCAGTACTCTATACCTCCCGCCATCCGAAATAATTGACACTTCTCTCTTGACATTGGATACTTGATTGGCTTTTAGGCCTTTTATAATATTCATATATACATGGTCATCTTAATGTTATACTTCAATTGCCTATAAATGCTGCATATTTTGTTAGAGGATATAGAAGGGCAGGGATGTTTTTATTTACACATTAACTTTTTATGACAACAGGGTAAGAGTGAAGCTTGGTGCACTATAGATTCTGGTTTAAAGCCCCAGCGACCTTGTTACCACTGACCGTTCCAATGCGGGAACCCAATTGTCAACCCATGTTTGTGGTTTTGATATTCTTGCTTCTATTTTTCCTTGTAATATGTGTTTGTTTTTGGATGCGTGTGTTTGGTTGACTGTATTCTGGAACTGCTATTTTTCCTGTAAGTTTGTTTCTATATATTAAGTGCTTACCACTTAAAAGTAGGTCAACTAAAAGCACGCATATCAACAAACAACACTTGTATAGATGACTAAATGACTAAAAGACAAGACACAGCATCACGATCATAAAAGGGATGACAATAGGGATACCGCCTTGAAAAGGTCAGTGGCTATACGGGCCGCTGGAGGTTTAAACCAGGTTCTAGTGTGCACCAAACCTCACTCTTACCCTATTGTCATCCAATTAAAACGGGACAGTGTAAATGAAGACATCCGCGCCAGGTTGTAGACTCTAACAAACAATGAAGCATAGACAATATAAGTATAACACATACATGATCATAAATATGAATATAAAAAAAAAAAAAGCCTGGAAAGCCACAGAGCATGTACTCAATGACTTGGCAGAAGCCAGAGCAACAAGAGAACAAACCATTAAGAGTACGACAAGACAAGATTTAAGACAAGCATCAAACGTGTTCGTCCTTAGATAATTTAGGTAGACATCATCTTACGTTGCTCTATCTGTCCTGTCATCGCAAAACCAAGGAGAAGAAACATGCAGTACGTTGCAAAATTATAGGGTTATAACCTCTTTTGATAAACTTTTAATAAAGATTGTATGAAAGTGATTAAGATATTAGGATATATAAAAAATGCATATTATTGAAATGTGATGTGTTTTGTATGACATTTTTCTAAAGGGATTCTTAAAGCTTTGAAAATTATTGTTTTTAAAGTTTAACAACCCTGTATATGCATGTCATCGAACATTTGCACTGGAATGTTATCCATATATATTTACATGAGTAATATATTTACATGAGTAATATGTGTAGGTTAAATATGTATTGGTTTACACAATATTTTATTCAAGAAATGTGGTGAACAATATGTCAAATAATAGATGGATTGTATTTGAAAACAATCTTTCAGTGAATATGTATTCCATATGAAAGTTACATATATGTAATATATTTAACATATATATCAAGTAAATTCATTTCGATCTTTGGAGTGATACATTCTGAAAGACCTTTGTTTCCTTACTTTAATTTCGAATAGGTGGTTTTATTACTCCAGACTTTAAAGGTTTTGTGTATTGTTTAATCACCCTTAGGATATGTTGCCTGCTTTTTAATTTAGTATTTTATCTGTTATTTGTGATACGCAGGCTTCATTTTCATTTTGTTTATTTCTCCCATTGTTTCCTCGCTTCGAACAGACCATGGGACTATACGCCGGCGACCATGGATTGGTATTAAACTACCCCATTGAAGGTTCCATTGAAGGTTCTGCTCAACCCGGGGCTAGAGGGCGTGAGCGGTAGCCAGCACATTTCATTACCGCTCATGAACAGTCTCAATCAAACCGAGACTGCAATAGTTCGTATGTGTCGTGCTCGGCCGTTTCCAAAGGTCCATTATCATACATTTTTTCATATGGCTATCAATTTCTGTACTATTGACATATTAGATATTGAGTTCTGCTCAACCCGGCGCCAGAGGGAGTGAACGGTACCAAGTATGTTTCACTACCGTTCATGGACAATCAATCAAACCGAGACTGCAATGTTTTGTATTTATCGTGTTCGGCGATTTCCAAATTTCTCCTTTACTACTCTTTTTAAAAGTTTACCTTCACGTTTTAAATGTGTTATTTCATAGCTTTGAATTCTTTAATTTATCCCCAGAGCCTGATTTCCCCCTCTGATATCAGTGTTTATGCTAATAGAGAACATTTATGATTTGTTTATACAGATGCGACCGAGAGAAAGATCATTTATGCAACCGGAAGGGAGATATTTAGAATCAACATGGAGCAGACACTAGTTAAAGAGAGGATTTTATCGGCTGAAAGCACTATAACAGGTTAATATGAAGGCGTTAAAGGCCAAGGTTGGGTATACAAAAATGGCATTAGAGAAACGTTTCTGATCAGAGAGGTTTAATCACAAATTTCTAAATAATAAAGGATTTTTAAAACATGAGATATAGGGTCTTATAGAAACCACAGCGTCCGAGCGCAATGTCATTGTAGGTCCACAATGTACTGCAAACAAGGACTTGAAAATACAATGAAGGAAACAAAAAACAACAGAAAGGGTGGTGAAGACAGGGTTACCGACTTGGAACGGTCAGTAGGCAATAAGGCCTACTGGTTAGCTTGAATCGATTTTATATGCGCACAATCCTCGCTATTATCCTGTCTTCAACGCCAAAATGGACAAGACAGTGTAAACAAAACTAAATCCCATCAAAAGGAATTCTCTAACCATAAAGTCCACATCCTGAGAAACTAACTAAAGAAACACATACAAAATAATAAATATCTCAGAATGTATCCAGAATCGTACTGAACAACCATAGTAGTTGCAGCTAAAGAGAAAACCAATATAGGGTACGACCAGAAAACCCGAGGGACGAAAGCTCAGGCATCCACCACCCTTAGTTGGGGTTTCAGTAGGTACAATCATAGAGTCCCAAGAGCTAGTCCAGTCATCGCACAAGTGAAAAGTGAAGCGTAATGACTGACTGTAGAGGGGTCAATCACTAAACAAGCGGTGCGCTGTAAAACCAAAGGGTTATATCCTTTTCTGACGAACTTCCTGATTAAATTTGTAAAGCGGTCAGGAAACCCGTCAGACCCCTTTAACTTTCGAAGTTTATAGACCATATATCCATGAAATGAGGGTTGTGATATGCTTAGTCGCAGAAATGTCTTAAGGTTGTTGTTGTACTTTTCCGGCAGGCCCTCGTTACGGCGGTATAATTTATTTTCAAGTCCTTGTTTGCAGTACAGTGTGGACCTACGATGCCATTGCGCTCGGACGCTGTGGTTTCTATAGGACCCTATATCTCATTTTTTAAACCATAAAATGTGGCATGCAAATACATTAAACATTACTCTATACAGATATATCAAAATAATTATATAATGTATTTATTTTCCATACTTTCTAGAACAAAACTTTTATTCCTAACTGTCAAATTTTGAATTTGGTGCATCTATTAATAGCTGTACCTGTAAATCTCAGGTCAGTGATTAGTCAGAGTGCTGAAACCTTTATCTTGAAGCAGACGAAATACTAACTGGCTACAGTGTATACATGATGACGCTGGGGTTTAAATGTGTTTCTTTTAATGATAAATCGACATGATGAATGTACTGATCTAACAGTTGCAATGTTTGTAAGAAGGTTTCTTCCCCTAAACACAATGTCCATGTGTATCCGCATTATATGTTGCGACCCTTGAAGCATTTGATTGATATCAACCTTAACATAAATAAACAACTATTTGTACAAATCCATTTGACTGAGGCCAAAATGTCAATCAATCTTAAGTCTAATATATTTGTATTCCCAGTCAGTTACATTATTTCGGGGTGCAGTATTGTAGTAGTAGTATTGTAGTAGTAGTATTACTAGTAGTAGTAGTAGTAGTAGTAGTAGTAGTTGTAATATTATTATTATTAGTAGTAGTAGTAGTAATGGTGGTGGTGGTTGTAGTAGTAGTAGTAGTAGTAGTAGTAGTAGTAGTAGTAGTAGTAGTAACAGTAGCAGTAATATTAGTAGTAATAGTAGTAGTAATAGTAGTAGTAGTGGTGGTGGTGGTGGTGGTGGTGGTGGTGGTGGTAATAGTACTAGTAATTAATCTATACTTACTTAAATGTGAAAACATATTGGTAAAACCTTTTTGATAAAGTACATTGTCTTAACCACAATGTCCGTTTACTTTCCCGCCAACAACAAAAGAATGAAGAATCTTGGTATATAATACCTGGGAAATGATCAAATGGACCTCTCAAATGTTTTCCACATTATATACATGATATACTACTCTACCACATAATATAATGAAAGATTAATTGCTTCAGTTTATTCAGCAGACATTTGCTAGAGAAGGTACACATTTTCTAACTTGTAATAATGTCAGGGCTTTCTTTACAAACGCCACTATTGATGATTATAATTTGTGGCATTTGGCTCAAGTTTGTAGAGCGTTATCTTTCCTTCATGATAACATCTTTATAAGATACGGTAAAATAGTATTATTTACTAGAGTAACGTGTTCTGGAAGTTTTTATTACCTCGAGTAGGTAAATGCCAGATCACGGATCACACGAGAGGAGCCGGAGCCTCTCGTGTGATCCGTGATCTGGCATTTACCTACCTCCGCCTCTCGTGTGATCCTTGATCTGGCATTTACCTACTAGAGGTGATACAAACTCCAAAACACGTTACTCTAATAATGATCCTTTTATTATATACCTTTTACACATCATTAACATAGAAATATTTTCATTGCTATTGCATACACATTCAAAAAGCATATTATTTCTCGATAAAGTGCAGCGGGAAAATATATGTAGTTTTGTGGCGTTGGTGTTCATTGGTCTGACCTGTTTGTTTTGTTTGTATGACGTAACATCGTCTTGACGTTCTCGCACATAGTGGCGTAAACTTGCTTGAATCATTGGAAAAAAAACTGTTCTGTTTTTAGTAAGATAGTGATACTAATTCTATTTTAGTAGCATAGTGATAACCTGTATTGTGATACAGGGTGTTGTATTCCATTGCATATAATAAAACGGTTTACCGCCAGGTTATTGGTATTCCTATGGGTCGTAACTGTTCGTCACTTGTTTAGTTTTTGTACTGCTATGAAAGAGATTTTATGTTGAGTGTGTCACCTGTTAGCCAGAGTGAAATTATTGATGCGTTTAATAATACATCTCGGTATCTAGATGACAAAATCAATATTGATAATCCATTCTTTGCTCATATGGTTACTAACATGTATCCACTGGAGCTCACGTTGAATAAAGCCAACAGTTCGGATACTGAAGCAGTATTCCTCGATCTCCATCACTCGATTTCTAATGATTTCATGCATACTAAAATCTATGATAAGAGAGATCATCGTTAACTATCCGCACCTGGACCTCGTGCTACATCATACGGGCTTTATATCTCCCAGCTCATTCGTTTTGCTAGAGCTTGTAACGATGTTATAGACTTCAACGATCGAAATCAAGTTATTACAAGTTAACTACTTCAGCAAGGGTTAGCGTTTTCACAAACTACGTAGATCTTTCTAAAAATTCTACCGCCGCAACGAAAACCTACTGGAGACGTCCAACACCAACCTTAAAACACTTTGCGACTAGAAATATCACAACCCTTATTTTATGGAAATGTGGTCTATAAACTTCGGAAGTTAAAGGGATCTGGCGGGTTTCCTGACCACTTTACACAATTAATCAGGACGTTCTCAGAAAAAAGGTACGACCCTTTAGTATTACAACGCATTGCATGTTTAGTGATTGACCCCTCTACAGTCAGTCACTACACTTCACATTTCCCTTGTGCGATGACTGGACAACCTCTTGGGACTCTCTATGATTGCACCTACTGAAACCCCGACCAAGGTAGGTGCATGAGCTTTCGTCCCTAGGGTTTTCTAGTCGTACAGTAGATCGGTTTACTCTTTGACTACAACTGCTGTGGTTGTTCAGTACACTTCTGGATACATCCTGAGATGTTTCTTATGTTGTATTTTATATCGGTATACAACAGCATCTTAATTCTTCTTTTGTTAGTTTCTCTGGATGTGGACTTTATTGTTAGAGAATTCGTTTTGATGGGATGTAGTTTTGTTTACACAGTCTTGTCTATTTGGGCGCTGAAGACAGGATAATAGCGAGGATTGTGTACACATAAACTCGATTCAAGCTAACCTGTATGCCTTATTGCCTACTGACCGTTCAAGTCGATAACCCTGTCTTCGCCACCCTTTCTGTTGTATTTTGTCTTTTTCATTGTATAATTAATTAAATATTTCTCCTTGTTTGTAGTACAGTGCGGACCTACGATGCCATTGCGGTTGGACGCTCTGTTTTCTATAGGACACTATATCTTACTTTTACTTAATGCTGTTTCTTGAATATGTTATTCTTCAAGTTCGTTTACATACTTGGCCTATACGAGCGTATATATCCAATATACCTTTGTCTTGTATCCATGGATATTCTGTACATAATTGGAAAAGACAAACGTCGAATTCTATAATATGCATTTGTCTCATTTCTTATATAATTTTAAAACGAGACCATTATTGAAGACAATTTTGAACTAAATGTGTCTTCTTAATTTTATATAGAAGTAGTTGACGTTGTTAATTTAAAGATAACGACTTGGACAGTATTTGTTGCAATGGTAGAAGTAGTGGCAGTGGTAGTAGTAGTAACAGCAGCGGCAGCAGCAGCAGTAGTAGAATAAGTATAGTATTTGTGTAGAAATATTAGTATTATTCGTAGAAGTAGTAGTAGTAGTAGTCATAGTAGTAGTAGTAGTGGTGGTAGTGGTGGTGGTGGTGGTGGTGGTGTTGGTGGTGGTGGTGGTGGTGGTGGTGGTGGAAGAAGAAATATAAGTAGTAATAGTATTCATATTCATAGGTGTCGTCGTCTTCGTCATCATAGTAGTAGTGGTGATGGTGGTGGTGGTGGTAGTGGTGGTAGTAGTAATAGTAGTAGTAGTAGTAGTAGTAGTAGTAGTAGTAGTAGTAGAAGTAGTAGTAGTAGTAGTAGTAGTAGTAGAAGTAGTAGTAGTAGTAGTAGTAGTAACAGTGTTAGCAGTAGTAGTAGTAGTAGTAGTTGTTGTTGTTGTAGAGGTTATAATAATACTAGTAGTAGTAGTAGTAGTAGTAGCAAGCGTTTAAATTTAATTGCTTTTACTTCTTACGTTTAGGACTAGCTCTTGACTGGACAGACAAGAATATATATTGGACCACGGGTGCAACGGATGGGAGTATCAATCTGGTTTCACAGCAGACATTGAATGAGTACACGCTACTGGATACAAATTTACTTTATCCAAGAGAGTTAATAGTTTTGCCACTTGATAGGTAATGTAAATAAACCATGGAATAATACCGTTTATTTCTGATTCACTCGGACGCATTATCTTAATTATTCCTATAAGAAATATTGATGAAAATATAATTAGTACAAATAAAAAGCATTAATATTGAAGCAAAACAAAGATACAACTTATTGTCAACCCTTTTGTGTTTGTGATGTCGTTTGCATTTAATATTACTTTTGCCTTCTTGTTTGTCTGTTTGCGTGTTTGTTTCTGTATTTTGTGGTTGGCTGTCCTCCTTGAATGCTACTTTCCCTGTCCGATCTTTTTATATTTCTTTTTACGAACATTTAATGCTAACCGCAAATTAGACAATTTATTACACTATGCGGAGATTTGCGTTAGTGAGACATTTATATTCAAATGAGATACTCCTTCCTCAGAAAGTACTGTCGGTAAGCAAAGTGGTGGTATATCCATGGGTACTGAATATGTACCCTTTTTTCCCAGATTTGTTTTTGTATTGCTATGAAGGATATGTCATTTCATTAATTAAATTTCGTTCTGCAGTTACATGTTTTCAACAATCAAAAAACAGCTCTACTGATTTGTCATCTTTCATCCTATTTTTTTCTTCACTCTTTTACACACGGAAGAACAGAATATTCAGTACCTCTGTTCAAATTCTATCTCGCTCATTGTATTTCTTTAGAAATTTTCTGTAGTCGCATTTACTTAAAACAAAAGAAAAGGATTACATTTATGTTGTTTTCAGTGTAAATATACATATGCCGAACTACATTTACATCCAATCAATATTGTTGTATTTTCATCCCACACTGATTGTATGACATGGATCCAGTTGTTCGACTGTGATCCTGGAATGCTACATTGCGACGTTTATTTCTACTTTTATTCACATTTTGTAAAATATCAAGCATACCTGTTATATATAAAGGTCTACAGTACCTTTATTAAAAGTATCGAAACTTGATGTGCAAAGCGAATATAATTGCAACATACCTTAAAATACACCTACATTTTTTCTATGCAGGAAAATGCTATGGATCTCGGGTAGCTCTAGCAGCCTGAAGATTGAGAAAGCCGATATGGACGGTACCGGAAGAGGAACAGTAGTAGGAAATGGAGCCTTGGTGGAGCCTGTATCACTGTCTATTGATTCTTCAAATAATGTGTATGTTTCGGAATCGGTTTCGTCCACAGACCTATTCATAAATAGATAGGAAACTGTGAAGTAAACTCTTTCCCGGCATTAAATACATATACCATTAAGAGTTTTATGAATACAGATTTCATTCATGTCATAACATATCACACACGTATTTCTCTTTCCTATCATGGTATTTTTCTGACTTGAACGTTTAAATAAAAAATAAGTTCAGAAAGATGTTGCACCATGTTACTCCCTTGACTTTAAGAGAAGTGTCAACATGTATAATAGTATTTGTTTTAAACAAATAGCACAATTCCATTTTATTATTAATTATAATTATAAAATCAGTGAATATTTCTGATAAAAATTAGAAGAAAAGGAAAGGTGCTATGTTGTATTCTGACTACTTTACTGGTTCGGATAGGCAGTTTCGTATCTGTTTATTATTAGGTCTGTGTTTCGTCTAAATATTTTACTTGCTAACTATCAATTTTCATGAATATTTAAACTATAGTCATAATAGTTATATTAATAGTTAAAAGTCGTATAATTTAAAACATAATTTCATGTTAAAAGCTTGTATGTTATTTCAAAGATTTAAACCAAGATCTAAACACAAATCTTAGCACAGATCCTATACAGATTTAATTTTGTTTATATGGCAAATCAGTTAAAACAGTGTGTGGACTTGCCAAGAAATACATGAAATACATATTTTCCTATTAGGTAATATTTTCGTGAGGCATGGAACTACCATTTATAGACAAGTTGTTGGTATTCCATTGAGAACGAACTGTACACATATTGTCGCAGTTTTTTATTTTGCCATGAAAGTGATTTTATGTTTATGCTTTCATCTGATACTCAGACAGATGTCATCGAAGTATTTTTATGACACATCTCGGTATCTAGATGATATATTCAAAACTGGCAACCCTTTCCTTTCTACTAATGGTTAATACTATCTATCCAAAATAACTGAAACACAAATAATATTTCCCAACTGTCGCTTCTTTCCTCGATTTACACATGTCAACTGAACATGTAGAAATAATAAGCAACATCTATAACAAGAGAGATGGTTTCAATTTTGACATTGTTTAATTTTCACCACTTAGGTGATGATTTTCCTAGAGCAACTTCTTATGGGGTTTATGTTTCTCAACTTATTCCTATTTCTAGAGCTTGTAGTCGAGTTGAAGATTAATTTTCGCAACATTTGTATAACTACACAGCTACTCCAGAATGGCTATCGTTACCATAAACTTCAAACAACCTTTGAAAAAATGTATTATCGTCGCGATGATCTACTTTTAAATTATAAAAGTAATTTAGGAACTCTCTCTGACAAGGACTATCCCAACCTGGCTTATATGATGAAATACACGTTCATACAATCTTTATTAAACTAATTTGTAAAAGGAGGTTATGACCCTGTCATTTTGCATGCTTAGTGGTTGACATTTACAGTTCGACGCCTTGGATTTCTCTTTGATTTCGCGATGACTGGACAGATTGTGCGCTCCCTGAACAGACTGTAACGTTTGAAGTTTGTCTTTAATCTTGTCGTCTCCTGGATTTTCCTGTTGCTCTGGCTTTTGCCTAGTCATTGAGTACTGAGTTACTTGCTTTGTGGCTTTCTATGCTTACGTTTGTTACGATTATCTTTGTGTTATACTGATATTGCCTGTTAAGGATACGCAGTTTGTTAGATGACTGGCGGGATTTCTTTGCTTACACTGACCCGTTTCATTGGTAATAGGTCAATAGTGAGGTCTGGTTCACCCAAGAACATTATTTAAACCCCAGAGGAACTTTTACCACTAACAGTACCAAGGCGGTAACCATATTGTCAACCCTTTTATTTGTGGTGTCGCATACTTTGCTTCTATTATCCGTTGTCATTGTTGTTTGTTTGTATGTATGTTTTAGGTTGTGTTCAGTGAATGCTGTCGTTGAGATCCTTTAAACTGTAATTAGTGCATTCCTTTCATTTACATTAAACTGTCCCGTTGTATGTTGATGATAATAGGGTAGGAGTGTGGTTTGTTACACCCTAGATCCTGGTTTGAACCCCTATCGACGTTTTTTGCCACTGACCGTTGCAATAGCTCTATCGTCAACTCATTGTATGTTTCTTGTGTCGTATACTTTGCCATTTATTCATCCTTGTAATTGGGTGTTTGGTTGAATATATAATAAACGTTGCTATTCAAACATAGCTTGGGGCATTTCCAAGTTACCGGAATGTATATGGCATTTGAATAAAATATGTGTCAGGCAGTATAAACCAATAAATAACACATATGAAATTAAATAAATTATTTGTCGAACAATATATGACATTAAATAATATATTTGCAGTGTGTATTGGATGGACAACAGTTACATCAAAAGATGTCAGCTAGATGGTTCAGGACTGGCGACGATTGCAAATAGTGTTATTGGCTCACCAAAGTTACTTCTTGTATATCAGGTATTATATGAATATGCACATTTTACTTATAGTTCTATCATAATTGAATTGAATGTTGTTTAACGGCTCATCAACACAGTATAGGTTATTTAGAGCCGCCCCAGAGAAAGGGGAAGGATACATAGGAATCCGGGAACCTGCCCTACTCTTATTATCCAATAGATTCCTATGGTTCTTTAACGTGCTCGGAAGATAGACCGATACACGGGACCGCCCGGTTTACGTCCCCATCCGACGGACGAGGCTAAGGTAAAGTGTCTTGCCCAAGAACACACCGACGGAACTTGTTCTATCATAAAGTAAACTTCACGTGATACTGCTTATGATGTGATCAACAACATCTACAAACCCTACATGTCCTTGGTTCAGTTCACATCAGGTATTAACGAATGTAATAGTGTTTTACAACCATTTAATATAATAAATCTGGCTGGAATGGATAATGGATGGATGACAATAATGGAGATAAAGATGATTACTGGAAATGAATATCACGTGATTGACCTCCATTCAGTTTAAAAACGTGATATTCAGATTCCAATTACTCTAGAGAAAATTCTGTTTATTGTTGGGAAATATAGATATACAAATCGAACAGGAAAAGCAGCACTCAAGGACGACAGTCAACCACAAACAAACACAGAAACAAAGAACAAATTAATAAAAGGCCAAATAAGACATCACAAACACAAAAGGGTTGACAATAGGGCTACCACCTTGGAACGGTCAGTGGCAAAAAAGGCCGCTGGGGGTTTAAACCAGGTTTTAGTGTGCACCAAACCTCACACTCACCCTACTGTCAACCCATTCAAACGAGATAGTGTAAATAAAGAAATCCCCGCCATGAACTAGTCTCCAACCAACAAGGCAGCATCAATAGACAATATAAGTAAAACACAAAGATGCTCGTGTATATATAAAAACAAAAGAAAATGGTTATTTCCTTGTCTCCAGCCAACACAGTTTTGTTGCAAACTAGTGTATCACCAGTACAAAGAAAAGTATTTAATGATCTGTACCAATATGCAGCTATTGCGACAGCAATGCTTTGAGTTTAAACGTATAGATACGTATATTGTTTAAATATAGTTTCTTAACTCAGGCTGGTATTAAGACTATTTTTGAAGAATATTTCTGAATTATTGCATAACACAATCCACATGGTTAGATACATGTTATCAAAAACCTTTACTAACCAGCAAATATGTAAATAATAAATAAATTATGGTAGGTATGCATTGATAATTTAGTGCTATAATTTACATATAGAACTATCTGGTGGTGACCGAAAACTTGCGTTCATCGTCAATAATAGAGACGCTATACAAAGACTCACCGACGTCGAAGAAAGTAGAGGTTACGGTTGAAAATATTGGTTTTGTGACAAATATGAAAGTGTTAGACTCGATAAATCAACCTGAGCAAAAAGGTAATAAAGGAAGATGAAAACAGTCTGAATGAATATGTCTATTTTGTGTTCTGACTGAATATGTCTACAACAATGTTTATTTGTCTTGTAATAGTCAATAGGGAGTTATTATTATAGCTGTTTCCTAACATGTTTGCTGCATCTTTGGATAATTTGAATGAATAGGCCGGCCAGAATCAATACATAATGAGTTTTAAAACCATCTTTCTTTCCTGATAATTTCTAAATAAAATCATGGCAGAACATAGATAGTTGTAGATTTGTCTTCATTTCTACTTTTCATTGACAACAGTGACCTATTAATAGTTGTTTTAAGTTGACCTAATCTGTGAAACATACTATTGTAAACATTTCGGATACTCGGTGACGGGGACGAAATTTCTTCCTAAATAATAGACGCAGTAATCCGCAGTAATTAAGGGTTATGTATGCACTTACTACTATACATCTCTGGGTTTTGATTATTATTATATATACCAGTTGAAAACAGCACTGATGGTGCTTAAATGTCTGTATTTGTTTGTAAATTAGGGCCCTGCGACACGCTCGATGGCAACTGTGAACACATATGTATACCAATAGGACGCACAAAGATATGTAAATGCGAATATGGATTCCAGCTCGACAGCAACAAAGAGTCATGTTCGTCGTGTAAGTGTTTCTCTCAATATGTTTTCAATAAATCCGAGTCTGCTACTTATATCTCTTGTTTGTGTTTCAAGGAATCCCCTTTTCAGTATTTATTGACATTTACACTAGCGTTTGTTTAGTGCTGTGTGGCGGCTGATAAAAGTTGTCCCGACTACACAGCAGTAGTGTCATTACTTACTGGACCTTATGGGTCATAAAAGCACCCAATATCTGTGGCTTTAAAGTAGAATACACTTAAGCCGGTGCTATGGGCGTGAGAGGTGTTGCACCTTATATTATCTCTCATGAACAGACTCAATAAAACCAAGTCTGCTACTTTTCTCTCTCGTTTGTATTTGTTGATTTCAAGGGATCCCCTTTTTCAGTATGTATACAGGACACCTGTGTTAATTCAATCCATATTTACTGTGCTGTTTCTCTACTCAAATGGTCAGAGAGAACAGTGAAACAAATTGGATGGCCAAAACAAAGGAGATGTTAATAGAATTTAGATCGTAATATAGTAAATGATAAGATAATAATGCTAAAATAATATGTAGTTACAACATATGTTTTTGTTTAATTATTGTTGTTACTGTTATTTCTAATTCTCGGGCTAAAATATAGTAAAGTATAGAGTCAAAGATTCAGTCCTCTATTTGTAATTCCAACTATATTTTAAATTACTTTTATACTTTTTAAAATATGTTAGAGTCAACCTTAGCCTTACCGGAACCACACTATTTATCTTAGCCTTCTGTATTTAATAAATAATTTTACATCTGATATATCAATTTTGTAAAAAACAATAATATAGTGGTCTCTATTATATTGTTTTATTCTTTGCTTATTTCAGCCTACAAAACCTTGAAAACAATATGTGAAATAATGGACATTTAAATAATGAGAAACATAGTGTCATAGTGCCATAGAAATCACAGCACCCAAACGCAATGGCACAGTAGATGCACTTTACCACAAAGAGCAAATTAACTACACAATGAAAAAGACGACTGTCTTGGATGTAGTATTGTCGACGAAATTCATATGTAGATGTACATATTTTATAAATCTTAAAATACATGTATAAATACTTGATTGAACCTCGAATCTATTTTATTTCTAGCGCCTATGTCTGACAATTTCCTATTCGTCACTGATTGGACTCATAATAAAATATATCAAGTTTCCTTGGATTCTGATGACGTCAGAGGTTTAGATACAAGCATCACCGGGTCTCCAAATGGAATCGCCTATAACCACATGACCAAGCAAGTGATCTGGGGAGATACCACAGACAAACATGTAAACATGGTTGGAATAAATGGCACTGGTAGCACAGTCTTGACCAATACGGGTAAGTCCCAGTTCAAAACACGTATTTCGAAGGTTTTCTTTCTGTACACGTTTACTTTCTCCCTTGTTATTTCACGCATTAATAGATTAAATGAAAAATAAAGTAACTAACATAAACCTTCATGTAACTTCATAATTATATAACCTTGTCAACCTGTCAATAACCAATGAAATAACAAGGACTACTTAATAGCATTATTTATTTGCAACGCCTTTTTTGGTTCCAACATTACTGTGCATTTCAGGGTGCCTAGACGTCAAATAAGAATCGAGATTTGTTGTATTACTTAATAAATGTTTTTAAACCTGATATGGTTAGGTAGAATGAAAATAGACGATCATTGACCTTTTTTTTATTGTATTTGTCTTGTTTTTTATTGTATTTTATTGTATTACATTGTATTGTATTTTACTGCACTATTGCATTGGATTACATTGCATTGTATGGGATTGTCTTACAGGTATTTATGGCTCTTATGCTGACCGATTTGCTATTGACTTCACCAGTGGGAATATCTTCTACACATTAGTTCCGATTAGCTCCAAATTTCCTGGTTTTGCTGGAGTTGGGGTTATAGCTCCAAACGGAGTGCACAAGAAACTGATTTCAGATGGTGCAAGACCACGTGACATAGTCGTGGATCCAGAGGAGGGGTACGTTTATTAGTGAATACATTTTACAATTCAATCCGCCTTAACGACAACTAAATTACATATGAAAGTTAAAGGTTTTATTCTGGTTCATATGTACATATAATATATTATTATACGTACATATAATATATTTATGAACTTAGCAATAGGACACTGAATACCTCACCCGATAACCTTGTCCAGTGTATACACTTGAAATAGTAACAAACATGGGTAAGATTATAAGAATCTGTCATGGGTATCCGGTGAAGATAGGGAATTCCAACCCGAGGTATAAGTGATTTTATCGGAACCGAGGCTCTGCCGAGGTTGCGATTAAAACACTTATACCGAGGGTTGGAATTCCCTATCTGAACCGAATACCCATGATAGATTCTTTTTCTTGCATATCAGAGACATGTTGTGCGTTGACGCCGCCAGCTACTAACGTTTTGCATGTTTTCCTGCATACCGGATGTTGGCGCGCGTGAATTTTATCTCGACCCTAGGGTGAGATGGAAATATCTAGCCCCGGTTAAATGACGGATATCCTTGTCCGGTATGCAAGAATTCCCTATCTGAACCGAATACCCATGCTAGATTATTTTTCTTGCATATCAGAGACATTTATTTCGAATTCTAGTGCCTGCACCACAACTAACATCTCCAAACGTTTAACTTCTTGTCTTACTGCCGTTAAAGATCACGTTAAACTATATTGTGATAAAACTTATGAAAACTCAGGTATTAATTTATTTTTGGTCTATAAAAAATTCAGGAGACGTTCTTGATAAAATATTCAAGAAAGGTCAAGTTTCATCAATAAGCACTTATGACTTCTCTACACTATATACAACCTTACCACATCACCTTATTAAAGACAAGCTAATTTCTCTTATTCACAAAACATTCGCTAGAGAAAATACTACATTTTTGGCATGTAATAATAATAATAATGCTATGAAGTTTGTGAAGCACTCATCTTCCTATTAGATAATATTTTCGTCAGGTATGGAACCACCGTTTATAGACAAATTCTTGGTATCCCTATGGGTACGAACTGTGCACCACTTGTCGCAGATTTGTTCTTATTGTGCTTTGAAAGGGAATTCATGTTGAGTCTTTCACAAGATACCAAGGCAGATGTTATTGAAGCCTTTAATGACATCTCTTGGTATCTGGATGACATATTGAACATTGACAATAAGTACTGATAAAGGTGATCCTTTGGGAGCAACTAACACAATTAAGAGAATAAAGCAGCAGTCTCGGTTTTATTGAGTCTGTTCATGAGAAGTAATGGGAGAAGCAACACTTCTCACGCCCCCTAGCATCGGCTTAAGCGGTATTCTACTTCTGCCACCTATATTGGGCTCGTTGGTCCCAAAGGACCAGTAAAAAAATAACTCTACTGATTCGTAGCACGGGGAGACTTTTTACAGTCGCCACACTGCACTAAACGAACGCTAGTGTGAATGTTAATAAGTACTGATAAAGGTGATCCTTTGAGAGCAACTAACACAATTAAGAGAATAAACCCTTTCTTTCCAACTATGGTTAATTATATTTATCTTAAAGAACTTCAGCTTAACACAGCTAATATTTCTGATAATAACGCTTCTTTTCTTGATTTAGATCTCTCGATTGTAAATGGTAAAATAATTAGCAAAATCTATGACAAGAGAGATGATTTTAATTTTGACATTGTTAATTATCCCCACTTAGATGGGGATGTTCCCCGAGCAACTTTTTAGGGGTGTATGTGTTTCAACTTACTCGTTTTTCAAGAGCTTTTACTCTAGTTGAGGACTTCAATATTCGTAATCTTTGTATAACTAAAAAGTTACTCAATCAGGGTTACCGTTACCATAAACTTCGTAAAACCTTTGCAAAATTGTATTATCGTAACCCTGATCTTCTTTCCAAATATAAAAGTAATTTAAAGACTCTTCTGCGACAAGGACTATCACAACCTGACTTCTATGGTGATGTGATTTATAAACTTCGTAAGATTCTAGGTCATGATCACTTTCATACTATCTTTGTTAAACTTGTTAAAAAGTTTATCAAAAGAGGTTAGACCCTATCATTTTGCAACGTACTGCATGCTTGGTGGTGGACCCTTTTACGGTGCGCCACTATGCTTTCCTCTGTAATTGTACGATGACCGGACAGGCTGTGGACCCTATGATGACGCCTACCTAAAGCCCATTGGGACGGTGGCGTTTGATGTTTGTCCATGGTCTTTCTTGTCGTGCCCTTAATTGTGTATTCTCTTACTGCTCTGGCTTCTGCAAAGTCACTGAGTACCTTCATTGTACTATTGATGCTGCCTTTTTGGTTAGAGATTAGATCATGGCGGGGATTTCTTTATTTACACTGTCCTGTTTTAATGGGATGACAGTAGGGTAAGTGTGAGGTTTGGTGCACCCTAGAACCGGTTTAAACCCCCAGTGGCCTACTTTGCCACTGACCGTTCCAAGGCGGTAGCCCTATTATCAACCCTTTTGTGTTTGTGATGTCGCTTACATTTTTTATTACTTTTGCCTTCTTGTTTGTCTGTTTGCGTGTTTGTTTCTGTGTTTTGTGGTTGACTGTCCTCCATGAATGCTACTTTCCCTGTCCGATATTTTTATATTTCTTTTTACGGGGATTTCTAATGGTTTCGGACTGCATTTTAACAAACCTAAATAGTCTAGGGTTAAGCAATTAGTAATGAAGAAACATTATTGAAATCTGAAATGAGATGAAGAAGGTTGCTTAACATTTCGATCACTTATATTAACATCGGTCATTTTGGATGATGTGTTGATCTAATTTTAAATAATTTGTCCGCGATTAAAGAACATGTTCTATATTGTGAAAATTCAGGAATCAATGTGTTTTGGACCATCAAAAACTCCGGAGATGACCTTAATAAAGTACGGTGTAAGAATTTTCATGCCTCCACTTTAATCATCTTTGACATATCCACTCTATACATCACTCTACCATATAACCTGATCATAGATAAATTGAATCAGCTTATACAGAATACATTTACTAAAGAAGGGGCTACTTCTTTTGCTTATAATATTGTCATTACACCACTAATGATAATTCTAACATATGGACTTGCGCTGATTGTGTAGAGCGTTATATTTTCTTTTAGATAACATCTTTATTAGCTTCGGTAAAACCGTTTACCGACAGGTTGTTTGTTTTCCTAGGATTCTAACTGTGCGCCTCCTATTGCGTAACATATTTTAGACTGTTGTGAAAGAGATTTTATGTTGAGTTTGTCACCTGCTAGTCAGCGAACCAATATTGATGCGTTTAATAATATATTTTGGTATCTGGATGACAAAACCAGTATTGATTATTAGTATGCTCATATGGCCATTACTATTTATCAACTAGAGCTCAAGTTGATCCAATCAACAGTTCGGATACCATAGCAGCATTCCTTGACCTTCATCTCTCGATTTGAAATGTTTACATACATAATAAAATACAAAATAAGAGAGATGACTTTAACTTTTGACGTCGTTAAATATCCACATTTAGATGGGGACGTATCTCTTGCTAAATCATACGGGGTTTATATCCCCAGCTAATTCATTTTGTTAGGGCATGTAACGATGTTAAGGATTTCGATTATCAATCGAACTCAAATTATTACAAGTAAACTTCTCCAGCAAGGTTATCGTTATCGTAAACCACAACGAAAACCCGCTGCAAAGTACAACAACAACCTAAACACATTTCTGAGACTAGGAATATCACAACCTTTATTCTGTGGAGGTGTAATCTATAAACTATTAAAATTAAAGAGGTCTGACGGATTTCCTGACCGCTTAACAAACATAATCAGGAAATTTTTCTAAAAATGATGTGACCCTTTTGTTCTGCAACGCAATTCATGTTTGGTGATTGACTCCTCTACAGCCAGTCACTACGCTTCACTTTTCTCTTAAGCGATGACCGGGCAACCTGTTGGGACTCCATTATTGCAACTTTTGAAACCCTGAAAGGGGAGGTTGGTGCATGAAAAAATGAGATATAGGTTCCTATAGAAACCACAGCGTCCGAACGCAATGGCATCGTAGGTCCGCACTGTACTGCAAACAAGGACTTGCTAATACAATGAAATAGACAAAAAACAACAGAAAGGGTGATGAAGACAGGATTACCGACTTGAAACGGTCATTAGGCAATAAGGCCTACTCGTTAGCTTGAATCGATTTTATGTGTAAACAATCCTCGCTATTATCCTGTCTTCAGCGCCCAAATAGACAAGACAGTGTAAACAAAACTACATCCCGTCAAAAGGAATTCTCTAACAATAAAGTCCACATCCAGAGAAACTAATTAAAGAAACACATACAAAATAATAAACATCTCAGGCTGTATCCAGAATCATACTGAACGACCATAGTAGCTGCAGCTAAAGAGACAACTAATCGAGGGTACGACCAGAAAACCAGACGGACGAAAGCTCATGCACCCACCTCCCTTAGTTGGGGTTTCAGTAGGTACTATCATAGAGTCCCAAGAGGTAGTCCAGTCATCGCACAAGTGATGAGTGAAGCGTAATGACTGACTGTAGAGGTGTCACTCACTAAAAATGCAGTGCGCTGTAAAACCAAAGGGTTGTATCCTTTTCTGGCATACTTTCTGATTCAATTTGTAAAGCGATCAGGAAACCCGTCAGACTCCTTTAACTTTCGAAGTTTATAAACCACATCTCCTTAAAATGAGCTTTCGTCCCTCGGGTTTTCTGGTTGTACCCTAGACTGGTTTTCTCTTTGGCTGCAACCGCTGTTGTTGTTCAGTACAATTCTGGATATATCCTGATGCGTTTCTAATTGTTTTTGTAAAGTTTTACAAAGACATATAATTGTATTGTTTCCTAATTTCTCTGGATGTGGACTTTATTGTATGATATTTCCTTTTAATAGGAGGTGCTTTTATTTACACTGTCTTGTCAATTTGAGCACTGAAAACATGACAATAGCGAGGTTGTGTACTCTTAAAATCGATATAACGAACCAGTGGGACATATTTAATACTAACCGTTCCAAGTCGGTAACCCAGTATTCACCCCTTTTTGTGTTGTGTATTGTTTTTTTCATTGTATAGATAATTTGCTCTGTGTGTGTGGTATAGTGCGGACCTACGGTGCCATTGCGTTTGGGTGTAATGATTATTAAATCATGTTTATCATAAAAGAGATTGATCTAAAAATTATCCATATGAAGTTTTGTCAAACTTGAGTAAATGGTTTCTGAGATAAAATCGTTGAAAGCTAAAGTTAATGCCAAACGGCGATCGGTCGGCAAACAAAGAGCGATGCAAATAGTTCACCGCTTCTCGGCTCATGTGAGCTCAAAACGGTACAACTATGGTTAAAAACAATCAACTTGAAACATGATTAGTATGTATGTAGAAACAATCGTAAAATACATCAATTGATTGTTCTGGGTGTATACAATACCTATATTTCAAATACTAATATTCTTATATATATATAAATTATTGTAAGAATGATCCGAATATCCGAAGGGTGAATATTCTAGAACCCTCTCATGAAAGTGATATATATTTTATTATACCGAAAGCCCCGCGGGCCAAAATAAGGTAGGCCTACAGATTTCACTTTGCAGAATAATTTTGTTTTTCAAAGTTGCAATGAAAGTTATATCATTGGATTGGAAATAAGTTTATCGAAATCAGTAAATAACGTTTAACGTTATGATGAGTTAAAAATAACAATTTCATTATACTGAGCCGATGACATCGCCGAAATAGTACTCATACCAGCGCGCACCGAAGCTGTGCATACGATAATTTGTTTAATATCACCTTGCGATTTACTATCACTCTGCAATATCACCCTCGCTTCAGAGAGTAAAAAATTACACATTGTTGTCTATGGGCATTTAGTGTGGGCGTTTTATGTGAGGTATAATTAATATAGATATCACATATACTTTTCTATTTAGATTACTGTTTTGGTCTGACTTCAAAGAGAAGGCCCCGTTTATAAAGAAGGCCAACATGGATGGATCGTCTGCCACAGCCATTATAACGAGGCAAATTACATGGCCTAATGGACTTGCTATAGATTACCAAGGTAGGATCTTAATCTTGGCTTGTTTGTTGCTTCCAAGAGATTCCCTTTTTTGGTATGTATTGACATTCACACTAGCGTTTGTTAAGTTATGTGTGGCGGTCATCAAAAGTCTCCCTGATTACAGATCAGTAGTATTATTACTTACCAATCCGTTGGGATCAGCATGTCCGGTCTTAATGGCTTGGTGGTGGATCCTTTTACAGTTCGCCACTATGCTTTCCTCTTTAATTGTACGATGACCGGACAGGCTGTAGACCCTATGATGACGCCTACCTAAAGCCCATTGGGACAAGTGGCGTTTGATGTTTGTCCATGATCTTTCTTGTCGTGCCCTTAATGGTTTATTCTCTTACTGCTCTGGCTTCTGCAAAGTCATTGAGTACCTTCATTGTGGCTTTCTAGGCTATTGTTTTTTTGAATTATATTTACACGAGCATATTTGTGTTTTACTTATATTGCCTGTTGATGCTGCCTTGTTGGTTAGAGATTAGATCATAACGGGGATTTCTTTATTTACACTGTCCTGTTTTAATGGGATGACAGTAGGGTAAGTATGAGGTTTGGTGACCCTAGAACCGGTTTAAACCCCCAGTGGCCTACTTTGCCACTGACCGTTCCAAGGCGGTAGCCCTATTGTCAACCCTTTTGTGTTTGTGATGTCGATTCCATTTATTATTGCTTCTGCCTTCTTGTTTGTCTGTTTGCGTGTTTGTTTCTGTGTTTTGTGATTGACTGTCCCCCTTGAATGCTACTTTCCCTGTCCGATCTTTTTATATTTCTTTTTACATCAGAATACCGCTTAAGCCGGTGCTATGCGGCGTAAGAGGTGTTGCAAATTATACACTCATGAATAGTCTCAATAAAACCGAGTCTGCTAGTTATCTCTTGTTGGTGTTTGTTGCTTCCAGTGGATCCCCTTGTCAGTATTTATTGCTCAGAATAACGTATTTTGCATTCTAAGAATTAATTCTAAACCTGAATACAGGAAACATCGGTTCTAAAAAATACCTATTGACACTTGATGACACATGGAACATTTCAAAGAGCTCTTGTCAGATTTGATCGTTTGGACTTTATTAAGTATACGATCATGTTCACTGTATATTTAACGTACAGACGACATAGTTGTACACCATCAATAATTTGCAAATATACAGCATTTACATTGTAGGCAGTAATTTTGTTTTAACATGCACACTTAGGTATTGGTTTTAAATTTTGTTTTAACGTGTGTTTGTTTTCAGCAGAATGCACATAATTATATAAAGAAGTGTTAATTAAACGTTCATCCATATAGCTTCATAGACAAACCACTGGTGTATGAAAAAGATTAATGCAATATATCCGTTAGAATAATGCGGCATATCCGTTAGATTAATGCGGTATATACGTTAGATTTGAATGCAACGTGAAGATTAAGGCGGTATATCCGTTAGATTTTCATGCAGCATGAAGATTAATGCGGTATATCCGTTAGATTAATGCGGTATATCCGTTAGATTTGCATGCAGCTTGAACATTAATGCGGTATATCCGTTAGATTAATGCGGTATATCCGTAAATTTGCATGCAGCGTGAAACCTACTTAGTGTCAATAACAGTGTTTAAACTCTACTATAGAGAAAAGACTATACGTAAGTGATGGTTACCTTAATACTATACAACGATGTACATACATGGGGGTCTGTGCGCAGCTATACACCGATGACGGGGCCCAACTGATGGATATAGAGCTGATGGGAGACTATTTGTACTACACAGCATGGAACAGACAGTAAGACTGTTGCTTATAGCAGTAGTAGTAGTAGTAGTAGAAGTAGAAGTAGTAGTAGTAGTAGTAGTAGTAGTAGTAATTGTATTAGTAGTAGTAGTAGTAGTAGTAGTAGTAATAGTAGTGGTGGTGCTGGTGCTGGTGGTGCTGGTGGTGGTAGTAGTAGAAGAAGTAGTAGTAGTAGTAGTAGTAGTAGTAATAGTAGTAGTAGTAGTAGTAGTGGTGGTACTGGTGGTGCTGGTGGTGGTAGTAGCAGAATAAGTAGTAGTAGTAGTAGTAGTAGTAGTAGTAGTAGTAGTAGTAGTAGTAGTAGTGGTGGTGCTGGTGGTGCTGGTGGTGGTAGTAGAGAAGAAGTAGTAGTAGTAGTAGTAGTAGTAGTAGTAGTGCTGGTGCTGGTGCTGGAGGTGCTGGTGGTGGTAGTAGTAGAAGAACTAGTAGTAGTAGTAGTAGTAGTGGTGCTGGTGCTGGTGGTGCTGGTTGTTGTAGTAGTAGAAGAAGTAGTAGTAGTAGTGGTGGTGCTGGTGCTGGTGGTGCTGGTGGTGGTAGTAGTAGAAGAAGTAGTAGTAGTAGTAGTACGCTGTTTCTCAATAAAAGGAAGCAAATCATAATTATAGAGATCTCTATATTTTTACGTAAGGTATACGATGTGAGACAGACCAAATTGATTGTTGTTTCAAGTTAACTATGGCAGTTATCATAATGCAAGTCGGTGATTATAGCATGTGCTTTTCCGTGTAACATACGTTACACACCAATTGTGTTGATTAAGAAAGCTTTTTTAAAAAACTTAGGGAGAAATACATATTACGTTGATTCACTTATGTTGTGTGACACCAACAATAGACCATTCAAATATAATTCAAAGCACGTAAATAAGAAAAAATAACAACACCCATTATATGAACATGTTTGT
The DNA here is from genome assembly GCA_037043455.1 of Cyrtodaria siliqua. NCBI lineage: Eukaryota > Metazoa > Mollusca > Bivalvia > Adapedonta > Hiatellidae > Cyrtodaria > Cyrtodaria siliqua. The sequence goes on along the minus strand of JAWPHD010000095.1, from coordinate 533,340 downwards.
ATAGAAATTAATTAAAATAACAAATCCACAAATAGAACAATTGTACAAAACAATTGTTTCTCTTTCAAACTAATTGGTTAATATAAAATGGAAGAACAAAGATAAACATAAAGAAAAGGAATATGTTTTTGTAAAACACAAACCTCATTCATTAGAAATCAATCAGCGGTTTAATCAGCCTATTATGGAACGTATGATACAATGATGCTTGTGAGGGTTTCATGTATAATGGATTGCAGAAGATCGACAAGCATCATATTTATATATTTTCATTTCTTGACAAAGCAATTGTTCACATGAACATATCTAAACATATTTACTCCACCTCATTCCTACCACCAAATAAATCAAGAGTATAAATAAATTTGGCAATCCTATATAATTATAGAATCAATGGTTATTTAACATTATTTAAACTGTAGAAATTAAACCAGCCTGTTTATATATATATATATATATATATATATATATATATATATATGTAAGTGATGCCATCTATTAAATGTATAAGCTCAAATATATCAATAGTAACGGTTGTTTCATTAGTTAACATTTACGTATATGCTACATACTAGAACTGCAAACCAGTTTCAAAGTAAGGGTGGTCACTTCTGTCACTTTTATACTCTTATAAATGTTCATAAAATACTTATTTTCTGCTATAGTTTCATGTGTTCAAATAGTAATGTATGTTTATTAAAAGTAACGCATGTTCCATTACACAAGTATTTCAGTCGTGTAGAACTACTATTTATTAACTAATTAATTTCAACCAGTTTTTCAATTTAACCATACACATTGTCTTTCAGAATGTACCTGTTCAGATGGCATATGTATATATCATTGTAATTTCATTCAGTGTAAGGTAACGTATGTTGCATCGCGTATGTTACATTTGCATTATGTTAAGAATCACACAGAGAACAGGTCTACTTATGTCTAGGATTAGGGTAGAACAACAGGTTGTACGAAAACACACCATTATTTTCTGAATAGCATGAAACATAGCAAGAAGGATGGTCACGTACATTCTTAAAATGCCTGGATTTTTTTTATCCTATAAGCCTATTTTATAGAAACATTCAGCTTAGCTAACTTTAAGTTTAAACAATAGTGTACCCTATCCTCATGAACATGTTCGGCAATATGTATGTCTCATTTAAGCTAGTGTGTGTAGTCTATGATACTCTTAAAAAGAGTATGAGAATGAACCTTTGGAAACGGCCGAACACGACACATACGAAATATTGCAGTCTCGGTATGATTGAGACTGTTCTTAAGTTATGGTAACGTATGTTTCATTCACGTTGACGAAATATTTGAAGACACAATTGTCTTAGCATATTCTAAGACGTTTTATTTGTAAGTTTAAACTGATATTTCGACTATTCTAAATTTTATAAAATGTATTTACAATATATGATTTATACGAATTATCTATTTAATTGTCTTATCAAATGTCAAATTTGTTAGTTGGCGACCGTAACGTATGTATGTTACATTTTAAGGTGTTTGACTCATCATAACAAACACAAATGATAACCTTTGGAACAAACTGTTAGTGCTGCGACTTACTTGACCATACCTTCATTGCAAATGTACACTGACCGTGATGATTGTTACTATTACTAGTACTAGTTACTAGTACTAGTGATGCTAGTGACAGTAGTAATGTAGTAGCTTAAGCATAGTAGTAATATTAGAAGTAGTAGGAGTAGTAGTACAAGTAGTAATAGTAGTAGTGGTGGTGGTGGTGGTGGTAGTAGTAGTAGTACAAGTAGTAGTAGTATTAATAGTAGTAGTAGTAGTGGTGGTGGTGGTGGTGGTGGTGGTGGTGGTGGTGGTAGTAGTAGTAGTAATCGTAGTAGTAGAAGTAGTAGAAATCGATAATGTAGTTTTTGTTATAGTAATAGATATAACTTATAAGGAAACCTTAAACTTACAATTAACACCGCTCATGCAATGGTCAGCCCAATAGTATAAATAACACTAATAGTGTTTTCTATACAGCTTTCAACAACTATTAAGATTTTAATTTCTCAAAACTTCCTTGCCAAAACATCGCTGGAAAATATCTAAGAGATCAGCAATGCAATGTTTTCGTTACAGATATATTACAAAAAATCACAAAACCGTTACCACTGATGTATCCCGAGTAGCAACAAATGCAGAACTGGGAAGACTTGATGCCTTGACTCTATATAGATCTTCAGCATTAAGCCAGCCAAGTAAGTTTTTTTATACGCCATTTAATACTATTTTTACCATATTGTAATAGGCAAGAAAAAGTAATTATTTTATTTATCTGTGAAAAAACAGTGCTTTATTCATTCATTTCAATCCGATATTTTACTTGTGCTGAAAATCTGTTTGTTTAACTAAATAAACTTAACTGTTGTCCTTGAATACTACTTTTCCTGTTCGATTTGTATGTCTAATTTTACTTCAGTATGCTTAAATGTAATACATGCTATTTACGTACTTTTAAGGATCAAATGCCTGTCTAGCACGTAATGGACTAGGGGACTGTAGCACATTCTGTCTACCGACTTCAACTGGTCACACGTGTGCATGCGAAGATGGTGTGAATCTCAGAAGTGATGGGAAAACATGTGAAAATGGTAGTTATTTACACCATATATCTTAACAAATTCTTTCAATCAGACTGAACGTTTGTGGCAGTTTATATTAAAGGTTTCATTACAAACATTTCGTTTAAAACGAACAGAGGTTACGTTCACTATATCACATTTTCTAATTATTGGTATGAAAAGTGTAAGCTAAGCCTATAATTACGATATCTTGTCGGACAGTTTCATTTGAGTGATGGGGGTAAACTATAAGATAGAAATGAATACAAATCAGTCTAAATTCAACTAATTTGGACAAGCTTTATAATACTCTCTTGAGTTTCGTCAGTTTGGCTAAGTTGATCCATTTTCCCAGTACTATAACACACAATATTCGATATATTCTCTGCTGACATTGTAGCTACTCGTAGTTTCTGTATTTGAATAGTTACCATCTTGGAACGATCAGTGGCAAAAATGTCTCTGGGGGTTTAAATAAAGTTTAAGGGAGCACCAAACCTCACTCTTACAGCCTAGTGTCATCCCAATAGCACGTGCAATTGTAAAGGAACAATCCTCGCCAGGCTAAATCCTCTAGGCAATAACACAAAGGTATAAAACAAAGATGGTCATGTATATAAGAATATAGAAAGCAAAAGCCTAGAAAGCCACATACGAAGTACTCAATGATTTGGCGATGCTAGAGCAACACTAGTAAAAACCATTTACACACTGATCAGCCGGCTGCAGGGAATTCAGATGGTTGCAGAGAAGTCATATTGTCGAAATTGTTGGAAGTGGATGGTGGGGTTAGTATTTTTGCTTTCTGAGGCGTATTTTGCAAAAATGTTTGGAAAATGATTATGAAGATTTGAAAAGGAATGACAGAGGAAGCTTTCACTTTACAAATCCGGTAATAAAACGACGTTAGTGCGTATAGCACCCTGTATTAATGTTCAAATATTTGTAAAAACAAAGACATTTTCAGAATAAACAGAAATAACGAAATGATATTCGCAAATTTAATTCAATTTAAAACACTTGTCATGATCCTCAATCCAGTCTGTATAACTGTACAAAGTAGCTCTTTGAAATAATTAAAACTTTCCGAGTCATAGCATTTTAAAGTCGAGAAGGTAAAACAAAAATAGCGAACCGGAATGTCAGATGTGTTTTACAAGTGCGAACGAAGAAGTCAGATTGATCATTTCAGATGCGTACGGGAAGTTCAGATAGTTTTTAGCAATTCTTTCGCGTATTTGACGATTGCTAAGGTAACTACTATACATTTTAGATTGAAACCTAACACGAGTACTTGTAATTACCTTTAGATGTTTTCGCATGTTACAATTGCGAATATCAGTTCGTTATTTTTGTTTATTCTGAAAAGTTCATTGTTTGTACAAATGTTTGGACATTTTTGCAGGGTGCTATACGCACTAACGTCGTTTTATTACCGGATTTTTAAAGTGAAAGCTTCCTCTGTCATTCTTTTTTAAATCTTCATAATCATTTTCCGAACATTTTAGCAGAATACGCAACAGAAAGCAAAAATACTAACCCCACCATCCACTTCAAACAATTTCGCCAATCTGACTCCTCTGCAACCATCTTACTTCCTCTTACTTCCTTGCAGCCGGTTGATCAGTGTGATTTAGGGTACAACAAGAAAACCTGAAGACAAACATCAAACGTTACCGTTACCGTCTGTCCTGTCAAGAGTTAGGTAGACGTCATCATAGGGTCCACAATAAGTCCGATGATCGCACAATCAACGAGGACAGCATATTGTTACATGCATAGTTTCAAAAAGGCTATATTGTTTAGCATTGATTAAATTTTAAAACCATTCATTTTAAATTGATTACATTTTAAAACCATTCACTGGTATGAACAACTTTGAATTAAATTTATATATATTAAAATAATTGTTTACACTCAAGTGGAAAAAATAACCCGAAAATTTATTTAGCGCATTTCTGTGATTTATATTTTAAATGAAAACAATAATATTTGCCTTCTTGAAGTAGAATACCGCTTAAGCCGGTGCTAGGGGGCGTGAGAGGTGTTGCTTCTTTCATTACTTCTCATGAACAGACTCAATAAAACCGAGTCTGCTGCTTTATTCTCTTAATTATGTTTGTTGCTCCCAAAGGATCACCTTTATCAGTATTTCTTAATCTCATTAAAACATGTGACCACTGTATTAAAATGTGTGTATATCTTGGAAAATCAAAGTTGCAACTTTGGCCTTATTCTCCTTTCATACTCTTAATTTGTTAACAATAGTTTTGTCATGTGTTAATAATTCTTATTCTTTTTTCTAGTTGAACTGACGACCACCCCTACAACTACTACGACAACTAAACCTACTACTACTGCTACTACTACACCATTAACTACAACAGCTTCTACTCCATCCAATACAATATCCGTTAGCTCTAAATCTACCACTGCGGCTGCTCCTGCCGTATCAAAAGAACACACAGGCACTGAGTCAATTGTACCTATTGGAGTGGGCGCTGGATTTGGAGCGTTGGTTTTGATAGGAGTCTTCATTATTTTGATTATAATTCTCGTTAAACGGTAAGCTTTATCTTGAACGGACATAAGAAGTATAAGTGATCATGCACCTCCTTTCTGATTGCTTTTACAACAGTTAAAGCTTTGTTATGAACGTTGCATTTGTTTCCATCAAATGTCTTAGTGTTGAGCACATTTTAACTTTATACACAGGTTTTCAAACATACCGTTAATATAGGACTTGGATTTGACACTGACTATGATCTTCTATTCGACAGATAATTTAGAATATTATTTCGAGACTTTATAGAAGTTCTGTATTATTTATTTTCCTTTATTGAAGTGACAAATAACAGTGTTACAAAATACTACATTTACACAAATGTTTGCTATCGTTCACGCCCTTTATCCCCTGGTTGAGCAGAACTTAATATATAAAAATCTCTATAATACGAAAACAAATATATATCATATAAATAAACAGGAAATGTATCATTCAAAGACCACAGTCCACCACAAACACGCACACAAAACAAAACATCTTCAATGATTAATAAAATGCGAGATATGACATCCCAATTATAAAATGGTTTGTTTGTTGCTTCCTTGGGATCACATTTTCAGTATTTATTGACAATAGGGATAAAGTGTAAACAAACAGGGCAGGTAAAACACATAAATGATCATAACGTTATTTGTATGGTGTATGACGCTATAAAGGTTACATAACTCTTGTTTTATATTTTAAAAGGTTAAACAACAAGGGAGGAACGAGTAATTCTCAATCGAGAACTTTAGGAAACCCCCATTATGATGGTGTAGTAAATTTAGGGTTGGCATATGGTGGGCCAACACCTATCGAACCTCAGCGACCGGATTCCACTTACGACCGTATTGGTAACTTAATACAGCTTGACGATGATGAAAACAAGAAATATGATGACAAAAAAGAGGCTGGAGATAACCGTTGGAATTGTGTATGTATTTTTAATATATTAATTAAAGAAACATGCATTCACCATGTTTAGAATTGAAACTGTTAACTACTGTTTGAAAATGAATCAGTGTATGTTTTTGTACAATTTCAAATTGCAGTAAAACAACTGATTTCTAATATGTTTGATCTTAATTATATGTAAAAGGACATACAGTTATAACATACAAATATATACTTACATTAACGATTAGTATCAAATCATATAACAAAAACAGACAAAAACTGTATTTTTACACACAAATTAAATGCTGATAAAACAAATAAGCATATGAGTTGCGTTTAATATATACACCCCGAATTTGTTCAACAGAAAAGCGTAAATGATTACGTGTCGCTGCAACCAAGGACCGTTTACGAACAACTTCGAGTCGTCATCCCCGACAAGTCTAATCTAGTGAACCAAAGTAGTGGAGACAACACCGATCGGGAAGAAACCGACACAGGTTATCCTATGTCCACGCAGGACCTGTCAATACCTTGCATTCCACCGAGGCACCATGGAGACAGCAACGATCGGTCAGAAAAACAAGCAAGCTATCTTATACCATACGACGTACCACCGCCAAAACACGATGACAACAACGATCGGCAAGAAAAACAAGCAAGCTATCTTGTGCCGACATACGGTGATCCAACACATACCGACAGCGAGGAGTTGCAACAAGATAATTCAGACAGAAATTCAGATTATATGTCACCAATATCGAGGATAAGCTAGAAATTCCGATTATCTAACACCAATATTGACGATAACTTGAAAAATCCGATTATCTATCACCAATATCGAAGATAAGTTAGAAAATCCGATTATATATGTCATCAATATCAACGATAAGTTAGAAAATCCGATTACATATCTCCAATATCAAAGTTAGAAATTAGATTATCTGTCACCAATATCGACGATGAGTTAGAAACCGATTATCTGTCAACAATATCGACGACAAGTTAGAAAATGCCATTATCTATCACCAATATTGAAGATAAGTTAGAAGTTCCAATTATATGTCGCCAATATTGACGATAACTTAGAAATTCCGATTATCTTACAGTATTGACGATAAGTTAGAAATTCCTATTATCTAACACCTATATCGACTATAAATTTCTATCCACTATTAACAATTTCAACGATTTGCTAAGAGAGTCATAACGATATTTGGACAACACATTCAAGACTGAGTTCAGGACTTGCCTGACACAATGATGAAAGGCCAAATCAAAGGGGAAATAAGTCTGGTCAACACGCGTTTTTCTTAACTTTATACAAATAAATAAACGACTAAGAACACACGTAGAACACATTATAAACATATCTGATAAAAATACAGAATGCTCATATCAGACAGGGTGTAGTGAAGATTTTAACAATTCGCATTAGTTTAATTATTCATTTATTTGTAAACAATAGAGTTTAAAATAGGGTGTGTGTGTGTGTGTATATATATATCGTAGTTATCATGGTTATAGCACTGTAGAAATATTTATTCCCCATGTATTAGATTATTCTATCATTTTCTTATACCCACGGGGATCCAGTGCTTTTTGGAAGGTATTTTGTAGATGTATGTACTTTCTCATTCTTATATATATATTGTGTATAGTTGAGCTCGTTTAAGGGTTTAACATGTATCACTTGAGCGTTTTTGGTATGCAATTAGGGTGGTGTACATTTAAGATGACAGTACGCCAAATGTGAAGGTATCCCAAACCTTATATATAAACATGCTTTAATTAACTCGCAAATGTTTGAGTCAGAGTCATTTATATATAGTGTGTGTATTCTTCTTCCGGTGTGCTGTAGTGTTTGGTGCCTTTGAACGTCAATGGCAGTAGTCTCTTTTCAATAAATGAAAATGTATTAATAAATAACAAGAAAATGTGTCATGAGAAGAAATGGAAATAACAACGGAGTAAGAAACTGGGCGATATGGACAAAAACGTTAGTATATGAGGGAGTGTACCCATTGTGTAAGGATACCGTTGAGACAGAAATACATGCTATGTTGAACTATTCACTATTGCAGGATAATAGGCAATTACATTTACATTTGATGAAACAACCGTTAGGATTTCGATTTCGTTGATCTCTCGAGTGTACTTTTTATCACTAATGTTGATGCCACTCGGTTATAATTGTCTTGCAAATAAAAATGTGCTTATGTGCACTCATTCGAGGTATAGTATGGTAATAATTTCAGTTTAACCTGCTTTTAAAAGTACTTAAAGTGCTTCAAGTCGGATAAACTGTTTTATATTAGACAACGTATACCGACACATTAAACACTAATATTTCAATAACTTGAATTGATATTTAAAAATAAAATTACATATATAATATAAATTATAATGACCAAATGTTCAGGGTTAAGTTCACACGTGTATAATTATTTTGCTTTTTGTCATGACAGAAATTATGAACCATTTTATGAATAAGAAATAAACTGAGGACACGTTATCACAATACATCAAGATTTATTAAAATAAAAAGAGCATAAATGCAAAACTAGAACATTATAAAGGGTTATTTTTAGATAAGAAATATAATCAGAATAAAGGAAAAGAAGAAAGAGTAAAAATGAGTTACTGAAATAAAATAGTTTTTGCGTAAAACTTAATAGACCATAATAAACCTACTATATAGATAAGAAATAAAAATATAAAAAAAGTAAAAAACAGATCTAAAGCAGACGGATAGCCGATAAAAGATCAAAGGCTTTTTCTATGTAGTCAATTGATGCGTTTTATTCTTCTAAGTCACGGCTAACTCCGTTTTGAGGTATATGCAAAAGTGCTCCATCGCCACTTCCGAGGTAGTTTCAGTGCTAAAAATAAAGGTAAATGAGATGGGTATGCTTTGCTATTTCATCGTTAAGTTTTTTCTTTGCCTTGATATAAAAAAATCGGGGAATGCAGTTCCGTGTGGTTACGTTTAAGCTTTGAACACGACCCAAAAGAATTCTCGAAAGATGCCTAATTTGACGCTAAAGACTTTTAGCCCGTTGGAACTTTGCAGTTTTTCTCAACTTGATCGTCGCCACCTAGGTTACCCACCTCACCCGCCCCACCCCCTTCTTTGCCTACTTACGCTACATATCGACATGAAAACATCAAATATCAACCAGTTATCATCCAATTGGTGTCCGTATATTGCCTGTTGACAAAATAAATAACGCGGAGAACGTTTCTTGTGGAGAAATCTGCGATTTCTTAGAAGAGATAGATCCAATGCTAGAGAGATAGTTCCAATGCTATGGAGATAGCACCAATGACAATAATTTTGGGTCGTGTGCAAAGCTTAACCATAACCATACGAACTGTATTCCCCGATTTTTCATATCAAGGCAAATAAAAAACAAAGCATACCCACCTTGTTTACCTTTGTTTTTGCCGTGTAAGTGTCAGTTCATCGCTACGTTATTGGCCTATGAGGTATCGTTCACGCTACACCTCGAACTACTAAATATGCAAACAATTTGTTCAAAGTTAGTGCTGCGTTTTGTTTTATGTTTGTGGTACAGTGCGAACCTACCGTGCCATTGCGTTTGGGTGCTGTGGTTTCTATAGTACCATATGTTCTCATTATGTGTCCGTGTATGCAATTGTTTTAATTAATTTCACTATTAGATCATGTAATATGTTGGTAGGAGATGAAAATATAACATACGTTTATTATTGCTCATATGTCTGATTATATTGCGTTATAATTAAGTATACTATGTTAAACATCTTGTTCAGAATTGAATTGATTGTTGTTAAATGGCCATATTAACATATTATTTAGAGCCGCCACAGGGAGACGGGAACGATACATAAAAATCCATGAACCCGACCTAATCCTACTAATATTTAGATGACTTTTTCTATTTAACGTGCTTGAAAAATAGACTCCGATGCACGAGACCACCCGATTACCTCCCCTTATATCAAACACGATAAAAGGAAAGCGAGATAACGTAGCTCAGTGGTTAGCGAAAAGAACTGAAAACCGTAAGCAACACAGTCCGGTGTATTCTTGGGCAAGACACTTACATTTAGCCTCGTCCGTCGGACATGGATTGATTTGTTGATGGGCCGTTAAACAACATTCAGTTAACAAGGTTAACGTTTTTTAACATGATCAATAAATGTTTAAATTCACCTTTAAATAATGTATATTGACATTAAGTGTATGTAATTGTTTCTTTTATACACACTAGTTGCCTTTGTTAGTGTTTTATTCACACTAGTTGCCCTTATTAGTGTTTTTAATCACACTAGTTGCCTTTGTTAGGGTTTTTATACCTCGTCGTCATTAGGTTTAGAAACGGTGTACATTTGTTGTTAAATGTGGCTGTTGTTGTCGGGGTAGCGACTGTAATGTTACACTAACAATGTCTTCGAACTACTCTAATTTAGGAATATAAAGAAACGTAATAGTGAAATTATATTATGCATGTCATTGTATTGTATATTTAAACTGTTTTGGTATATAATTTTATTGTATATTGTATTTATATAGACGGGGTCAAGGAAAATACTTTATATACTACTTTGTCCACCCTCTAAAAATAAATAAAGTGGGATCTTTGTGCCGTATTGGTTCCGGGCTGTGTTCGAAGATAGTATATGCGAATCTATGTACATTTTCGTATCATATTTATCATCACCCGTTTTAGATCCTTGTAGTTAGATGTATAAATGCTCTCTACAAACACTCAGCATGTTATGATATTCCGGTAATGTCAATATGAGTAGTAACAATGCGAAATTAATCTGTGTATCCAACTTTGAGATTTTGAGATTATTTCCAGACTTAATATTGTCAAAGGCCAGGAACACCTATAGGCAACATCTATATGGTAAGGGCTGCGGGAGGTAACGGGTATAGCTGATATGTACAACTACAGTATCAGACTATACTGAATGAATAGCATAGATTTCCAGTCTGAGTGTTGTAAGTCAAAGGTAGCACACGTACACATGTTATTTTTTCTCAATGTTTTCCCTTTTCCTCCGACACCAAGACCAGGATAACGCTGTTATCCTAGCCATCGAGAGTGAAGTGTATCAGCTGAAACTTGTTTCGTAATCCATGAAACATGATGTAAAATAAGGTTAATGATTATCTTAGGTGATTCTAGTACTGATTGCCATGTATGTTTAAGATCACTACTGGTTATATAATATATATGTTTTGATGTGAATAAATTCTTTGCAGCTTATGTTAATCGTTTTTCAATGCAACACGTTGAGATATACGGTGTTATTGTTAAAGTAGCTATCCCGCCAACAACATCCACATTTTATAACATATGTACACCGTAACGTACTGACGACGATTTATATATTATAACATTTTCCAATTTTGAGAATCCAAACACAGTATAAACCGCTAAGTCAAACCCCAAAAACTGCAACGGCGACTTCAGAGTTACCAACTCATAATTCATTTTACGCATATTCAATCACGGGTAATTTAAAAACGCTTGAATAAACCTATACTTTTATTCGGCACATATACATTGTTATATGACTTGAACACGTGTCTAGGATTTTGATGAAGATTTTTTCGGTATAACATATTTCCAACGGGTTTATATTGTCCCAGAGCCATGCATTGTGGGCGAGATTTGAAGATTATCGATACCAAGGGCCGTAGGCGTTTTTGAAGTGTTTCAAGTCCCAATCACGAGGTTTTGATCTTGAACGTTGGGCGCCAAATGTCACAGGGCTATACAAATGTTCAGTCAGACCGGCGTTCGAACCCGGGACATTCGGACTACCGTTCCGATGCACAACGGACTGAGCTAACCGGCCGAACAATGCAACGTCAATCTACCTGTGACATATCAATGACCCGTGACACACTCCCACTACAGACTGACATTCGTCCTCGAATTTCCATGGGTACAGAGAATCATTTCCATGTTTCTCGGAGTTTACTCAGTCACGGTCTCCCGTTGGGCGACAAATGTCACAGGGATAGAAAAATGTGCGTGCAACCAGACTGGGGCTCGAACCCTGGACCCTCGGACTACCGTTCAGATGCTCTACCGACTGAACTAACCGGCCGGGAAATGCAACATCAATCTACCTGTTAGATATCAATGACCCGTGACGTAACGTTATCGTGGCTTTGGACGTTTGTTGACGTTTAAAATGACGTCCAAACGGTTGAAGGATGTGATATGCAGCAACAATGGATCAGTGAGCCATTTCAGTAGCCTGTCCAGAAGGAAATGTCAGTTTCCCAACAAGGGGCTTGGCCCCCTGTTTTTTGTTCTAAAATGATAACAAAGAGCCATAAGATCATAATCCAAACATTTTTGAAAAATGGCCCCCACCATAGGCTGTCCAAGTTTATTGAGCAAACATTGTCCAAATACTTGGACAAAAATACAGGGCCTTTTTCTGAAAGAAGGAACCGTTTTCCTTTATATATGGCCCTTTATTTTTAAATCTTGGCACTTTATTTATATGGCCCTTTTGTTAATGGCCCTTTAAACATGGCCATTTGCAAGATGGCTGCTTGCTCTATTCCGTTTGACCGTCCGGCAGAGGTATTGATAGGCATTTTAATGCTATGTAGTTATTTAGAAACATTCACGGGACGCCGTGAGTTTATAAAAAAAAAAGATTGTCGTATGTCCCTTTAGTAATTTATGAGTCAGAGCTAGTGTCTCGCACGCATCGATAAGTACGAGATATGTAAGTTACCAGAGAAAAAAAGTTCCGATTAATATCATATGTATGAGATCGCTCACATGCCAAATTATCGGAACCAATCAGATTGCAGATCGTGGCATTTGTTATATACTATGTAATACCGTAACAAACCAACGGCGGCTTTTTCTTCTTATTTTTTTGCGCATTGCAGCAGTCGGTTAGAGCGTCGTCTACTATGTGTCTACTGCACCGAAGGTTCAGGGTTCGAGCCTTATATAAGGCAACATTTTTTAAACAATACAATGTTAAGATATTTCAAAAAATATTATACGAAACTACTACGGAATAAATCTGATTGGTTCCGACAATTTGGCATTTGAGTACTCTGGAATATATATTTCTATACTAATTAAAAAAAAAAAAAAAAAAAAAACAACAACGGGAAATTGGCACATTTCAGCAAACACAATACAAATAAGAATGTCAGTTAACTTGATTATCGAATATTACCATCCACATTGTGCATGATATCTGTAATTACTATCAATATGTAAGGCTGTATTTATATGTTCTGTGTGAATATGTTATCATGGATTATTTAGAAACATTTTAGTATGAGAAGCTTTCTGAATACAAATGCTTTCCGGTATTTTGATATTGCCTAAATAAGCAACAGAACAGAAATTCTAAGCGGCAAATAAATGTACTTTAATTTTAAAATTCGGTTAAGAAGTAAATATTTAATCCTTAAAATTTTAATTAGATCAATTTTTTTTAAATTCCCGTGTAAAATCCGTGTTGCTGGGAGCAGAGTAGGTATTTTTTCAATTCATTTGTTTGATGAAACATTTCCATGATGTACTTATCAACCAATTTAATAAAGTATTCTTATTTACCACTAATCATGCCTGTTGCCATTATTTATATGTATACTGAAAGGAAAAAGAAAGGCATAATCAAAACATTGCCTATACTTCACTATTACATGTACACCTAATTCCACGTAATATTCCAGATATATCGCAACGTTTTTATAGATAACGGGGCTACAACTAATTACAGAAACGACAATTCTGTCATGTAGTAGACCTTTTAATCAATGTATACGTTGTTACACGAAATTCATAAATGTTGAAGTTTCGCTTGAAAAAGTCAAGCTGTTTCAGTACTCTGTTTAATGTTAAGAGATTGTAACGTTTTAAGCCTAAGTTTGCTCACCTGATCGAGCCAAAGGCGCATTATGTCAATAATGAAACTTTAAAAGGGTAACCATTGTTGTGTTCGGTGCTGTTTAAACCTTCTTTCCGAAAGGACGAGCCTAATGCCGCCCTGTAACGTTCGATTATCAGTAGCATATTAAACATACACTATATAGCGGAAATACCCATTATGCGTTTATTGTTCCTTTCAGTATATGTTCATCTATAAAATGTGTCCCAACATTCTGCCAAAACTTTGGCATAAACAGGACTCCAAACAATGTTGACGGTTTTTCTTTATCGTTATCCTAATCCGTGATATTGCACCAACTGAGTAAGTAATGTGATAACTAGACTGTTCCCACTACCACAAAGTAGACCTTATCTTTCTATAACGGCTTAATTTTGCGACATATGACATTTTCCCAAGTCGTATTATTTCATTGATGATATAAACGTTTGGTTTCATAGTCGCACAGACCCAACATGGCCCTGAAACGAGTGTTTGAACTGTCTTGGACCCGGTTTTTCTGTTATAATGTGACGAGGAATGTGTTACATAGACATACTTGCAGGTTTGTACTTCTTTTATTAACTAATTATTTGTAGAATTGGAAAATGAATTGTATGCTGCATTTGATCGTTCAAGTTATAAAAGTTTGTCAAAATGGATAAGCAGCAAAATGTTCGCAGAATTATGGTGTTTTAATGTATATACCAGTTTTCCTGTTTGAGCACGCACATGTTTGAAACAGTATAAATATGAACATAGTTGGGAACTTTATACTGCGTGTAGTTTGGGGTTAAAATGACGCCGCCCGAAATAAAACTACAAACCTCTCGCTTTCGGAGAATGCTTGCTTACCACTACTCTACCACGCAATCTCTTTATAAAGCATATAACTATTAAGCATCAATTGTTTGAGAATGTATACTATTTGGGTGACAGGGAATCGTTACATTCCAATCCATTACTATCACAGACTCAATTAAAGAGACACAAGACAATCTTTATGTTTGTAAAACTCGCGGCAGGATTAGTAGTAATATTATAATTGTTCAAATACATTATTTATGTATTTAATATTAACAATAAACTAAATGAGCCATAAAACACTAAAAGAAATTACGCTGAAAATATAAAATAAACACCCCGAAGAAGGTATTTCCTAACTATGGTGACGCGCCAGATACTTGGCGGTAAAATAAATCGCAATGTATTGCAAAGCGACCGTCATGTGTAGATACCGCCGATTTGCTCTGTGTAAGAGCTATTAATAACTTGGGAATTTCTCTATAGACTTGTAAGACTTGTTGTAAATTATAATTAGTGGGTTGTATTCTAGGAACCTGTTAATGTTCCATTTGCATCTATGAACTATTTAACGTTTTAAATTGTCATTACATATTTTTTTAGGCACCAACACCTGATGTACTCCCTTTAAAGTCAAAATAATACTAGATTAAAAAATCGAAAGGCTAAGTTTAATGTTTTAAAAAATTTCAATATTGCCATGTGCCTCCGCACGTTGCTTAATCTGGTTTATTAGATTCTTCAATAACCATGGACTCGAAGCGTTTCTTTTTGAATTAGCAGCCCCGGTATCTCAGAGGATAATGTTTTGCGCCTTAGAGCTGCAGAGCTCTGCACCACATGGGTTCGCTCTCGCATTATGTGGTCCGAGTATTAACTTTCATACACCTACCAACCCCTTCTTCAAGAAGCGAAAACTAGGTTGGCTGTGGGTATGAAATAAAACCTTAAATTCGGCTTATAGATTTGCATATTGTAAAATTAAAATATGTAATAGGTAATTTTAAACAGGTCATCGCATTTTTTCAGGAAAAATTGTTTTTAAACGTGTGTTATTGTCGAAATATCCGTCATAAAACCCTGCTATTATAGGCTTTCCCATCGCTTAATGGAATTAAGGCGGGACCATGTAATGGGTTAACGGTATGTCAAATGCGAGAATTTATCTGTCATTTCATCTCACTTTGAGGCCGCTCTCCAATATGACTATATATTCTCCTGTTATTTTTTAAAATAAGTACATACATACCATCAGAATAATCGTGGAGGTTCAATGTGTCATTGTTCTCTATTCTTCTTTATTTATATGTAGTTACAACAGTGTGCACTGAATCCTCGATCTGTAGTAAAGCACCATTTTAATTTGTATTTCATGTTTTTCTATCAATTAAAGAACATGTAACGTTGTACACAGCCGCTCTCTTCCTCTATGTTTCCCGACAGGCCATACAGCAACGTGGAGACACCGAAGTACGAAATAAGGCCAATGCGGAGATGTGACATACAGGGCCTGTATGAGCTTACCTCGGAGAACAACTGGAACATGGAGAAGGCCTACTTGGAATGCGTCTTCAACACCGACCCGAGTGGTCTCGTGGTCGTAGTGAAAGATGATGGCCAAGTGATAGGTAACAGCAACACGGATTTGTAATTTCTGATTAAGTATAATCAAGTAAAGTATAAGATTTGCAAAATTAAATTTTGTTCATGACTTAAATCTAAATTTAGAATAGCGATGGCACTAGATGATAGAAAGATTATTTAACTGCTGGGATCGATTATAGGGATATCCTTCACGAGATGATAGGCGTGTGTGTCTTTTTACGAACGGGCGTATGCCTACCATCGAGTAAAGGATTTCCAAATAATCGATCCCAACAGTTAAATAATATATTGATTACATTTTAAATCAGTTTGTTTAAACGGCATTATTCGATTTATTGAACGTTATCGGCGGATGACGTCGACCAACACTTTATTGAAGACATTGCTCAACGCTACAGTTAGTTAGTATTGCGTCCGGAGTTACTTATTAATATTTAGTGATTATGAATATTCTTTCACTGAGAAATCCCAATCTTTCACCCATATAAATGTACCATTGTCAAACGATTGAAGACATATTTTCATTTTATTTAGATTATCTGTATCCGTCACACTTGACGGTTATATTAAAATGTGGGATTATGATCTGTAGAAGCTACTAAAAGCCTTATAATTAACTCGCGGGAATTATGATCTGTATAAGCTACTATAAGCTATATAATTAACTCGCGGGAATTATGATCTGTATAAGCTACTAAAAGCCTAATAATAAACTCGCGGGAATTATGATCTGTATAAGTTACTAAAAGCCTTATAATCAACTCGCGGGAATTATGATCTGTATAAGCTACTATAAGCCTTATAATTAACTCGCGGGAATTATGACGTTTATAAGCTACTAACGCCTTATAATTAACTCGCGGGAATTATGATCTGTATAAGCTACTATAAGCCTTATAAGCTATATAATTAACTCGCGGGAATTATGATCTGTATAAGCTACTATAAGCTATATAATTAACTTGCGGCAATTGTGATCTGTATAAGCTACTATAAGCTATATTATTAACTCGCGGAAATTTTGACCTGTATAAGCTACTATAAGCCTTAAAATTAACTCGCGGAAATTTTTATCTGTATAAGCTACTATAAGCTATATAATTAACTCGCGGGAATTATGATCTGTATAAGCTACTATAAGCCTTATAATTAACTCGCGGGAATTGTGATCTGTATAAGCTACTATAAGCTATATAATTAACTCGCGGGAATTGTGATCTGTGTAAGCTACTATAAGCTATATAATTAACTCGCGGGAATTGTGATCTGTGTAAGCTACTATAAGCTATATAATTAACTCGCGGGAATTGTGATCTGTATAAGCTACTATAAGCTATATAATTAACTCGCGGGAATTGTGATCTGTAGAAGCTACTAAAAGCCTTATAATTAACTCGCGGGAATTGTGATCTGTATAAGCTACTATAAGCCTTATAATTAACTCGCGGGAATTGTGATCTGTATAAGCTACTATAAGCCTTATAATTAACTCGCGGGAATAGCTACTATAAGCTATATAATTAACTCGCGGGAATTATGATATGTATAAGCTACTATAAGCCTTATAATTAACTCGCGGGAATTATGATCTGTATAAGCTACTATAAGCTATATAATTAACTCGCATACCTCTTTATATGTGTGTCTTTCTTTTTAATTTAATTTTCACCAGTGGGTATTTTATCGATAACATTTCTTGGACATCATTTACTTCGACAATGTTTGCCTCTCTCGGGTCTCGAACACATACCATTCTGGCTTATAGTCTGACGTTTATCCACTAACCTATAGGCATAACATGGCATAACATGTAGTGCCATTTAAAAAGGACCATTGTAGCATGACCGGGGATATTTCCATTGATGAATGCAAATCATTAAATCGTTTAATTTAGGGTAGCTAAAGGGGCGTGGCTATACCGTACTACAACTACCAGATACAGAAATTTATAGTACGGACGTCACTCTGACGTCACATGGGTGCCCATCTCGGTGTTTAAATAAGTCAACTCGCTGAGACTAGAGTCTATCTATCATGTTATTTAGTAATTAGTGCCTCATTGTGTACGCCTGTTATTGTGTAATGCCTATTTAGTGTTAGGAAGTTACTAAGTATTAAACAAATATCGGGGCTGTAGTGTTTATATTCAGGTATCGAAGACTAAATAAGAGCTCAAGGTACCTGGTTGACATCCCGCTACTGGCAACCATTTTTGTATGAAAATAAGTATAAAGTTGAACAGGAAATGCAGCTTTCGCCGAACACGTAAACCCAAAAATACGCATTAATTAATCGATGACTAACAAAAATATATGTATTTTACGTACAGATTTCTAGTTCATATATCGACTTTCTGGATGGTTGCCGCTCTAACAATACCCGTACTTAATTGAATCATTCATATCCATGAGTAAGAGCATTTTAAGTATATGTTCTGTAGCAATAAGCCTCAACATATCTTAGGGTTACGTCCTTCTACCCAATTATCATTAATTCTGTATCTCACACGTAAACAGGTGATCTGAAACAAATGTACATAACGGTACGGTTAACACATAAGTAAGTTTATGTGCAATATTCAACTAAAAAAACACGTCTTTACTTATATAAGAGAAAATATTACTATAATGTGTACACCTTTACTGTTTACAGGACACAACGGCATTCTTGCCCATAGTGACACCATCGCGTCATCCGGCATGAATATCGTCAAAGAAGAGTATAGAAAATATGGGATAGGCAAGCAACTATTTCGGCAAGTCATGGACGTGATGCAGGATCGAAATGTAGGTGGAACATCGTTAAGTAACCGAGTAACGTTTTATGCCCAGTTTGGTTGGACGATAAAATCATACACTATTCATTACAATGCTGGGCCGGTAAATCCTGAATTTGTTAAGGATATTCCGCGGGGAGACTTTGAAATTGTGCCAGTTAAGGATGTCAATATCTCAGACTTTATAGCCTATGATAGTGAACTCAACACTGTGCCTAGAGCTGTGTACATAAGCAACTGGGCGCTATGGGACAAAGCTCATACATATGTAGCTCTGAAGAATGGCAGAGTCTGTGGTTACGGTGTTCTGCGCCCCGCCGATATGGGTCACAGAATGTACCCTTTGTATGCAGATGATCGTGTCATCGCGAAGGCGCTCTTCTGCAAACTTGCTGAGCACGTGCCTGACAATGAATCCGTAATATTCTCCCAACCGGTTGATAATGAAGAGGCCAATGAGTTTGTGGCAGCCAACAACTTTGTAACTTACCTGTCTATGACTCGGCTTTACAATAAGTGGGACATACCAGCTGACCTACGCAGAGTGTACTCGGTGTCATCAACGGAGTACGGAATTGTGTGATTGACGATATAAACCATTGAATCTGTTCAACATATCACTAGTTATTGCATACACGCATTTACGAGCTCCGTTTACTTTCAATCAAACAGAAAATAATCATTGAGCTACTATTTAGCATACTCGTTAGGGATTGGTACAATTCACAAGTCATGTTATAGGAAGTTTGTCATGTGATTTAAACTTTATCGTAATTGTGTTTCATTGTGAAATATTCCCACGATGTTACGACATTATGTTTGTTTCAAAAAAATAAATAGTAAAACCGATTGCTTTGTTCTAATTATTCGTTTTTAAATTAAAAATACGTGTGCAATATCAATGTTATTATATTTGTATTGGGATATATGTCACGCCCGGGAATCTCACCGCCAGCATTGCTTTGGCAATAACTAAAGTTTAGTTTAATTTTAAGTTTAAGGCGGAGGATTTTCGGTATTGCAGGCGAGTGATCAAAATAACTGTAATTGAGGTTGGTGTTCACATTGTGCACGAAAGTTTTTGTATTTAAACCTTTTTATTTCAAAACTCGAAGAATGTCCAAAGCGACAAATATCATAATTTATGCATCGACAATTTACGTTTGAGAAGCCCTTTTTGACGCCGTATGCAATGTATGTGGGAAAAATCGCATAACGCATGTAGATGCTTTAAAACACAGACCTTTACATGTATCTTGTGAACTTCCCAGCCATAAATATATATGTGTGACGTACATATTCGAATTTCTAGACACAAATATGGTAAATTGAAAATGAGTTATCGTAAAAAATGTTCCGCAATACAGGCGTGCAACCTACACTGTAGGCGTGCTATGAAATAAGAACAAACTCATGGTGAACATATTCGTCGTTTTGAAAGATGCCTATTTATGTTGTAATATCATATTATTATAATTATTTTTAAATACACATTAACAAACACTCGATAACATATATATATCATACCGCATTCCACAAGGAATCAGTCTCATTGACGTTGTTCAGTTAAATTAAAGGGATTTACGGTAATCTTTAATGTATTAAGCATTAACATTTCAAATTCTATTTCTGAATCTAGTATCTCTTTTTAAAAACCTGCTTGCATATAATTAAGCAAAATATACTGAAATTTTGAGTTTCCATGTCATCTTCGTTATTTTACCATGCATATGGTGAATTATATATTCTAAAGCAATCGTGAAAATACAAGTATTCTGAGAATCTAACTATAAAGATTGAAGACAGGAGGTGCAATCCTCCATGCATTATGGAGCAGACGTTCCTTTAAATTGTTAAAGTTTATGAAAAAGGGCATAACTCTGCATTGGATAGTTAATAAAGAGAACTGTATACAGTTTCATGACTACAGGTCAATATTTTACCAAGTGATGCGCTAGGTTAGGTTACACGTTAAGGTTTTAAGAAAAGGGGCATTATTGTGCCGAAATGAATGTCAGCGTTATTGGGCATGTTGACGGCATTGAAGAATAGATAAAGGAAAACTGGATAAAGTTGTATGACCATAGTTCAATCTTTTGCCAAGCTGTTTGGTCAATTAAAGTATATTTAAACAATAATTATAATAATACAATATTAAAACATAAATAGGCATCTCTCAAAACGATGAATATGTTCACCTTGAGTTTGTTCTTATTTCATAGCACGCCTGCAGTGTAGGTTGCACGCCTGTATTGCCGTGCATTTGTTTGCAATAAAGTCTAGAAATTCGCATATGTACGTCAGATATTTATATCTATGGCTGGGAAATTCACAAGATAAATGTAAAGGTCTGAATATTAAAAAAAAGCATCTATGTATGTTATGCGATTTTTCCACCACATAAATTGCATATGACAGAAAGGATTTCTCAAAGATTTCTCAGACCATGCGTAGATGGTCGATGCCGAAAATGGGAATAGTCGCTTTGGTCAACTGGCAAGTACATGTTATTCTTCGATTTTTGAAAAAAAGATTTAAATACAAAATCAGTCGTGCAATCAATATTGAACACCTACCTCAATTTCGGTAATTTTGATCGCTCGTCGCAGTCGGTAGCGCGGCGGATTTGTAACCGGAGGCCCCGGGTTCAATCCTCCGTGGTGCCACTGAGTTCCGTCGGTGTGTTCTTGGGCAAGACACTTTCCCTTAGCCACGTCCGTCGGATGGGGACGTAAACCGGGCGGTCCCGTGTATCGGTCTATCCTCCGAGCACGTTAAAGAACCATAGGAATCTATTCGATAATAAGAGTAGGGCAGGTTCCCGGATTCCTATATATCCTTCCCCTCTCTCTCTCTGGGGCGGCTCTAAATAACCTATACTGTGTTGATGAGCCGTTAAACAACATTTAATTCAATTCAATTGGTCGCTCGTCTACATTACCGGAAATCCTCCGCCTTAAACTCTCGGTATTGCCAAAGTGATGCCGGCGGTGCGATATCCTGGATTGTATGTACTCGTTCTTCCGAGTATACACATATATAATAACCATTTTGTTCACTGAGTATTATTGTTGTCTGGTTGTAGACTAACATATCACCAGTCCGAACAAAGATTAATTTGAGTGTTATTGAATTTTCTTTTTTCGTTCACATGCAGTAAAATTAAATATACATTTAATGAATTTATATGTGACAGCAAGTTCTTGTACCATGTTTAATTGGTAATCAAATACATTATTAATTTTTGAAAGTAAGAATGCATTTTTAGTATGGAAGTTTATTTTAATCCAATTCAATGCAAATAACAGTTATAATGAACATACTTATGTGTGACTCAGATCGGAGGTAAAAGAAGCGATAGTAAGTGAAACATGCCTCACTGAATACGTGTGAAAGGAAATATCTACAACACAGTATTCCTAATATACACCAGTCAAATGTTCAAAACAAATGAGCAGCTAATGCTAGTCAGGATTATATAATACATTTGACACTAAAATATAATTAACTCATAACAAAAGCAAATTAAAAGATGTCTTAAGGGGACATACAGCAATCTTGAAGTAGTATCAAATTAAAAGTATGTGTGTGTGGTGTTGGGTGGGGAGTGGGGTGAGGGATAGAGGTGAGCGGTTGTCCTTATACAATAATACCCGATAAACATCCATCGTTGACTCGGCATTATGTAACACCTTGAATTATTAATCCAGCTTCGTTTTGACTTGATATCTGCTTGCATATATTTAAATAAGTAATAACATTGGAGTTTTCATATTTGCTATATTATTCTGCCGCAGATTGTTATGCATTACTGGTTCAAAATAATCAACAATTAATAATTTGAAAAGCATAATGCTTTAAACGGTTGAAATAATTATTAAAAATTATTTGCACATATGCAATCTATATTTAAAAAAATCTAACAGGACGCCGCGAGTCTAGAAACTTCACAGATTGCCGTGTGACTCTTTAATTAAGATTGGCGTTTGTTCCTTTAATCAATATTACCGTGTCTCTATTTAATTAAAACTGCCGCGCTTCCCTTTAAGAAATCTTAAATATCTTCTAGATTAGTATTACTTGTTCAGATGGCAACACAATTAGAATGTCCGATAAATGTAGCATAATGTTGAAAATAATTAATCTGCTACTATATATGTACTATGTTTCTTATCAGTCGATAGAGCGGGCAGGGTATAATGTGAGAACAGTATATCATAATATAAAGCCACTAAATATGTTTGGCAATTTAATGTGACTACAGGACATCCGATTGCAATCCGAAGATGAAAACAGGGTTTGACTTTAAATAAATGATTTGAATTACAACAATACATACACTTTTTTCTTAATTGAAACAATAAATAGAATATGAATACCATAAGCTAGGATATATGTATGTGCTCTAGAATCACTTTATAGGATTGATTACATCGAGGAAAAGATGCAAACAACGGTCAGTTCCTCTAAAAGTCACAGGAAGTTTTAGCCCAATGTGTGTATTCTTTTTATAAAAGAACACGTTTGAGTTTCAATTTAAAATACTGCTGAAAAATACTATACACAATATTTTGGATTTGTTTAAAGCTTGTTGCGTCCTGTAGTTTTTGTACAAAGATAACATCAAAATCATTATTAATTAAACAAAAAGTGAAAAGAAAAATGTTTTTACATATGGCTTATTGTTGATGATATTGTAGTGAAACAATATATTTAAATATATGGTAGAATAAAGAAGAAACAATGAAAACGTTATATGACGTCATCCGATCAATAGTTTTGTATGTATATGCGCACTGTGTCGGTACAAATTACAGTCTCCGATTTAAGGTAACGGATCTATCTATTTAGTAAAAAAGAGAGTAAATATAAATAAAAATATTCATACGTTTTTCATTAAAATATATTTAAAGATGAAATTTGTCCTAAATCAACAAATCCGTTGTTGATATGTTTTTTTATCTTATTTAATTATTTTAATTATTTACCACATTTTTTGTCACAGAAAACGTCAAAAACGGTTATGTCTAACGTTATAGAAGTTTGCAGTGGTTTATGCTCACATCGTAGCTATTTACTTATTTTTCAACGGAAGCAGACGACATTTCACGGGGATAATGCCGTGGTCAGTATCAAAATCGACGTTACAACACTTATCACATCAGTAGTCGCAGTTTAGTAACATCGGCCATTCTAAATCGCCAGGAAAAATTTCCACCATTTTGTGAACAATTTGGACAACATCATGGGAAATTAGAATTCTTATGTAAACATGGTGATGATAGATATTTCATTAAGATGATGTTCCAAAAGTAAATACATGAGCCGTCTCATGATATAGATTAATTTCGATTAATTCAGATTTTCTGATTTATATGACTAAAATAGTCGTCATTTTATCCCATTTTATACTGTTGGCTATTCGCATTGACTTAAAAATGAACATAAGCAAGCAGTTTATGTACTAATCTCAGTTGTTGTTTTTAAACAAATGAAAAGTACATTAAAAATTGATTATAATCCGAAAATTATAAAAAATAAAAAAAATAAAGGAAATACGATAATTATATTTTTATTTAAAAAGAAAAGTAGTCAAATTGTCTTTTTATTTAAAAAGAAAAGTAGTCAAGTTGTCCCACCATCATTTTTCGACGTTTCGCATAACCACGAATCAAGAGATCATAAATGCGTGTTGTGATATGAACATTTAAATTAGATATGTCTGTTTCGAAAGATAACTAAGGTTAGATATTTATCTTTGTCGTATTTTTAAAGACGTTCAATTTTTACAGCAAATAATAATATATTGTCTAGTGAGATAATAACCTTTATTATATATTTCCATTGAAATAGTGGATTTCATGATTAAAATAAAACCATATATTATATACTTCCCAGTGAAATAGTGGATTTCATGATTAAAATAAAACCATTTATTATATATTTCCCAGTGAAATAGTGAATTTCATGATTAAAATAAAACCATTTATTATATACTTTTCAGTGAATATATTATATACTTCCCAGTGAAATAGTGGATTTCATGATTAAAATAAAACCATTTATTATATACTTCCCAGTGAACTATTGGATTTCATGATTAAAATAAAACAATTTATTATATACTTTCCAGTGAATATATTATATACTTCCCAGTGAAATAGTGGATTTAATGATTAAAATAAAACCATTTGTATATACTTCCCAGTGAACTAGTGGATTTCATGATTAAAATAAAACCATATATTTTCATTGTTTATATTTCACATGTGAAATACCGAAAATGCCGTAATGCCGCTGTTGACGTTGTTTACGTTGTTGAAGTTATTGACGTCATTGGGTACAGTACAGGAGCAGACAAGTCATTTCACGTGCCTGAACCGCATAACTCAAACATAAATAATTGGGGTTGGAGGCAACGTAGTTCCCATTTTGCAAGCACGTGCAGATGCGCGGATTTTATAGTACTCTGTTTAGAAACACTAGTTTAAAGCTTATACTAGAATGCGAAGATCGAAAAAAACTAGTTTTTGTTTTCTTCGAAATTGCCAATGTTTCAAAACGGGTACAAAAATTGTATATTCTTAAATATTGTTGAAATTGACAGGAGTCGAAGATCATTACCTGATCTACCTTTTTTGAAAATTTCTTATTTTTTCGTGAATATACATTTTGCGTGCCCGTTTTGAAAGTTGGTACCTGCATTTCACTCTTTCAGAGGCTATTCAAAATGGCGGCGACACAGAAAAACACCCAGCCCAGGGCCAGTCAGTCGCAGGCCACAAACCCACTTCTCC
Organism: Cyrtodaria siliqua; assembly: GCA_037043455.1. Taxonomy (NCBI): domain Eukaryota; kingdom Metazoa; phylum Mollusca; class Bivalvia; order Adapedonta; family Hiatellidae; genus Cyrtodaria; species Cyrtodaria siliqua. The sequence goes on along the minus strand of JAWPHD010000095.1, from coordinate 507,411 downwards.
CTGGACAAATTAACATCATATGGTCAATACACAGTCACAGAAACTAAATATTGTGAATTGAACTGAACGTTTATAAATAGCTAAGGTATGTGCTAAAAATAGCTCACACACATTCAAAGTTCAAATAATGCTGATCCGTGTACATACACAGATAGATCGTTTACACATACGGCCCGATTGATGGTGACCGATGGATTATTTCAATTTATTTGCACAGAAGTAGAATTAAAACAGTGTTACAATCACGATCGTATACAATTCCAAGTTTTGCATGAGTGCGTAATTTACAAAATACAAACAAATAGATCTATTACAGTAGACAATGTAGAGAATTAAAATTGAAAAGTGGAACACACCAGCAAATGCCTGAAATGGGTCATGGCATTGTCTGCACTGTAGCCTTTGTAAGTAAATACACTTTTAATTTCTGTATGACAAGTGTTTAACGTTGAAACATGTAAAACGGTGGTGGTTGATATATATTAACTTAATTCTGATAATTTTTTAGAACACATGAGTGATGAATAATTGATGAAAATGTAAGCCTTGAAAATCTACTATTTGTTCATGAATGCCACCTGTGACTTACATTTTGGACAGTATCGTCTTCTGGAAAGCACCACTTTCAATTCCAGTTGTGTTTTAAGTAAAATGTTATGGAATGCTGACATTGTTAGCATTGAGAAAGTTGGACAGAGTTATTAATATTAAAAACAAATGAAACAATATCATATATGACTTGTTTTTTTCAGGTCTGCTAAGACTAAGTTAGCTAGAGGCAGTGTGCAGTATTACCATAGCCAGATTCAAGTCAAATTTCCCAGTCTCACAGTATAACTACATCAAGAGCCTTGTATTAGCCAGTATGTAGGTAAGCGCAGCTTCAAAAAATCTATGAATTTATCAATGTTTGTTCTTTGCAAAATATGTGGCATTGTGCACCAGTCCTGCACCACAGACATATTAATAATTTGTTATTAGGTCTGTGCCTGCACTTAGTCTCAGACTTTTTATACTAAAAATAAAAATGGTGTTTTACAGCACATCGACACATAAATAGGTCATATTGTGCTTAGTACATATGTAAAATTAAACAAACAAAATAAAAAGGTCCCTGTATTACATCTAAATTATTAAACTTAACCAAGACCCCGACTTAACATAATGTGCTGGCATGGCCCAGCAATAGCATGGTGGATGATAGCAATCTGGAGCTTCCGGTTCAAGTCACACATGCACCACTGAGTTTCGTCTATGGTTTCGGGCAATACATCTTCCCTCAGTCTTGTTTGTTCCTCAGCCTCTTTTGTTTGATTGGGATTGAAACTGGGGAGTCTATCCTCCAAGCACGATAAACAACCATAGAAATTATTAATATATACATTAGTAAGAGTAAGACAGGTTCTCGAATTCCTATGTGTCATTTGGGGCGGCTCTAAATAAGGTATACCGGTAATAAATGTGTTGATTTAGCAGAAAACGATTATTTTTAATTTATTGTACATGTAAAAAAAGTTCTATAATCACTATTCATTTACATATTTCAGTTCTACAACTTGTTACCTATTTAAGTTGAAACAAAATATCATGTATGCCATTTTTATTTTCAGAGCCTGGAGTCCTGAGATGCTGGGAGTTAGCTGAAAATAGTTAGTGATGTCCCAATATATATGGGAGGATTTTATTTAAACAAGTAGTCACATATAACTTTTTACAACATTAACAACAGAATCAGAAATACTTAAACGAACAAGAATAGTATATAATAACAAGATGGTGTACAATATTTTTTTTTTTTTATGAATCATGAATCAGCAATACCTCATACGGACAGTACTAGCATCAACTTCAAGAAAAATATGTCTAGTAAGAGGATCACCAGTTCAGCCAGCACAATATCATATCAACATGCATATCCGACTGTAGACACAAGGTGGATCGTTGGCGACATTAACTGGATAGTTCATTGGAGTGGCTCAAAATAAGGGATAATATGAAAATATAAATGTGTTTCTGTTAATCTGACCGGCCGTGCCCAATTTATTTATTGGATTAAAATGTTTTCTGAATTTTATAGCATTATAGAAAAGTTTGTGGAATAACAGATGGCAGGAGGTGTATATTACCGGTTATACCCAGAAGAAAAGTGAGTGGTCTTCCTCACCAAAAAAATAACAAACAGATACATGTATATATATATAACCCCACATATGTTCAAATTGGCTTGCACCATATAAACAATTACATATTAAAGGGACATGCAGCAATCTTCTTTTTTTTAAATTCCAAAATGTTATAACTTATAATTTAAATATATGCAAGCGGGTGTAAAGTGAAAATAAATTACATTTTAATGCTTGATAAAAACTTGATAAATGCTGTGGTTCCCTTTAATAAATAAAAACAATTATTGTATGATGCAATTTAATTTTTTATGTAATACCCTTTATATTTGGGATGTTTTGATGTAAATATTTGAAATAAAATGTTTTAAATCAAATAAATAATTCATTTTGATATCTGACTTGTTATTTTTTACTTAGTCATGAAAGATAATATTTAAGGCCTTAATATGTACCTTAAATGTTTATTGTTTACCATTGAAAGGTGAGGCGGCATATGGTGTTAGTTATCTGTGCGTCTATATCCTTCCACAGTTTTTAACCAATCTTTTCGAAACTTTACATGATCTTTATCTATGATGTCTAGAGGAGCATATCGATTTTGCATCAAAATAAAATTTATTTATGAATATATATTCTTGCATAGTACAATTTTCCACGGATTGTTTTCAGTGCGTTCATTCAAGTCCCATGGACATATTGAGTTGAGATGTTCGGTTGGCATTTTATATTTGTATACATTCTCATCTTCACCTCTCACCGCTGCGGGTTCAATTCCCACTGGGAGCTCAACTTGTAGGTGAGAAAGTGTCGATTCTTACAGATAGCAGTAAGTACACAGTACTGGTTCTACCCAGGAAATATGGCCTAAAATGTGCTATAATGACATAAAACACAATTCAACTTTAAAAATATAAAGTAAAAGAAATGGCCTTCTTTATTTTCCTTCGATGCTATCAGTATAAGTATTACGACAGTGTTTCTGTCTGATAAAAAATTCATCTTAGGTTTCAACCGACAAATGGTCTATATTTAAACTAATACAAGTAAGATGGGGCCCTCAAACCCTTTTATGTGTGGGTGATATATTCCACGGTTGATTCATGATACTAGCATGGGACAGCTATAGTACATATGACAGTGCTGAGTGCAGTTGCGGATGAATTGAATTGAATATTTAACGGCTCATCAACACAGTACAGGTTATTTAGAGCCGCCTCAGAGAGAGGGGAAGGATACATAGGAATCCGGGAACCGTGCACTACCCTTATTATCGAACAGATTCCTATGGTTCTTTAACATGCTCGGATGATAGACCTATAAGCGGGACCACCCTGTTTACGTCCCCATCCGACGGATGAGGCTAAGGAATGTGTCTTGCCCAAGAACACACCGACAAAACTCAGTGGCACCACCTCCGGTTACAAATCCGCTGCGCTACTGACTGCGCCAAGTTGCGGATGACAATTAGACACTGGACAGTCTAGTCAAAAACACAGCAACAAATATAGTATCTGAATATGTTTAAGAATGTACTGTATGCTTGGAAGAGCTTTCAAAAACAAACTAGCTTTCATGATTTTAGTTGGGGTGGGATGGGGATGGGGCGCATCCTTTTAAATCTCAGTTCAGATGCCCTCCCCCTCCTTCTCTCCATCCCAACTCCCATCTTGAACAGTAGCGATTGTTACGTAAACTTTCCACATATGAGAGGGTGCCCAATACTACCCGCTCCATCGAATACGCGCCTGCAGTTCTTGCGAGGTCAGTCGAGTCAAAATTACAGTTAAATCAAACAATTCGTATTTTCGAGTACTTTTGATAAAGAAATAACATGCTTTTCGTGATATGCAGCAAAATTCATGTAATGTGTGAGCTAAAACAACAATTCAAGTATCTCCTCGTACTTTATTTAACAAAAAACACACGGTTGTTGTCATTTTAATCGTATTCTAAAGATGGCATCTTTTAGAGTTATCGCCCCTCGCTTCGACATTTTACAAGGCGGGTCTGAATTTATCACGCAGTAGAGCTTCTAAAAAAAAAGTCGGTACAGACGAAAATCACGAAACCTAAAGGGGAAATGAAATTTCATGATCAAAAATTGTCACAATTTTCCAAATTATGCGTTTTAAAAAATTCAAAATGGCGGACATTTTTTTTTTTTGACGTTGCCGAAAGTTGACGTACTACTTTTCGTTGTCAAGCGTGGTTGCGATATTTGAAAGATGTAGGAAAATATCAAGGCTGCTCCCCTACTGGTACCTGGACATAACGGACCATGGACATAACGGATCAGGACGAAACGGACCATGCCTTGGACATAACGGACCACCTCAGAAAACAATACGGACCCTGGCCATAACGGAACATGGACAAAACGGACCATGTGTCTGGACAAAACGGACCATGCTTTTGGACAAAACGGACCATATCAAAAATATATATTTCAACATATAGTATAACATATTTTTGTTTTATCATAACACTTAGTTGATATATATTATGATAATTATATATAATCCATCACTGCTATGATACTATAGGTTATTGCATTTGTATGGCTAAATATTACTTGGAACGAGTTGTTTTGGCAAAGGACGACGAGCTTGCGAGTCGTCCTGCGCCAAAACAATGAGTTCCAAGTAATATTTAGCCATACAAATTCAATAACCCTTTTATTGTATACTTTCATATTGTTTTTGATCAATGTTAATTGTATGACTATTACTTTTGTATTTGTGTTATTTTTATAGCTTTTGATGGAATTCCTATCTTGCCATTCAGTTTCATTTTGTGTGGATGATTATTTTGCGCGAAAACGACGTCGACGTCGGATGACGTCATTAAAAACATCAAGCGATTTTCTGAAGTTTGTTTACCATTCGATAACGTTAAAAACAGTGGGTGAGTGACCATTTGAATTATTTTATCAATTTTTGCCATAAAAGGTTGGAAAAAAACTCGTATTTTGTTGTTGACATTATAGGAAGGATTCCGTTATTTTTATTTGAAAGTAGTTCCTTATTTCTATTTCGCGGCTCTTAGCAAGCACGAGCAAAAGTTCCCGTGCAATATCAATGCGTGCAATATCGTAGAATATTGCACGCTTAGCTCAATGCAAACTAAACGGGACAATATGAAAGTATACAATAAGTTAATATATTGTATTACTATTGTATGAAATAAAATAATACAACGATTAAATAAAGGGTTGCTGTTACATTAGTGCCTGAAATGCAAGTTGCTTAGAATAATTTTATAATCGACTATGTTTATAATAAAAAAAAAATATGTTAAACAATATATTTTTGATATGGTCCGTTTTGTCCAAAGGCATGGTCCGTTTTGTCCATATACTTGGTCCGTTTTGTCCACGGTCCGTTATGACCATGGTCCGTTATGTCCATGGTCCGTTATGTCAATGGTCCGATATGTCCATGGTCCGTTATGTCCATAATTCCGTCATTGTTGTGGCGCATTATGCTTTAACTTTCAAGGTTGTGGGTATATAATAAATAGAATATTTGTTGGTTTGTCGTGAATATAGGATTTATTTTCATCTCGAGGTGAGGAAACTCGCATATTTTCACTCGTGCTAAAGCACTCGTAAAAATATGTTTGCTCACTTCCCGACGAAAAAAAATCCTATATTCACTCTAAACAAACAAATATTCTCTATATATGCATGTATGTTTTAGTTCTTATTTTAGCTATCCTTGTGCAATTGCCCGTCTTCAAAAGAAATGGTTACATATATATTTTATCAAATACAACCTCTTTCTTACTTACCATTGTGCAAATCATGTCTAAAACTTATATGTTTTAAATGATATACTTAAACCTGTAAATCGAGTCTGCTACTTTTCTCTCTTCTTTGTGTTTTTGCTTCCAAGGGATCACCTTTTCAGTATTTATTGACATTCACACTAGCGTTTGTTTAGTGCAGTGTGGCGGCCATAAAAAGTCGCACCGACGACAGATCAGTAATATAAGATTTGCTCTACTTATTTCATTTTGCACGATGACTTCAATTCCACTTTAGAAATTCAAAAAATACCAAATGTTGCTTTTCAAATGTACAGAGTGTACATATAAAGTATGATGTGTAGATATTTTATTTAGATTTTGATTTTAGTTTAAATGTTGAAATTAACCTAGGTGTGACATCCTCAATTGTGCTATTTAAGGAACTTATCGACGACCGTAGAGACGGAGGACTTAATACAACTTTGATGACGTCACTGCCAATGATATTGACATTAGTGGCAACTGCCTGATGTTCCACGAGAGAGATGTCCTGTAAATTGGCAACGCGTGTCTCCTGGAAGTTGTGACAGCATTTGTTTGCTCGTGGTCTGAAAGAAAAGATTAAAGGAAACTTTAAAATGGATCATCACCTAGGTCGCACTTCATTGTCCACACTGGAAATGTTGGACACCAGAATAAACAGTTCGCAAAACAAGATGAAATGTTTAATAATCTGTGAAGCGGTCTAGATAATAATTTGTATGCAACAAATATTGTGAGCTGGTTTTGTTCATACAACACGATTTTATATCGTAAGATATAACTAATAAGGACACACTGTTCAAGAAACCAAGCAAACATTTAAAATTATATATATTAAATCTTTAAAAAAGAAAAATATGTAACTGAGTTAGACATTTTGTTTGCTTCTTACCTTTTAATAATAACAACAACAATCACGACGATGAGCAGATTTAAAACAAATACCCCGCCAACAATTGCAGCTGCAAACGGTATAGGTAAGCTGGTTTGGGGTTTTTCTCCATCATCATTTGCTTTTGCATGTATGGATGGTTGTTCCTCAGTTGTAGCGGTTTCAGTAGACAAGAAATGTGCAGTTGTAGATAAGGATGAAATGATAATTGAAGAAGTAGTGGCAGAGAAAGGTTTACTTCTACTGGTAATACGAACTGAAGACGTGGTGGCAGGAAAAGTACTTTCATGAGTATTTGTTGAAGCAGTAATGACAGTAGTAGTTCTAATGTTGGTGTCGGCATTATTGGCAGCAGTTGTAGTTAGAGGGAAGATATTACCGGTTTTAGGTGTAGTAGACAGAGTGGGGGTAGTCATGGGTGTCATATAATTATTATAATTGGTGTTTGGATTAGTAGTGATTGGGGAAGAATAATTAGTAGAAGTGGCGGTATGATCAGTTGTAGTGTCGGGAGTACTAGCACGATAAGGAGTCGGTGTAGTGGTGGGAGAATCAGTTACTATAGGATATTCCATAGTGTCGTAAGAAGTATAAGACGTGGGAGTTGTAGTAATTGTGAAATGGTTAAGTTTGGTCGGAGCAGAAGTTGCGCTGATTATAATAGTATCGGTGATGGGAATATAGCCTGTAATGGGAATGGCAGTGATTGTAGCAGTGGTAGATGTGATGGGAACTGAGGTGATTGTTGGAGTAGTAGTTGGGATGGGAATATTAGATGTGACTGGAGAAGAAATGATTGTATCTGAAGCAGTGGGGATGGGAATAGTAGATGTGAAGGGAATAGGTGATACTGAAGTGAGTGTTGGAGTAGAAGTAGCGATGCGAGAAGAAGTAGAAGGAGAAGTGATTGTTTGATCGATAATTGTGGAAGAAATGGAAGAAGGAATATTTGTATCAGAAGATGAAGAAGTTGTTTTTGAAATAGTTGCTGTAGTGACTGCACTAGTTGTGGTCGCTCCTCCTAGAAATATAATAGCATGTGATACATACTTTAAAATTTCTTTTGGTTGATTGTTCTATTACACAGAAGAGGCATATTGAGCATATGTGGACAGCGTCATGTAAACGACAATGTCAGAAGAATATTTACCCGACGTCACTTATTTTATATCTCAGTGTGAAATAATTCCGTACCGTATTGTGATTGGTCACTTGAGGTAACCTGAGCTTGAAAATATTAGATTATTGCTAACATCGAACATACAACGCATTTTAAGTTGTTGAATATAAGCAGCAATATTCTAATGTTATAGTAATACAAATGTAAACTTAAAAACGGAATATCATAGTTTAAAGTTTTAAAGTTTCTAGCACCGGCTTAAGCGTGTTTTTTTTAAAGTCACAAATAATAAATACTTAAAAGGGGATCCATTGGAAGTAAAAAACACAGACAAGAGATGAAAGAAGTAGACTCGGTTTTATTGTGTCTGTTCATGAGCGGTAATATAAAGTGCAACACCTCTCACGCCTCCTAGCTGGTTTAAACGATATCTATTTTAAAGCCACGCATATTGGGTTTGATGATCCCAAAGGACCAGTAAGTAATAACACTACTGATGTAGTCGGCGAGACTTTTGACGGTCGCCACACAGCACTAAACAAACTAAAAAGTATAAAAGGAGAAATTTAAATTTAAACTGAGTCACACATACACTCCTTGCTATAGATAGGAATTGTTGTTTATATCATTATTATATATTAATTTCTCTTCGTCCGTCATAAGCAAATTTAATTCTCAGTGCCGTTTGGCGTTCTGTTCTATTGTACAGTGTGTACAATCGTATAGCAGTGTTGAAGTGCAACCGTGTATATCTGAGGGGTTAGAAATGGATAAATGCAGATGTTTAACGTCAACTTGGACAATCAATTCATAGACAACTGGCAGCTGTTTGTACGCCTTCTAAACACCTCCAACCCAAGTCACTTTGCATACTTTAATACAAACATATTGGAGTGAGTAATAGTTATACAGGGTCCAAAGGATATCATCTGTTTTGACACATTTGTATTGTAATCCCTCCATACCACGAGGAATACTCAAATAGAGATACTATAGGGATTTTGTTATAGAAGCAGCTCAAATAGAGATACTGTTGGGATTGTGTATATAGAAACAGCTCAAATAGAGATACTGTTGGGATTGTGTATATAGAAACAGCTAACTGTATTCTATACATTGTGGAGATATATCTAAATTATAAGAATGCTTAAAAATCAACGAATCTTACAAATCAGTACTGTTATTTGGGATCACCAAGCCAAATATTGTGGCTATAAAGCAAAATACGACTTCATCCTGTGCTACGGAACGTGAGCGGTGTTGCACTTAACATTACCTCTCATAAACAGACTCAGTAAAACCGAGTCTGCTACTTTTATCTCTTGTTTGTATTTGTTGCTTCCAAGGGATCCCTTTTCAGTATTTAATATTTGTTGTCCTCGTCCTTGAGAATTAAATGTTGTCTCTGTTCAGTTGGATACAACTGACGAATAATGACAACTGATGACACACTGATGATTGACTCGTAACTTAGGAGGAGGCCTTACTGACGTTTATCCAATAGGATAACGTCAGTCTAGACAACTGCTTCATAGCATTAAATATTTGGTATGCCACAATCACTTGGCTCGATACCTATGTTGTATAAAGCGTCGGTCAATTTCATGAATTCACGACGCTCGTTTATTCATTATAATGGAATCCGGCACTAAGATACATGTGAGGGAGATGCGTGTACAATTAGAGACAGCACTGTCATCAACGTTATACTTTGGCATAGTGAGTACTCAGTGTCAATGGTCTTCTAAAATATTACCTAAATCACAGGAGCATTAACGGATGGTAGCTAATGCAGAACCAGTGGTTTGCGTTTATCCGATCCTGCAGCCTTCTGTGGGTTCAGGACATTGATCAGATTTCCATTTTCCGATAAATTAATGTGTGACATATTACAGTGATCGAGCATATTGTTTGTTCGCATTATAGTTTGACCCTACTCTTTGACACCCATTTGCGATATATGACTATAATGTACTCTTAATTTCGCGGTTAAAACGCGTGCGATTTAGAGTCTACTTGATCTATAGATTGAGACAATCCGTGTATATCCTGAATTGTTGAAACCTGTTGCGGAGTTATTTATCGAGAACAAATACAGAATGTGTTCATATCTACTGGGGTCCATTACCACCTGCAAAATGTATCAATAATCATATTTTTCATACTGCAATATTATCTTCAATAACGAACGATAGGCTTCAGAAAGAATGTGTATTTAGTCACTGCGACCATACTTGTATATTCTCGTTAAGGTACTTTACTGAATAAATGACAAATATGTCAATCAATTATTGCTTAAGAAACATCATTTTTACAATGAACATGATGAACAAGTTTTAACGGAAACCAAACAAATATTTCAACGACTGTCTCTAAGTATAGAGAAAAAGGATTATTAAAGGACAGCTTCAAATAGTTGTTAGCTATGTCAAATAACCTTATCAAACAGACAGACAAAACAAACGCAAAACGAAACGCAGTCACAACAAAAATAAACATTATCTCTTTAACATGCCAACCAGTCTCGGAGAAGGAAATGGAAAGGGATTATAAGTGTGCGTACATTTGCTAAATCACATAAAACGGCTAGACCGCTGCTTTTGAAGCGGCTCTATCAGACATTTGTTCCTGTTTTTAGACATGTCGACATCATAAAAACACAATGTAAGAGCCTTATAACGAAATGTATATATTTTCAGTCACTAACTACAGTCCCAATTTCTTGACATGCATCTACCTGCCGCAGTTTCATTGGATAAACTGGAGATAAATGTAATTTAGTTGTAACTCTTCGTGTACCTTTAAAGTTGAATATAGCGTTCTCGCCTGAGCATGTCCCCTGGTGCCCCTCTCTGCATAAACATTCTGCACCGTTGGAACCGCTTACACACATGTCAATGCAAGAAGCATTTGCGCAATAATCTAAAATCGAAGTGTTCATCGGATGTATTGTTTTGTCATTTAAATGTTACTTATCTACTGTTAAAGTCTTAGATATTCTGCAAAATGTTATGTATCAACTTATATTTGCATTCTCTTTTTATATTTGCATATGTTAAAGTTAGCATGCAACCGATTACTGTTAACACACATATATTAACGTCGTGTTGAATGGAGATGTATACCCAACAACTGCGAATTCCCAATTCAGGTCGGACCTGCATACATTCGTAAATTACCATACATATGATGATGAGCCAATGAAAATTAAAGTAAAACATGTTTATTGTTCTAAATGTATTGCTTAATACTTGACAAAATGCCTTTTCTTTTAAACACTTAGTTTCCTATGATAACGTTTATTAAAACCGTGTACACATTTGAAATAGCACTCAATGATATTAAAGTGATAACTGTTGTTACCCATACTTCTTTATTGATCATCCCTCGTATAGCACAATTTGACAAAGTCAATAATTAAAACTTTTGAAATCTTACTTTATAAGATGCAGTTAGTAATTGATTTTAATCAATAATACACAGCCACTCATGTACGATCCTCTCTATCATACACTATGTTAGCCAATTCGAATGTTTCTTTATATTTTAGTTTTTATACACAGTTATCTTGCTTGTAAATATAGGTTATTAGATTTGTATTGGGATATATGCACGACTTCTTCCGCGTTACCATTTTGCGCGACTTTAGGAGCGGATAATGTATACGCGGAAGAACGAGTGCATATTTCCCAAAAATACTACAATGGTTACATCACATGACAAACTTCCCGTGACATGAACTGCACCAATCCCTAACGAGTATGCACAATAGTAGTTCCACTACAATGGTTCTACAACGCGTCAATATGACACGTCGATATGGGCGAATATTGACGTTTCCTGTTACATTGAAAGTAAACGGAGCTTGTAAATGCGTATGCAATAAACATGTTTAGTTATCATAATAACAATGAAAGGAGTGTTTACTTGTTTTGTGTGGCTGGGTCTGTAGGCTATACATCGTGACACTCGAGAACTTTCCTTTGCTACTACTAAAGACAAACTCTTCGCCGCTTTCTTTGTTGAATGTTCTCATATGACCTTTGTTTTTATCAACTACCATAACTATATTCTAAAATAAAAGAAAATTAAAAGAACATTTTCTTTATATTGTTAAAGTATTTTCTTTTTTAATTGGAAGAACTTAAGTTTGGCAGAAAGTGTGGTATATAACGATATATATCAAAAAGCATACCCAGATAGTATATAAAGTATAACATACGCAGCTTTTTATTTATCATTTACATGAAAAGGGGATCCGTCGGAAGCAACAATCACAAACAAGAGAGACGGTATCATTCTCGGTTTTATTGAGTCTGTTCATGACAGGTGGTATAACATCCTCTAGCACCTGTTTAATCGGTGTTCTACTTTAAAGAAACAACGATTGGACTTGATGATCCCTAAGGACCAGTAAGAAATAACCCTACTGATGTGTAGTCATATAAAGTGTCTGTGTTTGGTTCAAGGATAACATATTCATATAAATGTTTAATGGTTAAATATTAGATGCATTATTAACTTTTATAATGCCAATCGCTCTTTACTTCCTCCGAGACCTAGGTTTTCGTTTCGGAATTTAAAATCGGGAATTCAAGAATTCCATAATAAATATGTTTTAGTTCCTGCTGATAAAGCAGCTAATAGTGTAATTATTGTTTGACGCCTATATTACGTCAATGTTTTATTCCTGGAACTCGGTAGGACTAATTCGTATACTCCAGTTCAATCTACTGAGGATGGTGTTGTTTCCACACATAACACTCGATGCACTACGTTCAATGCTTAGCTAGACGAAAAGCAAACCAAACTGCCAACTATGTTCTGGTTTCCTAAGTTACATAACACTCCGTATATGGCCTCTTTATTTCGAATTCCAGTGCCTCCACCACAACAAACATCTCCAAACGTTTAACTTCTTGTCGTACTGCCGTTAAAGATCACGTTAAACACTATTGTTCTAAAACTTACGAAAACTCTGGGATTAATTTATTTTGGTCTATTAAAAATTCAGGAGACGTTCTTGATATAATTTGTATATAAACGTCAAGTTTCATCTATAAGTACTTATGACTTCTCTACACTATATACAACCTTACCACATCACATTATCAAAGACAAGCTTATTGCTCTTATTCAAAAACTTTCGGTAGAAAAAAAACTACATTTGTGGCTGTTAATACTATCAAAGCGTTTTTTACTAACGGCAGTTTAGACAATTACAATATGTTGGTATATTGCTGGTATCCCTATGGTTACGAACTGTACACCCCTTGTCGCAGATTTGTTCTTGTATTGCTATGAAAGAGATTTCATGTTGAGTATTTCATCCGATATTCAGGCAGATGCAAGTGAAACCTTAAATGACACCTCTCGGTATTCGCAAGACACATTGAACATTGATAATCCTTTTTTTCTACTATGGTTAATATTATCTATCCTAAGGAACTTCAACTCAACAAAGCTAACATTTCTGATACTCTTGCTTCTTTTCTAGATTTACAGATCTCTATTGAAATTGGTGGAATAATTAGTAAAATCTATGACGAGAGAGATGATTTTAATTTTGATATTGTTAATTATCCCCAGTTAGATGGGGATGTTGCCCCCCACCACCCCCACCCCCATCCACCAGCTACTTCTTATGGGTCTATGTTTCTCAACTTATTTGTTTCTCTAGAACTTGAAGTCTTGTTGAGGACATTACTATTCGTAATATTTGTATAACTAACAAGCTACTCCAGCAGGGCTACCGTTACCATAAAATTCGAAAACCTTCGCAAAATTGTAGTATCGTTACCCTTAAAATATAAAAGTAATTTAAAAACTCTTCTGCGAAAAGGACTATCACAACCTGACTTCTATGGTGATGTGATTTACATAATTCGTAAGATCCTTGGTCATAATCACTTAGTGGTTGACCCATTCACAGTTCGCCACTATGCTTTCCTCTTTAGTTGTGCGATGACCGGACAGATTGTGAACCCTATGATGACGTCTACTTAAATCATTATAGGACGGTAGCGTTTGATGTTTGTCTTTAATCTTGTCTTGTCGTACCTTTACGGTTTGTTCTCTTGTTGCTCTGGCTTCTGCCAAGTATCTGAGTACTTACTTTGTGGCTTTCTAGGTTTTTTATATCTATATTTCGTTGTTTATATTATATATACATGATCATTTATGTGTTTTACTTATATTGCCTATTAATGCTGCCTTGTATGTTAGAGATTTTAACCTGGAGGGGATATCTTTATTTACGCTATACCGTTTATTGGGATGACAATAGGGTAAGAGTGCACCCTAAAGACCCTGGTATAATCATGCACGTGATGCTTAGATTAAGTTTTTGGATAACTCACCATGAAACAAAATTCTTAAACTATTGTAAATACCTTAAACACTGCTATGTCACACATTGAGGTTCTTGGGATTGTGCGTATGGTTTTTCTGTCTCTTCCCTCAAAGTCAGCAGATTCGATTGTGTCCTTGAAAGAATCAACCCAAAATATTCTTGAATCGACAAGATCTACAACGATGCTGATGGGAACGCCTAATTTTGTAGAAATTAATGTTTTTCTGTTTTTTCCTGTAAGGGAGGATCGTCCGATTGTTTGTGGTTTTCCAACATCACTCCAAAATAGGAATCTGTTTTTCCAAAAAATGACAAAATCGTGTGAATTTAAACATAAGACTATATCCTCGGTCAATTTATATAAAATGTTATGTATTCCAATGTGTATACGAATGTTTAAATATATGCTATGTTGAAGGCGTTTACCTTTGTTAATTAATAACGTCTGTTAGAAACCACTTACCCATGTATTGGATCAACTGCAAGCCCAAATGGCCTTTTTAGGAGATCTTTACCTATAATAATTTTATATTGCGACTTGTCTATATCCTTTAACTGCCCCGTTTGCATAATGATCCGTCCATTTATAGGATCAGTCCAGTAAACGTTGTGTGAGATCCAGTCAACAGCAATCTTGACGTTAGGTGTTCGCGGCATACCCACTTGAAATATGACTAGCGATGTCTTGGACAATTCTGTGCTGAAGTCAAAATTGTTTACTGCCACGATTAATGCCGCAGGGCGGTCGTACATATATAATACTCTGAGTGAATAATCAATGTCACAACTGAAGTATTTGACGGTCTTGTCAGAAAAGGATATCCATTCCGCCTGTTCGGTAAGTATGCGGCTGTCTTTGATATCATATGGTAGTGCTGCTATATGGTACGGACTGGGGGACAAGTCGTTGGGTATTACTGTCAGTATAATACTGTCATTGAAGACACCTGTAAATAATTAAGTGATGTACAAGTATGTTTTTGATACTCTTAAATAGTATAATAGTCAAATAGTAAAGATACGCATAAAAATCAAACAGGAAATGTAGCATTCAAGACGAACAACAATTACAAGGACATACATAAGCAACGTATGCAATTCCACATATATAACATAATTGATTATAGGTATACCGCTGTAGAACGATCAATGGCCAAAAGACCGATTCTGTTTTTAACCAGTTTTTAGGGGGCGACAAACCTCACTCGTACCCTATTGTCATCCCTATAATACTTAACAGTGTAAATAAATAAATCCCCGCCAGGCTATATCCTCTTAAACCGGTAACTAATATTAACGTGTAATTGCTCGCTCGTGATATTTGCAACATTCTAACGTTGTACAAATACAAATACAAATCTTTTATTCACTCATTCATACATAATATATAAATAGACAGACAGACAGACAGACAGACAGACAGACAGACAGACAGACAGACAGACAGACAGACAGACAGATAGATAGATAGATAGATAGATAGATAGATAGATAGATAGATAGATAGATAGATAGATAGATAGATAGATAGATAGATAGATAGATAGAGATAGATAGATAGATAGATAGATAGATAGATAGATAGATAGATAGATAGATAGATAGATAGATAGATACTTTATTGATACATATATATATACACTGTACAGTGAAATATTATTCATAGCATCGCCAAGAATTTTCTGAAAGATTAAAATGTTAATTAACGTTGATCATGACAAAACATGTTTAAGGCGCTTGTTATGTCATATCGCCTGAAACAAGTAAAGATTATTTTTATATTTTGTTTTCCAATAAATGCTGCGCTTTGTATAAAACTGGTTAGCAGCGGAGAAGAGTGGTTTATTTATAGCGCGCATGCTGGTGTATCAACTAATTTGATTGCATACCAATTTAATATAATAGATATTCAAATGCCTGGTGTAAAGTTGTAGGTTGTTGAATTAAACGTTTAAATGTGCTTATTTGGTAATAAAGGTATTTACTAATGGATCAGGAAAAAGCATCGCAATTCCCCACCGTTCTTCAAACATGTTAATATAGTAAACACATATGTGTCAAGTTTGTGTTGATCGTTCTTTGAAACCAGAATACAAATGGTACTGTGTATGTATAGTACTGTGTATGTATAGTACTGTGGTACTGTGTATGTATAGTACTGTGTATGTACAGTACTGTGTATGTATAGTACTGTGTGTGTATAGTACTGTGTCTGTATAGTACTGTGGTACTGTGTATGTATAGTACTGTGTATGTATAGTACTGTGTCTGTATAGTACTGTGTATGTATAGTACTGTGTATGTATAGTACTGTGTATGTATAGTACTGTGTATGTATAGTACTGTGGTACTGTGTATGTATAGTACTGTGTATGTATAGTACTGTGTCTGTATAGTACTGTGGTACTGTGTATGTATAGTACTGTGTATGTATAGTACTGTGTATGTATAGTTCTGTGTCTGTATAGTACTGTGGTACTGTGTATGTATAGTACTGTGTATGTATAGTACTGTGTATGTATAGTACTGTGTATGTACAGTACTGTGTATGT
Organism: Cyrtodaria siliqua; assembly: GCA_037043455.1. NCBI lineage: Eukaryota > Metazoa > Mollusca > Bivalvia > Adapedonta > Hiatellidae > Cyrtodaria > Cyrtodaria siliqua. Next base: position 490,580 of record JAWPHD010000095.1, on the reverse strand, counting down.
ACAGTACTGTGTATGTACAGTACTGTGTATGTATAGTACTGTGTCTGTATAGTACTGTGTATGTATAGTACTGTGTATGTACAGTACTGTGTATGTATAGTACTGTGGTACTGTGTATGTATAGTACTGTGTCTGTATAGTACTGTGTATGTATAGTACTGTGGTACTGTGTATGTATAGTACTGTGTATGTACAGTACTGTGTATGTACAGTACTGTGTCTGTATAGTACTGTGTATGTATAGTACTGTGTCTGTATAGTACTGTGTATGTATAGTACTGTGGTACTGTGTATGTATAGTACTGTGTATGTACAGTACTGTGTATGTACAGTACTGTGTCTGTATAGTACTGTGTATGTATAGTACTGTGGTACTGTGTATGTATAGTACTGTGTATGTACAGTACTGTGTATGTACAGTACTGTGTATGTATAGTACTGTGTCTGCATAGTACTGTGGTACTGTGTATGTATAGTACTGTGTATGTACAGTACTGTGTATGTACAGTACTGTGTATGTATAGTACTGTGTCTGTATAGTACTGTGGTAATGTGTATGTATAGTACTGTGTATGTATAGTACTGTGTATGTACAGTACTGTGTATGTATAGTACTGTGTATGTATACTACTGTGTCTGTATAGTACTGTGTATGTATAGTACTGTGGTACTGTGTATGTACAGTACTGTGTATGTACAGTACTGTGTATGTACAGTACTGTGTATGTACAGTACTGTGTATGTATAGTACTGTGTATGTATAGTACTGTGTCTGTATAGTACTGTGTATGTATAGTACTGTGGTACTGTGTATGTATAGTACTGTGTATGTACAGTACTGTGTATGTACAGTACTGTGATGTACAGTACTGTGTATGTACAGTACTGTGTATGTACAGTACTGTGTATGTATAGTACTGTGTCTGTATAGTACTGTGTATGTACAGTACTGTGTATGTACAGTACTGTGTATGTATAGTACTGTGTATGTACAGTACTGTGTATGTACAGTACTGTGTATGTACAGTACTGTGTCTGTACAGTACTGTGTATGTACAGTACTGTGTATGTATAGTACTGTGTCTGTATAGTACTGTGTATGTATAGTACTCTGTCTGTATAGTACTGTGTATGTATAGTACTGTGTATGTATAGTACTGTGGTACTGTGTATGTACAGTACTGTGTATGTATAGTACTGTGTATGTATAGTACTGTGTCTGTATAGTACTGTGTATGTATAGTACTGTGTCTGTATAGTACTGTGGTACTGTGTATGTACAGTACTGTGTATGTACAGTACTGTGTATGTATAGTACTGTGTATGTACAGTACTGTGTATGTATAGTACTGTGTATGTACAGTACTGTGTATGTATAGTACTGTGCATGTATAGTACTGTGTATGTATAGTACTGTGTATGTATAGTACTGTGTATGTATAGTACTGTAGTACTGTGTATGTACAGTACTGTGTATGTATAGTACTGTGTCTGTATAGTACTGTGTATGTACAGTACTGTGTCTGTACAGTACTGTGTCTGTACAGTACTGTGTATGTACAGTACTGTGTATGTATAGTACCGTGTCTGTATAGTACCGTGTATGTACAGTACCGTGTATGTACAGTACCGTGTATGTATAGTACCGTGTATGTATAGTACCGTGTCTGTATAGTACTGTGTCTGTATAGTACTGTGTATGTATAGTACTGTGTATGTATAGTACTGTGTATGTACAGTACTGTGTATGTATAGTACTGTGTATGTACAGTACTGTGTATGTATAGTACTGTGTATGTATAGTACTGTGTATGTATAGTACTGTGGTACTGTGTATGTACAGTACTGTGTCTGTATAGTACTGTGTATGTACAGTACTGTGTCTGTACAGTACTGTGTATGCATAGTACTGTGTATGCATAGTACTGTGTATGTATAGTACTGTGTCTGTATAGTACTGTGTATGTATAGTACTGTGTATGTATAGTACTGTGTATGTATAGTACTGTGTATGTATAGTACTGTGTCTGTATAGTACTGTGTATGTACAGTACTGTGTATGTATAGTACTGTGTATGCATAGTACTGTGTATGTATAGTACTGTGTCTGTATAGTACTGTGTATGCATAGTACTGTGTATGTATAGTACTGTGTATGTATAGTACTGTGTATGTACAGTACTGTGTATGTATAGTACTGTGTATGTACAGTACTGTGTATGTATAGTACTGTGTATGTATAGTACTGTGTATGTATAGTACTGTGGTACTGTGTATGTATAGTACTGTGTATGTATAGTACTGTGTCTGTATAGTACTGTGGTACTGTGTATGTATAGTACTGGGTATGTATAGTACTGTGTCTGTATAGTACTGTGGTACTGTGTATGTATAGTACTGTGTATGTATAGTACTGTGTCTGTATAGTACTGTGGTACTGTGTATGTATAGTACTGTGTATGTATAGTACTGTGTATGTATAGTACTGTGTCTGTATAGTACTGTGTATGTACAGTACTGTGTATGTACAGTACTGTGTATGTATAGTACTGTGTCTGTATAGTACTGTGTATGTATAGTACTGTGTATGTATAGTACTGTGTATGTATAGTACTGTGTATGTATAGTACTGTGGTACTGTGTATGTATAGTACTGTGTATGTATAGTACTGTGTATGCATAGTACTGTGTATGTATAGTACTGTGTATGTATAGTACTGTGTATGCATAGTACTGTGTATGTATAGTACTGTGTATGTATAGTACTGTGTATGTATAGTACTGTGTATGTACAGTACTGTGTATGTACAGTACTGTGTATGTATAGTACTGTGTATGTATAGTACTGTGTATGTATAGTACTGTGTATGTATAGTACTGCTTATGTATAGTACTGTGGTACTGTGTATGTATAGTACTGTGTATGTATAGTACTGTGTATGTATAGTACTGTGGTACTGTGTATGTACAGTACTGTGTATGTACAGTACTGTGTATGTACAGTACTGTGTATGTATAGTACTGTGTATGTACAGTACTGTGTATGTATAGTACTGTGTATGTATAGTACTGTGTCTGTATAGTACTGTGTATGTATAGTACTGTGGTACTGTGTATGTACAGTACTGTGTATGTATAGTACTGTGTATGTATAGTACTGTGTATGTATAGTACTGTGTATGCATAGTACTGTGTATGTATAGTACTGTGTATGTATAGTACTGTGTATGTATAGTACTGTGTATGTATAGTACTGTGTCTGTATAGTACTGTGTATGTACAGTACTGTGTATGTATAGTACTGTGTATGTATAGTACTGTGTATGTATAGTACTGTGTATGCATAGTACTGTGTATGTATAGTACTGTGTATGTATAGTACTGTGTATGTATAGTACTGTGTATATTATAAAAGTAGATATAACAGTCGAACGAGAAATGTAGCAATCAATGACCACAGTCAACCAAAAACATCATAAAAACAAACAACAATTACAAAGATTAATAAAAATGATATGAAATCACAAACATAACATGGCTGACAATAGGGCTACCTTTTTGGAACGGTCAGCGGCAAAAACGGTCGCTGGGGTTTGAACCAGGTTCTAGGGTGCACCAAACCTAACTCTTACCCTATTGTAATCCTAGTAAAACGATACAGTGTAAATAAAAAGTCTTCGCCACGCTATATCGTCATCAAACTAGGCTTAAATAATGGACAATATAAGTATAACATGAAGATGCTCATGTACATACGATTATAACACGACCTCCGCAGTCTTTCATATACACAAAGAAGAGAGTCAGCTGTATGTTATTCTACGATAAAATACAGCTGTTCCATTAATTCCCCGCGTATATTTCGTCCGTTGGAAGCGCCACGATACGTGACGTCACTTGGTAAATATACGTCACGAAGACAAACTCAACAGTAATTTTAAAGAAATGTTAATTACAACAAACTTGCCATGATCCTAAACTGTGCACCCCACCCCCACTCGCCCCCCCCCCCCCCCCCCCCCCCCCCCCACCACCCGATATGAACCCATCATATGCATCAGTACATATAACATTAATAAGCATCTTGAACAAGGTGAGAACGTTTGACGTCATACAGCGCAATCTATATGACGTAACCAATGACTTAATTGTTTGTCACGTGACTACTAGTGTATTATAACGCAGAACTTTGCAAACTGGGGCGCCTAATACGTGACGTCACTTGGTAAATATACGTCACGAAGACAAACTCAACAGTAATTTAAAGAAATGTTAATTACAACAAACTTGCCATGATCCTAAACCGTGCACCCCCCCCCCCCCCCCCACACGATATAAGCCCATCACCCCCCTCCCACCCCCACCCCACGATATAAACCCATCATATGCATCAGTACATATAACATGAATAAGCATCTTGAACAAGGTGAGAACTTTTGACGTCATACAGCGCAATCTATATGACGTAACCAATGACTTAATTGTTTGTCACGTGACTACTAGTGTATTGAAACGCAGAACTTTGCAAACTGGGGCGCCCAATGGAACAGCCTGGAAACATAGCAGCCTGATTACCTTGACCTCCGAGATAATATATAGTGCCCCAACAATAGCGTAAACAATGGGGTTATTGTTGTTAGAATCGAAATAATAAATACGTACCTGTACTTTAATTGTGATTTAATTACTACGCATCCAAACTCCTAACTGTATTTTATTCACCGATAAAACACAGGTACATATTTATTATTTCTTCAATATAAAAAAGCCTAGAAAGCCATAAAGCAAAAACTCAATGAAATTGCATAAGCCAGAGCACCAAGAGAATAAACCATTAAGGGCACGACACGAACCGATTGGCGACATCTCTGGGCAGACGTCAGAGTTTGAAATAATAAAATATTTTAATATGCCATGCTTCATGGACGAGTATATATGCCAAATTATATATAAATATATGGCAACTGACAGTGTAATTGAATTTTTAGCGTATTTGACCGTTTGGCAACCCCTTTCCCCGGACCCACGGGTGATGTTAGAGGGAATTATACAGCTTAATTCTATGATCTTAATGTTTCATTGGAGACATATTTAAAAAATGACTCCCATTTAACCATTGACAACGTCCCCATATCGTCCTTTGGGTGACGGAGGGCAAAATAAATGAATATAATTAATTAATCCTGCATATACTTGCTATTACCAAAGGAAGAGTTGTTTCAGCTAACCTATTATGTGATCATGTAGTTCATACATTCTAATTAGCTTGACATTTTAAACACGAACCATGCCAAATATTAAGATTGAAGCGCATGCATTACATTTTCAAGGGACATATCTGTGTGCGTGTGTGCTTGTGTTACCTAAGCAAGGCACACGAAGTTATAATCATGCCCTTAAACAGAAAACACAAGGGACATAAACAAACCAGGCAAATCACTGTCCTCTCCTATTGAGGAAGAGATGAACATGTCAACAAAGTATATAGCGGTACTTGAAGTACTTAAATATTACATATTTTCCTGTTACATTTTTCAGCAGAAATAAAACGTTCAACGTGAAAACATACTCTATTTTTTGAATTGCAAGACAAACTGCACATAACTGCTTGCCAATTTATGTTAATGCTAACGATAGTTATCGTCAAGGGATCCTATTTTGTTTTAAATGTTGCATATCAAACATTTATTTCTGTACCTTCATGAACAATAATTACTCCTATGTCGTGCGTTGGAAGTGTCTTTTTTTTTTATCCTTCAACAGGACTACCGAAACCTTTAGAGAAAATCTCCTAAGATAGGTTGAAAGCCTGGAGATATTTAATGAAAATGCTAGAATGTTAACACTTGGCGCATATTGGTGGACATATTATTATTTATGTATGCAAGTTACACTGAGAAATTAATTGTCTTATATTGATAGAAAACAAATAGTTTGAACAGGTTTATTGTTGTTATTTTATTTTTTTATTTATATATATTTTCTTTTGCGTTAAGACTTACATCTGTTATGGTCATGTCATAGTTGAGTATGATCAGGAAAGTTTAGAAGTCGATACGCATATTCCTAAATGCTCTCGAATGCTCTCAAACAACAAGTAATTGCAAGAATTGTCAAATACAAGGCAAATCTTGTTTACGCCACCTCTTCACCAACAGACATAGTTATTTCTTGAGAGTTTTGGCATTGCAGCTTGTTCCTGGTATTTCTCGTTCGAATTGATGTGAACAATTAAAGCAACCAGATATCATTTTTACATTAGTCACTGACGGAACTAAGCATGTTCTTGCATATGTAACAGTGGCAGTAATTGTTTATTCAAATACAGCATAAAACTGATCCAGATTCGGAACGATAGTGAAAATCACTAAAACATTTTGAAAATCTGGAGATTTGATACTTAAAGTACCTATTCCGCTAACAACAGCCAAATTTTACAACATATGTACACCATTACTAAACCTACTGACTGACGAAGAGATATATGTATAACAATATAAACGGCTTTAACCAGCCAGGCCAAACCCCAAAACTGGAGCGTCAAATTAAGAGTTACCAGCTCATAATTCAGTTTATTCAAACACGGGTATTGTAAGAACCCGTTAATAAATCTGTGCATATACATTATTATATAACACCTGAATAGAGTTTTGAGAAACGTTTTGTAGTGTAATTGTGTCGTTATTTGGCGGGTTAGTTTCTTTAAAACCGGATATCCGAAGTAAAAATGAAAAATCCTTAGATTCAAGGCCATTTTGGGCAGTCCTGTGGTTAACTACCATTTATTAGACAGTGTTGAGCAATCTCTCTTGTCAATATGTACATATAGGATTAGTTATGTGCATTTTATTTCTTATATTGAGCTTTAACATTTGTTTACAAACTGTACTACCCTTACGTATATTTACATGTAATGCAATAACCGTAATTACAATAACATATACATGTTTCGTTTCCTAATTTCTCTGGATGTGGACTTTACTGTTAGAGATTTCCTTTTGACGGGATGTACTTTTATTTACAATGTCTGGTAAAATGTAACAAGGAAAAAAGTAAAACCAATAACAACTATTTTTAAAAAATAATCAACAAATGTATTCAACTACTACAATGAAACATATTCATTTACAGCAAAATACATAAAATGTCTCCTCCCGTATTTCCTTAAAATCCGATATGCGAATAAAATCCAAATAATATTGGCAATTGCTCCTTTAATCTGAATTGTCTAATGTTCCTTTAATCAAAAGTGTCAAGTGTCCTTTTAAACCAACTTCACTTCAAGTTTTTCCTGGTTTATACATTCACAATAGTCCAGATGTCCAATTAATCCACAGTCACTTTTATTATAGATGAGCACAATCATTTTTATTCTCTCACAATATATTTTAATTCAGAGCAATCTCAATGAAAATAATGAACCAGATACTCTACTTTAAATACTGATACTTAAACCATACAACAACCCCAAAAGGCTATATTTATATTGTCAAGGAATGTCATAGAACATTTAGAATATTCCTTTAAGGTAAACAAGTTATTTTTAAATAACCTTAACAGACATATGATATATCGCATGATGTAAACAATAACTTAGAAATTACTAGAAGTCTGGCATAAAAATAGTGGAGTACATCCCAACGGACTCAATCCTATCACAGCGGCTAAATTATACTCTACTGTTGTTCTACCACGTGCACTATTTGGGTGCGAGCTCTGGAACAGTATATCTACGTCAAACTTAAAAGTGCTTGAAGCTATGCACCATTTTTGCCTTAAATCAGCCCAGGGTTTACCTTACCTAACACGTTCTGATATGGTTACAAGAATCTTGGGTCACACGAGTGTAGAAGCTTACAGCGACCATAAAAAACTCAATTGTCTTGGTTCTTTGTGCAGAACAAAATCGAGCGACATTGTGAAACATTTGTTTCTAAGAAGGCTGTTCCAGTAAAAATCTAAGTGTACAAACAGCAGTTTTCAAGGATTCTTAACAAATACGAGCTGTGCGCAATTCTAGATGAGTTTTTAGTCACTGGTGAATTTATATCAAAGGACCGCTGGAAGAACATGTGCCGTGCCTCTATTTATAAATACGAAGAAGCACAATGGCTCTCCCGAATGATGTTAAGCGATGACTTTAAGAGGTTTAGAAGATTACATCCATCCCTAACCCCAGCTAACGTATGGCGTGTGGCCCTTATTAAACCTAATACGTTGGCGTTAATGACATTCATTGCCAAGCTCTGCTGTCAGCAACTTATACCCAGACTATGTATAAAATGCGGTGAACAAACAAATGATGAACTGAAACATCTGCTTACATTGTGTAACAAACAGAACGTCGTTACATTACGAACGAAATATTGGAACGATCTTGCAAACAAATTCAGCAAGACTTTGCACGATATATTAAATGCATCAGACTATGAACAATTAACGTTATATATGCCCGGCTCGATAGATGAACAGATAAGCAGAGTGTTACGAACTGAAACGTACCCAGATTACATGGTACTAAATGCAACATACATTAAACATTTGTATGCGTCGTAAACGAACTATATTATGTGAAACAGTTAGGAAAGTGTGTATATATTTAGGCTACTATAGTAATTTTGGGTAATATGTTTATCCTTAACAATTACTAAAAGTAACAATACTCGGTGTAATTTTGATTTATGCTTTAATGTTTCCTTGTATTTATTGTGTTTAATATTCACTTATGTAAACACTTGTAATCTTCATTCAATTGGAGGAAATAAAGATGATACATACATACTCCTATTGTCATTATCCATCAGATCGGATGTAAACAAACTATTTGTCATCTATTTTATGTTTGTAATTGCACATTATTAGCGTATGTTGTCGCTTGTAATTGTTTATTTTGATTACGTTCATTTGGTTGACTTTTTTTATTATATTTGACTGTTATACCTATTTTTTTGCAATTTAATCTCTCTAAAACTATTTTATTATTATGTGTAGGCTTTTATCGGTCACATGACGATTATGCTAAGGTACATTTCTTATTATCATACATTTTGACAATTCCACGTGTTAAATTCCCATAGACTGCTATTTAATATGTTGCACTGTTGTTCGTCACTGGAAGGCAGCATTTATTGTAATGTTACACGGCTGTCGCATTATCCCTACATCAATGTATTTATAATGATAAAACCGAAGTCATCGGGAATTTTATATGTTTGCGTACCTTTCTAAGGATGATTTCGACTAAATATTCCGAAAGCACACAGAGAAACTTTCATGGAAGTGTAATTTATAGGTGCTTAAAATAGTAATATTGAATATTGAGAAATACAGTAGATCTAGTTCGCAATGTGTTGTCTTGTTTTATTTCAAAATAATATTCATCAGAACAAAATTATTTTAAAAATATGTGTTCGGTAAATTTAAACAAATATTACATTCTGCCTCGGTCGACAATAATTTGACATGTTGAAAATGTTCTCTGTCACTTTCTCATTCATATAATATATATATACAGTTATTCAGACCTCTATCTCTTCAAGCAAGCCTTGCAATTTCAATTCAAATATGAATTTACAATGTGAACATTTTCCTTGAAATAGACTCAGTGTTTTTGTTGACGTTTTTAAACATTTCTATAATCACGAAGTGCGCATTTTAAACTGGTAAACATCCGATTATCATACACTATTGAATAAATTTATTTACATAGCATCAAATTATTTATTTATGCTAATTTCTATTATAGCCTTGACATTTGCCTGATTATGAATTCGGTATGTCGTTCAAAATTACCTTAATGTTGGATTTATTTACTACGTCTGATATCTTTGATGAAGGACGGCGAGAACATGCTGACCATAGTCAGATTGCATCCGAAATTGCGGTTTAACGAGAAATAAAAAATAGATGTAGTTTAGTTTATATATCTTTATGATAAAATGTATTGTTGTTGAGACCATATGTGATGTTTTTGGTATATTTTAGTAACATCAATCTTGGATGAAGTGTGGCAATGAAAAATACAAAAGCTCACCATTTTGAATCATTTGAGTTAAGATTAAGAAAATAAACACTTTCAGAAGAAAACATATATTTATTTATTTTCGTAGAGTTTCTTTCTTACACTTTCAGTTGCGGAGGGGTCATCTTGAATAATCGGACGTCGATGAAAAACAATAGCTTGATAGAGGTAAATCCAAGGAATATTAACATTTGGAGATGTTGTTTCAAAAGTCCTACATGTTTGGTCTATTTTAGTAGCAGAGACTATCCTAGTTGTTAACGCACATCCGAACGATTACCAATAATACAAATGGAAAGAAAGAATTGAGTTGAATTGGGGCTTTACGGCGCACCAACCCAAAAAGGTTATATGACGCCAACAGGAATGAACATTCCAGACTCACTCTCGTTTTACATCTAGATAAAATATATGCAGAATAGGCCTAGAACCTTCTCACCTTCTCTTGTAAACACTCAATTTATCGCTTGAGACACGATCAAAAGTTTCTGCCACCACTCAAGTAGCACCTGAAGCAATACAGGAATGACGATAAAGACTTTTAAGGGACATGACAAAAATGACAAAAATGTACATGAATTTGGGAGATTTTACCCCTCTGTCTGGATAAGTAGTGGTCATATTCTTGCCCGAAAACCACACGGGGATTAGTGGAAATGAATATATATATATACTACTTAATAATGTATGTGAGCGTAAACGTTATGCAAACGTATGTGTGCTATAACTCGCTAGTTTGGAAATTGGTATCACATTTTTGATGCGACCAACATTCCTTTTTTCAGGTTGAAAATTAAAAACAGCAAAAACGTACACCAATCTTAACATGCAGGGATAATAAAATAAAACATGTATGTAAAAAGATGCACTTACCGGAAACAACTATGACACACTGGAAAAACAAAAGCACTGTAAATACCCTTTGCAATAGCGCAATAAAATACATTTTGTTCAGATATGTGTCCATGAAATGCTCATAGGTAATACGACGTTCCGCGACGAAGCTAAGGCACTAGTAAAGTAGATTATAATGCATAGACATTCACAGTAAAATAGCATATTAAAGTTGTGAGAGAAATAGACCGATGAACTTCCTTTTACTTTCTATCGACTAAGTGTAAATGAACTTCAGCACAATGTATGAGATGACTGTCAATAGGGTTACGAGCTTAACAAGCTTAACACAAGATTCCTGTAATACTTATGTTTAAGTTATTTGACATTTGAAAGGAAAGACTGAGTTGATTTAAATATTATCTGTTGGTATAATTAATCTTGTATTGATGCATTTTTGGCATCATTTTGTTGTCGCCTAATAATTAAAATTTAACTGCTTTTACTACACAGAGATTTTTAAATAAATATCCAAGGACAGTCAATATTTTAATATTTTGCATAGTCATTCCAATATGCAGGTTTGCTAATAATTCGTCTTTTAGTTATATCAGAGTAAATAGTTGAATAGTTGGTGTTTTTTCCATTTTTTTGGTCACTATTTCTGGTTGTTTATAACGTTACACTCGTCTAACTTGAATATTGATGCCGTTGAATGAAGAAGTTTAAATTCATACATTTCTTATTGTATACACTTAATAAATATAAATATAAATAGTCAAGTACTCCACACACTTGGCAGTGATCTTGAAAACTGACTAATGAAATAATAGATGGTTGCACATGTCGACTAAGATAAGGAAAATTAATATATTGTAATAATTGTATCACTTTATCCGCTTAGTATTTAAGACGGCATACTGTATAGTACAAATGTAGTATATAAGGTTAACTGACTTACATGCATACTATAAATATAGTATGCAAATATTTCATTCCTTGGAATTCAGTGGTTAGAACTATTTATCAGTGGGGTTGACTACTGACCTTTGAAGGGTACTATTGCACTCGGCGTTCTGCCTCTTGCAAAAATACCATTCTCGGGTCATATATCATAAAATATAAGGAATGAAATATATTCATTTTATTATATTGATTTCAGTTGATGTTTTTACTTATAAAATTGAACGGAAATTAAAATAGTGTCAGGCCATATACTAACATATATGTTTCCCCTACTAAAGATATATGAAAAGCGTCACAACACTACTTGTATTTACTTAAAATAGAAGCCAATTTCAACATATCAAGTTCCTCTTCTTTTGACAGCTTGAACCAGGATGTCGCTACTTTGCAGTTACCAGTTCAGTTGTGCAGACGATATATTGATCAAGATCGTATGACGCTTTGGTTTTAAAAAAAACAAGCACGTTAATGACACAGATGTACTATTGATGTACTATTGCACACTAAATTTACTATTGCACGGTCACGTGATGAACTATTGCACTTTTTGTCATATTTCCAATCAGAATGGTCAAAACTGTTTAATCACAGTGATTAAAGTGAAAAACGCTTATATTTTATGATATATAATTATAACGACTAATTTGATATTTGTTTTGCATGCGTGTTTTTGTTGACCGTTTTCTGTGGATGCTGCATATATAAATGTACAAGTATTACTGGTGACCTTTTAAGAGAACGTGTTCAAAACAAAACCATATATGTTTAAAGATACTATAGCTCTATATAAAGAAATATAAAAAGATCGGACAGGGAAAGTGGCATTCAAGGAATACAGTCAACAACAAAACACAGAAACAAACACGCAAACAGACAAACAAGAAGGCAAAGGTAATAATAAATGCAAACGACATCAGAAACATAAAAGGGTTAACAATAGGGCTACCGCCTTGGAACGGTCAGTGGCAAACAGGCCACTGGGTGTTTAAGCCGGTTCTAGGGTGCACAAAAACCTCACACTTACCCTACCGTCATCCTATTAAAACAGGACAGTGTTAATAAAGAAATCCCCGCCATGATCTAATCTCTAACCAACAAGGCAGCATGATTTAAACATATTTTATTGCCATTATTTTACAGACAGAATATATCCACATATATACAATAGAAATTTTATAATGACAAATGGGTCGGGTAACAAGTTCTACCAACATTAGTTTAAACTCTTCCCAGTTAACATCTTTAAATTACAAATGAGTACGGCTGAGTGAAATAAATTACAATGGCAAAAAATACATTTAGAGAGAGAATGACGAATAGTAATCACAACATATATGAGAGAGAGAGAGAGAGAGAGAGAGAGAGAGAGAGTTTCCCAATCTTTAAGTTCCAATCAGTTCGAAAACATGAACGCTTTCACATTACATCAACTGCTATAGCTCTATGACCTTGAGATATGTAATAACAACAACAACAAACACTGCAATGGTATGCGTGTAGAGTGTCGAAATGCGTCGGAGAATCAAACACTTATGTAAACCTATGTGTTTCTTGTATATATGTTTGAACTGCTTCGAAGAGGGATCTATTTTCCCTGTCAGTTATCTTTTCACGACCATAAAGGAGTGTACTTACATTTAACGAGTGTAAATGGCGAGTCGACTGAAACAGATGAAGCCGATATGCTGAAAATGTGTTACATTGGAACAAATAGTGTTCAGCATCTTCCACTTCACAGCCGCACTCGCTAGTCGGTGAATCACGTAAATGGTTAAGGTATGAATCGTTATTGAGATTGCTACAAAAATTCCTCATTCTGACATGTAAAACGGCAAATAATCTTTGTCCACATAAGTAGTATGGTGGAACTTTTGTACTAAAAAATACAGATGTTAATAGTTTTCTCTTAAAAATTACGATACTGTCAGAGTTTCGTATTTCTATTGGCAAGTCATTCCATAGTTTAAGAGAGGAAGGGACAAACGATTTATTGTATATTTCAGTTCTCCTAGCAATAGTGGCGTAGTTATCGTTATTTCTGAGATTGTATGCGCTGGCATCTCCAACTAGCTATGGGAAAATGTTTGAAATGTAATTCGGAACGGTTCCATTTTTAACATTATAAACTGAAATAAGTTTTTGCATTTGCCTTCTATCAGAAAGTGAAACCCAGCCTATTTCGGATATTAAGCGATGTATGGATACAGATCGGGTTAGACCCGTCACAATACGAGCTGCCTGGTATTGTAACTTTTCCAAGCTATCTTTTTCTAGTAAAGTGTAATGGATGCATATTCCAATATTGGGCGCATATAAGACAAGTATATCTGATTAAGTGTTTTACGAGCTACTTTGTATTTAAGCATTCTCATTAATCCAAGCACCTTTGACGCAGAAGCATCAATATTTTTAATGTGTTCGTGCCATTTACCGTATTACTCAGTGTTACTCCTAGATGTTTATGATTATCAACAAAGGTTAGCGGGACATTGTCTAGATATAAAGTTGGAGGGCAGCATCAATAGGCAATATAAGTAAAACACAAATATGCTCGTGTAAATATAATACCAAAAAAACAATAGCCAAGAAAGCCACAGTGAAGGTACTCAATAACTTGGCAGAAGCCAGAGCAACAAGAGAATAAACCATTAAGGGCACGACAAGAAAGATCATAGACAAACATCAAACGCCACCGTCCCAATGGGCTTTAGGTAGGCGTCATCATAGGGTCCACAGCCTGTCCGGTCATCGTACAATTAAAGAGGAAAGCATAGTGGCGAACTGTAAAAGAGTCCACCACCAAACATGCAGTACGTTGCAAAATGATAGGGTCATAACCTCTTTTGATAAACTTTTTAACAAGTTTAACAAAGATAGTATGAAAGTGATCTTGACTAAGAATCTTACGAAGTTTGTAAATCACATCACCATATAAGTCAGGTTGTGATAGTCCTTGTCGCATAAGAGTCCTTAAGGTCTCACAACACAGTACACTTTTACTATGTTGGCCTATATGAATAAAGTTTACTGGGCCATTTCGAACTTAAAGTTTCCAAGCTAAAAGTGACTTATTTATGACACACAGTCATTTGCCCACACAAAAATGTACAAAATATGGTACGTTGACCAGGTTGGTGTTTTTTTGATTGGAGTGGTGGCATTCTTTGCACTATTTTGGGCTTTTACTCCAGAGTTTGTACCAGAATTCCTACACTGCTTCAACCCCCATAAAACTGTCATATTCTGGTGCCAGTGTCGTCTTAATAGCTGCACATCCAATTTCAGAGTGTGTTCATCTCACCTGCAACAGCAATACTTATATCTGTCAGCAATTATTAAAAATATTTAAAACCGAACAACACACTACTAATTTTTATGGCGCAAGTTTTATCCTACCGTGGCTTTCAAGGGAGCTAACTGTGTAGTGAGACCTTGAATTACTTTTATATTTGGAAAGAAGATCAGGGTTACGACAATAAAATTGTGCAAAGGTTTTACGAAGTTTAAGGTAACGGTAACCCTGATTGAGTATCTTTTTAGTTATACAAAGATTACGAATATAAAGTCCTCAACTCGAGTACAAGCTCTTGAAAAACGAATAAGTTGAGACACATACACCCCATAAGAAGTTGCTCGGGGAACATCCCCATCCAAGTGGGGATAATTAACAATGTCAAAATTAAAATCATCTCCGTTGTATAGATTTTGCTAATTATTTCACCATTTTCAATCGAGAGATGTAAATCAATAAAAGAAGCGTTATAAGGCTAGTGGGCGTATACGTAAAGCAAATGGGAGCGATGTAACTACCAAATTCAAGCTCGTGAAACACGGCTGCAACATGGCTGCAAACCAGTATATAAGGCAGTTTTATAGTGAACCTATTTGAGTTTTTACTTGCGATCGATAAAGTAAAAACAACAAAAGATACACACCCGATCACGGAAAAAAAATGACAATGCGCTTTGCCATTGGGCTAATCCAATCAGTTGATTAATAGCGTTATTTTTATCGATATACTGTTAGCACTGTTCATTTTGTGTGTGTGATTCAATGCGTTTCTAAGTACACCAAAGACCTTTGGAAATAAAACGCCCCAGAATTCCAACATTAGAATAGTATACGCTGAATATATACGGTGTATGTTTTGTTGAATTAGCATTGGGAAGTAACCCAACATCCATTTTTAAGCGAATTAATAGTTAAAATGAAAAGTATGGTTATGTCAATCCGGAGGTCTCGAGTTCGAATCCCGTGTTGAGTGAACTTTTTTCAATGATTAGGACAGTGATGATTTTTTATATGAAAATATCGTATATACAACGAAGACCGGATTAAACTTGATGTCGTGGTATAGGTTTCTCTCCTTGTATTTGGGTCTACGGCCATGTTTCTCTCCTTGTATACGGGTCTACGGCCATGTTTCTCAAGCTTGAATTTGGTAGTAAACCAAGCGTAAAACTATCCCCAGATACCTCTGTTGTTATCATAGCAGAGCTTTAAACACATAAAACATGTCTGATGATTATATGGCGAAAAGCTGGTGAAAAGAGGTGCTGTACTTGCTCATATTTATTTATAGAATATGCATCGTTAGATGTTATTATGCCACTGAACATTATTTGAACGTGACTGAACAACAATACTGTTATCATCTACAGTCAGGTTGCCTTTTTTTCCAAAAAAATCCCAAATGTTTTCAGAGATCTTTAAATTGGAAATAACTTAGAAGATAAGTCGTAGTTTATTATAATCGATTAAGTATTGTAGAAGTTATGTGAATTCAAAAATAGTAATTTGTCATATCTTAATACTGTTTTTTCTACAAGCCCAATCAGTGCGTTTTTTATTTGCTGACATATACATTGTAATCCATTTCAACGAAACCGTCTAAAATACATTTATTTAAATGAGTAACACATTCATACGCACTTAGAGGTCAAGTTATTGAAACAATTTAAACCGATATTTATACATAACCATCATTCACTGAATGAAAACAACAACAGTAAAGATGTTTGTAAGAATTGGACGACCTGACATGTTTATTAACACATCTCAGAAAATCCTATTATAATTAAATCTTTCTCCAAAAAGTTCTACAAGTTTCTCGTTAAGTATTCTGTAGAAATCGTATAGCAGCTATCTTGTCTTATTTAACATGTCTCCTACTGCAATATCTTCAGGTGGCCTACTGTGTGCGTGTCTTGTTGTGTTACATATTACCGCCATCTCATATGCATGCAATTGGGTTGCACAGATAAAAAATGTAAAAAAAAGCATATTACATTGCATTCTTTGTTCCAAATTCTATTTTGTGATAAAGCATATTACATTTTATTGTTTGATCCAAATTCTATTTTATCATAAAGCATATTACATTTCATTCTTTGTTCCAAATTCTATTTTATTATAAAGCATATTACATTTCATTATTTGTTCCAAATCCTAATTGATCAAAAACCATATTACATTTCATTCTTTGTTCCAAATTCTATTTGATCATAAAGCATATTACATTTCATTCTTTGTTCCAAATTCTATTTGATCATAAAGCAGATTACCTTTCATTCTTTGTTCCAAATTCCTGATCATAAAGCGTATTACATTTCATTCTTTGTTCCAAATTCTATTTGATCATTTTGTCATAAAGCATATTACATTTCATTCTTTGTTACACATTCTATTTGATCATAAAGCGTATTACATTTCATTCTTTGTTCCAAATTCTATTTGATCATAAAGGTATTACATTTCATTCTTTGTTCCAAATTCTATTTGATCATTTTGGCATAAAGCATATTACATTTCATTCTTTGTTCCAAATTTTATTTGATCATAAAGCGTATTAAATTTTATTCTTTATTCCAAATTCTATTTGATAATTTTGTCATAAAGCATATTACATTTCATTCTTTGTTCCAAATTCTATTTGATCATAAAGCGTATTACATTTCATTCTTTGTTCCAAATTCCATTTGATCATAAAGCATATTACATTTTATTCTTTGTTCCAAATTCTATTTGATCATGCTATGTATGCTTTTTGTAAATAGAACAGATAAAATATTGTCTCACACGTGTTCAAAATCATGAAACAATGTGTTATATGCTCATAAATAAAATAGCGACAGATCCAAGCATGCATAGAAACAGGTTTAAGGGGGTACATCGGGATTTTCGATGGGGTCTAGGGGTCCGACTTGAAATTGGCAAATAATGATATTTTCCATTATAAAGGGCCAACACATAATGAATGAACCTTAAAATGACCCGTTATTTACAAGGAAATTCATATTTCACAGTAATATGTGCTATCCCAGGTTACTCACCAAGGTTAATTAATACACTTTACGCCCGATTCAAACAACATATATGGTGAATTCAAATGTTTTACCTGGTGCTAACACTATATTTTAATGTATATGTTATTTTTATCAAGAATTGGAACAATTTTAAAATGTTTAGATTTTTCTAGAAAAATCCTGATGTTCCCCCTTTAAGATGACTGATCATATCCTTGTCTGATCTAGTTAATATTGAAACTTAATTAGGACAATTGAAAACATTTGCAAATAAAATTATTATATCAACCATTGTTTATAAACATACTCATTTTAAATATATATAGAGAATAATCGACAGTCTCAGTGTGATACGAAAATATGTCACTGGAACACGTTGTAATTCGGTTAAAAAACGAGTTCGAAGGAACACGTTGTAATTCGGTTAAAAAACGAGTTCGAAGGACGAGTTTTTTAACCGAATTACAACGTGTTCGAGTGACATATTTTTGTATCACACCGATACTGTAGATTATTCTATTTATTATATACCTAACAGTGATTTTTTAAGGATATTTAACTGAAAATACGCTCCCCTCAACATCGCGACTCCCACGCAAGATACCCTCGCGTATGACTACATTTGGCAGATTTTTAAATGAGCCGTTAACATTTGCTGGTTGAAAGCAATAGCAATCTACAGTACCATTAAATAAAAAAATGGTAAAAAATTAGTTTCGGCAAAGTGATGATATAGAAAAATGATATCGTCACTGCTGTGACGATATCACTTTTGTCTGATACTAAAAATATGTCACTAAGAAATCCTTATAAATCACTAATAGGTATATAATAAATATAAATACCTCTAAATTTCTAGTAAATACTAAGACGTCATTATCGTTTAGCATTTAAATAAACTTAGACGTTGTGTTTAAAAACGCAATTTAACATGGTTTATTAAAATGCTCAATGCTGATTCCTATACAATACCTTTGACGTCAGGTACGTCAACCGTTACGACGTCATTTTAAACGCCAGAAAACACGTTAACCATTGAGATGTCATTTTAAACGTCAAATACAAAAGACAGTGCAGTGAAAGGCGTTATTGTAAGCGACGCTACATTCCAAAAACATATTTAAATAGGATGAAGCTGTATAAAGAAATATAAAAAGATCGGACAGGGAAAATAGCATTTAAGGAGGACAGTCAACCACAAAACACAGAAACAAACACGCAAGAAGACAAACACGAAGGCAAAAGTAATAATAAAATCAACGACATCACAAACACAAAAGTGTTGACAATAGGGCTACCGCCTTGGAACGGTCAGTGGCACAGTAGGCCACTGGGGGTTTAAACCGGTTCTAGGTGCACCAAACCTCACACTTACCCTACTGTCATCCCATAATAAAGAAATCCCCGCCATGATCTAATCTCTAACCACTCAATAAATTGGCAGAAGCCAGAGAGCAACAAGAGAATAAATCATTAAGGGCACGACAAGAAAGATCATAGACAAACATCAAACGCCACCGTCACAATGGGCTTTAGGTATTCTTTTCGTTTGATGTTGAGAGATAGGCATAAGTGTGAGTTGTGAGAATGTGTTTGCATTTTGTGCTATCTCTTAATAAAGTGTTATTCATGATATTTTAAAAGCAATAAATCAGATAAGAAAATACATATTTTCCAGCGGGATATAGAGTACGAGATCAAAAACTGGTGTTTGGGAGTAGTAGAAGCGACGGTTGGGCCGCACGACTGCGCATGTGCATATTGACGTCATCAGATGATGAAATATGTTGTGAAATAGGCACGTTTCTGGCGGTGGTAAAATGTTTTAGGAGTCATCTATTTTTAGGATACCACATATGATGCAATAGTTGTGAAATAGACATGTTTCTATCGGTTGTGAAATGTTTTTTTCTATTTTTAGTATATGACAAGAACAGACATGTTTGAAGGTGATGCTAGATTGTGAATTATTAGAATATCATGAACAGACAGATGACCAGTATAGATGTTGAGCCACTTACATCACCTTGTCATTCATAAAGTTGCATCACAAAAAAGACGGAAGGTAAGCTTCTACCAAATACATTTTCTGTAATCAAATTGTTCTTAGAACATTTGATTAATGTAAAACGTTTTTTTATTTTCTGATAGACACTTGTGATCATTAACAGACATTACTTTTTATGAATATTGAAGTGCTTTCTCCGTGGATGAACATCTATTAAATGTAGTGTTAAACTGTATCAACTTTTGGTCGTTTTATCTCATGAATTATTAAAGACAGATGATTTCAGATAATACATTTAACATGTTATTTTTAAAGATTAAAGAGTTTTTTTTAATCTTTTATCTCAAGAGAATATTGTTAAAAAAAAAAAAAAAAAATTCATCACTGCTACAACAACAACAACTACTACTACTACTACCACTACTACTAATACTACTACTACTACTACTACTACTACTACTACAATAACAACTACTACTACTACTGCTACCACTACTCCTACTACTACTACTACTACAACTTCTACAACAACAACTTACTACTAACACTACTACTGCTACTATTGCTTCTACTACTACTACTACTACGACTACTGCTATTACTACTAATATTGCTACTACTACTATTTCTACTACAACTACTACTATTACTACTACTATAACAACTATTACTACTACTACTAATAATAATAATACTACAAACTACTACTTGCTACTACTACTCCTGCTATTGTTGCTTCTACTACTACTACTACAACTATTACTACTACCACCACACACACACACACACACACACACACACACACAGAGAATAATTTCTACTTGCTACTACTACTGCTGCTATTGTTGCTTCTACTACTACTACTACAACTATTACTACTACCACCACACACACACACACACACACACACACACACAGAGAATAATTTGCCTTAGTGACTCAGACAAGTGTATTTGTGATTGACAGGTCTAAACTGATAACGATTATACTGATAAGAATCAGATCAAAATCGCTAGAAGAATTTCTTATAATGACTGCAATACCAGTTCATGTGTTAAATTATGGTAGTCGTGTCTCATAACATTTAGATAAAATGAGATTGCAGTTAATTGATTTTAAACGAACCAATGGCAGGATAATTGGTTTTACTACTGTGACTATATGTAGATAGATGTTTTATTTCTCCCATTTGGAGAGCCAATAATACGTGTTTATACAACAGAATGCAGATAGAACATGTTTATACAATGGTATACAAATTGAACATTAAACAACATGCACGAACTCTATATTACATATTTACCATAGAATAATAAAGTTATTTGTAAAATTTTAATGAGGTATTTGACCACATATTTACTCTCTTTAAAGTTTAACGTTATATACCTATGTACGCTTAATATATAGTATGTTAATTTAGGGCATTTTCTTTTACTTTTACCAACATGTATGAATACCTTTCAACAAATATCTAAATATCTGTTTTATCTAATTACCCAGCAATAATCCATGACTTTGACTCAGTAATGTATAACTTAATGACTAATATTATAATCTGTTCACAATTTTATGCATCTGGTGGATGGCCGTTACACTAATTTTAAGACACTCTGTGCAATCATCCTCACTAGTGAGAACAGACATTAAACCATTGAGCAAGGACAATATTTTATCTGTAGGGCTCCGAGTTATAAAGCATGTAAATATATTTATAACTCAAAATGGTGTTTGTACATTCTGGACACTTCGTCGTAAAGTTATCATAAAATTATTTGTTTAGTAAAGTCATTGTGCTTTGTCACTAGTTGGAATATCTTGGACATGAACTACATAGTAACCAGATAGGCGAAACGTTAGGTTTAACGACGCTAAACTGTGTAATATAGATATAATATTGAAAAGGAAAAGCAGCATTCAAGGACGACAGTCAACCACAAGCACACACAGAAACAATGAACAAATTTAAAGATGAATACAAGGCCAAATAAGACATCACAAACACAAAAGGGCTGATAATAGAGCTATCGCCTTGGAATGTTCAGTGACAAAAAAGGCCGCTGGGGGTTTAAACCAGGTTCTAGTGTGCACCAAACCTCACACTTGCCCTACTGTCATCCCAATAAAACGGGACAGCGTAAATAAAGAAATCCCCGCCATGAACTATTCTCTAACCAACAAGGCAGCATTAGTAGGCAATATAAGTAAGCTGTTCATCTCTTCCAACAATTGCTTCCCAGTGTGTATCTTAATATTTATTTAATGTTATATCAACGATATGCTCCATACACTTTTGGTCGGAAAAAGTAACCTAAATATTAATGTATTTATCATACGGATTATCAAAGTAGTGAACAATTCTCGAAAAGACCATGCCTCTAGAAAAATGATCCACGGGTATCCGACATAACTGACCAAAGAATACCATTTATTTCCTATCAATTTCACATATAAGAAGTTTAGCACCAATTGAGCTTAATCTTATGTCGGCTCTAGACCGCTTTGGGATACACTGCATATATTTGATTCAAAATCTATGCGCTTTTTCTAATTCTGCTTGTTAGTGTGTTAGGGCACACCAAAGTTCATATCCGTAAAGGGCTTTCGGAAGTACAATTGATTTGTATATTTAAATAGACATTGTTGGGTGAAGTCCGTCTTCATGAATACCAGAATTTACAAGATTGAGAAACGTACCCATATGCTTGTTACAGGTGTTTTTAACGCTTGTTTTGAGAGACATATACTTCTTGATTTCAATGCCAAGATGAGTATACGTGTCAGTCTCTAACACGCGATTAGGTCCAAGATTCCAAGAACGGTTACTATTCACAAACTCGTGTTTCGTTTCATTAAATACAATTATGCCACATTTGCTTGGATTATAGTCAAATCGCAACGTGCCCTCGGTTTCGATATTTTTCTAGTCTCGAACACCATGTTTTAATCTCGCACAATACAAACACACTAGAATTTTTTTTATTTCAAATCTAAAATCTACTTTCTGCGGCTTTCACTTAGGTATGCAATTTTTTCGAAATATTGAACATAATACAAGCACATTATTACAACTTACATTTTAATACCCATCTCTCAACATCAAACAAAGAAAGTATGCAGCTTTATCCTGTTTTTGACGATTTAAATCTGCGTTTGGAACATAGCGTCGCTGCAGTTTGCGGAAACTAAATACGTTCCCATATGCCACCAGTGACCTGTCAGTTAATATCTAAATATCTACGGACAGGCTGTGGACCCTATGATGACGTCTACCTACATGTAAATCCCAAAAGGACGCTGATGTTTGATGATTGTCTGCAAGCTGGTCTTGTCGTGCCCTCAATGGTTTATTCTCTTGTTGCTCTGGCTTCTGACAAGTCACTGAGTACCTTCTTTGAGGATTTGAGAATCAGTACTGTTATTCATTCGATCTTTGGAGATCGCTGAGCCCGATAATTACATTTAGTGATCGGTGGTACATTTTCAATTTATTTTATTTTCTTACTTAATTTTCGATTCGGTGGTTCCACTACTCCGGCCGATAAAAGTCTCTGGGTATTGTTTAACCACTCATAGGATATGTTGTCTGCTTTTTAATTTAGTCTTTTGACTGTTACTTGTGATATGCAGGCTTCATAACCGCTGCTGCCAACTAAATTCCTTTTTGTTTATTTTTCTCTTCAAGGCATACTATTTTATTAGATCCTGGGACCATACTCCGCTGGATATATGGGATGACATAAAGATACACATATTGCTATTTCCACCGACATATGCTTGCCATCTTCGGGATGGTTAAAATTCGGTACTGTTGATTTTTATGAATATTGAGTTCTGCTCAACCCGGGGCAAGAGGGCGTGAGCGGTAGCTAGCATATTTCACTACCGCTCATGAACAGTCTCAATCAAACCGAGACTGCAATATTTCGTATGTGTCGTGCTCGACCGTTTTCAAAGGTCCATTATCGTACTCCTTTTTCTAGGCTATTATTTTGTATTTATATATACACGAGCATCTTTGTTTTTTACTTGTGTTGCCTATTAATGCTGCCTTGTTGGTTAGAGAATAGTTCATGGTGGGGATTTATTTTGTTTACAATGTCCCGTTTTATTTGGTTGACAGTAGGGTAAGTGTGAGGTTTGGTACACCCTAGAACCTGGTTTAAACGCTCAGCGGCCTTTTTAACAATTGACCGTTCCAAGCCGGTAGCCCTATAGTAAACCCTTTTGTGTTTGTGATGTCATTTGGCCTTTTATTCATCTTTAAATTTGTTCATTGTTTCTGTCTGTGTTTGTGGTTGACTGTCGTCCTTGAATGCTGCTTTTCCTTTTCGATATTTATATCTTTATTTACAACGCAAATATGATTACAAACACATTCAGTAAAAAAGCACATCACAAACATAGAAGGGTTGCACCTTACATTAACTCTCATGAACAGACTCAATAAATCCGAGTCTCTCACTTGTATCTCTTGTTTGTGTTTGTTGCTTCAACATGTTCAAAGGGATCCCTTTTTCGGTACGTATTTACAACAGGGGTACCGCTTTGGAACACTCGGTGCAAAAGGGATCACCGGGGAGTTTAAAACGGTTGAAGGGTGCACCAACCCTCACTCTTACCATGTCATTATCCCTAAACAACAGGACGGTGTAGATAAAAATAATCCCCGCCGAATTAACCCCTTACATTTGAGAAAGCGTAGATAGGTGTAAGAAGAAATAATACAGAAATGTGCATGTATACAATACAATACAAAAAATAAGTTAACCTAAGAAGCTAATATCATATGTACTCGATGACTTGTTTGAAGTCAGAGCATCAAGGGAAAAACCGTTACGTTTTAACCGAATGAAGGACATACATCAAACGGTTCCCGCCTTAAAGGATTTCGGAACACGTTGTCAAAGTGTCCACCGCCCGTCCGGTCGTTGCAAAATCAAACAGGAAAGCATAATTGCAAACTGTAAAAGGGTCTACAACTACGCATTTAGTGCATCGCATAATACTTCGGTCGTAACCTCTGTTTATAAATTTTCTAATATTTTAATAAATAACTCATGGAAATTATCACGACCGATAATCTTCCTAAGTTTGTAAATCACATCTCCATAAAAGACGGATTGTGATGAACCTGTCGCAGAAATGTTTTAAGATTGCTATTATATTTGTCGAGTAGATCAGTGTTACGATAATAAAACTTAGAAAAAGTCATATGTAACTTCTGATAACGGTAACTCTGTTGGAGGAGTTTTTCAGTAATGTTAAAACATTGCTATGACGTCATTCTTTGTTGTTTCTGTACAGTATATAGCATATTGTACTACACACATATCTTACCTGTAACTGTCCAATATTTACCATGCAGCTGTCCATTATTTTTAAGAATGGACAGTAACTGTCCAATATCTTATAAAAATATTGGACAGTCCACTCTTAAAACAATGGACAGTTGTGTAAGAAATAGTAGATAGTTACAGGTACGAATAACAGCTACGAATAACTATGAGTGTAATAGGTCATAACATATCTTATCCGACATCAAAAAATGCTGGCCCCATTTGCGCTTGCACGTCTAACGACGCGACTTGTGATATTCAAAGTCTCGATCATCACTACCGTTTGTTTGCCAATTTTGTAAATTTAGTAAAAACAATATTGCCCGGCCGCTGACCTAAATGCGCGTTTCCTATTATTGCATCATGTATAAAAACTGAACTTGTCGCGATGTGAACGTAAATCGTATCGTTCTTGTTCCTTTCAAATGAATTAATTAAATAATAGTCACATATATTTTAACATGGATTTAATGTCAAGGTAACCGCACATTTTTCTCTGTTTCTTAATATTTATTTAAACATACATCATCGGACCGACATTCTTACCGGGGGTTGGGGTTGGGGTGTGGAGTTGGATGGTTGTTGGGGTGGGTGGGGGAGTGGAGGGTGGATGATGGCAGAGGGCAATTTGGCGTAGGATAAGACAGGATAAATTGATGGTCCATATACGTACTAAATACCTACGAGTACAACTAGTTTACATTTTGTTAGTTCAGTATATGCTACAGTTTCCATGTTAAATGTTACAGAATTTATGCAAACGATGCAAAGAGGAGTGCATAATTAATTCCGTAATACGATTACCATCATATTATTATTATTATCATCATTAGTTAACACATTATGACATAATATCAACAAATAAACTTCATATTTTCAATGCGGCCTTCTGTACATAAATTAACAAACATTTAGTGATTTTTAACAAATACACTAACAATAAAAGTTAACATTCGATCTTCGACAAACACTCAATTATATTTGAATATAGAAGAAATCATAATAGCCTAACATAATGTACATATATATATCAAAGCAAAATAAATAAAGAAATATTGACTTTAATATCATTCATATCAATGTGCATTTTGCAATAAAAAACTTTTATAATTATATTTAAATGACTGGATAGTAGGAAGAGAATGTATGTCGACCGGTATATTGTTCCCAACGTGTCGACCGAAGTCGCTAAATGTGTCTTTCATGTATTTAGTTTGCGGATTTTGTGTAACAAGATCATTTCGTGTAGCATATCGCAGATTATACCTATTATAACATGAGAATGTCAAAAGTTGTGGTATGTAATTAGGAGCTAGGTTGTTTATTGACATATATCAACACACCAGTATGATAATGACATCGGTTATGAAAAGAAAGCCACTGAAGTTCAATGAAATATCCTTAGAATTAGTTCGAAAAGATTTCTTTAATATTATTCTAGCTGCTCTTTTCTGAATTGTATGTATTTTATCGCATATTTGTTTGCCTTTACCCCATACAGTACAGCAATAATGAAATGTAAACATGATATAGGCATTATAAAACATAATTTTCTTATCATATGTTAAATAGTAAGATATACGTTTCAATAAGACAATTTAATAATTGAGTTTGGAACACATTTTGACTATTTGTACATTCCAAGACAAAGTTCTGTCAACATAAACTCCCAGGACCCTTTTAAATGCGACATTCTCTAGTTAATTTTAATATATCCACATGTTTTGAGCGTGTCTTTTGTTCCTAAGACCATGCATTTAGTTTTCGCTGGATGTAATGACATATTATTCAAAATACACCACTTATTTATAATTTATAGCGATCTTGAAGTCTATTTTGTACATCCAAAATGTTATAATCAGATTCGTATACTGTAGTATCATCTGCATAAATATCTTTATGTCCCGAGGTAGATGCGAATGCAATGCCATTAATGTACAATAGAAATAGCAATGGACCTAATCCCTGAGGAACACCTTTAAGTAACTTTAAGCATCTCGGATTTTAAAGTTTTTACCTTTATCAATTGTTTTCTATTCGAAGGATATGAATCAAATAATGTAATGGTATTCCCTGAAAACTGATAAAGTTTCAATTTGTGTACCAATAGTCTATGGTCTAAAAGATCGAATGCCTTTCTTAGATCAAGAAATACAGCTCCCATTAATTTACCTGAGTCTATATCCTTTAACCCTGTTTCTATTAACCGTGTCAGGGCAGTATGACATGAATGATATTGTCTGAAACCTGACTGGGTCTCGTGAATAACATAATACGTCTTGAAATAGAATAGTATTTGAGTGGCTATATGACGCTCAAATATTTTTGAAATTGATGGTAAGATTGAAATTGGACGATAATTATATGGGTCCTCTTTATTTCTATTTTCGTGTATAGTAATCACACATGCCTCCTTAAAAATATCAGGGAACACTCCAGTTTGTATGCTGTTATTTAATATTGAAGCTATGGAGGATGTTATGTAGGTCAGTGGCCGAGCAATATTGTTTTTACTAAATTGACAACATTGGCAAAAGAACGGTAGTGATGATCGAGACTTTGAATATCACAAGTCGCGTCGTTAGACGAGCAAGCGCAAATGAGGCCATCATTTTTTGTTGTCGGAGATATTTTATGACCAATTAAACTCATCGTTATTTGTAGCGGCAAACAATATTGTTCTTAAATATCGATACTTTTCTTAGTAGGTAAATGATTACTTGTAATATGTTTAAACATTCTGTTAGTATTCTATTCAAAACAAGTAGAATACTATTGCTCAATCCTTTCCCTAACCGTAATCGACAGTGTGTTGCGGAAATCAGGTGAAGCAGGCTGATATAAAACGTATACTAATTTTATCCAGGCGACGACATCAATCGCATGGTACCTTGGCAATTAATACGGTATCGGGAATTGTAATTGAAAACAAAATCCTATCATCGACGCAACCTCCGCGCTCCGGCTCATTGACTGTACCTTTTGCCGAAAATTGGCGATAAATCCGTGGTTCTCTGTTTTCTGATAAACCAGTTTAGTACCGAGTAATGATTACATGAAAGGCTTTTCATCTCCACTAAAACAACAGCTGACTTTCATAAATAAATAAGAATATGCACCGAAAAATTGCGATCTGTCGATGGAAACACACACACCATCTAATCTTATAAAAGACCTAGGCGTGTAATTGAACAATAATTTGTAATATGTTTGCAACTTAGACATACTTTGAACACATATAATTGGAATAGCATTCCCCGATTTTTGAAATAAACCGTTGGATTAATGATATTATGAAAAACAACGAGCTGAACTCACGTTTATTTTGTCATTTTAATCCTTGTCACTACCTCGGAAGTGTCATGACTCTCGTTTTCATATATCTCCAAAATGTGCTAGAGTCAATGTTTAGTACAATGCATGGACTGTGTGCACGGGCTTTTCGTGACTGTCCATTATTAATACAATAGAATGCATGTTTTAAGTCAGAGATAATCCTCAAACTGTCCAATCTTTCAGAGAAACACATAGTCTCGGCGCAAGCGCCTCGACCACATGTTTCTCTGAATTATTGGACAGTTTTCGGCTTATCTCCTTTACTTACCATTACGAAGGTTGAAGTCTTAACACGCCTACAAGCTCTGGCAAAACGAATTAACTGAGAAATATACACGAAATAAGAAACAGTATTGGGGATATCCTCATCTAAATGTGAAAATGCAAAATATCGAAATCAAAATCATCTCTCTTACCATAAATTGTACTCATTACTACTCCATTTGCAATAGAAAGATGTAAAGCAACACAGAATGAGCTTGACGATCCCAATGGACCATTAAATAATAACACTACTGATTTGTAGTCGGGGCGACATTTTACTGCCGCCACATAGCACTAAACAAACGCTAGTGTGAATGTCCATAAATACTGAAAAGGTGATACCTTGAAAGCAACAAACACAAACAAGAGAGAAAAGTAGCAGGCTCGGTTTTATTGATTCTGTTCATGGGAGGTACTTATAAGATGCAACAACTCTCACGCCTCCTAGCAACGGCTTAAAGAGATAAAAGAAGCAGGCTCGGTTTTATTGAATCTATTCAAGAAACGGAGTGACAGAATCCAAAACGTTAGCTTTACTGAGTTTTAGTTCTGGAGGATAAATTTTAGGGACCATGGAAGAAAAAGAAAGGATTATCTAAATTTAGTATAATATCATCCGGATAGCGTGAGGTCTTATTAAAAGCATCATTGACATTAGCTTGTGTATCCTGAGAAAGGCATAACATAAAGTCACGTTCGTAGCAATATAAAAAAAAGAGGTGCTCAGTTATTACCCATAGGAAAGCCAACAGTTTTCCTATAAACGATAGTTCCGAACCATACAAAAATGTTGCCTAATGAAAATGATAGTGATTCAAAAACTTGTTGACAAGTCCATAAAGTGTAGCCGTCGGGATCACTGTTGGTAAAACATGCCCTAGTGTTGGTACAAAGTTTTCAAAGGCTTTCTCACAATTCTTTTTCACATGCTCTTTATCTGCTGTGCGGCAAGATGTTACCAGTTTGGAGATATTAGTTGTGGTGCACGAGCTTTGCAATGAAGAGGGCTTTATAAGGCTGTTTGTTTAGTTGAGGGATTCAGTAAATTGTAGGGTGTTTATTATGATTCTCGTCCAGTTTGATCCCAAACTAGGAAATATGTGCGATATGTCAGTTTTCAATTTGTTGTTCCATTTGTAGATTTTGACTTCTGCTTTGGTCAAGAATTACAAGTAACACATTACAAAGGGCAATAATTTGAATAAGGATTGATTGTAGATCTCGGCACTTTCTCTCATTACTCGTTATCATTGTGTGAAGTTTCATTGCAGTCCCGTTAGTAGTTTCTGAGTCATGCTACGGACATGAATTAGAAGTATAATATTCCAAAGGGAAATAATTCTCTTTTGAATTAAGATAGAGTTATGAATGTGTGCTCCTAACTTCCTCTCATTGCCCATTATCAGCGTGTGAAGGGTCATTAAAGTCCCATGAATATTTTTTCAGTTATGCTCCTGACAAGGATTGTGAGTTATGCTCCGGACAAGGATTGTGAGTTATGCTCCGGACAAGGACTGTATAATTACAAAATGCAAAGTATACAATGACAAAATGCAAAAACTGTAATTTGAATGAAGAAATAGTTACGATTCTTGACTATGTACTTCCTCTCATTTCCCTCTATCATTCTGCGAAGTTTCAATGCAGTCGCAATAGTAGTTATGCTCCGGACAAGAATTCTATGTATAACATTACTAAGGGCAATAACTCTAAGTTACATGATGACAGAGTTACGGTGTTAGCACCTGCACTTCCACGCATCCACGCATTGACCTCTATCATAGTGTGAAGTTTCATTGTAGTCCCGTTAGTAGTTTTGAAGGAATTCTTCGGACAAACATTCTAAGTATATAGTTACGAAGGGCAATAACTCTAATTTGACAGAGTTACGGTTTTAACACGCTTCACTTTATCTCATTGCCTTCTATCCGTGTGTGAAGTTTCATTGTAGTCCCATCAGCAGTTTTGAAGTTATACTCCGGACAAAAAATATAAGTATAAAATTACAAAAGTCAATAATTCTAATTTAACTGATGACAGAAGGACGGAAGGACGGAAGGACGGACAAAGCGGTAACCATATGATCCCCCGAAAATTTCGGGGAGCATAATAATGAGAAAAGAGTGACCCCGCCAAAATGGTCATATAGAAACCACAGTACGAAAACGCGATGGCACCATAGGTCCGCACTGTACCTCAAACTAAGAGCACACTCAATATGCAATGAATAGGACAATACACAACATAAAGAGTGATGAAGGCAGGGTTATCGACTTGGAACGATCAGTAGGCAATATATATGGCTTTCTGGTTAGTGTGTGAACACAGCCTCACTAGTATTCTGTCTTTTGCGCCCAAATTGACAAGACATGTAAATAAACGGGCATCTCATCAAAAGGAACAGGTTGTATTATCCTGGTTGCGGAAGAGTTCTTGAATGACTTTTATATTTTAAGAGGAAATGAGAGTTACAAAAACGAAGTTGGCAAAGGTGTTGAGAAGTTAATGGTAATACCGTTCTGATGAAGAAGTGTTTTAGCTATACAAATGTAACGCATATCAAATTCCTCATATTGAAAAGAAGATCTTCAAAAAACGAATACGTTGAGAAACATATACTGCATTAAATGTTGCTACTGGATACATCTCTATCTCCGTCTAAGTGGGTATACTTAACAATGTCAAAATTCAATTAATATCTCTTGTTTTACAGCTTTCCAATCCTACTAATAGCTTCTACATTATTCAACATAGAGGTGTTAATCGAGATAAAGAAGACGCATGGTTAGCTCGTCTGTGTTAAAAGATATATAGTAACAACTACAGCAGAAATTTGTAAAATTTCAAGAATAAAAATGTATATGAAATCGTGAGAAGTTACATTTGCTTCTCTGTTTGGTGAAATACTCCCTTTTATAGCAATATGGCAATTAATATGCAACCAGTTATCATAGGTACACCATCGATTTGCCTATAAGTAGTATGAAATGTGACGAAAATGTTATCTAGTAAGAATGCAAGTGCTTCACACACTTCAGTCCAAATAGTGTAATTGTCTAAACTGCCGTTTATACAACAACCATTAGCAAATGCTAATAATCGTATTTTCCCTCTCACAAAATATTTTTGATTAAGCGCAATTATTAAAATAACCAAAGTATGAAAACTAGCTAACAAAATGAACTAACATTTAAAACTATGTAAACTAGTATGTTACCCTGGCCTACCCTATCAGTTTTTTAAGATATATTCTTTACATTTAAAAATGCAACATTTTTGATTTTCGATTATTTTAAGTCCGCTGTTTTTTTGTTTAAATCAAGATTGTATTTTAATCAGTAGACAAGTCTCTTTGTCCCAAAGGTTAACATAAGGCGATAAACAGCTGCATACTATTTGCTATTCTTCTTTCAGTTAAAATCCGTTTCACTTTAACATCAATAGCAATTCAAACAATAGCAAGTGTTAGTACTGTTATCAGAGCTGATATTTATAGATGCCAAGTGTAATAACTGTTATCAGGACTGTTATTCATAAATACAAAGTGTTAGATTTGTCATCAAAGCTGTTATTCATAAATACAAAGTGTTAGATTTGTCATCAAAGCTGTTATTCATAAATACCAAGTGTTAGAACTGTTATCAGAGTTGTCATTCATAAATACCAAGTGTTAGAACTGTTATCAGAACAGTTATTCGTAAATACCTAGTGTTAGAAACGTTAGTTATCAGAACTGTTATTCGTAAATACCAAGTGTTAGACCTGTTATCAGAACTGTTATTCATAAATACCAAGTGTTATAACTGTTGTTATCAGAGCCGTTATGCATACATATCAAGTGTTGGTTGACAGTTTTCTGTGAACGCTACATTTCCTGCTCGACTGATATACATATTTTAAGAGTGCGAATGCTTCAAAACAGATCAAAAGGTGTCATGTTTATCAAAGAAGATCAAAAGGTGTCATTTGTATCAAAGAAGATTAAAGAGTGTCATGGAAGTATGTTCAAAATTCATTAGAATACATTTTAGACAAAACATTGCCTAGGTAAGGTAAAGGACATATTGAGATATGAACGAACGCTCGTCTGATTTACCAAGTGTTGATAAACTGACTGCTGTGTTGACGTGATTTACAAACATCGGTAGATCCTTGGTCATGATCACGTTCATAAATCTTTATTAAACTTCTTAAAAGAGTATGAAAAGAGGTTATATCCCTATCATTTTGCAACACACTGTATGTTTAGTGGTTGAACCATTTACAAGTCGCCACTATGCTTTCCTCTTTGATTGTGCGAAAACGGGTCAGATTGTGCATTCTTGCTTTTCATTGTTGTCTCCAATCGGGTCTTGTCAAGGCATACATGGTTTATTCCCGTATTGCTCTGGCTTCTGTCAAGTCATTGCGTACCTGCTTGTCACTTTCTAAACCTGTATGTATATATTTATATGTACAAAATTATGTTTGTGTTATACTTATATTGCCTATTAATGATGCTTAGTTTGTTGGAGCGTATAGCCTGGCGGGGATTTCTTTATTTACGTTGTCCAGTTTTATAGAGGATGACAATAGGGTAAAAGTGAGCTTTGGTGCGCCCTAGAACCGGTTTAAACCCCCAGTGGCCTACTTTGCCACTGACCGTTCCTAGGCGGTAGCCCTATTGTCAACCCTTTTTGTGTTTGTGATGTCGTTTGCATTTATTATTGCTTTTGCCTTCTTGTTTGTCTGTTTGCGTGTTTGTTTCTGTGTTTTGTGGTTTACTGTCCTCCTTGAATGCTACTTTCCCTGTCCGATCTTTTTATATTTCTTATAAACTGATTTAAACCCCCCAGCGCCCTTTTTGCCACTGACCGTTCCCGTGCGCTAAACCTTATGTCAATCCTTGTATGTTTGTGATGTCACTTAACTTTGCCCCTTATTCCTTCTTGTTATTGTTGTTGTTTGTTTCTATGCGTGTTTGTATTGTTGACTGTGGTCCTTGAATGCCACATTTCTGTTCGACTTTCATATCTACTTTTGCATTGAAATATTAGCACAATCTATGATTCCTTTTACTCGTGAACAACAGACACTAGCATATACACTTACTTACCTTATAGTAGAGCAACAATGAACTGAAAAGATGCATATTTTAAGGGGGTACCCGGAACCGAGGTATAACAAGCACTGTTATACATCAAAATGTTCGGCTTTGTCTGAAGTTTTTGGGACTACCGGCATAAATTCTGAAATTTTCGTACTACAATTCAAGATGGCGTCCAAGATGGACGCTTTTTTTTAAACCTGATATAAAAATTAACAATGAATCTAGTGATTGTTTTTTCCTCAACACTCAGTAAATGGCAATAGTTTTTTCCTCAACACTCAGTAAATGGCAATAAAACTAATTGATTATTTCATAGGAAGTACAATAACTTTTAAAAAGGTTCACCTTTATAAAGACTATACAAAAGTTAGTGCTGGGGCAACAAACTCTCCAAGCGAAACATGGTTGATTGTTTAAACACAAACACATGTTATGTCACTATCTACCCGATTTGAAAAAAACAATATCCATATTGAAAAATGATGCTGACTGCAAATTCAAAGATGAGCTTTGAAACTGCTACATCTCGTATTCCCCAAAACACTCCCGCTTTGTTGAGTGAAAATCATTATATGGTCATTTGTGACGGTATTCAGAATTATGCCTTATAGTTTTAGCAGTAAAACATAAGAATGTCGGTTACGTTGAAGAGCTTTTCTCTAAGAAGAAACTGACATAATATTGCTATTGTATGCTCATTATGCAGAGTGCAGCACATGCAGTTATTACGAGTTCAAACACTTTAAAACTAAAATTAGTGTGCATACTTGTCATGATAGAAACCAGCTCATAAACTATTTAACAAACTCGCAGCTGAAAAAGAAATGTGTTTTTCACACTTTATACACAAAGCGACAAATGCAAATGTCAAAAGTGAAATTAATAGTCAGAGATACATCGCAGTACCAAGATTTAAAGGAAAAATGACTACTGTTTTTAATAATGACATATGAATAGAGATGAATAGAGATGGTTATGAACACGTTTTGAACATTACAACTACTATTAAACCCTTCTTTTAAGGAGTTATTTTACATTAAATGAATTATATAATGACTTGATGAGTATATTCGACTATTCTAAGAGCATATATGTTGTTTCTGCCATTGATAAGTTTTATGTAATGTAATTCTGTAGCGGAGCCATTTAAATCTAATATTAAAAGACACATTCTAGCAAAGCATATTCATAACTGAAGATCTTTGATATTTATGTTTCATTTCATTGTCCTAGGCTTACACTAATTAAAGTATAATAAAGTGTCTTTTGTACAAGTATAATGTTGTCTCAATACTAACATTATTATTGTTTGGCACTAATTTGACATATTGACTTAGACTTTGACAGCTACATTATAAAGGGTATTGTTTGTATAACGGTTTGTTTCGCATGCCACAGTCTTTTAAACAGCAGCTTACTGAATTGAGAAGGACCAAAAATGTCCCTCGAGCTGTTTTCATCGTTATATCCGATTAAAAGGGCAACCATGAAATATTATTGTCTTGTTCTTCCTTTTACATAGGGAAGTTCAAACTCGGACATATGCCCTCTCCGAGCAAACAGCATAAACGTTAGCATAATTATGTTTTTCTCTTACTCCCATAATGCATATAGATTTAAGCTTACCCTTTTTTCACTAGAACAGTTTGTTTAAATGTATTAAATGTTATACAAAACATAAGTTGTCCCAATACTAACTTGTTTATAGTCAACCATCATTTTTTGCATTAAATTTACCTTTTGATCTAGATTTTGACCCCTGAATTAGGAATGTTGATTTTTTATTTATTTATTTTACTTGTTATGGCAGAGTTAGTTTGATTTATTTAAGATAAAAAACCTTAACTTATTATTTTTTGAGAAGCTCACATTTTGCATAAATAAGAAATACTTGTAAGTTGGTACCATCGTGGCCGCCATCTTGAATATCTATGTATGTCCTCAATTTTGGTCAAATTTAAAATCATGTGTTTAAAGCACTCTTTCTTACAATTGTTTTGATGTATAACTGTTTGTGTTATACCGAAAATTATTGTCCCAGTACTAACTTTTGTAGAGTCAGTTGTCAATTGTTGCACTCATTAGACCTTTTGACCTAGATTTTGACCCCTAAACTATAAAAGGTGATTTTAGAATTGATATTAAAGTTTAACAAATGCCATTTTATATTTAAGCATATTTCTTTTAAATATAAAATACCTTGAATTATTATTTTTTGAACATGCACACATTTTTCGTAATTAATATATTCTTGTAATTTGGCGCCATCTTGGACGCCATCTTGGACGCCATCTTGGATATCTCTGGATGTTCTTGACTCAGGTCAAATTTAAAGTCATTTATTTAAAGCACTCTTTCTTGTAATTGTTGTGGTGTACAATAATGTGTGTTATACTAAAAATTGTTGTCCAAGTACTAACTTTTGTATAGACAGTTGTTATTTGTTGCACTAATTTGAATTTTTGACCTAGATTTTGACCTCAAATAATAAAAGTGCACATTTTTAAAATTGATTTTACTTTCTATGATATAATCAGTTAGTTTTATTACCATTTACTGAGTTTTGAGAGGGAAACAATCCCTACATTCATTGTTCATTTTTATATCAGGTTTTCTAAAAACAAGCCGCCATCTTGGACGCCATCTTGAATTGCGGAGTTAGTACCAAAAAGTTGAAATTATGAAGGTAATCCCAAAAACTTAAAACTAGCAGAACATTTTGATCTATGATAGTGCTTGTTATACCTCGGTTACGGGTACCATCCAAAACATACCTGAAGTTTGCTCTACAATTAAGATCTTAAGGAGGTTGGCTGGAAAAGGACGTAGTGATGAGATTTTTTTTAAATTCATATTTAAAGCTTCTTTGGTATAATTTAGATTCAAAATTATCCAAAAAAGGTCTAGGTCACCACACTTTTTTCCCCACTAGATGGCACTGAAGAAGGCACATATTTCTAACTACAAAATTTCACTAAAAAGAGGAAAAATGTAGTCATTAAAAAATTTCACAGTTGTTTTCATAACATTACGTTTATATTGAAAAAACAACAATTAACTTTCAATTGCATATATACATATCTTTCAAATCATACAAAAATAATTGTAATCCTCATTCGTCTTTTTACTTTAAAAAGCAAACATATATGGACCGTACCCCACCCACTTTTGTTTTTACCGAAAAATTAATTCAAGATAAAAAATTATGTTCTAATGATCAACTTTTTTTAAAACTTGTATATGTCAAGGTCCTATGACATTTCTTTCAAAACAAGTAAAAAAAAATATAGGTCACCAGGCTTCTTATGATTTTTTATTATAAATTCTTTAAATTACACCCATTTTGGAGTTATTTTGACATTTTCATGTAAAATACTGTACACACAATATTGACATGGGTATCGAAAATAAAATTATCTCAGTATCTACTTTTATATATGTATTCCACTACTGAAAAACAAAAATCTGATTTATTCTATAGCAAAAGGATAAATTCTACTCAGAGCTAACCATATCCCCTATTTTGTTGACAACAAAAAATGATCACAAATGACGGAACAAATATGAAAAAAACAATTTGCTTAAAGTTTGGTATGTTACCGTCTTAAATCCTACATTATATCCATATCTACTAGAATGGAAAAAATGAAATAATTCTGTTGTCAAATAAAACTGATTTAAAAAATAAATTGTTTAGACTTGAAGATGTCAAAACTTGCCCAGCCAACATCCTTAAGACAAACTATGCTGGGTGTTTAGATTATTAAATGATAAGGACAATGACTTGACAAATGAAAAATGTTTATTTCGTTAATTAAGGCCGCCAGCCCACGATACAAAATATGCATATTATATATGCGATACATATTAAAAGACTAAAGCGTATCAGAATTTGGAATGCGATGCTTTTATAACAAATCTTATCTTTAATAAAGTCTGCCATTGCTTTTCTCTAAATCATTTATATGTTATATTGTTTTATTGCAACAAAACTAATTATATACATGTTGAAAGATGTGCTGTAGTCTCTCTTTAAGAACAGGAAATGTCAGTGCAAAATGCAGTTCGTCTTCTAATGCATGTTAATCACACAAGGAACATCTTCTCCCTTTTAAATTTCTAATATTACCATGATTACGGGTAAGAAATATAAAGGAGGACAGTCAACTACAAAACCCAGAAACAAACACGCAAACAGACAAACAAGAAGGCAAAAGCAATAATAAATGCAAACGACATCACAAACACAAAAAGGGTTGACAATAGGGCTACCGCCTTGGAACGGTCAGTGGCAAAGTAGGCCACTGGGGGTAACTCGATGTTTAAAGGGAATGTAGACATACAGCCTAGCAATAGTTATTATCCCTCTCCAAAACTGGTTGGTGGTTATACTGTTTTGCCTTTGTCCGTCCGTTCGTTCGTTCGTCCGTCCGTTGTTCTTGATCATATTCTCAAAACAATTTCACGAATTACTTCATAAATTAAGTTGCTGAT
Organism: Cyrtodaria siliqua; assembly: GCA_037043455.1. NCBI lineage: Eukaryota > Metazoa > Mollusca > Bivalvia > Adapedonta > Hiatellidae > Cyrtodaria > Cyrtodaria siliqua. Next base: position 451,927 of record JAWPHD010000095.1, on the reverse strand, counting down.
TACTAAAGTCATACAAAAACAATTTCTCGTATTTGTTATCGCCTGCGACCACAAAAGAAACATAAAAAGATCGGACAGGGAAAGTAGCTTTCAAGGAGGACAGTAAACCACAAAACACAGAAACAAACACGCAAACAGATAAACAAGAAGGCAAAAGCAATAATAAATGCAAACGACATCACAAACACAAAAAGGGTTGACAATAGGGCTACCGCCTTGGAACGGTCAGTGGCAAAGTAGGCCACTGGGGGTTTAAACCGGTTCTAGGGTGCACCAAACCTCACACTTACCCTACTGTCATCTCATTTAAACAGGACAGTGTAAATAAAGAAATCTCCGCCATGATCTAATCTCTAACCAACAAGGCAGCATCAATAGGCAATATAAGTAAAACACAATATGCTCGTGTAAATATAATACAAAAAAACAATAGCCTAGAAAGCCACAATGAAGGTACTCAATGACTTTGCAGAAGCCAGAGCAGTAAGAGAATAAACCATTAAGGGCACGACAAGAAAGATCATGGACAAACATCAAACGCCACCGTCCCAATGGGCTTTAGGTAGGCGTCATCACAGGGTACAAGTTCAATATCACATAATTAGAAGTTTTCGTTTAGGCCTGCTTTTAGTAAAAGGTCAAAGTATTTTGCTAATGTTGTCAAAATGCAACTAGGCTTAATACTGATCATCCCTGCAAACTTTCATTAAAATCCGGCCAAATGAATCCCTTTCATCTTAACGAGGCAAAATACAGCATTTTAACTAAATCAAGGCCATAACTGTGGTATAAATAATTCAATTTGGCTGGTTTACGAACTTGACAAAGCTTTCATTGATATTAGCAGCATGGAAAAGTTTGGCAAAGATCGGATCAAAACTGAAAACACTATCATCTTAATGAGGTACAATACAATACAGCATTTTAACTAAATCAAAGGCCACTCCGGTGTAAATGATTTTATTTCGCTGGTTGTCAAACTTGTCCGATCTTTTGTTGATATTAAGTATCTTTGCAAGTTTGGTAAAGAGCAAATAATAAATGAAGGTGTAAGAGTGTTCACACGGCTGAATATGTCATTTTTTAGCAAATCAAGGGCCATAACTCCGGTGTTACTGATTCGATCTGGTTGGTTTTTAAACTTGTTTAAACTTTTAATGATATTAACAACCTGTGTAAGTGTGGTAAAGATCAAATAATAAATGAAGGTGCTAAAGTGTGTTCAAAAGGCTTAATTTGGCAGTTTTCAACAAAATAAGGACCATAACTCCGGTGAAACTTTTCCGATCGAGCTGGTTTTCAAACTTTTCCGACGACGGAAGATGTATGACGGACAGCTCGTCATCCCATAAGCTCTATATCTAAAACGGATATGGAGGACGCAATTTTGAGAACTATGACACAGCTCTAAAGTACCATTTATGGAATATTTATAAATATCTAAATTAACTGATTTATAGATGAATAAAATCAAAACGATGGTATGAAAAATAAGTATACTAATGTGTAATAATGCACTGTATGGACATGAAATATTCTGAATTCATTTGCAGTGATTTTTCTTTTGCATTAAATGCTATTTAACGACCTTCATATCAATTCAAGAGCATACAATATGTATTCGCAATGACTTTTTTACTTTTTACCAATCTCACAAAGCCTTGTTATATACTGCAATCTAAGTTTCTAGTAGCCTCAACAGAAACAACTTATATAAAGAGAGACTTTTCTTCAATTTAAATGGCCTTGGATGACAAATCATCAATATATATGCACATGCATAATCGTAAATAAACACAGTCATAGTTGCAAATATTTGAATTTAAGGAGACTGATTTGCATCATGCATTTGAAAAAGATTAATAAATATTCATTACGCTAGTTTAAAGGGAAGAATAATACATCGTAAATACATGTATAGAATCATATAGATAATAATATTTTGTGTTTTTATATAAAAGCTGTTGCTAACTTTGCTTGTTCTATGTTTATGATCAAATATTCAAATAAAATAGTTCCTATAAAAGCATTACAATATACATTCAATACCCATTCAACAGTGTTCCACACAATACTAAACCATCCCGTTTTAATTGAGTTTCCAGTTAATTAAGAGGTCTAGCATAAATATATATAGCATGTCTTTATGTAAGATTCTGTCATTGGATAAACCTTAATACGCATGTTGTCGTTTTCAAATGTTTACACGTGAATGAACCCTTGTTGCACGATAGTAATAAAACTCATTATCTCATTTAATAATATAATAAAACACGGCGGTAACTATAATATAGTATGAGGTTGACATTCTCCTAAGAGTTCGAATTTGGGTGAACTGTTCATCTCGACATACGTGTTAGCTCCACAACTGTGATATATAAAGACCCATTGATCAATGTTGAGAAGGAATTCATTCAAATTTAAAGCTGCCAATACTGTCGTCATTATTACTAACTGAGAGTCAGGTCACCGTAGTGCGGATTGAAGACAGTCGTCTGCCGGACAGTCTTCTGCTGGAAGGTGTGGGCACCTGTATTTTCTCGTAATCTGAAAAAAAGTGTTGTCCCATGATAAATGGTGCATATCACATGTATGCATTCGTAGAACATAAAAATATATAAGATATAATAAATATTTCACAATTGTCGTAAAAAAAGAATAGTCGTTAAATAAGCATCCATATATTCAAATACAGAAGGTAGTTATGCTGTTTGAAGAAGAATATCATATACATTAGATTTGAAGTATATAAAGCAGTTGATATCCACAGGTTCCACATACGCATGAACATGAAACTTGTAAGCACATTCGTAATTGACCGATAAAGAAAAATTATGCGTTTTTTAATATCCATATTTGTGTAGCAACCCTTGCATATTTTTTAAACGAATTATGTTCTGAGAACATTTAATGGAAACTACTTCCTTTGTTACTAAGACAAGTCTCTGTACAATATAAAAGAATGTCTAAAATAAAAATATTTGTTGCTAAATCTTGCATTTTGAAATACATATTCTTATCAACAGATTTATGTAACGAAACACCCTTTCAGAAAGAAGGCAACCTTATGCAACTGTTTTAAAAACAAGAGGGTCAAAATTGCACTGAAACGCTCACCTGATGATCTTTGCAAAGATAAAAAATATTATCAAACAGTTAGCTTAAATTTTCATAACATAATTAGTTCGCGTAGTCAATGCATGCCACCGCAAATTGCCAAGACAGCCTTAACTTGTTCAGACACAGTACACATATATATATTTATATGGTTGGGATCTCAACGGTTTCCAAGTTATGACCCAATGGCTATATCCCCAGGAGTGGGGATGGTCCCCTGGGTCAATGCTGGTTAGTCGGTTGTATCCAACTGTTCATGCCCAGTAGGTGTATATATGATTATCTGGTAGTGATCCAAGTTACGACCAAGGGCTGGGGTCGAACCCCACATCGATACTGGTTTCATGGTTGTATCCGTCTGTTCATGCCCACTAAGTGTTACATATATGGTAATATGGTGGGGATCCCATCGGTTTCCATGTTATGACCCAAGGGCAATGTCCTCACGAGTAGAGCCAATGCCGGTTGATTGCATAAGTGTGTTCAAACCCATTAAGATAGGGTGGGGATCTCAACGGTTTCCTAGTTATGACCCAGGGACTATGTCCCCAGGACACTGGGGGCCAAATCTGTGTGGATGGTTATATCCGTCTGATCATACGTAGTAAGAGTATATATAGTTTAGGGTGGGGATTTCAACATATTCCAAGCTATGATGCGGGGGACCCCTGAGTCGATGCTGGTGGAATGATTGTGTTCATCTGTTCATGCCCATTAAGTGAATATATTGTTATAGGGTGGGGATTTCAACGGTGTCCAAGTTATGATCCAGGGGCTATATCCCGATGGGCGCGGACGGACTCTAAGGCTAATGCTGGTTGGATGGTGGTAAACGTCTGTTCACGCTCAGTAAATGTATATGTGGTGGGAATCAACAATTTCCAAGTTATGATTCATGGGCTACATCCCAGGGGTTGGGACGGACACCTGAGCCGATGCTGGTTGGATGATTGTGTCCATCTGTTCATGCCCAGTATGTGTATACATAGTTATAGGGAGAGATATCAATAGTTTGTTAGTTATGAACCAGGGGCTAAGTCCTCGAAACGAACCCTGGGGAAAATGTTCGTTGATGGTTGTATCCGCCTGTTCATGCTCAGTAAATGTATAACTGTGGTTTCAGAAACAAACAGATAAGTAAAATATGTAACCCTGGGATGGGCCAAAGTTTTCGATTTGAACACACTTGATAGAGGATCATAAGCTTATGGTATGCATGCAACATATTAGACATCTAGCTAGTTTCGGAGAAGAAGATTTCTTAACGATTTTCCTTTATAACTCGATGTAAAATTTTGAAAATTGGGACAGTTAGCATTTGAACAACATGACTAAAAGACCATAACCTTATGCTGAATGCAATTTACATGAGCGATAAATATTTTGCGGTTTCAGAGAAGAAGATTTTATACTTGTTTTCCTATTACGTCTACGTAAAACTATGGGCCGGGATAAATTTGACCTCGGGATCACCATTTGAAAAAAACTTTGAAGAGGACCATAAGCTTATGCTACATACAATATATTAGATCGTTGTACTTATCAAAGTGTGTGCAAAACATACAAAATCTCCATGTACAAACTTTGGACCCCCGGGGTATTGTCATTTTTTACCCCGGGGACTTCATTTGAACAAATTCGATAGTTACTTGACAGGGGTTGGCGATCATTAATAAGAAAAACTGTCGAACTCTGTTCAGTGGTACTTAAGAAGAAGAGCCTTTTAAGGTTTCTACCTTGTATGGTTAAGGCGACCACCTTAGATGTCGAGTTTATCTAGTTTTAACAAATTTAAAAAACATAGACCTTAGAATCATCCATGTGAAGTTTTGTTAAAAATAGCCAAGCGGTTACTGAGGAGATGTCAGTCGAAGCAACTTTTGATGGACGGACAGACGAACGAACTGACATACGGATGGACAGACGGGCGGAAAGACGAACGACAGACGAAAAGTAATCACAATAGCTTACTCACGCCTTCGATTGAGGTGAGCTAATGAATGACAGCGAAGTTAAACATTGTGAAATCAAATGTTATTAGTCAACTTACCTTTTAATAACAACAACACTCACTACTATGATGAGTAGAATGAACACCAGGACTCCGGCAACAACGGCGACTATAGACAGTACTGGAAAAGGTTTCGCCTTTCTTCCTTCATGGTTTTCTTTAACAAGCAAGGGTTGGTTCTCAGAGGTAGAGGATGAATGCTTCATTCGATTGGTGACATGATCTAAAGACATTCTAGGGGTGGAAGTGGGAGTTATGAAAGAATAAGTTGTGATGGTACGATGAGTTGTGGTGGGGTTGGGGGTGGTAGGAGTGTTTGTAGTTGTAATTACAGTAGGAATTGTATTTGCGTTGCGAGTAGTAGGGTTGTTAGTGTTTTTTGTGGCAGAAGGCAAGGTGCGAGACTTAGTTTTTGTGGAAGCAGTAGTGGTTTGGGAAGCGATACTTGTGGTGGATGTAGTTGTAGTGGGTGTGGACATTTTTGTGGGTGTATTAGTGATGGTGAGATTAGTAGTTGGGATGGAAGTTGTTGTTTTGGTAATAATAGTAGAGGGAATTTCAGTGTTAATGGTAGTAGTGGCGGTGGTGTGAGTAGATGTAGGAGTTGTGGTTGAATTATAGGTGGTGGTGGGAGTAGAAGTGGTTTTGTGGGTAATAGTGGTAGAGGGTAAACTGGTTGTGGTGGGAATAGTTGTGAGTGTAGAACTGGTGGTGGGAGGATCAGTTGGTGAGGTGGCTGTAGAAAAGGTGGTGTTAGTAGTAATTTTGGTAGAGGGAGTGGTAATAGTGGGGGTAGTTGTGGTGATGTCAGAAATAGTCGTGATGGATGTAGAGGTGGTTGTGAAATTATAATTGGTGGTGGAAGTAGAAATGGCGGAGTTAGTTAAATTGGTAGAGGGAGTAGTGACGTTTTCAGAAGTAGTCTTGGTGGGTGTAGAAGTGGAGGTGAGAGTAGAAGTGGTGGTGTTAGTAATAATGGTAGAGGCAGTTGTGGGAATAGTAGCTGTAGTAGGGTTTGTAGTAGTTGGATTAAAAGTTATAATGGAAGAGGTAGTAGTGTTATTTGAAGTGGTAGAGGAAGTGGTAGAAATGGGACTGGAAGTTGTGGTGGCAGTAGTAATGGTTGATTGAGTAGTATAACTGACGGTAGTTGTAGAAGTAGGAATAGTTTTGATTGTATTATAAGAAGCAGTAGTAGACGGAGAGTTTGTTGTCGGATTACTAGTAGAAGACGTGTTAATGTCCGATGTATCGGAGCTAAGATTTATTTTAGAAGTTGTCGTTGTAACATAAGGGGTAGTGGCACTAAACGTCGTAGTTGTAATTGTGTTTGTCATAGTTGTTGCCGTCTCCACTAGAAATATAAGAACGTGTGTTATATTCTGAACTACAATTACGCAGACTTGTGTTCTAACACATCAGCATATTTAAGTCCAATTTGTTTTCAATCTCCGAAAGCGGGGATTCATGTTTTATTATTATTTACATGATTCCCGGTATGTCATACTATGCATGTCACAGAAAAAGGTATCGTTGGGTTAAAGAGCAAAGCATGTATTTGTTCTTGCTCTGTGAATTATGTAACCACTTGAGCCAGAGTACTGTAAAATTCCTTCCTTCATGACTATTCCACAGCAATTACTTTGAGAATACTGAGAGTTTTTCATACATTCATATTCTATTAATACTACAGCTGTTTTGCTATAGTTTGTAAATAAAAGATATACACATTATACAAGCTTGTATATCGTTGTATGTCTAAATATTTTTGTCGAACTGCTGGTATATTGTAAGCAAAATATTTGTATATAATGGAACGCTATTGTCATGTTATTGTCACATACCGTTTTCACACGTCTGCCCATCACTTCTAAGATTCACACCATCCTCACATGCGCACGTAAAACCAGAAGACGTTGGAAAACAAAATGTGCTGCACACACCGAGACCATCCCGCGGAAAGCAGGCGGTGGATTCTTTGTGGTAAAGGAAATATTTTGGATATAGAAAGGATAACCTTGAGTCAAATAACTACTATCATTGTTCAAACGTATATACAAAAACAAAAATACACAAACAACAGAACTATACACGTATAACAGTTATAAACAGGTTACGTTTTAAAATTACGTGCATCAATACCATAGTCCCAATTACCATGACGCCAGTTGTCAATCATTTATCCATTTCAACAAATCAAACCAATAGGATACCTCCAAACAAAACAATATAATAGCACGTGCAACTGCATTACAAAGCGTGTGTTACTGTTTTATACTATAAACTATTGTCAATATACTCCAAAATCAACAAAAAGCCAGAGATATCTAAGCACTGGCGTTATATTAATTGCCAAATACAAACTGTCAATCAACATACTGAAGAAAGAAAGCGCTTCACTTCATTAATGTTTTTCTTTCATAAAATAAGCTTTTTTTTCTGAACCGATGCAACGTATATTTCAGTTTCAGTTCTAAATGCAAAATATCAGTGTATACTCTTCATTGGAAAATTTATTATTGTCTTAGATATTAGATCATGGCGGGGATTTCTTTATTTACACTGTCCTGTTTTAATGGGATGACAGTATGGTAAGTGTGAGGTTTGGTGCACCCTAGAACCGGTTTAAACCCCCAGTGGCCTACTTTGCCACTGACCGTTCCAAGGCGGTAGCCCTATTGTCAACCCTTTTTGTGTTTGTGATGTCGTTTGCATTTATTATTGCTTTTGCCTTCTTGTTTGTCTGTTTGCGTGTTTGTTTCTGTGTTTTGTGGTTTACTGTCCTCCTTGAATGCTACTTTCCCTGTCCGATCTTTTTATATTTCTTTAAGTTGTATATGCACTTGAGCAGTACTCATCAGGTATTAAATATTTAGCATTATGAACTAGATGAAGAACTTGTACATGCGTTTCTTGATTGACTGTGTTCTATAAGTGTTACATTTCCTGTTTGACTTCTATGCCTACTTGTATATCTTCTACTTTTAGTTTGCAAAAACATTAATATGCTCTAAGTGGCAAACGAGAGAACTGTAACGATCTGTTTTACAATCCTGTTAATCGAATTGACATATACGCATAGAAAGTAGGTATAAAATTGTCAATAGGGCTACCGCCTCGGAACGGTCAGAGGCAAAAAGTCCGCTCCGTTCTAAGGTACACCGAACTTCACTCTTACCCTAATGGCTATTCGGATAAAACAAGGGACAGTGTACATAAGGAAATCTCCACCAGGTTAAATTCCCTAACAAATAAGGCAGCATTAATAAGCAATACGAGTATTACACATGATGATAACGTATGTATGAATATACAGTTACAACAACACAAAAACCTAGAAAGCCACAATGCAAGTACTCAATGGCTTGGCAGAGGCCAGAGGTATAAGATAACACACATATAAATATATCATATAAAGTCGAACAGGAAATGTTGAATTCAAGTACCACAACTAACCATATTACGTTGTCCGACAAGTCCAATATATAAGGCAACAAACAAAAGCTACCGTCCTTGTGAGGATTTATCTAAACCATAATAGAGAGTTCACTAGCATATGGTCACGGTTCGTATCGAATTCATAATTGATATAAAACACTTACTGGTTGACCAATCTCTGTTGAGCTGTATGCAGCCAAGGCGTCCAGTTCGTCCGAGCTCTGCATTTGACGTAAAGTTATTTATTTCGGTTTGAATGTTTTTGTGTAGCTCTGTTATGTACCTGAAAAACGGGTACAATTCATATGTTATTCAATCTAACATTTTAACAGTAATTTGAAACACTTCAAACATTAAAGTAGTTCTTTTATCATCAAATTTGGGAAGGCATCATTTATATGATGTATAAAACTTATTTGAAGCCAAATCGAAGAATGAGACAAAAAATATGTTTAGTTTCGAATGTTTTATAAAACGTGTATTAATGAAACTTGGTGAATAATGAAGTTGTAATACCCCAACATATCAATTCAAATCAGGTCAATAGCCTAACCTAAGCCCAACTGCATATTAAGTCACGGTAATGATAATGAGAGATCGTAAAGAATAATCTTCCCTATAGGTGTACCGAAGTAAAACAAATCACAATATTTTTTAAACTTTCTAGTTAGCAATTTTTCAAAATTAAGTTCAAACTAAGATTCAAATACATATTCTTAGTCATGAGACTTTCCTATCTAGAAAACTGCTGAGAATAGTAGGGGTCAAGAAAAGAATATTATGATATTGTTTGACACCGTGAATAAACTGCATTCATTCGGCACCTCTTAAATGTGTTCTACTTTCACTTTCAAAACTTGATAAATAAAATCATCATATTACACTGCAATTGGTTCTTAGCTCTCACAAACAAGTCAATAAAGTCATTTCAGCCAGAAAAAAAAACAGGCCTTAAATACTCAAAAATGACTTTTATCACAAAATATTTTATAAAAAAGGGATTATATATTTGGGAACTCCTTTTGTCTACATCAGGCATTAATACCCGAGTGCTTTACTTCCTGTATGCCTATAAGAACCCATAATTGTGGGAGAATTTTAAAAGCCACTAATCTGGCAAAACGTAGAAGAAATATAAAAAGATCGGACAGGGAAAGTAGCATTCAAGGAGGACAGTAAACCACAAAATACAGAAACAAACACGCAAACAGACGAACAAGAAGGCAAAAGCAATAATAAATGCAAACGACATCACAAACACAAAACGGGTTGACAATAGGGCTACCGCCTTGGAACGGTCAGTGGCAAAGTAGGCCACTGGGGTTTAAACCGGTTCTAGGGTGCACCAAACCTCACACTTACCCTACTGTCATCCCATTAAAACAGGACAGTGTAAATAAAGAAATCCCCGCCATGATCTAATCTCTAACCAACAAGGCAGCATCAATAGCCGATATAAGTAAAACACAAATATGCTCGTGTAAATATAATACTAAAAAAAAAAAATAGCCTAGAAAGCCACAATGAAGGTACTCAATGACTTTGCAGAAGCCAGAGCAGTAAGAGAATAAACCATTAAGGGCACGACAAGAAAGATCATGGACAAACATCAAACGCCACCGTTCCAATGGGCTTTAGGTAGGCGTCATCATAGGGTCCACAGCCTGTCCGGTCATACGCATAAACAAATAATACATTTTGACGAATCGGTTGAGCATTGATGAATTTAAAAAATAGAGGCGTTTAAAAAAATATATTGCGCAGTCGACAGCGATGAAAAATCTGTAACAATTTTCACGCTTTATCTTTCTTTAACTGTTATATAAAATGACACTGAGCATATCTGTATTTGGTCTAATAATGATAAAATGCTTTAAAAAGTCAGCAAACATGAGGAAATCAAGATGTTTAGTTCCAAAAAGTGCTATATAAATGTGAAATATGCTAATTTTCTGGCCAACATGTGATTTACAAGGCAATTTGGTGACACTGTCACAAAATGTCACGGGTAGAGCGTACTGGTCGCACATAGCTCTTGTAAGTTATCGGTTACACCCAAATCTATTGTTCGAGTTGAAACAATTTCACAATATTCATGATCTATTCATGTAACACGTAAAAGCGTGCACATTTTAAGTGGCCACCAGAGAGGCCGTGTCATAAGTTTAGTTTTGTGCTAATGCATGTAAACGTATAGGTATATTTTCCTTAAACGGCAAAATTGTATAAGGGGCCTCTCGTGTAGATTCAATACTGTAGATTTAGCCACGTTTGTCACGGACTGAACGGGGGAAATAATGATTTGGGCGTAATGTTTGCTATAAAACCCATTGTCTTCTAGCTCTCGCCGGGATGATCAATAGTACTTTGTTGGAACAGAGATTGGACGGCAAAATTCATAGGCAACATGTGGTTAGTAGTTTTATTAAACTTTTATCGTACATTTGTATTCAGTGGGCGGCGCCATCTTGTTTGGCGGTTACGACATCCGGTTAGCATTGATGTTTCTCAAACATAAGTTTAGACTAGCATATGATTTTGAAGTTACTTTATTAGATGTAATTATTGTAATTGATCATTAATTGTAAAACAATATTAATTTGATAACAGTGGATAATAGGTGCATTAGGTAACGTTGGCGTATAACTCAGTGATTGTAATACACGATTGTTAACATTGCGTGCATGCATAACTCAGTGAGTGTAATATATGAGTAATTTGATCATGTTTATATTACATGTATTAGGGCATTGATTAACAGCGACGTACATAGCGTATACATGGCGTTGTAGAATATGTATACATTGCTACTCATCATTAGTACAGCTTACATATATTGATTGAATAATGATTTGTTTGGGTAATGATAATTATGCAAGATTGTTATGTTTGTCAACCGACATCTAAAACGTAAGTATAATTACAGGATATAAGCCATCCAGGGTTGGAGTAAGCCATCTAGGTTTGGATATCCAGGAGTGGAGCTAAGCTTCCACGATTAACGTTTACAAGCGGTGGAGACGGTCCCCGTACCTGCGCAGCCAGGTTTTACTAACGACAACCCCCGGGACACAAGGTGGGCCCGTTACCAATCCTCACTGGAGGAATATCACTCACAATCTCAGTGGAGATTAACTATCATTGCATCGCGTCATCAACCCTTACAGAAGGCATTTGATGACAATCATCCATTGAATTCGCGCATCATCATCTTCATGAGCTCTCGCGCATCACAGTTATCGCGCTAGATCAACATTGTTATAGCTTTAACAACACTTTAGTGTCTTAGACATTCAGTATTTATAACAATACTAAGAACGTCTTAAACGTTCAGGAGAACACTCTTTTCATAGTTCATTTGTGTATTCGCTTGTTTTTTTTTAGATAATTGTATATATATTAAACATATTTTAAAAGTTGCATTAAACTTATGTAAATGCATTCACCGTCATTGATTCTTTCCTGAGTTAGCCCAACCACTAAGGTCATCCTGTGACAGACACTACATGCATAAATAAACATCCCAATTACTCACACATGCAAGACTGGTACTAGCTTTGTGATTAAAATTTAAGTTTCTATGACTGGACAGCATACTTTGCCCACAGTACCCTCTGACATTTTCTCAGAATGTCCAATTTTAAAGAGTAAGGAGAAGGATTTGGTGGTGTCACACCTATACAACTATACTTTTGCAAATGATAATGCTGAATTATCATTGCAAATACAAATATCAACATTTAAACAACACACACGCCTAGTTTTATTGACAAATGTCTCTCCAGGTCATCATTTAAAAATGTGAAACTCCAAAGTACAGATTTCCGAGGCAAAAACAGATGCGAAAAAAGTCAAAACGCGCTTTAAAACACCGTGAAGCATTTTTGTCGGAGCTATAGCCATTCCAAAAGGTAAAATACTGTTTAGGTAAGAATACGAGAGAAAATGAAAATTCACATTCACGTTAGGGATTATATATTTTGGAACTCCGTTCGACTATACCAGGCATGAATACCGCAGTGATTTTACTTCCTGTATGCCTAAAATAGGACCCTATATATTATTTCCCAATTATGCATGTACTCGGAGTTTATCGTACGCATTCATACAAGTGTAGTTATCATCAGTGATCCCAAACAAGCGATAAAGAAACTTTCAAAAAACAGATGAACAATAGCCATATTCAGTCATCCTGAAATAGAAGTTTGCTTAAATAGTTATTGTCGTAACGACAATAGTATATATAATAAATCTTAATTTGTTTTTCAATTATTAATGGTGTAAAATGTCCACAACGAGGAGCAACAAATATGTTGTGCTTTTGGATCAAGTTGTAATGTTGTACAAGAACTAAAACTATATAAAGCATGGAGCAAACGTAAAAATACCTAAAATGCTATCCATAGATTTTGGCGTATTACGATTTATAACCCTACCTCGGTATTAAACCCCACTATATGGTAAAGAAAGACATTATAATCTTAGATCTTCAGTTTACATGGATACAGTCATATATTGCGTGGTCCCGCCAAAATTCTATTAAGCGATGGGAAAGCTTATATTTGCAGGATTTCATAACGCATGTTTCGACAATAAAACACGATAAAAAACAAAATGCGATAACCTGTTTAAAATTACCAATTATATGTTTTAATTTTACTCCGTTTTCGCTTCTTGGAAAAGGGTTTGGATGTGGTATGAAAGTTAATACTCGGACCAGGTAATGATTTAGGTTATTGTGATCGCAGTGTAACATAATGTCAAATAAAGTGCAAGCTTGTGATAAATATTAATAAAACATATAATAAACGTTATCATTTTTTATGTAAATTTAATTTTAAATAATAACACATTTATACAAAGAAATATAAACAGATCAGACAGGGGAATTAGCGTTCAATGAGAACAGTCTACCACAAAACACAGAAACAAACACGCAAACAGACAAACAAGAAGGCAAAAGTAATCATAAATGTAAACGAAATCACAGACACAAAAGGGTTGACAATAGGGCTACCGCCTTGGAACGGTCAGTGGCAAAAAAGGCCACCGGGGGATTACACCGATTCTAGAGTGCACCAAACCTCACACTTACCCTTCTGTCATCCTATTAAAACAGGACAGTGTAAATAAAGAAATCCCCGCAAAGATCTAATCTCTAACCAACAAAGCAGCATCAATAGGCAATACATATGCTCGTGTAAATATAATACAAAAAAACAATAGCTAGAACGCCACAATGAAGGTACTCAGTGACTTGGCAGAAGCCAGAGCAACAAGAGAATAAACTATTGAGGGCACGACAAGAAAGATCATAGACAAACATCAAACGCCACCGTCCCAATGTTTGGTCATCGTACAATTAAAGAGGAAAGCATAGTGGCGAACTGTAAAAGGGTTCCCACCAAGAATGCAGTACGTTGCAAAATGATAGGGTCATAACCTCTTTTGATAAACTTTTTAACAAGTTTAACAAAGATAGTATGAAAGTGATCATGACCAAGAATCTTACGAAGTTTATAAATCACATCACCATAGAAGTCAGGTTGCGATAGTCCTTGTCGCAGAAGAGTCCTTAAATTACTTTTATATTTGGAAAGAAGATCAGGTTATGATAATAGCATTTGGCAAAGGTTTTACGAAGTTTATGGTAACAGTAACCCTGATTACTAAGGATAATTGACTAAGGTAAATGGTCTTTATGTTTACTAATATTTTATTGCAGATATGCTACAATATATGTATTAAACATCACAATATACTATCAACATATGCAAATGGATTGAGCTACGAGTTACTCCAACATTAGTTACAGTTCCATCCACTGTGGTTGTAACATGTATGTGATATCGCTTTGAAATTGTTATAATACTGTTGAATATGAATTTGAAAAAGAAATAAAATAGCAAATATTTAACTATAAAAACAAATGAAAACAAATTAAAAAATATACTCGAATATAATCTATATTCTTACTGTTTGTTCCAAGCCGTGAAGTACAGAAAATCTCCAAGCAGTTCTATGTCCATTAGATGGGCTCCGATGTCTTTGTATATCTCCGTACACGTCCCCGTGTATGTACATCGCTGAATAGTGTTTAAGAAACCGTCGGTTATGTATAATCGCTTTTCTGGAAACGCATATATATTCACTTCAACAATCGAAGACATCAAGTATGTCAAAACATTACAAAGTATAGCTAAATACTTAAGGCTGAAGTGGCTACACAAATATTCTCATCTTAAGTATTCAATGTTATGTTTCAGCTGAAATTATTTTCATCTCATTTAATAATGTCAAGCGATATTCTATCAAAAGATTTTACGTAAACCATTAAATAGGCATATTATATACTTGCCTCCAGACAAAAATATGTATACCATACGAGTTATTTTCCGGAATATACTCAAGCAAGTCATTATTGAAGTTAACATTAATCAAAATATTACAAAGGAAAATGTCTTGTACAAACACGATGTGTAATTGTTTTGATCAGGAATGTCACATTGGAATGTGTTATCTGCTTCAAATAATACTCGTAACAAAATATTATGTTTTAATTTTTGGCGAGTGGGAATTTTGATTTAACCTGTAAGTGTACATAAAACTTGCATAAGCTTCATTTATAAAGGAGAAATTTGGAAATCGTCGAACACGATACATAGAAAAATATTGTAGTCTTGGTTTGTTCATGAATGGTAGGGAAAAGTGCATGCTACTGTTCACGCCCTCTAGCTCCGGTTTGAGCAAAGCTAAATATTTAAAATGCCAATAGTACATAAATTTGAGCCATCCCGAAGATGGTATGCATATGATTGTGAACAGGGAACCTTCAGTGTACCATTTTCACACCATTCCATGGCCAGCGACGTTACATCGAAGTCACAACCTGACTTCTATGGTGATGTGATTTACAAACTTTGTATGATCCTTGGTCATCATCACTTTCATACTATCTTTTTTGAACTTGTTAAAAGTTTTATCAAAACAGGTTATGACCCTATCATTTTGCAACGCACTGCATGCTTGGTGGTGGACTCATTTACAGTTCGCCACTATGCTTTCCTCTTTAATTGTGCAATGACCGGGCAGATTGTGGACCCTATGATGACGTCTACCTAGAGTCCAAAAGGACGATGACGTTTGATGTTTGTCTGCAATCTTGTCTTGTCGTGCCCTCAATGGTTTATTCTATTGTTGCTCATTGAGTACTTTCTTTGTGGCTTTCGATGCTATTGATTTTTTTTTGTACTTATATATACGCGAGCTTATTTGTGTTTTGCTTATATTGGATATTAACGTTGCTTTGTTGGTTAGAGAATAGTTCATGACGGAGATTTCTTTATTTACTCTGTTCCGTTTTATTGGGAGGCTGTCGTGCCCAGATCGCCCACTCCATTGAAGATTTTGGTATAAAAGGTGTCGTAGAGAACATGCGGACCCAAACTCGCTTTCTACTTGAAAAAAGTCAATTCTTAAAATTATAGATACACGTATTAAATTTTATAAAGCTAACCCCTCTTTACTTCCTCCGAGACCTATGTTTTCCTTTCGTAATTTAAAATCGGGAATTACGGAATTTCACTATAAATTTGTTTTAGTTCCTGCAGATAAAGCAGCTAATAATGTAATTATTGTTTGACGCCTACATTACGTCAATGTTTTATCTCTGGAACTCGGCAGCACCAATTCGTATACTCCAGTTAATTCATCTGCGGATGATGTTGTTTCCGCACATATCACTCGATGCACTACTTTCAAGGCTGGTGTAAACGATAAGCAAAATAAACTGCATACCATGTACTGGATTCCTAAATTACATACACATCCGTATAAGGCTCGCTTTATTTCTAATTCTAGTGCATGCACCACAACAAATATCTCCAAACTTTTAACTTCTTGTCTTACTGCCGTTAAAGATCATGTTAATCTATATTGTGATAAAACTTATGAAAACTCTGGGATTAATTTATTTTGGTCTATAACAAATTCAGGAGACGTTCTTAATAATATTTTCAATAAAGGTCAAGTTTCATCAATAAGAACTTATGACTTCTCTACACTATATACAACCTTACCACATCACCTTATTAAAGACAAGCCAATTTCTCTTATTCAAAAAATATTCGCTAGAGAAAATACTACATTTTTGGCAAATAATAATATTAAAGCGTTATTTACTAACGGCAGTTTAGACAATTATACTCTGTGGACTTGCTATGAAGTTTGTGAAGCACTTGACTGTCCTCCTTGAATGGTACTTTCCCTGTCCGATCTTTTTGTATTTCTTCCTATTAGATAATATTTTCGTCAGGTATGGTACCACCGTTTATAGACAAATTGTTGGTATCCCTATGGGTACGAACTGTGCACCACTTGTCGCAGATTTGTTTTTATTTGCTATGAGAGAGATTTCATGTTGAGTCTTTCACCAGATACCCAGTCAGATGTTATTGAAGCTTTTAATGACACCTCTCTATATCTGGATGACATACTGAATGTTGACAGCATTGACAGAACTTCAGCTTAATAAAGCTAATATATCTGATAATAACGCTTCTTTTTTGACTTAGATCTCTCGATTAAAAATGGTGAAATAATTAGCAAAATCTATGACAAGAGAGATGATTTTAATTTTGACATTGTTAATTACATCCACTTGGATGGGGATGTTCCCCGAGCAACTTTTTATCGGGTGTATGTGTCTCAACTTATTCGTTTTTCAAGAGCTTGTACTCGAGTTGAGGACTTTAATATTCATAATCTTTGTATAACTAAAAAGCTACTCAATCAGGGTTACCGTTACCATAAACTTCGTAAAACCTTTGCAAAATGTTATAATTGTAAACCTGATCTTCTTTTCAAATATAAAAGTAATTTAAGGACTCTTCTGCGACAAGGACTATCACAACCTGACTTCTATGGTGATGTGATTTATAAACTTCGTAAGATTCTTGGTCATGATCACTTTCATACTATCTTTGTTAAACTTGTTAAAAAGACTAATAAAAGAGGTTATGAACCTATCAATTTGCAACGTACTGCATGATTGGTGGTGGACCCTTTTAAAGTTCGCCATTATGCTATCCTCTTTAATTGTACGATGTGTACCATATGATGACGCCTAGCTAAAGCCCATTGGGAAGGTGGCGTTTGATGCTTGTCTATGATCTTTCTTGTCGTGCCCTTAATGGTTTATTCTCTTGTTGTTCTGGCTTCTGCCAAGTCATTGCGTACCTTCATTGTGGCTTTCTAGGCTATAGTGTTTTTTTATTTATTATATTTACAGGAGCATGTTTGTGTTTTACTTATATTGCCTATTGATGCTGCCTTGTTGGTTAGAGATTAGATCATTGCGGGGATTTCTTTATTTGCACTGTCCTGTTTTAATAGGATGACAGTAGGGTAAGTGTGAGGTTTGATGCACCCTAGAACCGGTTTAAACCCCCAGTGGCCTACTTTGCCACTGACCGTTCCAAGGCGGTAGCCCTATTGTCAACCCTTTTCTGTTTGTGATGTCGTTTGCTTTTATTATTACTTTTGCCTTCTTGTTTGTCTGTTTACATGTTTGTTTCTGTGTTTTGTGGTTGGCTGTCATCCTTGAATGCTTCTTTCCCTGTCCGATCTTTTTATATTTCTTTTTGGTGCCCCTTAGAACATGGTTTAATAACCCAGTGGCATTTTTGCTACTGACCGTTAAAAGGCGGTATCCCTATTGTCATCCTGTTTATGTCTGTGATGTCGTTTCTTTCTTTTTATTCCTCTTTGTATTTATTGTTTCATTTCTGTGCGTGATTTTGGCTGACTGTGGTCCTTGAATGCTTCATTTCTAGTTCGACTTTGATATCTACGTGTAACGATTTTAATTTGTCATTGGATAATTTTGAAATAGTGTATTTTTCTATTAATATTTCAGCGAACGCTGATCGTAATAATCATTTTTACGAGTGCTTGTGTTTATCTTGAGCAATTTCTGACTCATATACAACACATCAATTTTAACGTTAGCATTACTGGTCAGGGTATTGATTTAGAACTCGATTTCTTTTATTTTAAAGTAGATTTATATGCATGTACCTCTATAATCAATAGCAATTCCATTAGGCCATTTGATATTGGTAGTTATAATAGTGGTGATAGACGATCCGTCCATGTTTGCCCTCCTAACAAAAGGTAAGACATCGTTGTGGTCTGTCCAAAACAATAAGCTGAAGTAGA
Source organism: Cyrtodaria siliqua (assembly GCA_037043455.1). NCBI lineage: Eukaryota > Metazoa > Mollusca > Bivalvia > Adapedonta > Hiatellidae > Cyrtodaria > Cyrtodaria siliqua. The sequence continues at coordinate 433,143 of JAWPHD010000095.1, read as the reverse complement.
AATACGTTTAAAACTCAAGTCAGATATAATGAAATTAAATTAACAATTAAAACCTTGTTAGAAGCAAAGTAAACTGATATGTATATGTTGCGTTCTTTTTAACCTACCATGATTAATTTGCTAAATGGTTTAAAAACGGGAATAATAACTGATAGTACAGGACCATTTTAAAACAATTTCGATCATTAGTTTATGGTAGTCAATGTATATGTAAAACATTTAATATTCGTCTAACCCATATTTTAAATTTCTTTTACGAGGGATTATGTGAACAGTAGAATCAGTCTGTGTGCTCATTTGTTTTCCCAAGTCCCGCGACTGTAAATGAGTTTGTACTAATACTGTTTTTAATGTTAAACCAAATGTAAAACGCATTGAACATGCATAAACATAGTATTATATTGCTTTTTTTACCGAAAATATCCTTTTAATTATTACTTTGTCATGAGCAGGTAATAAGCTAATACACATATCTCCAGATAAGCTGAGTATTTGACTATTTACTGCAAATCCCCTCCATTCTTAAAAGATAATTTCTCTAAACTCATCACTACTCTTAAATTTTAAATAACATGAGGTATTCATTTTGAAACCGATAAAGAAATGCTAATCGCAGGCAAAGTTTATCATGAGTTCTGTAATAAACAAGATAGTCTTACACGACTTATCTCCCTTAACGAAACATATAACGTTACAGATACTACGTTCGTGAGCTATACTAATATTGCTCTTAAAACCTTAAAACAGAACTTGATTAAAGATAACTGTAATATTGTCAATATTAATACTGTCATTCTCTTTTATGTAATTAATTAAAATTGTCAAGCACGACTCATTTGCCCACGACCTCAAGAATAGATAGAAAGAAAAAACATACCCATTCAATAATTTCTGATCACTTAAGTTTAACAATCTGTAATTTTTATATTGAATTGTCTAATAATAAAATGCTCAATATATTGTAAGTTGCATGGAGGGGCGTTCCTCCCCGACACGCATGCACCTATGACGGTGGGATTAAATGCATCACCAAATAGGTGAATAAATTAAAAGATATATTAAATGTACCCTTCTGCTGGATCAACGACAATATCACGTGGGCGTCCACCACCAGCTATCAGTATCTTGTGAGTCCCGTTTGGACCTATGACTCCAACTCCAGTTAAGCCAGATGATATTGTCGGTACCAGTGTGTAGAATATATTCCCACTTGTATGATCAATAGCAACTCGGTCAGGAATAGATCCATATAGAGCTGTAATTAATACATATTCAGATTAAATTAAAACTTGCATTTGCCACATACATTTTTCTAAGTGGGTAGTGTTTTTAATAATTGCATATAAAACATACTCTTGTACTAAATATACTGATGCGATATTTTAAAAGTAGAACATCACGTGTAATCAATGTACAGTTTAGTTGCGCTATGCTTGCAGTCAAGTTGACCAACAGCGCCCAAATGCAATGGTACCGTGGGGCCACTATACCGTAAACTAAGAGCAAATTAAATATAAAATGAAAATGGCAATACGCAACACAAGGAACAAAGAGGAACAAAGAGTGGTTAAAACAAGGTTACCGACTTGAAACGGTCAGTAAACTGTATAGACTACTGCTTAGCTTAAATTGGTTTTATTAGTTCACAACCTCGCTATTATCCAGTCTTCATCGCTTAAATTGTAAGTGTAAAAGAATGTACATCAAATCAATATAAATCTCTAACAATAAATTCCACATTCAGAGAAATTTGAAAACGATACACTTAAATGTTGTTGTAAATATATATGAAAATACATAATTGGAACATTTCAGGACGTATTTAGAATAATACCGAATAACCATGGCAGTTGCAACCACAGAGGAAGAAATATAGAAAGATCGGAGAGGGAAAGCAGCATTCAAGGAGGACAGTCAACCACAAATCACAGAAACAAACATGCAAACTGACAAACAAGAAGGCAAAAGCAACAATAAATGCAAACGACATCACAAACACAAAAGGGTTGACAATAGGGCTACCGCCTTGGAACGGTTAGTGACAAAGTAGGCCACTGGGAGTTTAAATCGGTTCTAGGGTGCACCAAACCTCACACTTACCTTACTGTCAACCCTTTAAAACAGGACCGTGTAAATAAAGAAATCCCCGCAATGATCTAATCTCTACCCAACAAGGCAGCATCAATAGGCAATATAAGTAAAACACAAATATTGTCGTGTAAATATAATACAAAAAAAAATAGCCTAGAAAGCCACGATGAGGGTACTCAATGACTTGGCAGAAGCCAGAGCAACAAGAGAATAACCAATGTAGGATAGGACTAATAAACGGAGGGATAAAACTATCTGTAAAAACTGTCAATCTAAAATGATTACATTTATGCTTCCTTTTTCTTTACCTGTATCACTGAGCATTCGGAATCCCGTGCCGGTAATCCCAATAATGTTTACACGCCCGCTGGTTGTTTCTCCCCAAACTACTTGTTTGGTTACGTGATTGTAAGCAACTGCAGTTGGAGATCCAGCTGAGTCACAATCTAAAGCATTGACGGCACCGGTTTTCAAGGATACTTGATATATTTTGTTATGCGTCCAGTCAACGGTTAGCAGAAAATTGTCATATATTGGTACTGGAAAGTATAAACGTAAAACTCCATATATATATGTAAGTGTAGTAATTAAAACGAACCGACTTAGGGGTTTCGGCATGGGAGAATATGTTCAATTAACACGTCTATAACCCAAGGATAATTTTTTAAAGACGACAAAACAAATGCTCACTGGCGCACACTGCATTCTGCAAATATGGAAGCAAGTTTATAAGTTGTCTGCCATTATTGTGTTTTAATCAACACTAGAACTGTGTACAAATTATAATAAATGCATTATATGATTTGCGGTGGTGGTAGTGTAATAAAGTCATGACATGTATACGTCACTAAAGTAATATACATGTATATGCAAATTAAGGGTTAATCATCGCTCGGTCATTTTCGTTCATTTAGACGTCCAATTGGAATTTTCTAGTCAATTTCCGTCACCACTGGAAATGCCGGATTTCGGAAATCGACGAGGCAATCCCGATTGTTCCGGTAACACAGAGAAGACTGAAGCAACCATCATAAGACAACCATAAATACATGTAGGCAGCCTCATTAATAAAGTTAGGTTAAGTGGCAATGTTTGAGTTGGAGAAAATAAAATATTGCATTTCTATGTTTGAAAGATTCGGATTTCTCAGTGAAAGAATGTTCATAATGTTCTTATGTATTAATGAATATAACTCCGAACACAAAAATAACTAACGGTGACGTTGAGTCATAGCGGTCAATAAAGCCAATAATTTCTGTTAAAGTCATACATAAATTGATTTAAAATGTATTAAATGGATTATATAACTGCATGGTTTGATTATAGGCAAATCCTTTCCTCGACGGTAGGCGTGTTTTGTTTTTCCACTCACACTCATACGCTCGTTGCGTGAAAAGGACCATACGCCTGCCATCTCGTGAAGGGTTTCCTTGTATTCGATCCTAGCAGTTACATAATATTTATATTTCAATTACGTGCCTTTTTAATATTAAATTTATTAAACTATTTTAATAAATTCAATATTAAACAGACACTCATGTAAGATCCTATTTATATAAGAGGCTGCTTCGAATCATGTGCCTTCCGTGCTATTTAAGAGGCTGTAACCTCCGATCTCAACTAAATACCATTTTGTTTGTTTGCTTTGCCCATTGTTTTCTCGTTTAGGGCAAAGGATTTTGTTTGAAACTCATACGCCGATGGCCATGGAATGGTATGGAAATACCAATATGAAGGCTCTATATGCATGCCATCTCAAATGCTCAAATGGTCGTACTAGTGACATTGTTAATATTGAGGTCTGCTCTACCCGGGGCTGAAGGGCGCTAAACGTAGCAAACATTTTTTCACTACCGTTCATGAACATTCATTTGAACATCTCATTCAAACCGTGACTGGGATATTTATCGTGTTCGACGATTTCCACAGTTCCCTTTTCATACTTTTTTCATGTTTGTTTTTTAAAACTGTGAATATCGTGGATAAATATGGTAACATATATATATGACTTTGCTTCTGTGACAAATCCACAAGAGAGAAAATATATGATATAATAATTATAATTGTTCACAAAAAAATAGAAAGTTGCGGTCTTATAGGACATTCTTGTTTGTAATGCATGCAGTAATAAATGCACCGAATCCATAGGTGTCATTACGCTTTGTAACCATGCTTTATTTGAAAATTGCAACTTTGGATTTTTAAATTGTCATTGTATTCTTTCTTTTTCGTTTAAAGAATTGCATGACTTTAACAATCAATTAATTACCTGATGAGCATGTTTCGTTGTTGTTGTCAAGCTGAAATCCGTATTCACATTTGCATATCCTGTCACTTCCTATCGGGAGACATATGTGCTCACAATCACCATTTAGTGTATGGCATGGACCTGTGTCAGTATTAATAAGTAGAATATGAAATAGGTTATTGCAGTATATTTGCTACAAGCAATAAAGAATTTCGAAATTATTACTACTGTTGACTTCTTATATGCTAGTATATATATACATATCATATTACTGTGCACTACTTGTCGAATATTTGTTTTTATTTTGCTATGAAAGAGATTTCATGTTGAGTCATTCACCAGATACCCAGGCAGATATTATTGAAGCCTTTAATGACACCTCTCGGTATCTGGATGACATATTGAACATTGACAACCCTTTCTTTCCAACTATGGTTAATAATATTTATCCTAAAGAACTTCAGCTTATCAAAGCTAATATATCTGATAATAACGCTTCTTTTCTTCATTTAGATCTCTCGATTGAAAATGGAGTAATAATTAGCAAAATCTATGACACGAGAGATGATTTTAATTTTGGCATTGTTAATTATCCCCACATGGATGGGGATGTTCCCCGCGCAACTTCTTATGGGTGTATGTGTCTCAACTTATTCGTTTTTCAAGAGCTTGTACTCGAGTTGAGGACTTAAATATTCGTAATCTTTGTATAACTAAAAAGCTACGCAATCAGGGTTACCGTTACCATAAACTTCGTAAAACCTTTGCAACATTGTATTATCGTAACCCTGATCTTCTTTTCAAATATAAAAGTAAGTTAAGGACTCCTCTGCGACAAGGACTATCACAACCTGACTTCTTTGGTGATGTGATTGATTTATAAACTTCGTAATATTCTTGGTCATCATCACTTTCATACTATCTTTGTTAAACTTGTTAAAAAGTTTATCAAAAGAGTTTATGACCCTATCATTTTGCAACGTACTGCTATTGTTTTTTATATTATATTTACACGAGCATATTTGTGTTTTACTTATATTGCCTATTGATGCTGCCTTGTTGGTAAGAGATTGGATCATGGCGGGGATTTCTTTATTTACACTGTCCTATTTTATTGAGATGACAGTAGGGTAAGTGTGAGTTTCAGTGCACCCTAGAACCGGTTTAAACCCCAAGTGGCCTACTTTGCCACTAAACGTTCCAAGGCGGTAGCCCTCTTGTCAACCATTTTGTGTTTGTGATGTCGTTTGCTTTTGTTGTTGCTTTTGCCTTCTTGTTTGTCTGTTTGCGTGTTTGTTTCTGTGTTTGGTGGTTGGCTGTCCTCCTTGAATGCTGCTTTCCCTCTCCGGTCTTTTTATATTTCTTGGTGGCGGACCCTTTTACAGTTCGCCACTATACTTCCTCTTTAATTGTCCGATGACCGGACAGGATGTGGACCCTATGATGAAGCCTACCTAAAGCCCATTGGGACGGTGGCGTTTGATGTTTGTCTATGATCTTTCTTGTCGTGCCCTTAATGGTTTATTCTCTTGTTGCTCTGGCTTCTGCCAAGTCATTGAATACCTTCATTGTGGCTTTCTAGACTATTGTTTTTTTGTATTATATTTACACGAGCATATTTGTGTTTTACTTATATTGCCTATTGATGCTGCCTTGTTGGTTAGAGATTAGATCATGGCGGGGATTTCTTTATTTACACAGTCCTGTTTTAATGAGATGACAGTAGGGTAGGTGTGAGGTTTGGTGCACCCTAGAACCGGTTTAAACCCCCAGTGGCCTACTTTGCCACTGACCGTTCCAAGGCGGTAGCCCTATTGTCAACCCTTTTGTGTTTGTTACGTCGTTTGCATTTATTATTCATTTTGCCTTCTTGTTTGTCTGTTTGCATGTTTGTTTCTGTGTTTTGTGGTTGACTGTCCACCTTGAATGCTACTTTCCCTGTCCGATCTTTTTATATTTCTTATTACTGACTTACAGTTTATTTGGGCACAACATAGTTCCATCATCAGAATAAACAGTTGCGTCCAATTTTCGTCCTGCAGACGTATTGAGGAATGTCTGTCTTCAGCTTCTGTAAAATATTGCCACTGACCGTTCCCCTGCGGCACAACTGTTGTTAAATATGTTATGTGTGTGATGTCTACCGTTCCCCTGCGGTACAACTGTTGTTAAATATGTTAAATATGTTATGTGTGTGATGTCGACCGTTCCCCTGCGGTACCACTGTTGTTAAATATGTTAGATGTGTGATATCTACCGTTCCCCTGCGGTACCACTGTTGTTAAATAAGTTATGTGTGTGATGTCGACCGTTCCCCTGCGGTACCACTGTTGTTAATTATGTTATGTGTGTGATGTCGACCGTTCCCCTGCGGTAAAACTGTTGTTAAATATGTTATGTGTGTGGTGTCGACCGTTCCCCCTGCGGTACCACTGTTGTTAAATATGTTATGTGTGTGGTGTCGACCGTTTAGTTGACTTAATTCTGATAATGCTGAATTTCCAGTCCTGTCTGTCCTAAGGAACTTCAACTCAACACAGCTAACATTTCTGGTACTGTCGTTTCGTTTCTTGATTTACATCTCTCTATTAAAAATGGCGAAATAATTAGTAAAATCTCTGACAAGAGAGATGATTTTAATTTTGATATTATTAATTATCCCCATTTAGATGTATTTGTTCCCAGAGCTACTTCTTATGGGGTCTATGTTTCTCAACTTATTTGTTCCTATAGAGCTTGTAGTCGTGTTAAGGATTTTAATATTCGTAATATGTGTATAACTAAATACTGCACCAGCAGGGCTACCCTTACCATGAATTTCGAAAAAATAAATAAAAATCTTATTATCATAACGCTAAATTACTTTAAATATTAATTTAAGATCTCTTCTGCGAAAAAGGACTATCACAACCTGACTTCTATGTATACTTTCATACACTCCTTATTAAACTTGTTAACAAGTTTATCAAAAGAGTTTATGACCATTTCATTTTGCAATGCACTGCATGTTTAGCGATTGACCAATTTACAGTTCGCCATTATGCTTTCCTCTTTGATTGTGCGATGACCGGACATATTGTAGACCCTGTGATGACGTTTACCTAAATCCCTATAGGACGGTAGCATTCGATGTTTGTCTTTAATCTTGTCTTGTTGTGCCCTTAACTGTTTGTTCTCTTGTTCCGTCAGCTTCCTCCAAGTCATTGAGTACTTATTTAGTGGCTTCCTAGGCTTCTGTTTTTTTATATTATATATACATGTTCATTTATGTGTTATACTTATAATAATGCGGCCTTTTTTGTAAGAGATAAAACCTGACCGGGATATCTTTATTTACACTGTCCTGCTTATTGGAATAACAATAGTGTAACAGTGAGATTTGGTGCGTCCTTTTTTGCCACCGTTCCAAGGCAGTAGCCCTTTTGTCAACTATTGTGTGTTTGGGATATCTTATCTTGCCTTGTATTCATCTTTATTTAAGTTGTTCTTTGTTTTTTGTGTGTTTGTGGTTGAATGTCCTCCATGAATGCTACTTTTCTTGTTCGATTTTTATATCTACTGTTTTTTGCAGCTACTTTTGAAGACAGTATTTTATATTTATACATACTGTTTATACTAGATTTATTCTAACAAACATTCACGATAATTACACAGTACCTTCATTTTAGGAATACACTATTTTCAGTGGCTTCATATGAGTATGTAATAACCGTGTCATATTCGTTGAACATAAAACGAAATTACAACATTAACCAAATATTTTAACAAGAATAATGATAGGGAGAGTGAAGATGTTACCCTCTTCTTCTGGTTGAAGTGCCGCATCGAGGATTTTGATGTTGCTAACATTGTCAACTTGACTCATGGTGAACTCTTGTTTCTTAGATGTTGGTTGTTTTGTGTCAATCGTCTCCAATTTTGTCGACGAGAATAGAGTTGTGGTTGAAACTAGATGATTCTTTATTAAAATGATGTCAATGTTACAAAATGTTACAATACGTTCTTTCCTCAAATTTTATCTACAAACACGTGTGTAAATTGTGCGATGCTTATGTGGTATGCCCTCGACCCAAAAATACTCTGACGACTTATAAAAGTTATTTTTCTTCCTTTTTTCTATCGAAGATATTCTAATAAACGGGGACCGTAAATGTGTCAAACAATACCATTGACTAATATAAATGCAAAACAATTCATTAATGATCACGCGATTTTCAATTTTACACAATATATATACATAGATAACAACATGTGTATTATATATATAAACAAGATGTGTATTATATATAGATAACAACATGTGTATTATATACAGATAACAACATGTGTATTATATATAGATAACATCATGTGTATTATATATATAACAACATGTGTATTATATATATAACAACATGTGTATTATATATAGACAGCAACATGTATATTATACATAGGTAACATCAAGTGTATTATATTTAGATAACAACATGTGTATTATACATAGATACAACATATGTATTGTATATAGATAACAACATGCGTATTATACATAGATAACAACATGTGTATTGTATAAAGATAAATGGGAAAGGTTTAATCTAATGTTGGTAGAACTTGTTACCCAACATATTTGTCATTATAATATTTCTATCGTATATATGTTTATATTTGTTCTGTATGTAAAATGTTGGCAATACAATATGTTTAAATCAATCAAAAATAAAAATAGAAATAACAACATGTGTATTATATATAGACAACAACATATGTATTATATATAGATAACAACATGTGTATTATATATAGATAACAATATTTGTATCATATATAGATAACAACATGTGTATTATAAGGCTGCATCCCGTAGCTAGACTTCAATAGCACCGAGGCAAATCCCCGCCCTCACACTACAGCAAAATTGCATTAATGTTATATATAACTTACTTACCTAAATAATCGACCAAAAACACCGAGACAAGTGCCTCGGTTCGCCTTATCCTGGCTACGATACTGGGCTGGACTAAAGAATATGTCCGACACCCATTTTTCTAATATGTTCATTATCCTCACTTTATGTATACCTCCACTAATTTTGGTATAGGAGTTAAAAGTTCATCATGTATTATTCAGACCTAGTTTACCTTATACACGGCTAGCAAATCAGGTGACGAGATCAGTCCTTGTCCAATCGTCGCAATACCTGACCCATCAAACTTACACTTCTTTATAACACCGCTGTCAGACCAATATATACTGAAATGTAAACATAACTCCGCTGTCAGACCAATATATACTGAAATGTAAACATAACACCGCTATCAGACCAATACATACTGAAATGTAAACATATTTTGATTATCCTCACTTAAAATGTGTACATATTACAGCACAGACTGTTAAATTAAATATATATGCGAGTAAAGCCATAAAACATACTTACTCGTTATTAGACCTGTCAATTGTAAATGTATTCGGAAGGTTCAGGTCTCTACTGTATACAACCGTTTTTCTCCCCGAACCATCCATGCTCGCTTTCTCAATTTGGTAACTCCATGGCCTACCAGATATCCATACCATCATACTGAAATAAAAAATACAACAATCAGATAGAGTCGGTATGATCAAGCAACCCAATGTCAACTACAACAAAAGCCTTCCTTCACGCGCTCATGGTAAAAACATTGTTGCTATCGACGCAGTTTTAACAAAATGGATGGGTCAGCGGCAGGAGGAACTCGCCGAACAATTTTTAGAACTAGATTGTCGGACAATGTTTCATAAGGGACAAAGATAATTTTGCGTATAAACCAGATTCTCAGAAATATTTTGGTAACTATTTCATTCATAGACAAGGCAAGTAAAAGGAAATGTAGGCATTGGAGGGGCCCTGATAATAGTACCGCTATGCTACCCTCTTCAATCATCTTCAGGGTAAATATTGAATAATAATAATAATAATAATAATAATAATAATAAGATAATGTTTTTGTTCTATATGCAGTAGCAGACTTTTGTGAAACATCTTTCAAATCGTTTGAAAATATATAATAATCAGTTTATGATATGGTATTTTTCCATTTCTAACGCTCTCGGGCAAATATCGGAGTCTAGGCTAGATATGAGGGAAGATATGAAATTAGCAAATAATAATCACAATCATGTGCTAACTAACTGCTGCTAATAAACATATTCAAGATAACCCCAATATCTTGAACCTGGTTAAAACTCCCAGCGGCTTTTTTTGCCACTGACCGTTCCAAGGCGGTAGCCTTATTTTTAAGCCTTATATGTTTGTGGTGGCATAGCTTGCCTTTTATTCAGCTTTGTAATTAATGTTTGGTTCTATGCGTGTTTTTGGTTGACTGTGGTCCTTGAATGCTACATTACCTGTGCGGCTTTTATATCTACATTTACCATGTTTACTGGAGTTTACATTACTTAGTGATAAAGTGAGTAGATGTATTTTAATATAAACTTCACCGTTCAAGGGGCAAAACAGTTACATCTCGTGGATGTATCAGATGTGAATGAATAATATGTATCTCGGAAAATGTTTGCTGAGAAACCATATTGATACTTCCATGTAAGTCGCCCATACTCCAGTATATATTCTTATTGGTCCAATCCAGACTCAACCCTGAAAATATATACATAAATATTGAAAATGGGATGCCTTGGAAGCAGTAAACACAAACAAAAAGCAAAATAGTATTTGACTGACAGGGCGAATCTATGCATTAGCGAGCAAACTGGAAACGTTCTCTACAAACTATTCCAGTTTGCTCGCTAATGATTTGACCAGCAAACGTTTAGACACAAAATATAAACTTAAGGCAACGTTATGTTACACACAGAGAGTAATTTTAAGTGTGGTAGATCAAATCACTGAAGCACCCTTTTAATTCTTTTGATAAAATGTTTGTGAAAACGCTAAAATGACACTAATATGGTTATGAAACTATCACATTAGTTTAAACTTATTTATTTTACATCGATTGTAATGAAAGCTTTCTGAACTTATATTTGTCACCCTCGAGATCTTCCTTGATAGAACCAGTAGTAAGAAAATGCAGATAAAGTGTATTGCTCAGGTACACAACACATATGGTCATGGTGGGGATCGAACCAACGACATTTCGATAATGGGTCCCTCGCTCTAACACTAGACAACGGCGCTCCACGAAATATTACATTGAAGGTTCCATGTCCACCATCATCTGCACACCATCTTCGGGATGACTCAAATTTTCAAACTATTGACATTTTAAATATTGAGTTTTGCTAACCCGGGACTAGAGGGCATGAACGGTAGCTAGCCTTTTTCCACCATATAAGTATATATTATACTATTGTCTCTATGTATATATTATAATATCGTATCTATGTATATATTATAATATCGCCTCTAAGCATGCTAAGTATATATTATAATATCGTCTCTATTTATATATTATAATATCGTCTCTATGTATATATTATAATATCGTCTCTATGTATATATTATAATATCGTCTCTATGTATATATTATAATATCGTCTCTATGTATATATTTTTAATATCGTCTCTATGTATATATTATAGTATTGTCTCTATGTATATATTATAACATGGTCTCTATGTATATATTATAATATTGTCTCCATGTATATATTATAACATGGTCTCTATGTATATCTTATTACATGGTCTCTATGTATATATTATAACATGGTCTCTATGTATTTATTATAACATGGTCTCAATGTATATATTATAATATTGTCTCTATGTATGTATTATAATATTGTCTCTATGTATATATTATGATATCGTCTTTATGTATATATTATAATATGGTCTCTATGTATATATTATAATATTGTCTCTATGTATATATTATAACATTGTCTCTATGTATATATTATAATAATAAGTGCATGCACCTGATATTGTTTCTGTTGTTGAGATTATTCTTTGAGATACGCGGTTAGATGCTATGTTTACTGCATAGATGCTGCAATCAGTGGCATAAATGACCTTTCTCTCCACCATGTCTGGAATAAGCAATAAGTAATACAATGTCAATATTTCATGTGCTCGTTTTCTCATGTCTATTTTAAAGATTATACTGTACAAATATATGAAAAGTAATTATACACGTATTAAAAAGAAGTTACATGTAAAAGTTATTGAAATTATTTACTATTCTAATACACCCGCACTATATAGCCTAGTTTAAAATATCTCGTTATATTGAACGATATATCATTGTAATTTTTGCATTGTTAGGAGAATAAACGTTGCGCATTGCGCATTGCGCAGTGTAACGTATGCAACGTTAGGAGAGAAAGCAAAGCAATGCGAAAGAGTTCAGATGTGTGCGTTATTTTCACATTTTAGGGGTATTAGAATAGAAATAGAACATCGTTTACGGTGAATTATCTATAATATACCACGGTTTGTCGTTCAATTGTAAACAATAATTTCACTCACCTTCGGGCTGGTGAAATTATTGTTTACAATTGAACTCCAAACCGTGATATATTAAACGATAATTCACAGTAAACGATGTTCTATTTCTTAAATAATATAGTAGTATACGTTTGTGTTTGGAAAAAAATTGTAAATTATGTTGTAAAACTTGTGGACCGACCCGATTAGATAACTTGTAAAACATACAAAAGAGTATATTAACCGGACCAGCTTTGAGTTACATGATGACCAAACGTGTTGTTTTTTGTCTCTTTCATTGTATTTTCAAGTCCTTGTTTGCAGTACAGTGCGGACCTACGATGTCATTGCGTTCGGACGCTGCGGTTTCTATAGGACCCTATATCTCATTTTTACATGTATAACGTGTCAAAAGACGAAATATACCTATATCGATGAGCGTGATGTTTATATTAGGTGCAGTGGAGAAGCAGCTGGCTATAACGCTGTCCATCGCAGTCAAGATGCGTATATCAAACAGGCAAATGGTGGTTGTGTTTGACAATACGACAGCACGGTAGAACAGACCACCACTTTCTATAAAAAATAAAAATAATAATAAAACATTTAGGTTGTGGTGATACAACATTCAACATATTTCTTTTTAATTTGCCATGCTGCATCTTATTTAGTGAAATATTGTATTTAGTGAAATGGAATGAAGTGAAATTGAAAATTTAAGTTTTATTTATCACACTACAACCCTTGTTAGTCGAGGCGGCCATTTCATATTATATTGTATTTACACATGTTCACTAGTGTATGCACAAATGTGTACTGTTGTATGAACACATGTGTTATACAACCTGGAAGAACTGCAGTTGGTTTGGCACACAAGGCATAAACTCTGAAACACTAAACTCATTTTGATAACTGAAACTATTTTGTGTATTACACGTTAATCCCGATCTAAGTGTCATAATATAACTATTTGCTAACAGGTTTAAATAAATAATTAGCATTATACAAATAAGTTTGTAATTGTTTAGAAATTGTTGTACAATGCCGTTTTTAAAGAGAGAAAACACGAACTCTTTGATACCCAACGTCGTTAACGACATGACGTTAAATTACGTTTTGGCGTTAAATACACGATTATATGGCGTCACTTGACGTCTTGGCGCTAACGCTTGTCTGGCGTCGTGGCGGTTATATGTTAATCTTATTGTTTTATACATTTGACCGTAAAATGTGTGTGTTAAAAAATCTCTTAAACTGGTCCCCACTCCATATTTAGAAAACTGGTATTGAATTGTTGTTATTGTGACTCAATAAAAGGCTAGTTAAAATTAAAATAATTCATAACTCGCATGGAATAGGAACCCGTTAATGTGTGTGTATTTATATTAATATAGTTTGGAATATAGGCACAACAAATCACATATTTATCCAATAACCGCCACGACGTCAGACAAACGTTAGCGCCAATATTCAAAACAACGTTATAAATATCATAATGTATCTATTGTTTAATTTTCTAAGAGCATTGGATATACATTATTATATTTATGAGAGGGCTAGCGTGGCGCAGTCGGTAGCGCGGCGGATTTGTAACCGTAGGCCCCGGGTTCAATCCTCCGTGGTGCCACTGAGTTCCGTCGGTGTGTTCTTGGGCAAGACACTTTCCCTTAGCCTCGTCCGTCGGATGGGGATGTAAACCAGGCGGTCCCGTGTATCGGTCTATCCTCCGAGCACGTTAAAGAACCATAGGAATCTATTCGATAATAAGAGTAGGGCAGGTTCCCGGATTCCTATGTATCCTTCCCCTCTCTCTGGGGCGGCTCTAAATAACCTATACTGTGTTGATGAGTCGTTAAACAACATTCAATTCAATTATATTTATGACGTTGTTTTGAAATTTTGTTCACGTTAATAATGTTAATGTTTAGAGATTTTACTTGAGCATGTAACACCATCGGATTTCAACTGGTACCCCTCTCTGCATAAACATTCTGCACCACGAGTACCACTGACACATATATCACTACAAGGGTCGCTGGCGCAATAGTCTGAAAATATTTATATGTGTAACATGTTACTAATCTGGAGATGCGGGATCAGTAAAAAATGAAACACAACGTAGATAGATAGCTAATTGAGGCGTTTAGTGCATCGTTTTGGTTCTCTATTATCTCTGATTTACTCTCAGCCTCTGAACGTTACAGTTGTTCGCACGCAATTTATTAATTTTGTTTCTGATAACCCATAATAGAAGTACATTTATGGTACAATATTGTTGTCCGCCGTTTGTTGTTGCACATAGTTGTAATTTTGACCGTTCCATCTACACTTTAACACAAGTATCGTGTTACCTGTTTTGTAATCGGAAATCCTAGCCAATCTGACATAGAATTATGTTTGTTTAAAAAAAACAATTCTATGTTTTCCCTTACAACATTTAATTCTATTTAATTGGTAAAGAAATATAAAAAGATCGGACAGGGAAAGTAGCATTCAAGGAGGACAGTCAACCACAATACACAGAACAAACACGCAAACCGATAAACAAGAATGCAGAAGTAATAATAAATGCAAACCACATCACAAAAACAAAAGGGTTGACAATAGGGCTACCGCCTTGGCACGGTCAATGGCAATTTAGGCCACTGGGGTAGACTCGAAGATGTACAGCTTGACGGCAGTAGCTGGCGTATCATTCGTCATTCTGGAACTTAAAGGATTCAGAGAAGGTGAAGCATCCACTTTTCTTGTATATCTTTTCACTATTCTCCTATCAAATTTCAAATTTCTCAATTATATTTAAAGTTTCATAACCCTCACTCTATCTTGGTATGCGGGGTGTTATTTTGAAGTATATATATAGTAAGTCACATGAAACAGATTTACGTGGATTGCATAAGGGTACTCAAAAACTGAATCCCTTGGTCTATAATAATAATATACTTGTTATCTGCAGAAGTTGTCAGAGGCCTAGATTTGCCATATTCTCGTATATTATATCTGTAAATGTTAAACAAAAAAAATCAAAACAAAATATAAGAAATCTGATTGTTTCTTTTAATTTGATAAAATGTATACATGCAATTACTTCAGAAAAAAATAGTCATATTAAAAAAACAATTACAATATACACAGCTATTAACACAATACTTGTTCTTACTTGTTCGTTGTGGCTGCGTTTCGGGGCTAGACATTGTGACGCTCGATATCTTTCCTGTGGCAGTTTGATAGAAAAGCAAATAATCTTCTCCGCTGTCTTTGTAATAAGTTTTCAATTTCCCATCGGAACTATCCACTACAGCTATTATATCCTAGGTAAAAAACATGTAGAATATCTACCGAGTGTTGTCTTTATATGACATGTTCGGAATTTTGATTTTGATTTGTTTACCTGCTTATATATTAACAGTTTTATATAGACAGTGCTGCAAAATACAACCGCTTCTTTTCTGTTATGGTAAACAAAATTTATCCTAAATCACTTAAACACAACAAAGCTAATATTTCTGATACTGTCGCTTCTCTTCTCGATTTACATATCTCTATTGAAAGTGGGAAAATAAAGCAAAAGATATATGACAAGCGAGATGATTTTACATTTGATATTGTTAATTATCCCTACTTAGTTTGGGATGTTCAAATCTGTATTAAATTTGTTAAAACATTATCAAAAGAGTTCATTACCCTATCATTTTGAAACGTACTGCATGTTAAGTGGTTGAACCATTTACCCATTTAACGGACGGTAGCTCTATTGTCAACCTATTTTTCTTTTTTTTTTCTGTTTGTGATGTCATATCTTGCCTTTTATTCATCTTTGTAAATGTTGTTTGTTTCTATGCGTGCTGTGGTCCTTGAATGCTGCATTTCCTGTTCTACTTGTATATCTACTTTTACTCGTTTTTATAGAGCTTGTAGTCGAGTTAAGGATTTTACTATTTGTAATCGTTGTATAATTCAAAAGCTACTCCATCTGGTCTGCCCTTACCATAAACTTCAAAAAGCCTTTGCAATTTGTTATTATCGTAACCCTGATCTATTTTTAAAATATAAAAGTAATTTAAGACCTCTTCTGCGACAAGCACTACCACAACATGAATTCCATGGTGACGTGATTTACAAACTTCGTAAGATCCTTTATTATTTCCATCCAATCGTTATTAAACTTGATAAAGTGTTTATTAATAGGGGTTATGACGCTATCCTTTTGCAACGCACTGTATGTTTAGTGGTTGACTCATTTACAGTTCGCCACCATGCTTATGCGGTGGCTGACAGATTATGGACCCTATGATGACGTCTAGCTACCTATATCCTCAAAGGACGGTAGCGTCTGATGTTTCTTTAAAATAAAATTCTTGTCATACCAGTAATGGTTGGTTATCTTGTTGCTCTGGCTTCAGTACTTGCATTGCTCACCTATGTGATATACTCTAATTGCCTATTAATGCTGCATTTTTTGTTAGAGAATATACCCTGGTGGGGATTTTTTTAAACAGTCCCGTTTTATTGGGATGACACAATGGTAAGAATCGGGTTTGTTGCTGCCTAGAACCTAGTTTAAACACTCAGTGGTCTTTTTGTCATTGACGTTCAAAGGTGGAAGCCCTGTTGTCAAGCCATTTGTGTTTGTGATTATGCATGCCCTGCTTCTTATTAACATTGAAAGTGTTGTTTGTTTTAATGCGTGTGTTTGATTGATTGTGTTCTGTGAAAGCTACATTTCCTGTTCTACTTATATACCTCCTTTGATCAAATGTATATTGATCAATACTTATCATTTGTGTATTGCTTTATTCATATATGTATCAAGTTTGTGTTTTTTATTCAAAGAAAACACTATGTCTGATAAAGTAAATACGTATTTAATTGGAAGTTGCATGTAAACATATTTAGTATTGTTTGAGTTCTAATCTTTTTTTTAATGCAATTTTAATGGGATTACACATTCGGGAACACTATCGTTAAAACTTGGGATTACAGACATAATGTCTAAAAACTGGCTATACCTTGAACACAGCCACGTCGTAAAATGTCGTATGTGAGCTTCGACGGATGACTTGTCTATCGCTTCCTTCAAAATCAGAGGATTCGATGGTGTCCCTCGTTGAATCAATCCAAATTATTCTTGATTTGTCTAGATCTATATCGATGCCGACGGGTGTGGCCAATCCATTCGAAATGAGCGTTTTTCGGCTTTTCCCTGTAAGGGAGGCTCGTTCGATTTTAGTTGTTTTTCCAACGTCGCTCCAAAATATATATCTGTTTGTTGAAAAGATAATGCACTTTTTTGTTTAAGTTTCGGTGTTGACATATACACGTAAATACACAGATTTAAGTTATTTTTTCGTATGATATTACATAGAGATTATTTAACTGCTGGGATCGATAATAGGGAAATCCTTCACGAGATGGTAGACGTGTGGTTCTTTTCACGAACGAGCCTAAGCGAGCGAGTGAAAATCAACACACGTCTACCAACGAGTGAAGGATTTCCATCTTATCGATCACAACAGTTAAATAATCTATCTATTACATCTTTAATCAGATTATGTATGATTTTAACCGGAATTATTAGCTTTATTTAGCGTTATCGGCGGATGACGTCGACGTCACCAACACGTTATTGACGTCATAATTCAACGTCGCAGTTAGTTATTTTTGTGTTCGTGGTTAGTTATTAATATTTAGCGATTATGAATATTCTTTCACTGAGAAATCCCAATCTTTCTGCTTTGTTCTCTGAATTGTGTTTGTTGCTCTCAAAGGATCACCTTTATCAGTATTTATTGACATGCACACTAGCGTTCGTTTAGTGCAGTGTGGCGGCTGTAAAAAGTCTCCCCGTGCTACGAATCGGTAGTGTTATTTTTTACTGGTCCTTTGGGACCAACGATCCCAATATAGGTGGCTTTAAAGTAGAATACCGCTTAAGCCGGTGCTAGGGGGCGTGAGAAGTGTTGCTTCTTTCATTACTTCTCATGAACAGACTCAATAAAACCGAGTCTGCTGCTTTATTCTCTGAATTGTGTTTGTTGCTCTCAAAGGATCACCTTTATCAGTATTTCACCCATAGAAATGTAATAAATTTAATTAAACCTAATTCTGTGAATAAAATATGCTTACAATAGTTAAGGACGATTAATTACCTATTAAACGTATTTACAATATAAAAAAACTACGATTTTAAACTTATTTAGGATACTCTTACCCATGTATTGAGTCAACTGCAAGTCCATATGGCCGCTCCAGATCGCCTGCAACAATAATTTTGTATTGCAACTGGTCTACATTCTCTAATTTCCCAGGCTGCATAACGATCCAGCGATATAGTGGATCAGTCCAGTAAACGTTGTGTGAGATCCAGTCTACAGCAATATTGATGTCGGATTTCGATACACCGGCATGCAACGTATGAATCGATAAACTGGACAAGGGTGTTCCCCAAGCAAAATTTGTGACTACATAGACTGAAGACGTGTAGAAATCGTATACGTATAATTGGCGGAGTAGATAATCGATGTCGCAGCTCATGAATTTCATGTTGAAGCTAGCGAAACTGACATGATATTCTTTGGAAACTGTAAGGTTGTAGGTGAGGTTGTATTTGAGATCATGCGGTGAACCGGGTACTGCTGCTATATGGTACAATCCACTGGATGACTGTGATACATCGTCTTGAATTACTGTCATGATAATGCTGTCCTTAAACAGGCCTGGAAAAAGGATTATCTGTTTTTGTACAAACTAGAATGTCAATGTACTAAATATAAAAATAAATCATATGTTTATACATTAATATAAACAGAGGGATCGCGGTAATCATTTGATTACGATTAATCGTCTATGATTTAAAATTATTTCAGAAGAAATATCTCAAAATCTGGTTCTTGAAGATTGAGGTTTGCCCTATATTGGTTAGAGGTGACTATTATGAATGCAAAGTTGACCAGATTTTAACAAAGGTAAATACACAATGAAGTTAGTTTGAAACTGGCAAACAGTTTCTGAGGAGAAGTCGTTTAAGCAAACTATTACCGGACGACGGCGATCTACGTGGAGCGGTTGTAATAGCTCGTTTTAAGCTCTCGGCGCAGATGATAAACTAGAACTATTTCTGTACATTACGTGGTCCGAGTACTAACTTTCATATCCCATCCAACCCCTTCTCCAAGAAGTGGAAACGGGGTTGGCTGGGGTATGAAATAAAACCTTAAATTAAAACATTGAATAGGTAATTTTATATTACGTTGTCCCGCCTTAATTCCATTAAGCGATGGGAAAGCTTATATCAGCAGGATTTTATAACGAATATTTCGACAATACCTCAGCGGTATTTCCTTGTAAAAGTGGTATCTTGGTGCTTTTATATTAATTTGGGTATGCCGAGTTCGATTATGGTAGATACCAAGATGAATTAAGATGACAGGAAAGATAATTTTGGGGACATTTCATTGTTTATTGATAATTTTACTGGGAAGTTTTGGATTATATTTTTGAAAATAAACATTTTACACCAGTGATCTTTTTTTTCTACATATTTTGACTTCATATACATTAATATCATAAGAATAATATTTCAAGCTGAATTTTAGAAAGAAATGCAATGTATCGGACATTTTATCGTCCTTTTAATTATTTTACTTAGAATTTTTGGAATCTATGTTTAAAATTAACATTTTACACCGGTCATCAATTTTCTCCACATATTTTGACTAATCATTGGAATAATATTTCAAGCAAAGTTTTGACAAGAAATGTAATTTTGGGGACATTTCATTGATTTTTAATAATTTACTGGGAATTTTTTGGAATATTTTTTAAAAGAAACATTTTACATCAGTTTCCTCCACATATTTATAATTTATATGAACTGACTTTACACAGGTAAACAAATCCAAGCTGCATTTTGGCAGAAAAGGTGCTATTTTTTTACATTTCATCGTCTCTTGATAATTTTATTGGGATTGTTTTGGAATAAGTTTTTTTTAAATACACGTTTTATATCAATTACTAATTGTTTCTACATATTTCGATTCCATATATTTTCAATTTTTATAGGAATATTATTTCAAGCTGAATGTTGACAGGAAAGGCAACCCTTCGGACAGTTCGTGTTTTTTTAATATTTTTTAGATTTTTTATAATATATTGAAAAAAAACATACATCAATTATCAATTTTCCCTGCATATTTATTCCAATAGTATCTTTCTCAAACCACTTTGTGTTCACCGGCATTTTGGCTTACTTTTCTAAGGAGTCTTTAAATATTCTACTAAATGTGGTCTTGAATTTGACTGATTTATGCGCATTGTTTATTCGGGGAAGTAAGTAACAAACAACTAGTGGGTGTAGTGTCGATATATGCCACAACGTGACTTTTTATTCACAAGTGTGTGAATATGTTTAAAGTTCAATTAGTAGACATGTAATATTGCATGAAACATTGTAATATTATGTAACACATATTAATTTCCTTTAATTGCATAATGAAACTGATATAGAATAAAGCACTATAAAATTAGATGTACTAAATATTATTATGCAATATTACGTAATCTAAGTTGTTACACGATTTGTCGTTAATTGGAAATAACTGTTTTTTATATTAAAAACATTAATGGTGTTTATATAGTTATCTTCTTTCAGCTAAATATTTTTATATTCTCACTAGTAAAGTTATAAATATTTTTCAATATACTTCTAAAGTCTTACTGACTCCTTTAAAATCTCCAATTTTCAAGAAATACCATGTTCGTGCTTCAGATTTAAATCGCCTTTTGTACTCTACACGCAGCCTATACCCTTCAATTAAAAGTGCAATTCTAAGAGGTGTATATGCTGCAGTCATTTAACTTACAAGTCCACTATAAAATCAACAGTCAAAGGTACAGTGTTTAGAGTAAATCTTCAATCGGATATAGATTGTAAAACTACGCATGTTATATATGTTCTTACATGAAATGTACCTCGTTGCGGCATCCAATATGTCGGACAAACTAGTAGATCATAAAAAGTTCGATTCCTTGAACACAAATACAGTGTTGGAAATGGTAATAAATTAAACAATTCTTTATATCAACATATTCGCCAAACAGGGCATTAACAATGTAACTATTCAGCCTTTTGAAGATATACTTTATACTAATGCTCCATCCAGTTTTAAATTTAAAGCGTTACACATTGCAGAGTTAAAGTGGATGAAGAGATTGCACTGGCCTCAACGACAATATTTATCAGGAAGGAAATATTACTCGAGATCATGATATTGATATTTTTTTCTATAGTTTCTATTAGGAAACGTAAATCTAGGTCACATCGACGTAGGTGTAATAGTAACATCAAACGACAGTCTTAAGTTTTTATATCCGTTTCATATTTACGCAACATACTTACAAATTCCGGTAAACATACCATGCTTTCTTGTCTCACTTCTCTTTCTTTTAGCATTACAAACAATTAACGAGGAATTTCTTCCTACACATCCTTTTTACAATTCAGCTCCCGTCATTCATAGTTAAACGCAACATGTTCTCCGACTTCGGATCGATAAAGAATCTGAACACGAAAGGTTTTTCTTGAAAATAAGTTATCTTAAGAAGGGTATAGATTTTATTGATTTACCTAGTATATTTAGAGATAAAAATGTTATTGATTCTATTCCAAAATATTTCAAAAACACTGAAAATCCTATGATTAGAAACATTATTTTGAATTATAATAAGTTGTTTTAGATCTTGATTTAGATACAAATACTCCATACTTATGCAATTGTAAAGATTCAAATTTCTGCTATACTCCAGCCGGTCATTTTATCACTGGCAAATTTGAACTTATCGACAAACGCCTTCGTTTTCTATTTTCTGAAGGTACCAAATATAGATTACCTTCATTAATTGATTTTGATACTTGCCGTGTTCAGATTGCTGAATCTGTTGACATCTGTAGTGCAAAATGGTGTCGTCGAGAAAATGCAGGTATTCAAGAGCTCAATGATTGGAAGAAACAAATTCTTAAAATAATGGATTCTAGAATTAAGTTCTATAAATCTAATCCATCATTATTACCATCTAGACCTAGGTTTACGTTTCGTCATCTGAAGAAAGCGATCCAGGATTTTCATACTAAATATGTCTTAGTTCCTGCTGACAAAGCCTCTAATAATATTATTATTATATGATGTTAATGTTTTAAAAGAGAAAGTCGGGAGCACCGGCTCGTACAGTCTGATTAACTCAAATGAGAGCGATATAATTCGTGACCATATCGCACATATTTCCAAGTTTGGGATCAAACTGGATGAGAAGCATAATAAATTCCATACATTTTACTGGATCCCTAAACTACACAAACAGCATTAAAAAGCCAGCTTCATTGCAAATCCTAGCGCATGTACCACAACTAATATCTCCAAACTTTAAACATATTGCATCACAGCAGTTAAAGAGCATGTGAAAAGGTATTGTGAGAAAGCCTATGAAAACTCAATTTATTCTGGTCAATAACAAATTCTGGCGAGGTTCTTAACAAACTACATAATCTACCACAAGTTTCATCATTATCTACTTATGACTTTTCTACAATTTACACTACTTTACCGCATAGCCTTATAAAGGAAAAACTAATAGCTCTTATACAAAAAAAAACTTTCGACAGGGAACTACTTTTTTAGCCTGTAACAATACTAGGGCATTTTTTACCAACAGTGATCCCGATGGTTACACTTTATGGGCTTGTCAAGAAGTTTGTGAATCATTATCATTCTTATTAGACAACATTTTTGTCAGGTTTGGGCATACCGTTTATAGGCAAACCGTTGGCATTCCTATGGGTACTAACTGTGCACCCATTGTCGCAGATTTGTCATTATACTGCTACGAACGTGACTTTATTTTCACTACCGTTCATGAACAGTCTCAATCAAACCGAGACTGCAATATGTTGTAAGTGTCGTGTTCGGACGTTTCCAAAGGTCCATTATCATACTCTTTTATGTTAGGCCTTTCTCCAGATACACACGCTAATGTTATCGAGGC
Source organism: Cyrtodaria siliqua (assembly GCA_037043455.1). Lineage (NCBI taxonomy): Eukaryota > Metazoa > Mollusca > Bivalvia > Adapedonta > Hiatellidae > Cyrtodaria > Cyrtodaria siliqua. The sequence goes on along the minus strand of JAWPHD010000095.1, from coordinate 409,354 downwards.
TTTTAATAACACGACAAGCTATCTCTGCCACTGGTAGCTCTGGTTTAGCAAAGTCAGTCTGTTTCCGTATCATGGTGCTTGCAATCAGAACAGTTATACATTCCAATCTTTGGAGATCGCTAAGCCCGATAGTTACAGATATCGGTGGTACATTCTTAAATACTTTTGGTTTCTTACTTAGGATATGTTTCCGCCTTTTTAATTTAGTATATTGACTTTTAACTGTGATACGCATAACCTCTGCTCCCAGCTAAATTCCATTTTGTTAATTTCGCCCATTGTTTTCTCGTTTAGGGGAAAGCGTTTTGTTAGAAACTTGGACCATACGCCGCTGGCATTGTAATATGAAACATATCTGAATTTAAATTTATTTGCCGCTAGCATTGGAATGGTGTGAAAATACCGCATTGAAGGTTCCATGTTCACCGTCATATGCATACATCTTCGGGATGGCTCAAATTGCTGTAATATTGGCATTTTAAATATTTAGTTGTTCTTCTTAACCCGGGTCTAGAGGGCGTGCATGGTAGGAAGCACTTTTCACTACCGTTCATGAGTAGTCTCAATCAAACCGAGACTGCAATGTCTTTGGTATTTTTTGTGTTTTCCAAATATCTCCTTTAATACTTTTTTTATAGTGCACCTGTAACAGTGAAATAAAGGCTAATAATTTTCATCTGTTGCACTTTATAGATTCTATAGACAAACTTCTCTGCAGAATTGATGGTGTTTTCTGTAAGGTCTCTCTCCCTAAGGCATTTAGCAGGTTATGGTGCTCTTGGACTATCTTCCATGGTGCCTATTTGGTGTGGTTTGCAAAGGAAGTGATGGTGTATTCTTTTAACGCATGAAATGGCAAAAGGTCATCGCTAATTCGATTGGTAGGTTGTTGAGCCAACTTCAGTTGGAATATTACGCCTTTTCTTTGACTTGCCTTTTGAAAGCTACAGTTGTTGACGCTGTACATGCGGAAAATGATATACAACTAACAGAAAACAGTGCTGTACTGGCGCTGGAGAGCATGCAACTCCATAATGTGTATCAGCTTCCTCATTTAATGATCGAAGCGGAGTGAAATCACTTGAACTTAGTGATGGCCATGTTTTAAGTTCGTCTGTGAGGTCATCAGCTGCAACAATTTCCTTATTGTCTATCACTTGAGAAATCACTTCATCAGACCAAAACTGTACTACATCTGCCTTGTTGTCTGGCAGAATCAAGCAAGTGTGCCGTATCCTAGTAGTGGATTTTATTGATTCTAAAATGTCCCAACAATTGCCTTTCCTTAAAAAATCAGCTTGAAATATTATTCATATGATAAGTCAATGTATATGGAGTCAAAATATGTAGAGAAAATTGATAACTGGTAAGAAATGTTTATTTTTAAAATATATTCCAAATATTCCCAGTAAAATTATCAAAAAAACAATGACATGTCTCAAAAATTGTCTTTCCTGTCAAACTGCAGCTTGGTATCCATCATAATTCTAAAACAAAATGCCGCTAAAATTTACAAATTTTAAACATGGGCCCAGTCTATGAGCTGAAATGCAGGTATTTCGTTTGACTCGTGTGTAGCAATATAACAAATGTAATCAATACCACTGGCTTAAAGCTGTACACGCCCTATTTTAACTGGTAATAACTCATGAATATGAATGAGTCACGTGTGAAGTAGTTTCAAATCGACGAACACCCCAAAAGTCGGTATATAAGGAGAAATCGATGCGTAAAATTTCACATTTTTATTTAGCCTCCGTACAGGTAACATCGATAAATATACGGCTCCAAAATATATGTGATTGAAAAACAATTGCCCGGAACGGGATTTGAACCACAGCCTTGCACTTGTAAGTTTTGAAAGTCGTACGCTGAACCACTAGACCACTGCTATGTATTGGTATGCTGTAGCAGTTTTAACACTAAATAGGCATTACGTAATAACAAAAGCGCGCATACAAACATATCAAGCGCTAAATAACAAGTCGAGATTTGGTTGATTTGAGGCGAAGTATTAGTTTCATATTAATAAAATACAATATTACACAAGGCAATGTTAATTTACACTTGCGACAATATGGACTTCATATTTAGTGATCCATCTTTAGTTGCGTTCAAATATGTTAAGTTATTTTGCCTCATAATAAATAGTAGCTAGTATACTATTTTCTCAAGTAGCGTTATAGTTCCGTGGATAGAGCACCGGACTTGAAATCAGAAGGTCGTGTGTTCGAGCCCCGAAAGAAGCTAACTTTTTTTTTCTGTAAAAATTACTGTTACCAGTGTATAGGTACGATGTGCTCTGGTCGATGTATATACAGTAAATGATTTCCTACGCTAAATTTGCTCGCTTAAATACCCGGTTTCGACATGAGCTGGTGAACATGAAGTTACAAATAAAGACACGCCTACAAAGAAGAAATCGATTGATATAGGGACTCTGTAGCTTTAAGTGATATTCCGTTTGACGAATAATGGTGATGGACTTGTATTGTGTTATTACGCTGTGTCTTTAAAGTCAAATACCGCTTAAAACGGTGCTAGGGGCGTGAGAGACATTATATTACTTCTCATGAACAGACTCAATAAAACCGACTCTGCTACTTTTCTGTTTTGTTTGTATTTGTTCTTTTTAAGGGATTCCCTTTCCAGTATTAATTGACATTCACACTAGCGTTTATTTAGTGCTGTGCTGCGGTCGTAAAAAGTAGTCCCGACTACAAATCAGTAGTGTTGTTACTTACTGATCCGTTGGGATCATCAAGACCAATACTTAAGCCGGTGCTAAGGATGTGAGAGGTGTTATATTTTCCTACACTGTGAGTAATGTAGTTTTATATTAGTTCACGTACATTGATATATAATGTGAATTCAACCCGAGTCATACCAACATTTCTAATGAACATGTGTATGGTATGATATAACTGCATATGCGTATGCGTATGTTCGTACATGCTAAACATGTGTGCCCTCAAACATAATACCATATTCGTATAACCAATATGCTTATTAAACACCAAGTATATTATACAAAATGCTCATAAAACAACATGGGTTTTATACAAAATGCGTATTAAAACAGATGCGTATTACCAAAATGGATATAAAACAACATGTAAATTATATATAAAAAAATCCGTATTAAACAAAATGCGTATTACCAAAATGCATATAAAACAACATGGATATTATAAAAATGCGTATTAAACAAAATGCGTATTACCAAGAAGCATATTAAACAGCATGCATATTAAACAAAATGCGCATTGCCCAAAAGCCTATAAAACAACAGGGATATTATAAAAAAAAATGCGTATTAAACAAAATTTGTATTAGCAAAATGCATATAAAACAATATGAATATTATAAAAATGCGTATTAAACAAAATGCGTATTATCAAAAAGCATATTAAACAGCTTGCATAATAAACAAAATGCGCATTACCAAAAAGCATATAAAACTACATGTATATTATAAAAAATGCGTATTAAACAAAATGCATATTCAAACATAATGCGTGTAATCAAAATATATATTGTGCAACATGGATATAGGCGAAATGCGTATTAAACAAATGCATATCAACCAATATGCATATTAAACAAGATGACAATTAAGCTAAATGGTAATGAAACATAATGCGTAATTAACAAAATGTATTAAAAATGCCTATTAAACAACACACATTAAACAAAATGGGAACTCTAGTTTCAATACAGATCAATTGAGTATGAATGATAAGGTGTCAAAAAAACAATGACTTATTGACATTGACATGTCAACGTCAAAACCTGTCTATTGAGGAAGACTGGTGAATAGTATAATATATAAGTACTTGAATTACTTAATATTTAAGTATTTTTTGAGTGTCCTGTAAGTATTTTCCTGAATCATTTTGGATAATGCAAACAAAATGACATTTATTAGCGATATTATTTCCTCTTCCTCATAACAGCTGCTAGTCGTTTTTTATTTGTCCACATATTACAACAGTATGTGTTTGTTGCATAGGAAATAGTCTAAAATAACGTATTGTGTTCACTCGCGAAGTTGAGGTTAAAACAATCTGGGTAGTCCATGTTAACCTGTCAATAATATATACAAATACCTAAGTTATCACTGTAAAAGTACGTTAATTTAAATAAATAGATTGACAACATTGTACACGTTGTCCTAGATATTCATCGTAGCCTCATCCCTCATATTGCATTTCGGAAAGGGACACCACCGGAAGTGACGTAATTAAACTTTGCTAGCTTGATAAATACTGGAAAATTTCTGCGAGTAGACGATTCTGAAAGTTGAGGCTTTCTAGGTTATATCATGTCTACCTGGAATATTAAATATCCACGAGTTCGTGAATTAAACAAAGGTGTAGGTTTTGAACGAATAAAAGAGCATTGAGTTCAAATTGTTTTTACGTGCATTTGTATAAAGATCAGGTTTAAAATTAAAACTCCATGAAAACACTATGTTAAACCTAATCAAAATTTTGTTGTTCCTGACATTCAGGTGGAAGAAACATGAATTGTCAGTGCAGCCATTGTGAATACTAGTTTATTTATCTATTTCCTACGATAAAAAGGATACCATAAGGCATGATAAAATGTTAAAAATACAATTTGCTCCCACCCCCAGCCACCGTCACTGTCCACGGTCCCCAAAAATGGAGTTTAAAATCATTTGGTTTAAAAACGTATATAGTAAAAAGGTCTCACTTTCTTTGCTTTAGTATACATCTGCACTGTAAAAGACAGATGATACAGAAAATCCCATGTTGATATGAGGTTTCATTCAAATTTCAGAAGTGTTTGACCTAAGTACCACGTATTCAGCTAGATAGTGTATGAATTTTATATTTTCGATAGGGGTCACATAAACATGATCGAGAGAAAAACAAATGGCTAACTTATGTATTTTATTCCCCAAGTGTACGTGTACTTGGCATGATGGATATTTTACTGACATATATTAGTTTCACAATTCTGATGATACAGGCCTGGTTTTACCAAGGAATAACTGTGTGTGTTGGTGGGGGTGGGGGTGCGGAGGTGGGTGGGTGGTGGGGACTGTGCTGGAAAATGACGATACACACCAAATGAACAAACCTCTATTCTGATGATGAAATAGTAAATCTGTCTCGGTGGTTGAATTATTGCTTGTCATATTTATGTATATGTGAACGCATACAATGAAAGTATTTATTCTGACATCTCAGTATTACAATCTCCACCCTCTCCCTACATCTCCACCCCACTCCCCACACCACAAACTACCCCACAACTCATCCCTTGCCCGACTCCCCTCCCACTCATCCCAGATCGACATAGGTTACTATTGTGATACTCTGGCAAGCGAAAATGACGATATTAATAAATTATAACATTGACTTTTGCATATTTCAAATACAAACGATTATATTACTTTTAAAAGTAAAAGTCTGCTTTCCATATGCATTTTGGTGTGCAGGTGGGAATATAATTGTCGAGATACTTTCGAGAGTATTTAGCTGTACTATGTATCTATAGGGCCTATTAAAGCTATATAAGTAACCATTTCTTAATAGTAAAATTTAAATGCCCAATTTATTTTGTAAAAGAATTGGTTTTGTCTTTGATGATTACTGAATCGAGACAGTTATTTTGTAAAAGGCGTTCAGCGGTCTTCGATACCGCATTTGTTAGACGTGTCTAGAGACCTAACTTTATGTTATGTTAAAAGGATTTTGTTGAAATAAAAAAAAAGGATTATAAATTAGTTTTGCTTACAAGGACATGACTTTGCTGCAAACTCTGGACAATTTGAGTGTCCAAAGATGTCCGTGCGTATGGACAACGATTCGGAAATAGGAGAGACTTTCAAACTGACGGAGACTCGTGTTTCTGCCCGGAAACTCAGTGCATTCCCGGACGATTTACTAAACTGTCAGCTTTGTCACAGCCGTTTTAAGAATCCCAAAAGTCTAACGTGCCTGCACTCTTTCTGTGAGACTTGTCTTGACATTTACATCGCCAAACTTCCGGGATCGAACGTAAAAAGATTCATCCCTTGTCCAATCTGTCGCGAATTGAACCCGCCACCGAAGCCCGAAGCATTGAGTCCAGCTGAACAGTGGGCACAACAGATACCCAGTATGTCAATTTATGGCACCATGCCGCTGTTATCAAGTCGGCGTGGATCATCTGTCGAGGATCAAACGGAAAGAGCGGATAGGAGCATGCAGTTGCAGCTGCGAAATGAACGTCGCTGTGACCCGTGCATGGAGAACGACGAAAACTGCCCAGCTATGTACTGGTGCCCGACGTGCCGCGAAGCGATGTGTGATATGTGCACCAAAACCGAGGCATGAAAATAACAAAGAGTCACGCTCTGATGGACATAGATGATGTCAAAGAGAAACCGAAACGCATGCTGCAGGCGCATGAATTATGTCCCGAGCACCGCGGGAAGCTGCTGGATATGTATTGCCACGATCACCAGTGTTCCGTCTGCAGCACGTGCGTCGCGGTGGGACACCGCCGTTGCGACACTGTCATTGGGGTAGACAAAACGCCGCGGAACAGCCGATCTAAGAGAACAAATCAGACCTTAGCACAACGTTTACGTCAATGCATTAACATTGTCGACAGCGTATTAGCAACGAAGGAAAGCAGCAAGAAGCGGTTACTAGCACGTAAGGAAGGGATATTAGACGACGTGGCGAAGTTAAAGATGTCTGTTGTACAACTTCTAGAAGAACTGGAAGAGAAAATGAGAGATGAAATCGACGCTGTCTCTCGCGACTACGAGGACATTCTTCAGTCCAAGATCGACAGGAGCCGTGGCCTCCGAGACTCCATACACAGCTCCCTGACTATTATGGAGAACACCCTGGATACCGGATCGGACTATCAACAGGTTGTCGCTACGCAGACGATGAAGGACGAGTGCGAGAAATACGAAGCGATGGCTGACGACGAAAGAATTGACTACAAGGAAGTCGAACTGGTCTTCACAGCAGACGAGAATCTTGTACGCATGGCGAAGATGATAGATCGTATGGGATTCGTCGAGATTGCCGAGAAACGCGAAATCACCAAAGCGTTTCGCAACTGTTCAGCTCAAAAGAATGGTATCATCAACGGCAAAATAAAAGGAGATCGAAATGGCTGCATCTTTAATTCAGTAGACATTTCGGATGCAGGAGACGTTATTCTCTCTGATTTTAACAACTGCGCCGTGAAGCTGTTTGATCACTTCGGAATGTTTCGATCCCAAACGAAGCTGAATTCACCACCACGAGGTGTCTGCTTGCTTCCAGATAAAACAACGGCCATTGCTCTTCCGGAAGAGTGCCTCATCAAGTTATTGTCTATCGAAGGGAAGTTCCTGTCACCTCTTCGAGAACTCCGTACTTCCTTCAAAGCGTACAGAATTACTGGCTTCGGCGCCAAAATAATGGGAATCTGCTACTCGAAGGCGTGTCGCAGCCTGTCCATTGTTGAGAAGAATGGCCGCGTTGAAAGAACAATTTCACGTAAGCGCGATTACAAAGGATTGGGTGGTGTCGCGTTTGATCCGGTTAAAAACTACATGTATATGACGGATCGCGACGCCATTACGTGTTACAATAGCGCCGGAAAGCAGGTTTTCCATAATACGTATCGACGGACGGATCTACGCGGGATGGCACTCGATTGCCAAGGAAATCTTTACGTCTGCTCGCACGACTCGGGACAGGTTCTACAGATTGCACCAGACGGCACTCTAATCAAATCGATCCTTGTTCCGATATCGCCGCAAGATGTCGCTATCGAGCCAATGGGAAATAAAATGGTGGTCGTTGGACTAGGGGAAATAGTACACATCTATAATCTCGTCTAATAAAGCTGAGTCAAAACTTCGTAATGTCGGGAACTCATTCTACGTTAATGAATATACCACGAAGCACAGAAACTGAAATTAAATGGCAATCGTCAGTTAGGTATGATTGTTTTATTAGAAATAAAATAGGTGATAGGACTGGTATAGCTGACTGTTTACAATAGAAATTGCAAACATGTTAGGCTTCTATTCAACTATGTGGATTATTTTAAGTTTCAGCACGTGCACACCTTGTGACTTTTTGAAAACCACCTGCATATAGAAGTGCCATAATATGCACAGTTGTGCGTTGTTATTGTTCCATCTACATGTGTATATCAACATGGCGGCTGATGGGTTTTTCATCGCTTAAATATTTATATTATTTATTATTAGTATACACATCTGCTGCGCAAATCGAGTACAGGACCAAAGTTCATCTTCATTCCACATTGCATGACGCATTCGGAGTTCAACGCTTGTTTTAGTATCGTCTGCAGTGCCCGTATGGGCGTCGCGCACGTGTTCCAGATCCCCCGTGTGTTTGTGCATTGAGGAATTATTTCTACAAATATTTTAACGTTTGAATGACTATTCTTATGATTTAGCGCCTATGTTTTTATTTAAAAAAAAAGTAAACTGAACGGTAACGATCATTCAAAATCAGCTTAATCAGTTTAAATATGTTTTGTGTTTTTAATGTGCGTCCTCACTCACATACCGTTAATCGCAAAAGACCGATATCACGAAAAAATAAGAGAAAACGAAAAGGTATACACTTATAAAAGTATAACAATTTCACAGACATTGAACATCGACATTTTATTTTTTATTTAAGAATTTTAATTTGCAGTAATTACTCGAAGAGAAAGGATGTCGTGACAGGAGACACTACCCTACCATTATTCATAAACTAGAGGGCCGCAAGGAAGAACGAGTTCTCTCGTTAAATAATGTCTTTAGTATTATTATTATTATTATTATTATTATTATTATTATTATTATTATTTATTACTATTTATATTATTATTTTATCATTTCATTTATGCTGGGTTAATGATATATCGTGTTTAAGCACATTTACAAGAAACAAAGACAATACATCTTGTTAAAGGGACACACGACAATCTTTCTTTTTTTAAAAATAGTTTTTCTACATAACTACATATTATTAAGTATAAGAATAAGATTAAGCAAACTGTTTTGGGCAAATTACTGACTCTTGATTTTATTGCACCAATAATATATTTAAACATATGGTGGAATAAGAAAAGAAAAAGAAAACTAAAAATTATGTTTAATTATATGCAAGCATGTTTAAAGTCAAAAGGATACTGTATTAATAAATCAAGACGCTAAGATTGATGTTTGATAAAAGCTGTCAGATTGCCGTGGATCCCTTTAATAATATAATACCATGCAGAATAGAGACGGATCCGTGATTTCACATATTTTTCAAAAAATAAATTAACAAATAAATTAGAGGATCATTTAAGAGGGAAAACATTTTTGTTTCCTCTCGAAATAGATGTTATTGGCGGGAAGTGGAGAGGGCATGGCATACGCCGGATCCGCACCTGTAAAGTGTACTTGAAATATTGGCTTATTATAATCAGTTCATTTACATAATTTATTAGCTTCATTATGTTCCGATTATCAATCAGTATCTCAGAGGAAATGCATTTTTCACTTTGATAACGCATTCTTATAATTACACATGCTAACAGTGAACACTTTATATGTGTTGTAATGCACACTCTAACGCACACGTATCCTTTACATGTGAACAATTGTATTTATGTGCTGATGTATACTTCTAGCACGTCGTGTTACAAGGTAATGTAAGGCATGTCAAGGTATTTGAACAGAAATAAGCGAGGTCGCCCACATTGATTTAAAAGGCTTGGTAGGAAGAACTGATGGTAAAAATCGGGAAGAATGTAAGAAAAAACGGTCGTGGCGTGTTTATGTCTCCGTGACAACATTTATGTTTTTTAATATTGTTTAAACACCCGTGACTTGATATATTATTATGTTAACTTCTTGTCTCTCGGCAGCTATGTTACGCTTGCGTAAAACCTTGCTTGTTCATCTTTATATATAGTTCTTCTTTGTTTTTTTGTGCGGTTGTGGTTGACTGTCGTCCTTGAATGCTACTATTCCTGTTCGATGTTTATATTTACTTTTAGCATTAGTTTAGTATTACAAATACCGAAATACCACTATTCCTCAAAAATAAAATATATATTTAATCTTACAAAATCAACTTGTTTCTACTTTCATTTTAAACTTGAAGAAATTACATCATTGCAAATAACTTGGTATATATATTTGTCTATGACAGATAAATAGCATACACTTTTATTATTTTAAACTTTGAAGTCTGCCGATGGGATGGTTAGAGCGTGGATGGGATGGTAGGGTAATGCGGGGTCGTTACCTCTGAACGGAATTCAACCAAATTTAGCGTTCAGCTTCCAAAGATGATAACGGTCGAGGTGGCAAAAGCAACACTAGTTTTGTCTCCTAGTGGGTCAGATTGGTGAAAACAATGTGCATTGTTTGACAAAAGCACCAATCTTTGCATATAAACCGCCTTGGAACGGTCAATGGCAAAAAAGACCACTGGGGGTTTAAACCAGGTTCTAGCGTGAATCAATCTCACACTTACCCTACTGCCATCGCAATAAAACAGGACAGTGTAAATAAAGAAATCCTCGCCATGAGCTATTCTCTAACTAACAAAGCAGCATTAATAGGCAATATAACACAAAGATGCTCGTGTATATATAAATAAATAAAAAAAACTAGAAAAACCAGCCTAGAAATAAGGTACTCAGTGACTTGGCAGAAGTCAGAGCAACAAGAAAATAACCCATTGAGGGCACGACAAGAAAAGATTGCAGACAAACATCAAACGTCACCGTCCTTTAGGACTTTAGGTAGACGTCATCATAGGGTCCACAGCCTGTCCGGTCATCGTACAATTAAAGAGGAAAGCATAGCGGCGAACTGTAAATGGGTCCCCCACCAAGCATGCAGTGCGTTGCAAAATGATAGGGTCATAACCTATTTTGATAAACCTTTTAACACGTGTTACAAAGGTAGCATGAAAGTGATCATGACCAACGATATTACGATATTACCAAACCTCACATGGATGATCCTTAGGGGAATGCTTTTTAAATTGTTTAAATTAGGTAAACACGAATGGCCGCCATAGAAAACTCTTTAATTACTTATTGACTGTACACTGGGAAGCTAAGACCGTGGGTTCAAATCCCACTGATTACTTATTGTACACTGGGAAGCTAAAATCCCACTGGCGTGTTGTTGTTTTTTTGTGTGTTCTTTTTATTGATTTTTTTTATTCTTCATTTTTATGATTGTTTCCTTTGGATGCATTTTTTCTTTTGTTTATTTTTTCTAAATTTTGTAAAGATTTTGCATGTTTTACTTAGACCTATATAGGGACAACTCTAAAAAATCATCTTCTCTGAAATTACAAGAGCCAGAGGTTTAATGTTTTGCGTTTGCTATAGGCTGATAGTCCTCTACCAAGTTTGTTCAAATGGTGACCCTTGGGTCACATTTGGTCCCGCCCCAGGGGTCAAATGTTTTACATAGACTTGTAGGGAATAACAAATATTCTTCTTCAAATGAAACTACAGTAGCCAGAGGTTTAATATTTTGCATTTACTATAAGCTTATGGTCCTCTACCATGGGTTCAAATCCCACTGGAGGTAATCTTTTCTTCTTTTTTTTAATTCTTCATTTTTATTATTGTTTCCTGTTTGGATGCGGGTTTTTGAGGGGTTAATTTTTGTAAAGATTGTGTATAAAGATTCTGCATGTTTTACATAAACTTATTTGCACTTGTAACAAGGTATTGAAAGGAATTTAGTCATGAAACCCCTTGATATAAGAGCCATTCGTTCTCGTGTTCTTTATTATTATTAATGATTGCTAACCCCTGGTATATCAAGTTGGCTCATTTGAAGTCCCTGTAGTCCAAGAAGGCTGCAACCCCTGGGACCTAAGTTTGTATGTAGAGATTTTGCATGTTTTTACATAGACTTACATAAGGAAAGACTTAAAAACATTGTCAATCAGCGTTTGCGAGAGGACATTTTTTTCATCATTGCAAAGATCCGCAGTTGATCGATTCAGGGCCATCTTGGCCCTCTTGTCTTGTACAAATGTTTACAAGGTAGCTCACATCAAAAAGGACACCACCCAAGAAATATTGTAATTAAATATGGGTTGACTGGTATTAAGAGTAGATGCCACATTTACCAATTGTTTTACAACGGACGGACTAAATGCCATACAATAAGTTCTCCTGATATTTGGTCTTTATGACAAAATAAAACGCACCGTCATAGTCGTCTGACAGCATTTATAAATAAATTAGTAACAAAAGATACACTTACCGTACACAACTATAAAGTTCTGTAAAATCGAAATCACAAAAACAAATCTTGCAATGAGATACATCTTTCCAGACACTAAACATGTAACTTATTGTGCTGTTTAACGTTAAGGAAATATAAACGTATGTATTATTGTTTACTGTACGAATGCTTGAAAAACAAATTGACTTATTGAGTAACCAGACAAGACAGTGATCTAGAGTATTAGCCATCAAATTACAGTAGGCGTGTTTAACGCTTTAGGTATCACTACACAGTTGTTCCCTTACATGTGACCGTATTACTTGCGCAATACAAAATAAGGGATGTTATTCGGTTGTATTTGGTTTGTTGTCAATCCGTTTGTGTTTCAGATGCCACATGCCTTACTTAGTATTAACATTGTACTTGTTGTTTGGTTTAATGCGTGTGTGTGGTTGTCTGTGCTCTGTGAAAGCTGCATATCCTGTTAGACTTTTAGAACTACTTTTTAGACATTTATTTAAATAGTTGCTCATGGATACTTTTCTGTTGCAGGTGAGAAGAACACAATGTGAGATTAGACGCATTACGATTAGACAACACTGACAGCGAAATATAACATATACGTGGCTGTTGAAGAGGAGCATTAATTTAGGTACAAACTCTGGAGTGAAACCCTATATAGTGCATTACCTGGCATAACTAACATTAAAACAAAGTGCCTGTATTTACAAAAATATATTTTTAGCCTGGAAATGTTTTATTCAAAATGAAAAGTTGACCTCATTCATAACAAAAATCAAATTGGGTAGTTAGACATTGTACTTTAAAGCAGCTATTCAGCCAACAAACAGCCACCTTTTATTATTCATATGTACACCGTTTCTAAACCTACTGACGATGAGGTTTATAGATATGTTGCTTACATATTTTTCGAATCCAACTATATAGACACAAGATAAACGGCTTTAACCAGTCAGGCAAAACCCCAAAACTGGAGCGTCAAATTTAGAGTTACCAACTGGACAAGATATGCACATTTTAACCCGATTAACACCATCTGGGACCCAATGGGCGGAACCAATTTGTGAGACCTTGTTGCACCCCTTGGGTCATAAACAAATATAAAAACTTAAACCCACGACCCACTATCCCCAACATAGCATACTGCATATTTAAGAAAATTGAGGACCATAAGTCTGGTGTTACTGGTCTGTTCCGGCTGGTTTTCGAACTTCTTTCTTTTCTACTATGGTTAATAATACACTACTCAACTTTTATAATCGGTCACCTAGGTTTTTTGAAAATAACACGAATACTAAAAATGGAAATCACCGAAACCTAGTTTATCAACAAGGGTTTAGTCCAATCAAGGCAGATTAAGATTTATAAATCGCTAGTTATGAAAATATGAAAATTAGAAAATATATAATTCTTTGAAAATTTACCGATTATAAAAGTTGAGTAGTGTATATATCCTAAAGAACTTCAACTTAACAAAGCTAATATTTCTGATACTAACGATTTTTTCTCGATTTACATCTCTCTATTGAAATTGGTGAAATAATTAGCAAAATCTATGACAAGAGAGATGATTTTAATTTTGATATTGTTAATTATTCCCAATTAGATGGGGATGTTCCATGAGAAACTTCTTATGGGGTATATGTGTCTTATTCGTTTTTCTATACAGAATATAGACTTCGTGTTTCATTATATTGGTTAAGCATATTGTTGACCGAAATGATGGTAGCGGCGTCAGTACTTGGCTTATGGCAGCTGTGCGACACGTGCGTGCATTTAAGTTGGTCAGTTACATAAATACAGCCATATAATTAATATCTGAGGTGCTGTGTACTGAGAATATATTATATGTCCAACAAGCTCATTAAAAAGACCGGTAGCGCTGACTTTGTTGTCATCCATAAGCCATATGGCTGCTATTTATGAGTATAATTTGTGTCTAATCAAAAGCTGAACCACATACTGGTGTCACAAGAGATTGAATGTTGGCCACATTAGCGGCAATAAGTCAGAAACCATGTGGCGGGCTGGACAGATTCTCAGGGCTGTTGCCGCGGGAGATCATGTATAAAATGGGCCCGCTCCGTGTTCCGAGGCAGTCTATAAGCAAGTCTTGAGTTGAAGTCATGTCTATGTTTTAGGCACTTTTAAGCTTGCAATCACCAGTCCGCTAGACTCATGTTTTGGCAATTTCAATTCTGTTACATTTAACTGTTAGAATTAGGACAAATTTAAATAGGAATGTACTTTGATAAAATATACGTTTTCTGTTGATTTATTTTGAATTAGTATATACAATTAAATTGGTGACTGGAACGTTTGTGCTGTGACGTTTATAAAGCCCTGACTATATAACACACTACCACGTCGTAGACACATGACAAGATACCACACCCAGTCACATTATACGGACACCGGGTCGACCAGTCCTAGCAGTACCCTTTATATGCCACTATTTTTATAAAGTCATTGTTATTGCCCGGCCGGGGATTGAACCATAATCCTCCGCATTCAAGGCGGACGCTCTACCTCTATGCACAATTTCAGACATCTGCTTAACAATTTCCTATGTGGAAGTTCCTACTCACACTCACAAAAGGTGGAATGTATGCAAATTTTATTTTTCACATTTTGTGATTTATTATTACAGTTTCTAGCATTCATATAACATATAAAATTAAAACAATTTTGAGCTTAGAACTAATTTTTTTAAAGAGAGGCAAATTCTCTCAAAATATATATTTACTCCAAAAGCGTTCAATATGACTTCACAATGTTTGGTGCATCCTAGAACCCGGTTTAAACCCCAACTGACCGTTCCAATTATTATTATTAATGATAAGATGAAATAAAGAAACATGTTTAGACATTATACACCACTGGATTGTTATTCTGTGTGGAATATAGTATATGCTGAAATCTTGTTATGGTTATATATTCTGTATTTAAGATTGGATTTGATCAAAACTTTCAGATTGTAGAATTCATGGTCTAGTTGTGCAAGAACGTTAACACGTATCTCTACGTCATGACGTCTTGACGTCACAATGTTATAAAAAACGTTTCTTGTTTCACTGATCGCATTTGTTAAGTTGTTTTACTATAAAATCAATCAGTGTCAACGCTGACAGTTTTAACAACATGATGTCATCCAAAATGGCCAGATCACTGACCGTTGTGACGTCATCACGTCATCTAATTTGGAAAGCCCGTGTTTGACCAGGTTTTGATTTGATCAAAACTTTCAGATTTTAGAATTCATGGTCTAGTTGTGCAAGAACGTTAACACGTATCTCTACGTCATTACGTCTTGACGTCACAATGTTATAAAAAACGTTTCTTGTTTCACTGATCGCATTTGTTAAGTTGTTTTACTATAAAATCTATCAGTGTCAACGCTGACAGTTTTAACAACATGATGCCATCCAAAATGGCCAGATCACTGACCGTTGTGACGTCATCACGTCATCTAATTTGGAAAGCCCGTGTTTGACCAGGTTTTGATCAAAATCTATTCATTGATAACAAGTGTCAAGCTCCAGATTATCTGAGGTTTTATTTATAACATGTGTCAAGCTCGAGATTATCTGAGTTTTCATTCATAACATGTGTCAAGCTCCAGAGTATCAGTATTCATTCATTACAAGTGTCACGCTCCAGATTATCTGAGTTTTCATTCATAATGACAAGTTGCATTTGTTTGATGTTTATTTGTATTTGCATGCATATTTTAAAAATGGTTTTATGGCCATTTTCAAAAATATATTATGGAGTCTATTCATTTTCTCAGTCATGTTTGGTGAATTTGAGCACTGTACTTACAAAAAGATTTAATGTTTTGTTTGTAAACATGTATTTCGAAATCGTCTAAATCATGTAACTGCACATGGCTGTGGCATTTTTATCTATTTCGTCCAGCTAGGTTCTGTTCTGTTTTCTTGTTGTTGTTTTTTTATCAAAATTATGGCCGCTTTTACCCTTGTATTTACATATAGTCTATTTCAATTCTTTCTTCCTCCTATAAATTTGTATTTTTATTTTTTTGTAAATACTACAGTAAAAAGAAATATAAAAAGATCGGACAGGGAAAATAACATTCAAGGAGGACAGTCAACCACAAAACACAGAAACAAACACGCAAACAGACAAACAAGAAGGCGAAAATAAAAATAAATGCAAACGACATCACAAACACAAAAGGGTTGACAATAGGGCTACCGCCTTGGAACGGCCAGTGGCAAAGTAGGCCACTGGGGGTTTAAACCGGCTCTAGGGTGCACCAAACCTCACACTTACCCTACTGTCATCCCATTAAAACAGGACAATGTAAATAAAGAAATCCCCGCCATGATCTAATCTTTAACCAACAATGCAGCATCAACAGGCAATATAAGTAAAACACAAATATGCTCGTGTAAATATAATGCAAAAAGCAATAGCCCAGAAAGCCACAATGAAGGTACTCAATGACTTGGCAGAAGCCAGAGCAACAAGAGAATAAACCATTAAGGGCACAACAAGAAAGATAATAGACAAACATCAAACGCCACCGTCCCAATGGGCTTTAGGTAGGCGTCATCATAGGGTCCACAGCCTGTCCGGTCATCATATAGTTAAAGAGGAAAGAATAGTGGCGAACTGTAAAAGGGTCCACCACCAGGCATGCAGTACGTTGCAAAATGATAGGGTCATAACCTCTTTTGATAAACTTTTTTTAACAGGTTTACAAAGATAGTATGAAACTGATCATGACCAAGAATCTTACGAAGTTTATAAATCACATCACCATAGAAGTCAGGTTGTGATAGTCCTTGTCGCAGAAGAGTCCTTAAATTACTTTTATATTTGGAAAGAAGATCAGGGTTACGATAATAAAAGTTTGCAAAGTTTTACGAAGTTTATGATAACGGTAACCCTGATTGAGTAGCTTTTTAGTTATACAAAGATAACGAATATTAAATTCCTCAACTCGAGTACAAGCTCTTGAAAAACGAATAAGTTGAGACACATACACCCCATAAGAAGGAAGTTGCTCGGGGAACATCCCCATCCAAGTGGGGATAATTAACAATGTCAAAATTAAAATCATCTCTCTTGTCATATGTCACGGTTATGGATATCCAACAGGTATATTGATGTTGCATTGTCCGGCCGGCTAGCTCTGTCGGTAGAGCATCGGAACGGTAGTCCGAAGGTCCCGGGTTCGAGCCCCGGTCTGGCTGCACATTTTTCTAGTCCTGTGACATTTGGCGCCAAACGTGGGACCGTGACTGAGTAAACTCCGAGAAACATTAGAAATGATTCTCTGTACCCATGGAAATTCGAGGACGAATTTTCGTCTGTAGGGGGAGTGTGTCACGGTTATGGATATCTAACAGGTAGATTGATGTTGCATTTCCGGCCGGCTAGCTCAGTCGGTAGAGCATCGGAACGGTAGTCCGAAGGTCCCGGGTTCGAGCCCCGGTCTGGCTGCACATTTTCCTAGCCCATTTTTCATCACCATTTTCAATCGAGAGATCTTAATCAAGAAAAGAAGCGTTATTATCAGATATATTAGCTTTGTTAAGCTGAAGTTCTTTAGGATAAATATTATTAACCATAGTTGGAAAGAAAGGGTTGTCAATGTTCAATATGTCAACCGAAAGGTGTCATTAAAGCTTCAGTAACATCTGCCCGGGTATCTGGTGAAAGACTCAACATGGAATCTCTTTCATAGCAAAATAAAAACAAATCTGCGACAAGTGGTGCACAGTTCGTACCCATAGGGATACCAACAATTTGTCTATAAACGGTGGTTCCATACCTGACGAAAATATTATCTAATAGGAAGATGAGTGCTTCACACACTTCATAGCAAGTCCACATAGTATAATTGTCTAAACTGCCGTTAGTAAAAAACGCTTTAATATTATTACATGCCAAAAATGTAGTATTTTCTCTAGCGAATATTTTTTGAATAAGAGAAATTAGCTTGTCTTTAATATGGTGATGTGGTAAGAAGTCAAAGGTGCTTATTGGTGAAACTTAACCTTTATTGAACATTTTATCAAGAACGTCTCCTGAAAGTTTTATAGACCAAAATAAATTAATCCCAGAGTTTTAATAAGTTTTATCACAATATAGTGTAACGCAGTCAGACAAGAAGTTAAAAGTTTGGAGATGTTTGTTGTGGTGCAGGGACTAGAATTCGAAATAAAGCGAGCCTTATACGGATTTTTATGTAATTTAGGAATCCAGTATATAGTAGGCATTTTAGTTTATTTTGCTTATCGTTTACCCCAGCCTTGAAAGTAGTGCACCGAGTGATATGTGCGGAAACAACATCATCCTCAGTAGAATTAACTGGAGTATACGAATTGGTGCTGCCGAGTTCCAGAGATAAAACATTGACGTAATGTAGGCGTCAAACAATAATTACATTATTAGCTGCTTTATCTGCAGGAACTAAAACAAATTTATTATGAATTTCCTGAATTCCCGATTTTAAATTACGAAAGGAAAACCTAGGTCTCGGAGGATCTAAAGAGGGGTTAGCATTATAAAAGTTAATACGTGTATCTATAAGTCTAAGAATTGACTTTTTCCAAATAGAAAACGAGTTTGGGTCCGCATGTTCTCTATGACACCATTTTATACTAAAATCTTCACTGGAGTGGGCGATCTGGGCACGACAGGCATTAAAATCGATAGTTGAAGGTAATCTATGTTTAGGACCTTTCGAAAACAAATGCCGAATACGTTTATCAACAATATCAAAATTACCAGTGATGACATGACCTGCTGGAGCATAGCAAAATTTTGATATGTTGCATTCACATTCCTTAGGAGTATTATGTACTATATCAAGGTCAGAAACTATTTTGTTGTAGTTGAAAATAATATTTCTAATAGGCTTTTTATACTTATAACAAATTACAGGACTTTCGGAATTTTTGAAATATTTTGGGATAGAATCAACTACATGAGTATCTCGAAAAATACTAGGCATCTCAGTGAAATCAATACCTTTATTAATATATAGTAGTTTTTGAAAATGCCTGACGTGATCAGACTCCTTGTCAATATGGGGTCGGAAAACATGCTGTGTGTAGCTTTGAACTATGGAAGCAGTGTTATACAAGGGATCTGTACGAATGAAAATTGAATCGGCTTCCTCGTCGATCAACTTTAGTGAAGAAATGGGTAAGCCGTGAAAGCATAGAGTGCTTTCCAGACTGTTTAAAAATAGTATGTAAATCGGCGACAGAAATAATTACACCCGATTTACGTTTGATGTTACCATTACGCCTCAGACCATGAGACCTAGATTTACGCTTTCGAATAGAAAATATAGAAAAAATGTCAATATTAGGATCTTTAGAAATATTTCCTTCTTGATAAATATTGTCATTAAGGCCGAGTTGATAAGGTGTCTGTAAGTTTTTCATCCATTTAAGTTCTGCAATATGTCTAGCTTTTATTTTAAAGCTTTCAGTAGCATCATTATCAAAAAATATATATTCAACCGGTTGAACAGTTACGTTATTAAAATGATGACCTGAATGACAAAAATGTTGGTACAAGTAATATTTTAACTTTTTAGCATTATATTTGTGTTCACGAAATCGAACTTTTAAGGATCGACCAGTTTGTCCAACATATTGTATACCGCAACGTGGTGAATTTCAAGTCAGAACATAAATGACGTAATATGTACGTCAATCAACATTTGAAGCTAGACATAAACAATCTACCATTAACAGCTGATTTAATGGTGGACTTGCAAGATAAATAATTGCAACAACTGCACCTCTTAGCATTGCACTTATTAATAGAGGGAAACACCCTGCGTCTTGAATGAACTGAAATGAAATTATTTCTGAAAGGAGACTTTATATGGTATTTCCTCAAAACAGGTGATCCTTAGAGGAGTTACGGAAACTCTAGAGCCATTATTAAAATCCTAGTAAAATTATTAGAAGGAACATGAAACGATGTTGCCGAATGAAGATTTGAAGGTGTAGGGCGTACATATGGTTTAGTTCTAAGAAATGAAGAGTTACTATGTGGAATTTGTATTGATGACGCAGAGTGTAACCGAAGAGGTGAAATAGTTATTTTAAGAGTTTTAACTAATAGACTCATAATTGTTTTTTAGGAGAGTAATACCATTCTGTGAAAAGCGAAATAAGGGCCAATTAGTATTTACGAGAGATACGAAATAGAATCGTATCAAAGATCCGTAAGAAATAATATTAGTAAACTTACGGACTGTTAAAAGAGGTCCAAAACTCGACGTCAGTATCTTATACAAGATAATGAGGAAAGTTAAGGAAAACCCTTATCAAATGGGCCAAAATGTCGATAAGCACAAAACCTTCAACGCGGTATATGAAACACACGTGTTTAAGGAAAACTGGATCAATGAATGTCATACAATCCCTGTAGGATGTAAAAATAACAATACTGACTGGATGTACGGGGAGACTTTTTACGGTCGCCACACGGCACAAACAACACTATTGTGCAGTATAAAGAAATATAAAAAGATTGGACAGGGAAAGTAAGGTTTATTTTCAATGTGTGGGACAGACACAGGGAAGTTGAATCAACTGGTAGTGCCTCTTGTTAAGTTATTTGTCCCTGCACCAGAAGGCGTTTTCTAGGTTACGCCACTGAACTTGGACATGTTCAAAACCAGTTGCATCAGACTAGACACATCAGAGTTATCTAGCCTTTGGCTTTTTAAAAAATTGTTTTCCAGTAGGCCTTAGACTATTTAAGCCAGTAGAGTGATACAGGTAGGCCCTCTTGTGCATCTTGTTCTCAGAAGACTACTTAATACACGCCACTCTGTAAATGACATCATTTTAGACATGGAGGTCATCTTAAGTGACAGCTTGGCCATACAACACAAATCTGTCTATCCATCAGCAATTTCATAAAATAATATTCTAATCTAGATTTGAAACAGTTTAATGACAATTGATCACAATAGTATATATTTGGAATGGATCGACCCTCTTAGATTTTTGTAGGTCGCCCAAGATTGCCAATTTGGCTAAAACTATGTATAATTTATGGAAATTTTAAAAGTGCAGCAATCGTGCAAATATGACTACAGTCTTTAAGTTTCCTATCAAACCTAGCATTCTCAGTGCTTTCAGTACTTTGATTATATCTACTTTTACTTTAACTATATACGTATATGTAGTTGTTTAAACTACCAATCTCACAAAGCCTTATTTATATACTGCAATATAATTTTCTAGAAGTGTTTGTCCCAGACAGAAACATAAACATCCTACAGAGACATAAACATCTTGTTTTTTTTAATTTAAATGAACTTCGATGATAAAATTAACAATAAGCATGTACACGGAAAATCGTAAATAAACACAAACATAGGGATAAGTTTATGCTTTTAATTTAAATTATCTTCGATGAAAAAATTAACAATAAGCATAAACACCGAACATATATATACACAGTCATAGGGATAAGTAGATATACACAGTCATAGGGATAAGTAGATATACACAGTCATAGGGATAAGTAGATATACACAGTCATAGGGATAGGTAGATATACACAGTCATAGGGATAAATAGATATACACAGTCATAGGGTTAAGTAGATATACACAGTCATAGGGATAAGTATATATACACAGTCATAGGGATAAGTAGATATACACAGTCATAGGGATAAGTAGATATACACAGTCATAGGGATAAGTAGATATACACAGTCATAGGGATAAGTAGATATACAAATCGAACAGGAAAAATAGCATTGAAGGACGATAATAAACCATAAACACACACAGAAAAGAGAACAACTTTAAAGATGAATAAAAGGCAAGATAAGACATCAGCAACACAAAATCGTTGACAATAGGGCTACCGCCTTGAAACGATCAGTGGCAAAAAAAATCCGCTGTAAGCTTTTGTTTTTAATTTGGATGACATTCGATGACAAAATTAACAATAAACATGCACGTTGAACATCGTAAATAAACATAGTCATAGTGATAATACATTTGCAACATATTTGAATTCAAAAATACTTATTTGCATTAATGCATTTGAAAAACATCAATAAATACATCATTAAAATATTAGAATATGTTAACAGGGTCATTAATACATCATAGATACATCATAGGTACCGAATAACCAACATAATTCTATGTTTTCTTTGTATATCTTAAAACTGTTGCTTACTTTGACTTATTTAGCCTTTGTCTGTTATCTGTGATTCGCCCATTGTTTTATCGTTTAGGGCAAAGTGTTTTGTGAGAAACTGGGACCATATGCCGCTGGCCATGGAATGGTGTAAAAATACCTCATTGAAGATTCCATGTTCACCGTCATATGCATACCATCTTCGGGATGGTGAATTAACTTTACTATTGACTTTTTAAATATTGAGTTATGCTCAACCGGGGGCTAGAGGGCGTGAACGGTAGCAAGCACTTTTCACTACCGTCCATGTAAAAGTCTCAATCAAACCGAGACTGCACTATGTTTTGTATTTATTGTGTTCGACGATTTCCAAATTACTATCAAATTGTCAATAATCATATATATCATATAAAAGCATTATAATTAAGAGATAACCATGCTAAGATGTTCAATCTGGATTGGTATGTGAGTGGTTTTACGGTCTGAAATTTCGTTTTACGGAGAAGCGGTAGCGGAGCCGTAAAATGTAATTTGAGACCGTAAAACCAACCACATACCGTCTGAGATTGACAATCTAAGCATGGTTATCTCGATTCTAAAGCTTTTCCAATCAAATGCTACAAATATAAAATAAAATCATACATACACACTTGTTTTTCTATGAAAACTCAAATTGACGGATGCCAACATTTTGTTGACGTCATCCAATGACGTCGCTTGTATCAACGCTATGTGACGTCACATGTTTTTCAGCCGGTAAATTTGAGACGTTAGTCAAAGGAAGAACGAGTTACATAATAGTTGCATTAGAATATACATTTACCGACTCATTAGTGCTCCGCAACAATAATGAATCATCCATTTCCAATTGATTCTCTAGAGTTAATTAGGAAGAATATCAAACATATTTAATATTATTATTAATAATTCAAACTCATAAGCATATCTTTATTAACCTTCTGCCATTGGGTGAAACCGAATACACGTGATGTCGTTTTCAAATGTTTACACATGGATGAACTATTTGTGCACAGTAGCAATAATATGTATTATCTTATTTTAAGAAGTCAAAAAACCACGCCGTAAATATAGTCAGATAGAATGACGATGGTGTTCTCCTAAGAGTTTGAATTTGGGTGAAATGTTGACGTCGACCTTAGTGTTTGCTCCTCAGCTGTGATGTTTAACGAATCCATCGACGAATGTTGATAAGGACTTAATTCAAATTTAAAACTGCCAATAATTTCGTCGTTATTACTAACTGCATGACGCTCCACGAAGGTAAGGTCATCGTACTGCGGGTTGGAGAAAGTCGTTTGCTGGAAGATGTATGCACCTGTATTTTCTCGTAATCTGAAAAAGTGGGGTACCGTGTAAAATGCTCCATATGATATTTGTTCATTCGTAGAACATAAACTACATTATATATTATTTAATATTTAACAACTGTCGTCAAGAACACCCTCGTTAAACAAGTATTCAAATACAGAAGTTGAATAATTATTATTGAAGTATACTATAACGCGGTTTATATCCATAGGTTTGACATCCACATGGAAATGAAACTTTTATCCATATTCGTAACTGACCGATAAAAAACACGTATGTGTTGTTTAATAATCAAATGTGTGTGGCAACTATTGCATTGATTTTTTTCTACGAACATGTGATGGAAACTACTTGTCTTTGTCACAAAAGTTAGTTGCTTTGTCTGTACAAGATAAAACAATGTCTAAAATGTTTTATTTATTTTTTTAATAAATCTTACATTTTGAAATACACATTGCTATGTACACATTTGTGTAACAAACAAAAACATTCAGAAAAATAACACCTTATGAAACTGTATTAAAAATAAATGGCAGCGAAGTTAAACATTGTCAACTCAAGTTTTGCTAGTCAACTTACCTTTTAATAACAACAACACTCACTACTATGATGAGCAGAATGAACACCAGGACTCCGGCAACAACGGCGACTATAGACAGTACTGGAAAAGGTTTCGCGTTTCTTC
Organism: Cyrtodaria siliqua; assembly: GCA_037043455.1. Taxonomy (NCBI): domain Eukaryota; kingdom Metazoa; phylum Mollusca; class Bivalvia; order Adapedonta; family Hiatellidae; genus Cyrtodaria; species Cyrtodaria siliqua. The sequence goes on along the minus strand of JAWPHD010000095.1, from coordinate 384,912 downwards.
CGTCATCGTTTTCTTTAACGTGCACTGGTTTGTTCTCTGTGGAAGAGGAAAAATGCTTAATTTTATTGGTGAATGGATCTACAGACGTTGTAGGAGTGGGAGTGGAAATTATGAAAGAATAAGTTGTGGTGATGGGATTAGCTGTGGTGGTGGTGGTTGTGGGAGTATTAGTAGTTGTAATTACGATAGGAATTATATTCGCGTTGGGATTAGTAGAGTTGTAAATCTTAATTGCTGTGTAAGTAGTAGTGGTTTAGGAAGTTATAATTTTGGTTGATGTAGTAGTGGTAATTGCGGTGCATGTGGAAGTGGTGGTGGGTGTATTTATGATGATGGGAATAGTAGTTGTGATGGAAAGTGTAGTGGTAGAGGGAGTAGTAATGTTGGTGGTAGTAGTGGATGTGGTGGGAGTAGATTTAGGAGTGGTGGTTGAAATATAGGTGGTGGTCGGAGTATAAGTAGTGTTGTGAGCAATATTGGTATAGGGTAATGTGGTCGTGGTATTAGAACCAGTGGTGGGATTAGTTGTGGGTGTAGAGCTGGTGGTGGGACGGTCAGTGGGTGAGGCAATAGCAGCGGCGGTGGTGGGAGTAGTTATAGTGAATTTAGGAGCGTTGGTTGAAATACTATTGGTGGTGGAAGTAGAAGTGGTGTAGTGAGTAATAGTTGTAGAGGGTAATGTGGGGATGGTAGAAATAGCGGTGGTGGGAGTAATTGTGGGTGAAACACTGGTGGTGGGAGTAATAGTGGTAGAGGGTAATGTGGTGATGGTAGAAGTAGCGGGGGTGGGAGTAGTACTGAGTGAAACACTGGTGGTGGGAGTAATAGTGGCAGAGGGAATAGTAGTGGTGATGGTGGTATTGCCGTTTGTAGGAGTCATTGTTATGGGTGTATTTGTGGTGATAGTGGTGGTGGTAGTAATGGCGGTGGTGGGATTAGTGGTGGTGGCTGCAGAAGACGTCGTGTTATTAATATTGGTAGAGGGTGTGGTAATAGTGGTGGTAGTAGTGGTGATGTCAGAAGTAGTCGTAGTGAGCGTAGAAGTGAATGTAGGAGTAGAAGTGGTGGTAGGAGTTGAAGTAGTGGTGGGAGTAGATATGGTGGAGTTAGTTATATTGGTAAAGGGAGTAGTAATAGTGGTGGTAGTAGTGAATTTCAGAAATAGTCTAGGTGTGTTTAGAAGTGGAAGTGGGAGTAGAAGTGGTGGCGTTAGTAATAATCGTAGAGGGAGTAGTATTAGTGCTAGTGGTAGTAGTGATGATGGTCAAATTAGTAGAGGTATTGAGAGAATAAGTGACGTTACGGGTAGTATGTGAGGTCGGGATAATAGCGGTCGTATGATCAGTCGTGATGATGTTTGCTGTAGTTCTGAATGGAAATATAGTAGAATTGGTATATGCAGAGGAAGTACGTGCCCTTAATGGTTTATTCTCTTACTGCTCTGGCTTCTGCAAAGTCATTGAGTACCTTCAAGTGGCTTTCTAAGCTATTGTTTTTTTTGTATTATATTTACACGAGCATATTTGTGTTTTACTTATATTGCCTATTGATGCTGCCTTGTTGGTTAGAGATTAGATCATGGCGGGGATTTCTTTATTTACACTGTCCTGTTTTAATGGGATGACAGTAGGGTAAGTGTGAGGTTTGGTGCACCCTAGAACCGGTTTAAACCCCCAGTGGCCTACTTTGCCACTGACCGTTCCAAGGCGGTAGCCCTATTGTCAACCCTTTTTGTGTTTGTGATGTCGTTTGCATTTATTATTGCTTTTGCCTTCGTGTTTGTCTGTTTGCGTGTCTGTTTCTGTGTTTTGTGGTTTACTGTCCTCCTTGAATGCTACTTTCCCTGTCCGATCTTTTTATATTTCTTTTGGTAGTAGTTGGATTAAAGGTGATAATGGAAGAGGTAGTAGAGTTATTTGACGTGGTAATGAAAGTGGTAGAAATGGGACTGGAAGTTGTGGTGGCAGTAGTAATGGTTGAGGGAGTAGTAGTTCTGGCAGTATTTGTAGAAGTAGGAATAGTTGTGATTGTAGGAGTGGTAGTATAAGTAGTAGTAAAATGAGCGTTTGTTGTCGGAATACTAACAGAAGACGTTTTAATGGCAGGTGTATCGGAGCTAAGATTTATTTTAGAAGCTGAAGTTGTAACATAAGGTGGAGTGGTATTAAACGGCGTAGTTGAAATGGTGGTTGTCGTAGTTGTTGTCGTCTCCACTAGAAATATAAGAACGTGTGTTATTTTCATAACGAAATTAGGCAAAATGTATGAATACACTGAAAAATACATTGATGATCTCAACTGTTTTCTGCTATTTGTTCTTTACACTGAATATACATACGCACACGTAGGACGTTCTTTCAAGGTAATCGCTCCTAAAAAGAAATAATGCAAACGTCATATTTATTTGAATCCGTCACGGATGTTTGTCACAGTTTTGACTTTTTTCATCTATAATGCATACAGTCGATTTTATTTCTCACTACTAATAGTAATGAACTTTTATGAATGGTACTCGTGCGTGGTGAACGCGATATGGTGTAATTGTTACGAAACTAACGCCATGGACAATTTGAGGGTAGGAACCTAGCATATTGGCCCAAATAGTTCCTGCAAATGTAAATAATAATTATTAGAAACTGTGTTTGTAATTTAAATGTGTTTTCATTTAAAGACAGAAATATACCATTCGAATTAAAAGTGTGCATTTTGTCGCAATATTAAGAAATTATCAGGTAAATGGAACAATTTGTTTGTACTTTACGCCAGGATTTTATAAAGCATTTATAAGTTATCAAAAATAAGAACGTTATTCATATTTTGGAAGACAAAAATATAAATAGTTATATTTGCCCTTTTCTATGGCCAGACGCTTGCAAACCCCATCAACATTTCGATGTGTATCACATACCATACAGAGATATCTTCGGTCATTGTTTTGTCATTATTTGCAAATGTAACGTGTGTATGTTTTGCCCCAAATCTATTAAAGTATTAAAACTTATTGTTTATAGGGGAGTAAATCATACCAATGCTTGCAACTGATGTTTTGAACTAGTTATTTCATAAATTTAATCACTTTCAAAGTACTGAATAACATGATAATGTTCGCTAAAATCGATAAAACAGAAAACGAGCAATAAACTTTATAAAAATTATACAGTCTAGCATTTTATCCCAAAATTTGGCTGAATTTTATGCCCTGGCTTATCAGCCACAAATCACCACCCCTGCTGCTCTGACCACCATTTGAGGAAACTGATATCCCTAATAAAAATGCTATACAACCAGCAACGGGTTACAGCTGGTCATTTGTACAGGGACTTTTCTAACTGAGAAATGTTAATATGAAATTTATTGTATTTAATAGGTCATGTTGTTCTAATTCGAAGTAAAGAGTAGCAACATATTCATTTGGTTGAAAGGTAAAGACAAATATGTGAAAAAACATGGCAAGGCTTCTGTGTAACTGTTAAGATCTTTCTATATTTTTGTTTTGCTTTTCATTTTGAATGCTTTTCAGTACAGGTTCATGATATCACATATGCAAATGACTGGTATCATTCAATCATATTATATAATTCACTCATATTACTTAATAATCCTGATATTATTCGTTAACGTCGTTTTATAGTTCTAGCAATTTCGCATTAGGGAATTAAAAACTTATCGCCGCTTATTTTAAGTTCATATAACACAATTACAAATGTGTAAAGTGATAATGATATGGGTTGGTCTACTTTTTCTGTAGAAGAAATCTGGAAACAGTAATGTTGCATAAAATATACAATTTATAATAAGGAATACCTCAAGAAGTATCCAGAATTGTACTCACGAACAGCCACATCAGTTAAAGCTGAAGGGGAAATTAATCTATGGATACTTTTAAAGATTGAAAACTGTATCGAATTTCATATTTTCGTCCCGCTATTTATTAAGAATACCTCGAGATATTGATTTCTGTAAAAGGGCTTTCAAAATTTGAAGTAATATATTACATCACATGGACCAAGATCATATTACACATTGCAGTTTTATATTGCTTATTAATATCGAATTTGGAATGCATCTCAAACATCTGAAAACAGTAACTTTGCATATCCTCTACAACTTATTTCTTTAATACATAATTAGAAACACCACAGAATGTAATCAGAATTGTATTGAACGACCGGAGCAGTTGCATCCACAGAGAAATCTAGAATACGACCTTAAAACTGAGAGACGATAGTTAATGCATCTCATTTATCAGTGTTTACAGTCTCACTACACAGCTAGCTCCCTTGAAACCCACGGTAGGATAATTCTTACGCTTTACAAAGTAGTTGTGTGTTCTTTGGTTATAAAGATTTTTAATAATTGCTGACAGATATGTTTATTGTTTTTGCAGGTGAAATGAACAGAGTCTGAAATTGGATATGCAGCTATTCGATGACCCTGCCTACAAAATATGGCAGTTCGATGGGTGTTGAAGAAGAGTAGGAATTTTGGTCCAACATCTGAAGTTAAAGCCAAAAATAGTGCAATGGCGGACACCACTCAAATTAAACAAAAAAAACTGGTCAACGTACCAGATTTTGTACAGTTTTGTGTGGGCAAAAGAATTGGTTATATAAAAAGTAGCTTTTAGCATGGAAATGTCCTGTTCGGAATGGACCTGTAAACTTTATTCATATTGGCCAACATAGTAAAAATGCACTGTGTAGGGAGACCTGAATGTTCAATAATAGAGTGACGCGATGATGTCCGATCACCGCAAAAGAGAACAACTGAATCGAGGTGATTGCGTTCTGTTAGTACCACAATAAATTTAGATATATTTCTGTATCTACCTTTATGTATTTGTATTAGCATAATAAACGTAGTAATACCTGTACACTCTATTCCATTTCCGTTGAATCCGTCTTTACAATTACATGTATGGGATCCATCGGTATTTGTGCAATTGGCATCTTCATGACAGCCCCCATTGGTAGTTGAACATTCGTTTATATCTGACAAAATGAAACAAATGACTTATGTTAATGTTAATCCTGATATTAATCGTTTACGTCGTTTTATAGTTCTAGCAATTTCGCATTAGCCAATTAAAACTTATCATCGCTAATTTTAAGTTCATATAACATGCAATTAAAAATGTGTATAGTGATAATGATATGGGTTGGTCTAATTTTTCTGTACAAGAAATCTGGAAACAATAATGTTGCACAAAATATACAGTGTATTCCCTAAATACATAATAAGGAATACCTCAGGAAGTATCCAGAATTGTACTCACGAACAGCCACATCAGTTAAAGCGGACGGGAAAATTAATCTATGGATACTTTTAAAGATTGAAATCTGTATCGAATTTCATATTTTCGTCCCGCTATTTATAGAGAATGCCTCATGATATTGTTTTCTGTATAAGGAATTTCAACATTTGAAGTAATATATTACATCCTATGGACCACGATCATATTACACATTGCAGTTTGATATTGCTTATTAATATAGAATTTGGTATGCTTCTCAAACATCAGAAAACAGTAACTTTGCACATCCTCTACAACTTATTTTTTTAATACATAATTACAAACACCTCAGAATGTAACCAGCATTGTATTGAACAACCAGAGCAGTTGCATTCACAGAGAAATCTAGAGTATGACCACAAAACTGAGAGACGATAGTTAATTCATCTAATTTGTCAGTTTTTCCTGTCTCACTACATAGCTAGCTCCCTTGAAACCCACGGTAGGATAATTGTTACGCTTTAAAACGTAAGAGTGTGTTCTTTGGTTTTTAATATTTTTAATAATTGCTGACAGATATGTTTATTGTTGTTGCAGGTGCAATGAACAGAGTCTGAAATTGGATGAGCAGCTATTAGATGACCCTGCCTACAAAATATGGCAGTTCGATGGGTGTTGAAGAAGAGTAGGAATTCTGGTCCAGCCTCTTGGGTTAAAGCACAAAATAGTGCAAGGACGGAGACCACTCAAATTATAAAAAAAAAACTGGTCAACGTACCAGATTGTGTACAGTTTTGTGTGGGCAAAATTATTGGTTATATAAAAAGTAGCTTTTAGCATGGAAATGTCCTGTTCGGAATGGCCCTGTAAACTTTATTCATATTGGCCAACATATTAAAATGCACTGTGTAGGGAGACCTGAATGTTCAATAATAGATTGACGCGATGATGTCTCGTCCACGCAAAAGAGAACAACTGAATCTAGGTGATTGCGTTCTGTTAATACCACAATAAATTTAGATATATTTCTGTATCTACCTTTATGTATTTGTATTAGGATAATAAACGTAGTAATACCTGTACACTCTATTCCATTTCCGGTGAATCCGTCTTTGCAATTACATATATGGGATCCAGTGGCATTTGTGCAATTGGCATCTTCATGACAGCCCCCATTGGCAGTTGAACATTCGTTTATATCTGACAAAATGAAACAAACGACTTATGTAAATGTTAATCCTGATATTAATCGTTTACGTCGTTTTATAGGTCTAGCAATTTCGCATTAGCCAATTAAAACTTACCACCGCTTATTTTCAGTTCATATAAATTACAATTAAAAATGTGTATAATGATAATGGTCTACTTTTTCTGAGGAGAAAATCTGGAAACAGTAATGTTGCACAAAATATACAATGTATTTCTTAAATACATAATAAGGAATACCTCAGGAAGTATCCAGAATTGTACTCACGAACAGCCACATCAGTTAAAGCGGACGGGAAAATTAATCTATGGATACATTTAAAGATTGAAATCATATCGAATTTCATATTTTCGTCCCGCTATTTATTAAGAATGCCTCGTGATATTGTTTTCTGTATAAGGGCTTCTTTCAAAATTGAAGTAATTTATTACATCACATGGACCACGATCATATTACATGTTGCAGTTTTATATTGCTTATTAATACCGAATTTGGTATACTTTTCATACATCAGAAAACAGTAACTTTGCACATCCTCTACAACTTATTTCTTTAATACATAATTAGAAACACCTCAGAATGTAACCAGAATTGTATAGAACAATCAGAGCAGTTGCATTCACAGAGACATATAGAGTACGACCACAAAACTGAGAGACGATAGTTAATTCATCTCATTTATCAGTGTTTTCAGTCTCACTACACAGCTAGCCCCCTTGAACCCCACGGTAGGATAAATCGTACGCTTTAAAAAGTAATAGTGTGTTCTTTGGTTTTTAATATTTCTAATAATTGCTGACAGATATGTTTATTGTTGTTGCAGGTGAAATGAACAGAGTCTCAAATTGGATGTGCAGCTATTAGATGATCCTGCCTACAAAATATGGCAGTTTGATGGGTGTTGAAGAAGAGAAGGAATTCTGGTCCAATCTCTGAAGGTAAAGCCCAAAATAGTGCAATGGCGGACACCACTCAAATTAAACAAAAAAAACTGGTCAACGTACCAGATTTTGTACAGTTTTGTGTCGGCAAAGGACTTGGTTACATAAAAAGTAGCTTTTAGCTTGGAAATGTCCTGTTCGGAATGGCCCTGTAATCTTTATTCATATTGGCCAACACAGTAAAACATGCACTGTGTAGGGAGACCTGAATGTTCAATAATAGAGTAACGCGATGATGGCCCGTCAACGCAAATGAGAACAACTGAATCGAGGCGATTGAGTTCTGTTAGTACCACAATAAATTTACATATATTTCTGTATCTGCCTTTATGTATTTGTATCATAATAAACGTAGTAATACCTGTACACTCTTTTCCATTTCCGGTGAATCCGTCTTTACAATAACATGTATGGGATCCAGCGGTATTTGTGCAATTGGCATCTTCATGACAGTCCCCATTGGCAGTCGAACATTCGTTTATATCTGATAAAATGAAACAAACGACATATGTTAATGTTAATACTGATATTATTCGTTAACGTCATTTTATAGTTCTAGCAATTTCGCATTAGCGAATTAAAACTTATCATCGCTTATTTTAAGTTCATATAACATGCAATTAAAAATGTGTATAGTGATAATGATATGGATTGGTCTAATTATTCTGTAGAAGAAATCTGGAAACAGTTATGTCGCACAAAATATACAATGTATTTCTTAAATACATAATAAGGAATACATCAGGAAGTATCCAGAATGGTACTCACGAACAGCCACATCAGTTACAGCGGGCGGGAAAATTAATCCATGGATACTTTTACAGATTGAAATCTGTATCGAATTTCATATTTTCGTCCCGCTATTTATTAAGAATGCCTCGTGATATTGTTTTCTGTATAAGGGCTTTCAACAGTTTAAGTAATATATTACATAACATGGACCACGATCATACTACACATTGCAGTTTTATATTGCTTATTAATATCGATTTTGGTATGCTTCTCAAACATCTGAAAACAGTAACTTTGCATATCCTCTACAACTTATTTCTTTAATACATAATTAGAAACACCTCAGAATGTAATCAGAATTGTATTGAACGACCGTAGCAGTTGCATCCACAGAGATATCTAGAATACGACGACAAAACTGAGAGTTAATGCATCCCATTTATCAATGATTCCAGTCTCGCTACACAGATAGCTCCCTTGAAACCCACGGCAGGATAATTTTTACGCTTTAAAAAGTAGTAGTGTGTTTTTTGGTTTTAAATATTTTTAATAATTGCTGACAGATATGTTTATTGTTGTTGCAGGTGAAATAAACAGAATCTGAAATTGGATGTGCAGCTATTAGATGACCCTGCCTACAAAATATGGCAGTTCGATAGGTGTTGAAGAAGAGTATGAATTCTGGTCCAACCTCTGGAGTTAACGCCCAACATAGTGCAATGGCGGGTACCACTCAAATTAAACAAATAAAACCGGTCGACGTACCAGATTGTGTACAGTTTTGTGTGGGCAAATGACTTGGTTACATAAAAGGTCGCTTTTAGCTAGGAAATGTCCTGTTCGGAATGGCCCTGTAAACATTATTCATATCGGCCAATATAGTAAAAATGCACTTTGTAGGGAGACCTGAATGTTCAATAATATAGTGACGCGATGATGTCCCGTCAACGCAAAAGAGAACAACTGAATCGAGGTGATTGCGTTCTGTTAATACCGCAATAAATTTAGATATATTTCTGTATCTACATTTATGTATTTGTATTAGCATAATAAACGTAGTTATACCTGTACACTCTTTTCCGTTTCCGGTGAATCCGTCTTTACAATTACATGTATGGGATCCAGCAGTATTTGTGCAATTGGCATCTTCATGACAGCCCCCATTGGCAGTTGAACATTCGTTTATATCTGACAAAATGAAACAAACGACTTATGTAAATGTTAATCCTAATATTATTCGTTTACGTCGTTTTATAGTTCTAGCTAGCAATTTCGCATTAACGAATTAAAACTTATCACCGCTTATTTTAAGTTCATATAAAATACAATTATTGGTTAGTCTAATTTTTCTGTACAAGAAATCTGGAAACAGTAATGTTGCACAAAATATACAATGTATTTCTTAAATTCATAATAAGAAATACCTCATGAAGTATTCATAATTGTACTCACGAACAGCCACATCAGTTAAAGCGACCGGGAAAATTAATCTATGGATACTTTTAATAATTGAAATCTGTATCGAATTTCATATTTTCGTCCCGCTATTTATTTAGAATGCCTCGTGATATTGTTTTCTGTATAAGAGCTTTCAACATTTGAAGTAATATATTACATCACATGGACCACGATCATCATATTACACATTGCAGTTTTATATTGCTTATTAATATCGAATTTGGTATGCTTCTCAAACATCAGAAAACAGTAACTTTGCACATCCTCTACATCTTATGTTTTTAACATATAATTAGAAACACCTCAGACTGTAACCAGAATTGTATTGAACAACCAGAGCAGTTGCATTCACAGAGAAATCTAAAGTACGACCACAAAACTGAGAGACGATAGGTAATGCATCTCATTTATCAGTGTTTTCAGTCTCACTACACAGCTAGCCCCCTTGAACCTTCCGGTAGGATAATTATTTCGCTTTAAAAAGTAGTAGTGTGTTCTTTGATTTTAAATGTTTTTAATAATTGCTGACAGATATGTTTATTGTTGTTGCAGGTGAAATGAACAGAGTCTGAAATTGGATGTGCAGATATTAGATGACCCTGCCTACAAAATATGGCAGTTTGATGGGTGTTGAAAAAGAGTAGGAATTCTGGTCTAATCTCTGGAGTTAAAGCCCAAAATAGTGCAATGGCGGACACCACTCAAATTAAACAAAACACCTGGTTAACGTACCAGATTGTTTACAGTTTTGTGTGGGCAAATGACTTGGTTACATAAAATGTAGCTTTAAGCTTGGAAATATCCTGTTCGGAATGGCCCTGTAATCTTTATTCATATTGGCCAACAAAGTAAAAATGCACTGTTTAGGGAGACCTAAATGTTCAATAATAGAGTGACGCGATGATGTCCCGTCAGCGCAAAAGAGAACAACTGAATCGAGGTGTCCCAAATGTCACGGGTAGAGCGTATTGATCTTACGTAGCTCTTGTAAGCACATGTTAATTACACCCTAATTCATTGTTCAGTTGAAACCAATTCACAATATCCATGATATATTCAGGTAACTCGGAAAAGCGTGCACATTTTATGTTGCCGTCAGAGGGCGTACGGAAGGGCCGTTTAATACGTTTAGTTTTGTGCTAATGCATGTAAAAGTATAGGTCTATCTCCTTAAAAGGCAAAATTGTGTAAGGGTCCTTTCGTGTAGAATTTAATACTGCTAATTTAGCCACGTATGTCACGGAATGAACTGGGAAATAATGGTTTGGGCGTAACGTTTGCTATAAAATCCATTGTCTTCTAGTTTTGCGCTGATTGCTCGATAAGTGCTTTGTTTGAAGCAGGAGTTGGACGGCCAAATTCACATGCAATATGTGCCTAAGCCATCCAGGGTTGGATATAAGCCATCCAGGTTTGGATATAAGCCTTGCGGAGTGGAGCTAAGCTTCCACGCAAAACGTTAAGAGCGGTGGAGACGGTCCCCGTACATGCGCAACATGGCCAGGTTCAAGTAGTGACAACCCCACGGACACGAGGTGGGCCCGTTATCAGTCCTCGGTGAAGGAACATCATCCACAACCTCAGTGGAGGTTAATCATCATACACATAGCGTCATCAACCCTTATAGAAGGCATTTGATGACAATCACTCATTGGATACGCGCATCATCATCTTCATGAGCTCTCGCGCATCACAGTTATCGCGCTAGATCATAGATCAACATTGTTATAACTTTAACAACACTTTAGTGTCGTATATAAAAGTCGACACATTCAGTATTTGCGATAATACTAAGACCGTCTTAAACGTTCATGATAACATTCTTTTCATATTTCATATGTGTATTCGCTTGTTGTTTTTTTGATAATTGTATATATATTTAACATATTTTAAAAGTTGCATTAAACTTATGTAAATGCATTTACCGTCATTGATTCTTTCCTGAGTTAGCCCCAACCACTAGAAAAGAATATGTTTACAAATATTTTTGGAAACGGCCAAACATACCAAAATTTATTGAACTTATGACAACAGAAAACAAGAGTTTATTAAAGAAACTCTCCGTTTTCATTTGTAAAAGTTTTAAAAGAAGAGACGACATGTTTTATAAATAAATACCACTTTTCTCCATTTTTGTCCACAGATATAAATGTGTTCTGATCAGTACTTAGGATATTAATTTAAGAATATATATTAAACACATATACTTAATAGTTGTCAAATACTTTTTAACTAGTAACATATACAGATGATCTTGAAACTCACCTATGAAATTATACAAATTGTCATTAACTGGAAAATAGTGTGTGTATTTGATATACATGTTTATATGTATGTACTATTTGCATGTGAACTGTTGGGCGTAATGTCTTATGTTTGAATAAAATATCTATCTATCTATCTATATAACTGAGCAGAATAGAAACATAGAAACATGTACATGTTATACACATTTCTATGATTGTTTAAGGTTTATGTCCAATATCAAATATAGATATGTTATGTAGTGTATATGTATTGTGGAAGCTAGATAATATCTATACATAACCGTTAGTTGTTAGCGCTAGTACAAATGTGTATGTACCTTGTCCTATGATGATGCCCCTGTATTTACAGAGGACACAGTGACTTACCATTAGTAGTTAGTAGAGTAGAATTATTAGTGATTTGTGTATTCTAGTTATTGTAGTGAGTATTCCACAATGTCTATAACCATGACGTCCATAAAGGAACTTACAGATATGGGTTAGGAGTTAGGGTATGCTGGAGAGGAGCTTAGAAACTTTGTTAGAGACGAACAGGCTAGGGAAAGGGAATTTAGACTTAAGGACAGAGAATTAGCAAAGCAGGAAAGAGATAAAGAAAGAGATAGGTTAGAAGTAGAAAGTAGATTAGCTAAAGAGAAGCTAGAATTAGAAAGTAGATTAGCTACAGAGAAACTTGAATTAGAAAGAAGATTAGCTAAAGAGAAGCGAGATGATGATAAGGAAAAGTTGGAATTATAAAGTAGAATAGTAAGGGAGAAGCAAGAGTTAGAACATGCGAGGTTCGAAACAGATGGTAGACTAGCTAAGGCTAAGATAGAGATAGTGATGGAGAAAGCAGCGTTTGATCATAAGTTAGCTTTAGAGTTTGAAGCAGCTAATATAGACAGTAAGGACAGTAAAACTGTAGGGAAAAATAGTTATTCTGGGAAGTTAAAATGTCCGAAGTTACATACTTTAATGCTGACAAAGATAACATGGACAGTTACTTGTTACGGTTTGAACGTTATGCTGAGTTACAGGAATGAACCATGGATAAGTGGGCAGTTCATTTAAGTGTGTCATTGGGAGGCAAGGCCTTAGATGTATTTTCTAGATTACCTAGTGTAGATTCTCTTGACTATGACAAGTTAAAGGATGCTCTGCTAAAGAGATTTGAGTTTACTGAAAAAGGTTTTAGAAAGCGGTTTAGAGCTTGTTTGTCTGAGAAAGGCGAGTCATTTATTCAGTTCATTAGTAGGTCTAGAAATTACTTAGATAGATGATTGGAGTTAGGGAAGGTAGCGCAGACTTATCAAGGCCTCATAGATTTCTTGTTGCGGGACCAGCTATTCAATGTTTGTAGTAGAGATCTGTTATTATTTTTGAAAGAACGAAAACTAACTAGTGTAGATGCAATGGCAACACGAGCAGATCAGTTTGCCGAGGCTAGAGGTGGAGCTCATAATGTAGTGTCGAAAGACAAAACTTTAAGAGGCAAGGGGACGATCATAGTATTAAACAGAAAGTCCAGAGTGGAATCTATATAGGAGGAGGTAGTTCGATGGGTGCTAGAGGAAGTAGCAATAGTGGTAACAACATAGGTAGACCTTTTATTCGTTGTCGTCAGTGTAATGGGAATCATACTTCACATGAGTGTAGGAAAGCGGTGAAAGTATCCGCTGTCGTAGACACTTTTAGTGACAATAGTAGACTGGACAACAATGTAGGTAGTCCGAATCAAGGTTTTAACAACCCATGGAATTTCGGTAGAAGTAGAGGTGGTCAAAACCGAGTTAGAGGTAGAGGCAGAGGTAGTAATAGTCCGGTTATTAAAACCGAGAGTAGTAGCTGTTGTGTTAGATCGGATGGCGTAGTGGCGAAGATCGGAACATGTCTTTTTTCGTATGCAAATCTTCCAACGGCAGATGGTAGAGTGAATGGCACGAAAGTAATTGTAATGAGGGATACAGGTTGTACAGGGATGGTAGTTCAGCGTAGTTTAGTTACGGATGACCAGTTGGTAGGTAAACAGTCACCGTGTATGTTGTTAAATAAGTCGGTAGCGTACGTGCCAATAGCGTGAATAGATGTAGATACACCTTTCTTTAAAGGGACTACAGAGGCACTATGTATGGACGATCCGATGTATGATTTAACGATAGGGAACATAGAAGGTTCAGTACTTTCGGTAGTGTCCGATTTTAGGAGTAGCATAAGTTATGCAGTAGAGACTAGAGCGCAGGTTCAGAATCAAGCTCAGGCTTATAGAAAATTAAAGGTTCCTGCAGCCGTAGGTAACATTTCTAAAGCTGAGTTTATAGAAGCACAAACTCAAGACGAGTCATTAGGTCCTTGTAAAGTGATGGCCAAGGACGTTTGTAGTGAAGAAGTGTAAAGGGTCCGGTAGTTCTAAGTTTGTACATAAGAATAGGTTATTGTACAGAGAATTTGAAGATAGTTGTGGTAGACAGTTTCACCAATTAGTGGTACCGACCCAGTATAGAACGACAGTGCTTAAGGTAGCTCATGAGTCGATTATGGGAGGTCATTTAGGCGTAAAGAAAACGTCAGATAGAGTATTGGCAGAATTGTATTGGCCAGGCGTTAGTGGAGATGTAACTAGGTATTGAAGGCCCTGCGATGTATGCCAAAGTACAGTACCAAAAGCTCGAGTGACCAAAGTACATTTAGGTCAGATGCCACTGATAGATACACCATTTAAGCGGGTAGCCGTAGACATAGTTGGACAAATTTTTCCAGTGTCGGATAGGAAAAATAGGTACATTTTAACCATGGTAGACTATGCAACTACGTATCCGGAGGCAGTAGCATTGCCCTCAATTGAAACTTAGAGAGTAGCTGAGGAATAAGTTGATATGATCAGTAGGCTAGGTGTACCAGAGGAAATGCTGACTGATTGTGTGTCACAGTTTACGTCAGAACTTATGGCTGAAGTTAGTAGGTTATTGTCTTTGCGTCAAATCATGACAACACCGTATCACCCTATGTGTAACGGGTTAGTCGAACAATTTAACGGGACGTTAAAACAAATGTTACGGCGTATGTGTACAGATGAATCAATGATTTGCTGTTTGCATTTAGAGAGGTTCCACGAGAGAGTTTAGGAATTTCTCCGTTTGAGTTATTGTACGGTAGATCAGTTAAAAGTCCCATGAGGATTTTTACAGAGATGTTGGCAGGTGAAGTAGATAGTGATGAGGTTAAGTCTACATATAAGTATGTTTTAGATCTGAAGGAGAAACTAGAGGAGACTTGTAAGATAGCTCAAAGTCAGTTAGTTAAGGCAAGTACATAGTACAAACGGTACTATGACCAGAAAGTTAGAGCTAGGAAATTTAAGATAGATGACCAGGTGTTACTGTTACACCCGACCGACAATAATAAGCTGTTATTACAATGCAAAGGTCCGTTTTACGTTAGAGGGATAGTGAACACTATGGATTATCGTATCGAGATAAACGGAAAGTTAAAGACCTTTCATGCGAATATGCTGAAAGAGTTTATCAGTAGAACCGATATTGCGCAACAAGGGGTATTAAATGTAGTTAATGTTGCAGTTATTGAGGATAGAGAGGAAGGCAGTAGTGAGGACACTAGTCCAATATATTCTCCCACTAGTGTAGGTAAGCAGACAGCAGCCGATGTAGACATATCGGGCATGCTTATTCTATTAGAGAATGTATGTATGTCGTTTAGACACTGAGTGTAGTGCTGTTCGGTTCGATGCGTCGCGACCAACAGAAGTAGTGCAGTGTAGCTTTAAGCACACTTTAGCAAAGCCGATTAAGGAAACGGGAGACCCTACTCCATTTCGCAAGCAGTATACTGGTAATGCGATGGATGCAATGTGTAAAGTTGAAGTTCTCGTAGTCGCAGGAGGTAGTGTTATTGGTAACAGGAGAGTCCGGGTAATAGACCGTGGAAAGGACAATATTGGGGAAGACTATTTAAGTCGGCGCACATAATGACAGGTCTAATACAATAGCAGTTTATGTTACGACAGTGTAGTGTACAATTGTAGAATATTGTTGAAATTTCAATGTTGCTTATTACGCAACCATGTATTTTGCTAGGACTAATTAATAGTTTATTAACATGTAAACATTAATTATCATTTTGTTTAATTTTAAAAAAGTGTAGCACTTTCTTTAAGTGGGGAGATGTTGTCACAAAATGTCACGGGTAGAGCGTATTGATCGTACATAGCTCTTGTAAGCACTTTTAGATTCACTCTAATTCATTGTTCAGTTGAAACCAATTCACAATATCCATGATATATTCAGGTAACTCGGAAAAGCGTGCACATTTTAAGTGGCCGTAAGAGGGCGTCCGGAAGGGCCGTTTAATAAGTTTAGTTTTGTCCTAATGCATGTAAAAGGTCTATCTCCTTAAAAGGCAAAATTGTGTAAGGGTCCTTTCGTGTAGAATTGAATACTGCAAATTTAGCCACGTATGTCACGGAATGAAATGGGAAATAATGGTTTGGGCGTAACGTTTAATATAAAATCCATTGTCTTCTAGTTTTGGCGGCGATTGCTCGATAGTTACTTTGTTTGGATCAGGAGTTGCACGGCGAAATTCACAGGCAATATGTGCCTAAGGCATCCAGGGTTGGATATAAGTCATCCAGGTTTGGATATAAGCCATCCAGGTTTGGATATAAGCCTTGTGGAGTGAAGTTATCGCGCTAGATCATAGATCAACATTGTTATAACTTTAACAACACTTTAGTGTCGTATATAATCAGTCGACACATTCAGTCTTTGTTATAATACTAAGAACGTCTTAAACGTTCATGAGAACATTCTTTTCATATTTCATCTGTGTATTCGCTTGTTTTTTTTGATAATTGTATATATATTTAACATATTTTAAAAATTGCATTCAACTTATGTAAATGCATTCACCGTCATTAATTCTTTCCTGAGTAAGCCCCAACCACTAGAGTCATCCAGCGACACGAGGTGATTGCGTTCAGTTAATACCACAATAAATGTAGATATATTTCTGTATCTACCTGTATGTATTTGTATTAGCATAATAAACGTAGTAATACCTGTACACTCTATTCCATTTCCGGTGAATCCGTCTTTACAATTACATGTATGGGATCCAGCGGTATTTGTGCAACTGGCATCTTCATGACAGCCCCCATTGGCAGTTGAACATTCGTTTATATCTGACAAAATGAAACAAACGACTTATGTAAATGTTAATACTGATATTATTCGTTTACTTCGTTTTATAGTTCTAGCAATTTCGCATTAGCGAATTAAAACTTATCGCCGCTTATTTAAGTTCATATAACATACAATTAAAAATGTGTATAGTGATAATGATATGGGTTGGTCTAATTGTTCTGTAGAAGAAATCTGAAAACGGTAATGTTGCACAAAATATACAATGCATTTCTTCAATACATAATAAGGAATACATCAGGAAGTATCCGGAAGTGTACTCACGAACAGCCACATCAGTTAAAACGGACGGAAAAATTAATCTATGGATACTTTTAAAGATTGAAATCTGTATCGAATTTCATATTTTCGTCCCGCTATTTATTAAGAATGCCTCGTGATATTGTTTTCTATATAAGGGCTTTGAACATTTGAAGTAATATATTACATCACATGGACCACGATCATGTTACACATTGCAGTTTTATATTGCTTCTTAATATCGAATTTGGTATGTTTCTCAAACATCTGAAAACAGTAACTTTGCACATCCTCTACAACTTATTTCTTTAATACATAATCAGAAACACCTCAGAATGTAACCAGAATTGTACCGAACGACCAGAGCAGTTGCATCTACAGAGAAATCCAGAATACGACCACAAAACTGAAAGACGATAGTTAATGCATCTCATTTATCAGTGTTTCCAGTCTCACTACACAGCTAGTTCCTTGAATCCCACGGTAGGGTAATTCTTACGCTTTAAAAAGTAGAAGTGTGTTCTTTGGTTTTAAATATTTTTAATAATTGCTGAGAGATATGTTTATTGTTGTTGCAGGTGAAATGAACAGAGTCTGAAATTGGATGTACAGCTATTCGATGACCTGCCTACAAAATATGGTAGTTCGATGGGTGTTGAAGAAGAGTAGGAATTCTGGTCCAACCTCTTGACTTAAAGCCCAAAATAGTGCAATGGCGGACACCACTCAAATTAAACAATAAACCTGATCAACGTACCAGATTGTGTACAGTTTTGTGTGGGCAAATGACTTGGTTACATAAAAAGTAGCTTTTAGCTTGGAAATGTCCTGTTCGGAATGACCCTGTAAACTTTATTCATATTGGCCAATATAGTAAAAATGCACTTTGTAGGGAGACCTGAATGTTCAATAATAGAGTGACGCGATGATGTCCAGTCAACGCAAAAGAGAACAACTGAATCGAGGTGATTGCATTCTGTTAATACCACAATAAATTTATATATATTTCTGTATATACCTTTATGTATTTCTATTAGCATAATAAACGTAGTAATACCTGTACAATCTATTCCATTTCCGGTGAATCCGTCTTTACAATTACATGTACGGGATCCAGCGGTATTTGTGCAATTGGCATCTTCATGACAGCCCCCATTGGCAGTTGAACATTCGTTTATATCTGACAAAATGAAACAAACGACTTATGTAAATCTTAATCCTGATATTATTCGTTTACGTCGTTTTATAGTTCTAACAATTTCGCATTAGCCAATTAAAACTGATCGCCGATTATTTTAAGTTCAAATAACATACAATTAAAAATGTGTATAGTGATAATGATATGGGTTGGTCTAATGTTTCTGTAGAAGAAATCTGGACACAGTAATGTTGCACAAAATATACACTGTATTTCTTAAATACATAATAAGGAATACCTCAGGAAGTATCCAGAATAGTACTCACGAACAGCCACATCAGATAAAGCGGACGAGAAAATTAATCTGTGGATACTTTTAAAGATTGAAATCTGTATCGAATTTCATATTTTCGTCCCGCTATTTATTAAAAATGCCTCGTGATATTGCTTTCTGTTTAAGGGCTTTCAACATTTGAAGTAATATATTACATCACATGGACCACGATCATACTACAATTTGCAGTTTTATATTGCTTATTAATACCGAATTTGGTATGCTTCTCAAACATCTGAACACAGTAACTTTGCACATGCTCTACAACTTATTTCTTTAATACATTAATAATTAGAAACACCTCAGAATGTAATCAGAATTGTATTGAACGACCAGAGCAGTTGCATCCACAGAGAAATCTAGAATACGACCACAAAATTGAGAGTTAATGCATCTAATTTTAAATGTTTCTAGTCTCGCTAGACAGCTAGAACCCTTGAAACCACGGTAGGATAATTATTACGCTTTAAAAAGTAGTAGTGTGTTCTTTGGTTTTACATATTTTGAATAATTGCTGACAGATATGTTTATTGTTGTTGCTGGTGAAATGAACAGAGTCTGAAATTGGATGTGCAGCTATTAGATGACCATGCCTGCAAAATATGCCAGTTCGATGGGTGTTGAAGAAGATTAGAAGTTCTGGTCCAACCTCTGGAGTTAAAGCCCAAAATAGTGCAACGGCGGACACCACTCAAATTAAACAAAACACCTGGTCAACGTATCAGATTTTGTACATTTTTGTGTGGGCAAATGACTTGGTTACATAAAAAGTAGTTTTTAGCTTGGAAATTTCCTGTTCGGAATGGCCCTGTAAACTTTATTCATAATGGCCAATATAGTAAAGATGCACTTTGTAGGGAGACCTTAATGTTCAATAATAGAGTGACGCGATGATGACCCGTCAACGCAAAAGAGAACAACTCAATCGTGGTGATTGCGTTCTGTTAATAGAACAATAAATTTAGATATATTTCTGTATCTACCTTTTTGTATTTGTATTAGCATAATAAACGTAGTAATACCTGTACACTCTCTTCCATTTCCGTTGAATCCGTCTTTACAATTACATGTATGGGATCCAGCGGTATTTGTGCAATTGGCATCTTCATGACAGCTCCCATTGGCAGTTGAACATTCGTTTATATCTGACAAAATGAAACAAACGACTTATGTAAATGTTAATCCTGATATTATTCCTTTACGTCGTTTTATAGTTCTAGCAATTTCGCATTAGCCAATTAAAACTTATCGCCGCTTATTTTAAGTTCATATAACATACAATTAAAAACGTGTATAGTGATAATGATATTGGTTGGTCCAATTTTTCTGTAGAAGAAATCTGGAAACAGTAATGTTGCACAAAATATACAATGTATTTCTTAAATACATAATAATGAATACCTCAGGAAGTATCCAAAATAGTACTCCCGAACAGCCACATCAGTTTAAGCGGACGGGAAAATTAATCTATGGATACTTTTAAAGATTGAAATATGTATCGAATTTCATATTTTCGTCCCGCTATTTATTAAGAATGCCTCGTGATATTGTTTTCTGTGTAAGGGCTTGCAACATTTGAAGTAATGTATTACATTTATATTGCTTATTAATACCAAATTTGGTATGCTTCTCAAACATCTGAAAACAGTAATTTTGCGCATCCTCTACAACTTATTTCTTTAATACACAATTAGAAACCCCTCAGAATGTAACCAGAATTGTATAGAAAGACCAGAGCCGTTATATCCACAGAGAAATCTAAAATACGACCACAAAACTGAGAGTTAATGCATCTAATTTATCAATGATTCCAGTCTCGCTAGACAGCTACCTCCCTTGAAACCCACGGTAGGATAATTCGTACGCTTTAAAAAGAAGAAGTGTGTTCTTCGGTTTTAAATATTTTTAATGATTGCTGACATATATGTTTATTGTTGTTGCAGGTGAAATGAACAGAGTCTGAAATTGGATGTGCAGCTATTCGATGACCATGCCTGCAAAATATGGCAGTTCGATGGGTGTTGAAGAAGATTAGAAATTCTGGTCCAACCTCTGGAGTTAAAGCCCAAAATAGGGCAATAACGGACACCACTCAAATTAAACAAAAAACCTGGTCAACGTAACAGATTTTGTACAGTTTTGTGTGGGCAAATTACTTGGTAACATAAAAAGTAGCTTTTAGCTTGGAAATGTGCGGGTCGCAATGGCCCTGTAAACTTTATTCATATTGGCCAATATAGTAAAAATGCACTTTGTAGGGAGACCTTAATGTTCAATAATAGAGTGACGAGATGATGTCCCGTCAACGCAAAAGAGAACAACTCAATCGTGGTGATTGCGTTCTGTTAATACCACAATAAATTTAGATATATTTCTGTATCTACTTTTATGTATTTGTATTAGCATAATAAACGTAGTAATACCTGTACACTCTATTCCATTTCCGGTGAATCCGTCTTTACAATTACATGTATGGGATCCAGCGGTATTTGTGCAATTGGCATCTTCATGACAGCCCCCATTGGCAGTTGAACATTCGTTTATATCTGACAAAATGAAACAAACGACTTATGTAAATGTTAATCCTGATATTATTCGTTTATGTCGTTTTATAGTTCTAGCAATTTCGCATTAGCCAATTAAAACTTATCGCGCTGATTTTAAGTTCATATAACATACAATTAAAAATGTGTATAGTGAGAATGATATTGGTTGGTCTAATTTTTCTGTAGAAGAAATCTGTAAACAGTAATGTTGTGCACAAAATATACAATGCATTTCTTAAATACATAATAAGGAATACCTCAGGAAGTATCCAGAATAGTTATCACAAACAGCCACATCAGTTAAAGCGGACGGGAAAATTAATATATGGATACTTTTAAAGATTGAAATCTGTATCGAATTTCATATTTGCGTCCTGCTATTTATTAAGAACGCCTCGTGATATTGTTTTCTGTATAAGGGCTTTCAACATTTGAAGTAATATATTACATCACATGGACCACGATCATACTACACATTGCAGTTTTATATTGCTTATTAATACCTAATTTGGTATGCTTCTCAAACATCTGAAAACAGTAACTTTGCACATCCTCTTATTTCTTGAGTACACAATTAGGAACACCTCAGAATGTAACCAGAATTGTATTGAACGACCAGAGCATTTATATCTACAGAGAAATCTAAAATACGACCACAAAACTGAGAGTTAATGCATCTAATTTATCAATGTTTCCAGTTTTGCTAGGCAGCTAGCTCCCTTGAAACCCACAGTAGGAATCTTCTTACGCTTTAAAAAGTAGTAGTGCGTTCTTTGGTTTTAAATATTTTTAATAATTGCTGACACATATGTTTATTGTTGTTGCACGTGAAATGAACAGAGTCTGAAATCGGATGTGCAGCTATTAGTTGACCCTGCCTACAAAATATGGCAGTTCGATAGGTGTTGAAGAAGATTAAGAATTCAACCTATGAAGGTAACGCCCAAAATAGTGCCATGGCGGACACCACTCAAATTAAACAAAAAACCTGGTCAACGTACCAGATTTTGTACAGTTTTGTGTCGGCAAATTACTTGGTTACATAAAAAGTAGCTTTTAGCTTGGAAATGTCCTGTTCGGAATGGCACTGTAAATTTTATTCATGTTGGCCAACATAGTTAAAATGCACTGTGTAGGGAGAACTAAATGTTCAATATTAGAGTGACGCGATGATGTCCCGCCAACGCAAAAGAGAACAACTGATTCGAGGTGATTGCGTTCTGTTAATACCACAATAAATTTAGATATATTCTGCATCTACCTTCATGTATTTGTATTAGCATAATAAACGTAGTAATACCTGTACACTCTATTCCATTTCCGTTGATTCCGTCTTTACAATTACATCTATGGGATCCAGCGGTATTTGTGCAATTGGAATCTTCATGACAGCCCCCATTGGCAGTTGAACATTCGTTTATATCTGACAAAATGAAACAAACGACTTATGTAAATGTTAATCCTGATATTAATCGTTTACATCGTTTTATAATTCCAGCAATTTCGCATTAGCCAATTAAAACTTATCGCCGCTTATGTTCCCTTCATATAACATACAATTACGAATGTGTACAGTGATAATGATATCGGTTAGTCTAATTTTTCTGTAGTAGAAATCTGGAAACAGTAATGTTGCACAAAATATACAATGTATTTCTTTAATACATAATAAGGAATACCTCAGGAAGTATCCAAAATAGTACTCCCGAACAGCCACATCAGTTTAAGCGGACGGGAAAATTAATCTATGGATACTTTTAAAGATTGAAATATGTATCGAATTTCATATTATCGTCCAGCTATTTATTAAGAATGCCTCGTGATATTGTTTTCTGTATAAGGGCTTTCAACATTTGAAGTAATGTATTACATCACATGGACCACGATCATACTACACATTGCAGTTTTATATTACTTATTAATACCAAATTTGGTATGCTTCTCAAACATCTGAAAACAGTAATTTTGCGCATCCTCTACAACTTATTTCTCTAATACACAATTAGAAACACCTCAGAATGTAACCAGAATTGTATAGAACGACCAGAGCAGTTATCTCCACAGAGAAATCTAAAATACGACCACAAAACTGAGAGTTAATGCATCTAATTTATCAATGTGTCCAGTCTCGCTAGACAGCTACCTCCCTTGAAACCCACGGTAGGATAATGCGTACGCTTTATAAAGTAGAAGTGTGTTCTTCGGTTTTAAATATTTTTAATGATTGCTGACATATATGTTTATTGTTGTTGCAGGTGAAATGAACAGAGTCTGAAATTGAATGTGCAGCTATTAGATGACCATGACTGCGAAATATGGCAGTTCGATGGGTGTTGAAGAAGATAAGAAATTCTGGTCCAACCTCTGGAGTTAAAGCCCAAAATAGGGCAATAACGGACACCACTCAAATTAAACAAAAAACCTGGTCAACGTAACAGATTTTGTACAGTTTTGTGTGGGCAAATTACTTGGTTACATAAAAAGTAGCTTTTAGCTTGGAAATGTCCGGGTCGCAATGGCCCTGTAAACTTTATTCATATTAGCCAATATAGTAAAAATGCACTTTGTAGGGAGACCTTACTGTTCAATAATAGAGTGACGAGATGATGTCCCGTCAACGCAAAAGAGAACAACTCAATCGTGGTGATTGCGTTCTGTTAATACCACAATAAATTTAGATATATTTCTGTATCTACCTTTATGTATTTGTATATGCATAATAAACGTAGTAATACCTGTACACTCTATTCCATTTCCGGTGAATCCGTCTTTACAAGTACATGTATGGGATCCAGCGGTATTTGTGCAATTGGCATCTTCATGACAGCCCCCATTGGCAGTTGAACATTCGTTTATATCTGACAAAATGAAACAAACGACTTATGTAAATGTTAATCCTGATATTATTCGTTTACGTCGTTTTATAGTTCTAGCAATTTCGCATTAGCCAATTAAAACTTATCGCGCTGATTTTAAGTTCATATAACATACAATTAAAAATGTGTATAGTAAGAATGATATTGGTTGGTCTAATTTTTCTGTAGAAGAAATCTGGAAACAGTAATGTTGCACAAAATATACAATGCATTTCTTAAATACATAATAAGGAATACCTCAGGAAGTATCCAGAATAGTTATCACAAACAGCCACATCAGTTAAAGCGGACGGGAAAATTAATATATGGATACTTTTAAAGATTGAAATTTGTATCGAATTTCATATTTGCGTCCTGCTATTTTTTAAGAACGCCTCGTGATATTGTTTTCTGTATAAGGGCTTTCAACATTTGAAGTAATATATTACATCACATGGACCACGATCATACTACACATTGCAGTTTTATATTGCTTATTAATACCGAATTTGGTATGCTTCTCAAACATCTGGAAACAGTAACTTTGCACATCCTCTTATTTCTTTAGTACACAATTAGGAACACCTCAGAATGTAACCAGAATTGTATTGAACGACCAGAGCATTTATATCTACAGAGAAATCTAAAATACGACCACAAAACTGAGAGTTAATGCATCTAATTTATCAATGTTTCCAGTTTCGCTAGGCAGCTAGCTCCCTTGAAACCCACAGTAGGAATCTTCTTATGCTTTAAAAAGTAGTAGTGCGTTCTTTGGTTTTAAATATTTTTAATAATTGCTGACACATATGTTTATTGTTGTTGCACGTGAAATGAACAGAGTCTGAAATCGGATTAGCAGCTATTAGTTGACCCTGCCTACAAAATATGGCAGTTCGATAGGTGTTGAAGAAGATTAAGAATTCAACCTATGGAGGTAACGCCAAAAATAGTGCCATGGCGGACACCACTCAAATTAAACAAAAAACCTGGTCAACGTACCAGATTTTGTACAGTTTTGTGTCGGCAAATTACTTGGTTACATAAAAAGTAGCTTTTAGCTTGGAAATGTCCTGTTCGGAATGGCACTGTAAATTTTATTCATGTTGGCCAACATAGTTAAAATGCACTGTGTAGGGAGAACTAAATGTTCAATAATAGAGTGACGCGATGATGTCCCGTCAACGCAAAAGAGAACAACTGATTCGAGGTGATTGCGTTCTGTTAATACCACAATAAATTTAGATATATTCTGCATCTACCTTCATGTATTTGTATTAGCATGATAAACGTAGTAATACCTGTGCACTCTATTCCATTTCCGTTGAATCCGTCTTTACAATTACATCTATGGGATCCAGCGGTATTTGTGCAATTGGCATCTTCATGACAGCCCCCATTGGCAGTTGAACATTCGTTTATATCTGACAAAATGAAACAAACGACTTATGTAAATGTTAATCCTGATATTAATCGTTTACATCGTTTTATAATTCCAGCAATTTCGCATTAGCCAATTAAAACTTATCGCCGCTTATGTTCCCTTCATATAACATACAATTACGAATGTGTACAGTGATAATGATATCGGTTAGTCTAATTTTTCTGTAGTAGAAATCTGGAAACAGTAATGTTGCACAAAATATACAATGTATTTCTTTAATACATAATAAGGAATACCTCAGGAAGTATCCAAAATAGTACTCCCGAACAGCCACAACAGTTTAAGCGGACGGGAAAATTAATCTAAGGATACTTTTAAAGATTGAAATATGTATCGAATTTCATATTTTCGTCCCGCTATTTATTAAGAATGCCTCGTGATATTGTTTTCTGTATAAGGGCTTTCAACATTTGAAGTAATGTATTACATCACATGGACCACGATCATACTACACATTGCAGTTTTATATTACTTATTAATACCAAATTTGGTATGCTTCTCAAACATCTGATAACAGTAATTTTGCGCATCCTCTACAACTTATTTCTTTAATGCATAATTAGAAACTCCTCAGAATGTAACCAGAATTGTATTAAACGACAGAGCAGTTCCATCCACAGAGAAAAATAGAATACGACCACAAAACTGAATGACGATAGTTAATGCATCTCATTTATCAGTGTTTCCAGTCTCACTACACAGCTAGCTCCCTTGAAACCCATGGTAGGGTAATTCTTACGCTTTAAAAAGTAGTAGTGTGTTCTTTAGTTTTAAATATTTTTAATAATTGCTGACAGATATGTTTATTGTCGTTGCAGGTGAAATGAACAGAGTCTGAAATTGGATGTGCAGCTATTAGATGACCCTGCCTACAAAATATGGCAGTTTGATGGGTGTTGAAGAAGAGTAGGAATTCTGGTCCAACCTCTTGACTTAAAGCCCAAAATAGTGCAATGACGGACACCACTCAAACTAAAAAAAAACTGGTCAACGTATCAGATTGTGTACAGTTTTGTGTGTGCAAATGACTTGGTTACATAAAAAGTAGCTTTTAGCTTGAAAATGTCCTGTTCGGAATGGCCCTGTAGACTTTACTCAAATTGGCCAACATAGTAAAAATGCACTGTGTAGGGAGACCGGAATTTCAATAATAGAGTGACGCGATGATGTCCCGTCAACGCAAAAGAGAACAACTGAATCGAGATGATTACATTCTGTTAATACCACAATAGATTTAGATATATTTCTGTATCTACCTTTATGTATTTGTATTATCATAATAAACATAGTAATACCTGTACACTCTATTCCATTTCCGGTGAATCCGTCTTTACAATTACATGTATGGGATCCAGCGGTATTTGTACAATTGGCATCTTCATGACAGCCCCCATTGGCAGTTGAACATTCGTTTATATCTGACAAAATGAAACAAACGACTTATGCAAATGTTAATCCTGATATTATTCGTTTACGTCGTTTTATAGTTCTAGCAATTTCGCATTAGCCAATTAAAACTTATCATCGCTTATTTTACGATCATATAACATACAATTAAAAATGTGTATAGTGATAATGATATGGGTTGGTCTAACTGTTCTGTAGAAGAAATCTGTAAACAGTAATGTTGCACAAAATATACAATGTATTTCTTAAATACATAATAAGGAATACCTCAGGAAGTATCCAAAATTGTAATCACGAACAGCAACATTAGTTAAAGCGGACGGGAAAATTAATCTATGAATACTTTTAAAGATTGAAATCTGTATCGAATTTCATATTTTCCTTCCGCTATTTATTAAGAATGCCTCGTGATATTGATTTCTGTATAAGGACTTTCAACATTTGAAGTAATGTACTACATCAAATGGACCACGATTATATTACACATTGCAGTTTTATATTGCTTATTAATATCGAATATGGTATGCTTCTCAAACATCAGAAAACAGTAACTTTGCACATCCTCTACAACTTATTTTTGTAATACATAATTAGAAACACCTCAGAATGTAACCAGAATTGTATTGAACAACCAGAGCAGTTGCATTCACAGAGAAATCTAGAGTACGACCACAAAACTGAGAGACGATAGTTAATGCATCTCATTTATCAGTGTTTTTAGTCTCACTACACAGCTAGCCCCCTTGAACCTAAGGTAGGATAATTGTTACGCTTTAAAATGTAGAAGTGTGTTCTTTGATTTTAAATATTTTTAATAATTGCCGACAGATATGTTTATTGTTGTTGCAGGTGAAATGAACAGAGTCTTAAATTGGATGTGCAGCTATTAGATGACCCTGCCTACAAAATATGGCAGTTTGATGGGTGTTGAAAAAGAGTAGGAATTTTGGTCCAGTCTCTGGAATTAAAGCCCAAAATGGTGCAATGGCGGACACCACTCAAATTAAACAAAAAACCTGGTCAACGTACCAGATTTTTTGTACAGATTTGTGTGGGCAAATGACTTGGTTACATAAAAGGCAGATTTTACCTTTGAAAAGTCCTGTTCGGAATGGCCCTGTAAACTTTATTTATATTGGCCAACATAGTACAAATGCATTGTGTAGGGAGACCTAAATGTTAAATAATAAAGTGACGCGATGATGTCCCGTTAACGCAAAGATAACAACTGAATCGAGGTGATTGCGTTCTGTTAATAACACAATAAATTTAGATATATTTCTGTAGCATAATAAACGTAGTAATACCTGTACAATCTATTCCATTTCCAGTGAATCCGTCTTTACAATTACATGTATGGGATCCAGCGGTATTTGTGCAATTGGCATATTCATGACAGACCCCAATGACAGTTGAGCATTCGTTTATATCTGAAAAAATGAAACAAACGACTTATGTAAATGTTAATCCTGATATTATTCGTTTATGTCGTTTTATAGTTCTAGCAATTTCGCATTAGCGAATTAAAACATATCATCGCTTATTTTCCCATCATATAACAAACGATTAAAAATGTGTATAGTGATAATAATATGGCTTGGTATAATTTTTCTGTAGAAGAAATCTGGAAACAGTAATGTTGCACAAAATATACAATGTATTTCTTAAATCCATAATAAGGAATACCTCAGGAAGTATCCAAAATTGTTCTCATGAACAACCACATCAGTTAAAGCGGAATGGAAAATTAATCTATGGGTACTCCCTAGTTTTACATTTAAAGATTGAAATCTGTATCGAACTTCATATTTTCGTCCCGCTATTTATTAAGAATGTCTCCTGATATTGCTTTCTGTATAAGGGCCTTCAACTTTTGAAGTAATTTATTACATCACATGGACCACTTCCTCTACAACTCATGTCTTTAATACATAATTAGAAACACCTCAGAATGCAACCAGAATTGTATTGAAATATGTATCTAATCATTAAGTTGCCAGGCTTTAAAGGCAATATTCAAAATGAAGTCATATATAAATCAATTTACTGACTTATCTGTCAGTCACACTTTAGACATTTTTGGCAAACTCTTTTTGCCAATATTAAGTTATGGCGCAGAGATATGTGGATATTCAAATGCGGAAAAGTTAGAGAAAGTATACCTTCAATTTGTAAACAACTTTTATGCATTAAAACACAAACTCAAAATAATTTCATATATGGATAACTCGGGAGAGTCCCTTTAAAAATTCAACGTATGGCCTATATTATCCCGTTCTGGCTAAATATTACACTTACGAGTGATCGCAAATATATAAAAAATATGTATAATGTTATGTTAGATGATCTGATCGTAAACCCAAACAAATTAAACTTGGCATCTAAAGTTAAAGGGTTATTAAAACGAACAGGATTTAATGACGTTTGGTATTCTCAAGGAGTAGAAAACATAACGTATTTCATTAATGTACTTAAACAACGTATTAAAGATATGTTTATACAAATTTGGAATGGTGAATTATCGGATTCCACTAGAGCTAGTACATACATAATAATATCAGATTTCAGGTTAAAGTATTTTCTAGATGTACTAAATATAAAGAAATTTAGAGTCTATGTTACAAAACTAAAAGTCTCTAGTCACAGGTTAGAAATAGAAACTGGTCGATGGCATAGACCAAATAAAACACCCAGATCCGAAAGAAAATGCCAGCTATGTAATATACTAGAAGACGAATTTCACTTTGTATTGGAGTGTTCACTATATCAAAATATTAGAAAAGAATATGTTAACAAATATTTTTGGAAACTGCCAAACATACCAAAATTTATTGAACTTATGACAACAGAAAACAAGAGTTAAAGACACTCTCCGTTTTCATTTGTAAAAGTTTTAAAAGAAGAGACGACATGTTTTATAAATAAATATCACTTTTCTCCATTTTTGTCCACAGATATAAATGTGTTCTGATCAGTACTTAGGATATTAATTTAAAAATATATATTAAACACATATACTTAATAGTTGGCAAATACTTTTTAACTAGTAACATATACAGATGTATCTTGAAACTCACCTATGAAATTATACAAATTATCATATACTGGAAAATAGTCTGTGTATTACATATACATGTTTATATGTATGTACTATTTGCATGTGAACTGTTGGGCGTAATGCCTTATGTTTGAATAAAATATCTATCTATATATCTATACAACTGAGCAGAATAGAAACATAGAAACATGTACATGCTATACACATTTCTATGATTGTTTATGTATATAATTATGTCCAATATAAAATATAGATATTTTATGTAGTGTACATGTATTGTGGAAGCTAGATACTATCTATACATAACCGTTAGTAGTTAGCGCTAGTACAAATGTGTATGTACCTTGTCCTATGATGATGCCCAGGTATTTACAGAGGACACAGTGACTTACCATTAGTAGTTAGTAGAGTAGAATTATTAGTGACTTGTGTATTGTAGTGAGTATTCCACAATGTCTATAACCATGACGTCCATAAAGGAAATTACAGATATGGGTAAGGAGTTAGGGTATGCTGTAGAGGAGCTTAGACATTTATTTAGAGACGAACAGGCAAGGGAAAGGGAATTTAGACTTAAGGAAAGAGAATTAGCAAAGCAGGAAAGAGATGAAGAAAGAGATAGGTTAGAAGTAGAAAGTAGATTAGCTAAAGAGAAGCTAAAATTAGAAAGTAGATTAGCTACAGAGAAACTTGAATTAGAAAGTAGGTTAGCTAAAGAGAAGCGAGATGATGATAAGGAAAAGTTATAATTATAAAGTAGAATAGTAAGGGAGAAGCAAGAGCTAGAACATGCGAGGTTCGTAACAGATGGTAGACTGTATAATTAAACAAAAAGCCTGGTCAACGTACCACATTTTGTACAGTTTTGTGTCGGCAAATGACTTGGTTACATAAAAAGTAGCTTTTAGCTTGGAAAATAGGTTGCCATATCACCTTAGGAGCAATTGTACAGGCACGTACGATATTTCCCTTACAAGTGCAGGTTCCCTTTGGTTGGACATTATGTGTGTATTTATGTTCATCCAACTTATTGTCAATACCGTTTTTAAAGTTGTATAACTTTGATATATGAGTTAAACTTTCAATTCAAAGTAAAATAAATTTCGTCTGACTTTTCCAAGTCAGACAAGTACAAAACTATACTATAGTTCTTAGTGCCTTGCTTTCCACATTGACAATAATGAACTCAGGTTACCTGCACATTGTACGGCCGAAAACGAAACATAAAATAGGGTTTTCTGTTGCAATAAGGAAAACGGATTTATGTTTAGACAGAGAGCCGGAGCGTTTGGTACTCTCAGTACTCTGACAAGGCTAAGCAGACGATCTGTTTGTGAAGCTGGCCAATTAGCAATTCAGGGACCAATATCCCTTGTCATGGATATCCCACTGGGGAGGTATTGAAGACAGACGCCATTTTCTGCGGGAGAGTCAGGTCTGTCAACCGTTTTTCCCTAACCTCCCCACCACCCACCTTCATAGTGTGCGTCTGTCGTTGCTTGCAAAAGCGGACCTATAAATGCTTTCTGATACCTCAACGCCTTGTTTCTCTGTCTGCAAACGTCCTTGAAATGTATTTCATTTTTCTTACGTAGTCATTTGATTGAATATTATGCTAGCCATGTATGTGTAATCATTATGTGTGTATTTATGTTCATCCAACTTATTGTCAATACCGTTTTTAAAGTTGTATAACTTTGATATATGAGTTAAACTTTCAATTCAAAGTAAAATAAATTTCGTCTGACTTTTCCAAGTCAGACAAGTACAAAACTATACTATAGTTCTTAGTGCCTTGCTTTCCACATTGACAATAATGAACTCAGGTTACCTGCACTTTGTACGGCCGAAAACGAAACATAAATATCCTGTTCGGAATTCGGAATGGCCCTGTAAACTTTATAAATATTGGCCAATTTAGTAAAAATGCACTTTGTAGGGAGACCTTAATGTTCAATAATAGAGTGACGCGATGATGTCCCGTCAACGCAAAAGAGAACAACTGAATCGAGGTGATTGCGTTCTGTTAATACCACAATAAATTTAGATATATTTCTGTTTCTACCTTTATGTATTTGTATTAGCATAATAAACGGAGTAATACCTGTACACTCTATACCATTTCCGTTGAATCCGTCTTTACAATAACATGTATGGGATCCAGCGGTATTTGTGCAATTGGCATCTTCATGACAGCCCCCATTGGCATTTGAACATTCGTTTATATCTGACAAAATGAAACAAACGACTTATGTAAATGTTAATCCTGATATTATTCGTTTACGTCGTTTTATAGTTCTAGCAATTTCGCAATAGCCAATTAAAACTTATCGCCGCTTATTTTAAGTTCATATAACATACAATTTAAAATGTGTATAGTAATAATAATATTGGTTGGTCTTATTTTTCTGTAGAAGAAATCTGGAAACAGTAATGTTGCACAAAATATACAATAAATTTCTTAAATACATAATAAGGAATAACTCAGGATGCATCCAGAATAGTACTCACGAACAGCCACATAATTAGAAACACCTCAGAATTTAGCCAGAATTGTATTGAACAAACCAGAGCAGTTGAATTCAAAGAGAAATCTAGAGTACGACCATAAAACTGAGAGGCGATAGTTAATGCATCTCATTTATCAGTGTTTTCAGTCCCATTACAGAGCTAGCCCCCTTGAACCCTACGGTAGGATAATTCGTACGCTTTAAAAAGTAGATGTGTGTTCTTTGGTTTAAAATATTTTTAATAATTGCTGACAGATATGTTTATTGTTGTAGTAGGTAAAATGAACAGAATCTGAAATTGGATGTGCAGCTATTAGATGACCCTGCCTACTAAACATGGCAGTTTGATGAGTGTTGAAGAAGAGTAGGAATGCTGGTCCAACCTCTGGAGGTAAAGCCCAAAAAAGTGCAATGGCGGACACCACTCAAATTAAACAAGAAACCTGGTCAACGTACCAGATTTTATACAGTTTTGTGTGGGCTAATGACTTGAATACATAAATAGTAGATTTTACCTTGGAAATGTCCTGTTCGGAATGGCCCTGTAAGCTTTATTCATATTGGTCAATATAGTAAAAATGCACTGTGTAGTGAGACCTGAATGTTTAATAACAGAGTGACGCGATGATGTCCCGTCAACGCAAAAGAGAACAACTGAATCGAGGTGATTGCGTTCTGTTAATACCACGATACATTTAGATATATTTCTGTATCTACCTTTATGTATTTGTATTAGCATAATAAACGGAGTAATACCTGTACACTCTATTCCATTTCCGTTGAATCCGTCTTTACAATTACATGTATGGGATCCAGCGGTATTTGTGCAATTGGCATCTTCATGACAGCCCCCATTGGCATTTGAACATTCGTTTATATCTGACAAAATGAAACAAACGACTTATGTAAATGTTAATCCTGATATTATTCGTTTACGTCGTTTTATAGTTCTAGCAATTTCGCAATAGCTAATTAAAACTTATCGCCGCTTATTTTAAGTTCATATAACATACAATTTAAAATGTGTATAGTAATAATAATATTGGTTGGTCTTATTTTTCTGTAGAAGAAATCTGGAAACATTAATGTTGCACAAAACATACAATAAATTTCTTAAATACATAATAAGGAATAACTCAGGATGCATCCAGAATAGTACCCACGAACAGCCACATAATTAGAAACACCTCAGAATTTAACCAGAATTGTATTGAACAAACCAGAGCAGTTGAATTCAAAGAGAAATCTAGAGTACGACCATAAAACTGAGAGGCGATAGTTAATGCTTCTCATTTATCAGTGTTTTCAGTCTCATTACAGAGCTAGCCCCCTTGAACCCTACGGTAGGATAATTCGTACGCTTTAAAAAGTAGAAGTGTGTTCTTTGGTTTAAAATATTTTTAATAATTGCTGACAGATATGTTTATTGTTGTAGTAGGTAAAATGAACAGAATCTGAAATTGGATGTGCAGCTATTAGATGACCCTGCCTACTAAACATGGCAGTTTGATGGGTGTTGAAGAAGAGTAGGAATGCTGGTCCAACCTCTGGAGGTAAAGCCCAAAAAAGTGCAATGGCGGACACCACTCAAATTAAACAAAAAACCTGGTCAACGTACCAGATTTTATACAGTTTTGTGTGGGCTAATGACTTGAATACATGAAAAGTAGATTTTACCTTGGAAATGTCCTGTTCGGAATGGCCCTGTAAACTTTATTCATATTGGTCAATATAGTAAAAATGCACTGTGTAGTGAGACCTGAATGTTTAATAACAGAGTGACGCGATGATGTCCCGTCAACGCAAAAGAGAACAACTGAATCGAGGTGATTGCGTTCTGTTAATACCACGATAAATTTAGATATATTTCTGTATCTACCTTTATGTATTTGTATTAGCATAATAAACGTAGTAATACCTGTACACTCTATTCCATTTCCGGTGAATCCGTCTTTACAATTGCATGTATGGGATCCAGCGGTATTTGTGAAATTGGCATCTTCATGACAGCCCCCATTGGCAGTTGAACATTCGTTTATATCTGACAAAATGAAACAAACGGCTTATGTAAATGTTAATCCTTATTTTATTCGTTTACTTCGTTTTATAGTTCTAGCAATTTCGCATTAGCCAATTAAAACTTAACGCTGATTATTTTAAGTTCATATAACATACAATTAAAAATGTGTATAGTGATAATGATATGGGTTGGTCTAATTTTTCTGTAGAAGAAATCTGGAAACAGTAATGTTGCACTAAATATACAATGCATTTCCTAAATACATAATAAGGAATACCTCAGGAAGTATCCAGAATAGTACTCACGAACAGCCAGATCAGTTAAAGCGGACGGGATAATTAATCTATGGATACTTTTAAAGATTGAAATCTGTATCGAATTTCATATTTTCGTCCCGCTATTTTTTAAGAATTCCTCGTGATATTGTTTTCTGTATAAGAGCTTTCAACATTAAAAGTAATATATAACATCACATGAATCACGATCATATTACACATTGTAGTTTTATATTGCTTATTAATATCGAATTTGGTATGCTTCTCAAACATCTGAAAACAGTAACTTTGCACATCCTCTACAATTTATTTCTTGAATACATAATTAGAAACACCTCAGAATTTAACCAGAATTGTATTGAACAAACCAGAGCAGTTGAATTCACAGAGAAATCTAGAGTACGACCACAAAACTGAGAGACGATAGTTAATGCATCTATTTTTTATCAGTGTTTTCAGTCTCAATACAGAGCTAGCCCCCTTCAACCCTACGGTAGGATAATTCGTACGCTTTAAAAAGTAGTAGTATGTTCTTTGGTTTTAAATATTTTTGATAATTGCTGACAGATATGTTTATTGTTGTTGCAGGTGAAATGAACGGAATCTGAAATTGGATGTGCAGCTGTTAGATGACCTGCCTACAAAATATGGCAGTTTGATGGGTGTTGAAGAAGAGTAGCAATTCTGGTCCAATCTCTGGAGTTAAAGCCCAAAATAGTGCAATGGCGGACACCACTCAAATTAAACAAAAAACCTGGTCAACGTACCAGATTTCGTACAGTTTTAAGTGGGGAAATGACTTCGTTACGTAAAAGTAGCTTTTAGCTTGGAAATGTCCTGTTCGGAATGGCCCTGTAAACGTTATTCATATTGGCCAATATAGTAAAAATGCACTGTGTAGGGAGACCTTAATGTTCAATAATAGAGTGACGCGATGATGTCCCGTCAACGCAAAAGAGAACAACTGAATCGAGGTGATTGTGTTCTGTTAATACCATAATAAATGTAGATATATTTTTGTTTCTACCTTTATGTATTTGTATTAGCATAATAAACGGGGTAATACCTGTACACTCTATTCCATTTCCGTTGAATCCGTCTTTACAATTACATGTATGGGATCCAGCGGTATTTGTGCAATTGGCATCTTCATGACAGCCCCCATTGGCATTTGAACATTCGTTTATATCTGACAAAATGAAACAAACGACTTATGTAAATGTTAATCCTGATATTA
Source organism: Cyrtodaria siliqua (assembly GCA_037043455.1). Taxonomy (NCBI): domain Eukaryota; kingdom Metazoa; phylum Mollusca; class Bivalvia; order Adapedonta; family Hiatellidae; genus Cyrtodaria; species Cyrtodaria siliqua. Next base: position 348,812 of record JAWPHD010000095.1, on the reverse strand, counting down.
TTCATTTACGTTGTTTTATAGTTCTAGCAATTTCGCATTAGCCAATTAAAACGTATTGCCGCATATTTTATGTTCATATAACATACAATTTAAAATGTGTATAGTAATAATAATATTGGTTAGTCTTATTTTTCTGTAGAAGAAATCTGGAAACAGTAATGTTGCACAAAATATACAATAATTTTTTTAAATACATAATAAGGAATACCTCAGAATGCATCCAGAATAGTACTCACGAACAGCCACATAATTAGAAACACCTCCGAATTTAACCAGAATTGTATTGAACAAACCAGAGCAGTTGAATTCAAAGAGAAATCTAGAGTACGACCATAAAACTGAGAGACGATAGTTTATGCATCTCATTTATCAGTGTTTTCAGTCTCACTACAGAGCTAGCCCCCTTGAACCCTACGGTAGGATAATTCGTACGCTTTAAAAAGTAGAAATGTGTTCTTTGGTTTAAAATATTTTTAATAATTGCTGACAGATATGTTTATTGTTGTAGTAGGTAAAATGAACAGAATCTGAAATTGGATGTGCAGCTATTAGATGACCCTGCCTACAAAACATGGCCGTTTGATGGGTGTTAAAGAAGAGTAGGAATGCTGGTCCAACCTCTGGAGGTAAAGCCCAAAAAAGTGCAATGGCGGACACCACTCAAATTAAACAAAAAACCTGGTCAACGTACCAGATTTTATACAGTTTTGTGTGGGCTAATGACTTGAATACATGAAAAGTAGATTTTACCTTGGAAATGTCCTGTTCGGAATGGCCCTGTAAACTTTATTCATATTGGTCAATATAGTAAAAATGCACTGTGTAGTGAGACCTGAATGTTTAATAACAGAGTGACGCGATGATGTCCCGTCAACGCAAAAGAGAACAACTGAATCGAGGTGATTGCGTTCTGTTAATACCACGATACAGTTAGATATATTTCTGTATCTACCTTTATGTATTTGTATTAGCATAATAAACGTAGTAATACCTGTACACTCTATTCCATTTCCGGTGAATCCGTCTTTACAATTGCATGTATGGGATCCAGCGGTATTTGTGCAATTGGCATCTTCATGACAGCCCCTATTGGCAGTTGGACATTCGTTTATATCTGACAAAATGAAACAAATGGCTTATGTAAATGTTAATCCTTATTTTATTCGTTTACTTCGTTTTATAATTCTAGCAATTTCGCATTAGCCAATTAAAACTTAACACTGCTTATTTTAAGTTCATATAACATACAATTAAAAATGTGTATAGTGATAATGATATGGGTTGGTCTAATTTTTCTGTAGAAGAAATCTGGAAACAGTAATGTTGCACTAAATATACAATGTATTTCATAAATACATAATAAGGAATACCTCAGGAAGTATCCAGAAAAGTACTCACGAACAGCCAGATCAGTTAAAGCGGACGGGATAATTAATCTATGGATACTTTTAAAGATTGAAATCTGTATCGAATTTCATATTTTCGTCCCGCTATTTTTTAAGAATTCCTCGTGATATTGTTTTCTGTATAAGAGCTTTCAACATTTAAAGTAATATATAACAGCACATGAATCACGATCATATTACACATTGCAGTTTTATATTGCTTATTAATATCGAATTTGGTATGCTTCTCAAACATCTGAAAACAGTAACTTTGCACATCCTCTACAATTTATTTCTTTAATACATAATTAGAAACACCTCGAATTTAACCAGAATTGTATTGAACAAACCAGAGCAGTTGAATTCATAGAGAAATCTAGAGTACGACCACAAAACTGAGAGACGATAGTTAATGCATCTCATTTATCAGTGTTTTCAGTCTCACTACAGAGCTAGCCCCCTTCAACCCTACGGTAGGATAATTTGTACGCTTTAAAAAGTAGTAGTATGTTCTTTGGTTTTAAATATTTTTGATAATTGCTGACAGATATGTTTATTGTTGTTGCAGGTGAAATGAACGGAATCTGAAATCGGATGTGCAGCTGTTAGATGACCTGCCTACAAAATATGGCAGTTTGATGGGTGTTGAAGAAGAGTTGCAATTCTGGTCCAATCTCTGGAGTTAAAGCCCAAAATAGTGCAATGGCGGACACCACTCAAATTAAACAAAAAACCTGGTCAACGTACCAGATTTCGTACAGTTTTTAGTGGGGAAATGACTTCGTTACGTAAAAGTAGCTTTTAGCTTGGAAATGTCCTGTTCGGAATGGCCCTGTAAACGTTATTCATATTGGCCAATATAGTAAAAATGCACTTTGTAGGGAGACCTGAATGTTCAATAATAGAGTGACGCGATGATGTCCCGTCGACACAAAAGATAACAGCTGAATCGAGGTGATTGCATTCTGTTAATACCACAATAAATTTAGATATATTTCTGTATCTACCTTTATGTATTTGTATTAGCATAATAAACGTAGTAATACCTGTACACTCTATTCCATTTCTGTTGAATCCGTCTTTACAATTACATGTATGGGATCCAGCCGTATTTGTGCAGTTGGCATCTTCATGACAGCCCCCATTGGCAGTTGAACATTCGTTTATATCTGACAAAATGAAACAAACGACTTATGTAAATGTTAATCCTGATAGTATTCGTTTACGTCGTTTTAAAGTTCTAGCAATTTCGCATTAGCCATTAAAACGTATCGCCGCTTATTTTAAGTTCATATAACATACAATTAAAAATGTGTATAGTGATAATGATATGGGTTAGTCTAATTTTTCTGTAGAAGAAATCGTGAAACAGTAATGTTGCACTAAATATACAATGTATTTCTTAAATACATAATAAGGAATACCTCAAGAAGTATCCAGAATTGTACTCACGAACAGCCACATCAGTTAAAGCGGACGCGAAAATTAATCTATGGATACTTTTAAAGACTGAAATTTGTATCGAATTTTATATTTTCGTCCCGATATTTATTAGGACTGCCTCGTGATATTGTGTTCTGTATAAGGGCTTTCAACATTTGAAGTTATATATTACATCACATGGACCACGATGATATTACACATAGAAGTTTTATATTGCTTATTAACATAGAATTTGTTATTCTTTTCAAACATCAGAAAACAGTAACTTTGCACATCCTCTACAACTTATTGCTTTAATACATAATTAGTAACACCTCAGAATTTAACCAGAATTGTATTGAACAAACCAGAGCAGTTGAATTCACAGAGAAATATAGAGTACGACCACATAACTGAGAGGCGATAGTTAATGCATCTCTTTTATCAGTGTTTTCAGTCTCACTACACAGCTATCCCCCTTCAACCCTACGGTAGGATACTTCGTACGTTTTAAAAAGCAGTAGTGTGTTCTTTGGTTTTAAATATTTTTAATAATTGCTGACAGATATGTTTATTGTCGTTGCAGGTGAAATCAACAGAATCTGAAATAGGATGTGCAGCTATTAGATGATCCTGCCTACTAAATATGGCAGTTCTATGGGTGATGAAGAAGAGTAGGAATTCTGGTCCAACCTCTGGAGTTAAAGCCCAAAATAACGCAATAGCGGAAACCACTCAAATTAAACAAAAACCATGGTCAACGTACCAGATATTGTGCAGTTTTGTGTGGGCAAATGTCTTGGTTACATAAAATGTAGCTTTTAGTTTGGAAATGTCCCGTTCGGAATGGCCCTGTAAACCTCATTTATATTGGCCAACATAGTAAAAATGCACTGTGTAGGGACCTAAATGTTCAATAACAGAGTGACGCGATGATGTCCCGTCAACGCAAAAGAGAACAACTGAATCGACGTGATTGCGTTCTGTTTAATACCACAATAAAAAGAAATATAAAAAGATCGGACAGGGAAAGTAGCATTCAAGGAGGACAGTAAACCACAAAACACAGAAACAAACACGCAAATAGACAAACAAAAAGGCAAAAGCAATAATAAATGCAAACGACATCACAAACACAAAAGGGTTAATAATAGGGCTACCGCCTTGGAACGGTCAGTGGCAAAATAGGGCGCTCCAAACCTCACACTTACCCTACTGTCATCCCATTAAAACAGGACAGTATAAATAAAGAAATCCCCGCCATGATCTAATATCTAACCAACAAGGCAGATATATTTATGTATCTACCTTTATGTATTTGTATTAGCATAATAAACGTAGTAATACCTATACAATCTATTCCATTTCCGGTGAATCCGTATTTACAATTACAAGTATGAGATCCAGCGGTATTTGTGCAATTGGCATCTTCATGACAGCCTCCATTGGCAGTTGAACATTCGTTTATATCTGAAAAAAGGAAACAAACGACTTATGTATATGTTAATCCTGATACTATTCGTTTACGTCGTTTTATAATTCTAGCAAATTAGCATGAGCGAATTAAAACTGATCACCGCTTATTTTACGTTCGAATAACAAACGATTAAAAATGTGTATAGTGATAATGATATGGCTTGGTATAATTTTTCTGTAGGAGAAATCTGGAAACAGTAATGTTGCTCAAAATATACAATGTATTTATTAAATCCATAATAAGGAATACCTCAGGAAGTATCCAAAATTGTACTCATGAACAACCACCTCAGTTAAAGAGGAAAGGAAAATTAATCTATGGATCCTCCCAAGTTTTACATTTAAAGATTGAAATCTGTATCGAATTTCAATCGGGGTGATTGCGTTCTGTAAATACCACAATAAATTTAGATATATTTCTGTATCTACCTTTATGTATTTGTATTAGCATAATAAAAGTAGTAATACCTGTACACTCTATTCCATTTCCGATGAATCCGTAGTTACAATTACATGTATGGGATCCAGCGGTATTTGTGCAATTGGCATCTTCATGACAGCCCCCATTGGCAGTTGAACATTCGTTTATATCTGAAAACAATGAAACAAACGACTTATGTAAATGTTAATCCTGATATTACTCCTTTACGTCGTTTTATAGTTCTAGCAATTTCGCATTAGCGAATTAAAACTTATCACCGCTTATTTTAAGTTCATATAACATACAATTAAAAATGTGTATAGTGATTATGATATAGGCTGGTCTAATTTTTCTGTAGAAGACATCTGGAAACAGTAATGTTGCACAAAATATACAATGTATTTCTTAAATACATAATAAGGAATACCTCAGGAAATATACAGAATTGTACTCACGAACAGCCACATCAGTTAAAACCGTCTGGAAAATTAATCTATGGACACTTTTATAGATTCAAATCTGTATCGAATTTCATATTTTCGTCTCGCTTTTTATTAACAATGCTTCGTGAAATTGTTTTCTGTATAAGGGCTTTCAAAATTTAAAGTAATATATTACATCACATGGACCACGATCACATTACACATTGCAGTTTTATATTGCTTATTAATATCGAATTTAGTATGCTTCTCAAACATCAGAAAACTGTAACTTTGCACTTCCTCTACAGCTTATTTATTTGATACATACTTAGAAACACCTCAGAATTTAACCAGAATTGTATTGAACAATCAGATCAGTTGCTTTCACAGAGAAATCTAGAGTACGACCATAAAACTGAGAGACGATAGTTAATGCATCTCATTTATCAGTGTTTTCAGTCTCACTACACAGCTAGCCCCCATGAACCATACGGTAGGATAATTCGTAAGCTTTAAAAAGTAGTAGTGTATTCTTTAGTTTTAAATATTTTTAATAATTGCTGACAGATATGTTTATTGTTGTTGCAGGTGAAATGAACAGAATCTGAAATTGGATGTGCAGCTATTAGATGACCCTGCCTACAAAATATGGCACTTTGATGGGTGTTGAAGAAGAGTACCAATTCTGGTCCAATCTCTGGAGATAATGCCCAAAATAGTGCAATGGCGGACACCACTCAAATTAAACAAAAAACTGGTCAACGTACCAGATTGTGTACAGTTTTGTGTGGGCAAATGACTTTGTTATATAAAAAGTAGCTTTTAGCTTTATAATGTCCTGTTCGGAATGGCCCTGTAAACTTTATACATATTGGCCAACGTAGTAAAAATGCACTGTGTAGGTAGACCTAAATGTTCAATAATAGAGTGACGCGATGATGTCCCGTCAACGCAAAAGAGAACAACTGTATCGAGGTGATTGCGTTCTATTAATACCACAATAAATTTAGATATATTTCTGTATCTACCTTACTGTATTTGTATTAGCATAATAAACGTAGTTATACCTGTACACTCTATTCCATTTCCGTTGAATCCGTCTTTACAATTACATGTATGGGATCCAGCGGTATTTGTGCAATTGGCATCTTCATGACAGCCCCCATTGGCAGTTGAACATTCGTTTATATCTAAACAAAATGAAACAAACGACTTATTTAAATGTTAATCCTGATATTATTCTTTTACGTCGTTTTATAGTTCCAGCAATTTCGCATTAGCGAATTAAAACTTATCACCGCTTATTTTAAGTTCATATAACATACAATTAAAAATGTGTATCGAGATCATGATATAGGTTGGTCTAATTGTTCTGTAGAAGAAATCTGGAAACAGTAATGTTGCACAAAATATACAATGTATTTCTTCAATTCATATTAAGGAATACCTCAGGAAGTATCCAGAATAGTACTTACGAACAGCCATATCAGTTAAAGCTGACGGGAAAATTAATCTATGGATACTTTTATAGATTGAAATCTGTATCGAATTTCATATTTTCGTCCCGCTATTTATTAAGAATGCCTCGTGATATTGTTTTCTGTATAAGGGCTTTCAATATTTGAAGTAATATATTACATCACATGGACCACGATCATATTACACATTGCAGTTTTATATTGCTTATTAATATCGAATTTGGTATGCTTCTCAAACATCTGAAAACAGTAACTTTGCATTTCCTCTACAGCTTATTTCTTTAACACATAATTAGAAACACCTCTGAATGTAACCAGAATTGTATTGAACAACCAGAGCAGTTGCATTCACAGAGAAATCTAGAGAACGACCACAAAACTGAGAGGCGATAGTTAATGCATCTCATTCATCAGTGTTTTCAGTCTCACTACACAGCTAGCCCCCTTCAACCCTACGGTAGGATAATTCGTAAGCTTTAAAAAGTAGTAGTGTGTTCTTTGGTTTTAAATATTTTTGATAATTGCTGACATATATGTTTATTGTTGTTGCAGGTGAAATGAACAGTATCTGAAATTGGATGTGCACCTATTAGATGACCCTGCCCACAAAATATGGCACTTTGATGGGTGTTGAAGAAGAGTACCAATTCTGTTCCAATCTCTGGAGTTAATGCCCAAAATAGTGCAATGGCGGACACCACTCAAATTAAACAAAAATCTGGTCAACGTACCAGATTTTGTACAGTTTTGTGTCGGCAAATGACTTGGTTATATAAAAAGTAGCTTTTAGCGTTGAAATGTCCTGTTCGGAATGGCCCTGTAAACTTTATACATATTGGCCAACATAGAAAAAATGCACTGTGTAGGGAGACCTAATATTCAATAATAGAGTGACGCGATGATGTCCCGTCAACGCAGAAGATAACAACTGTATCGTGGTGATTGCGTTCTGTTAATACCACAATAAATTTAGATATATTTCTGTATCTAACTTTATGTATTTGTATTAGCATAATAAACGTAGTAATACCTGTACAATCTATTCCATTTCCGGTGAATCCGTCTTTACAATTACATGTATGGGATCCAACGGTATTTGTGCAATTGGCATCTTCATGACAGCCCCCATTGGCTGTTGAACATTCGTTTATATCTGAAAAAAAGGAAACAAACGACAAATGTAAATGTTAATCCTGATATTATTCGTTTAGGTCGTTTTATAATTCTAGCAAATTAGCATTAGCGAATTAAAACTTATCACCGCTTATGTTACGTTCATATAACAAACGATTAAAAATGTGTATAGTGATAATGATATGGCTTGGTATAATTTTTCTGTAGAAAAAATCTGGAAACAGTAATGTTGCACAAAATATACAATGTATTTATTAAATTCATAACAAGGAATACCTCAGGAAGTATCCAAAATTGTACTCATGAACAACCACCTCAGTTAAAGCGAAAGGGAAAATTAATCTCTGGATCCTCCCAAGTTTTACATTTAAAGATTGAAATCTGTATCGAATTTATATTTTCGTCCCGCTATTTATTAAGAATGCCTTGTGATATTGTTTTCTGAATAAGGTCTTTCAACATTTGAAGTAATGTATTACAGCACATGGACCACGATCATATTACACATTGCAGTTTTATATTGCTTAGTAATATCGAATATGGTATGATTCTCAAACATCTGAAAACAGTAACTTTGCACATCCTCTACAACTTATTGCTTTAATACATAATTAGAAATACCTCAGAATTTAACCAGAATTGTATTGAACAACCACGGCAGTTGCATTCACAGAGAAATCTAGCGTTCGACCACAAACTGAGAGACGATAGTTAATGCTTCTCATTTATCAGTGTTTTCAGTCCACTACACAGCTAGCCCCCTTCAACCCTACGGTAGGATAATTCGTACGCTTTAAAAAGTAGTAGTGTGTTCTTAGGTTTTAACTATTTTTAATAATTGCTGACAGATATGTTTATTGTTGTTGCAGTTGAAATGAACAGAGTCTGAAATTGGATGTGCAGCTATTAGATGATCCTTCCTACAAAATATGGCAGTTCTATGGGTGTTGAAAAAGAGTAGGAATTCTGTTCCAACCTCTGGATTTAAAGCCCAAAATAGTGCAATGGCGGACACCACTCAAATTAAACAAAAAACCTGGTCAATGTACCAGATTGTGTACAGATTTGTGTGGGCAAATGTCTTGGTTCCATGAAAAGTAGCTTTTAGTTTGGAAATGTCCCGTTCGGAATGGCCCTGTAAACTTTATTCATACTGGCCAACATAGTCAAAATGCACTGCGTAGGAAGACCTAAATGTTCAATAATAGAGTGACGCGATAATGTCCCGTCAACGCAGAAGAGAACAACTGAATCGAGGTGATTGCGTTCTGTTAATACCACAATAAATTTAGATATATTTCTGTATCTACCTTTATGTATTTGTATTAGTATAATAAACGGAGTAATACCTGTACACTCTATTCCATTTCCGATGAATCCGTCTTTACAATTACATGTATGGGATCCAGCAGTATTTGTGCAATTGGCATCTTCATGACAGCCCCCATTGGCAGTTGAACATTCGTTTATATCTTAACAAAATGAAACAAACGACTTATGTAAATGTTAATCCTGATATAATTCCTTTACGTCGTTTTATAGTTCTAGCAATTTCGCATTAGCGAATTAAAACTTATCACCGCTTATTTGAAAAAAAAGGTATGATAATGGACCTTTGGAAACGGCCGAACACGACACATACGAAATATTGCAGTCTCGGTTTCATTGAGACTGTTCATGAGCGGTAGTGCAATATGCTAGCTACCCCTCACGCCCTCTAGCCCCGGGTTGAGCAGAACTCAATATTCATAAAATCAATAGTACACAATTTTAACCATCCCAAAGATGGCATGCATACGGCGATGGACATGGAGTTATATGATTCCCCATGTCGTACAGCGTATGGTCCCAGTATCTAATTAAATTAAATGCCCCGAAGAGCGAAATAAACATAATGGAATTTAGTTGGGAGCAGTGGTTATGAAGCCTGTGTATCACAAGTCACAGCCAAAAGACTAAATTAAAAAGCAGACAACACACCCTATAAGTGGTTAAACAATACCCAGAGCCTTTTATAGGCCGGAGTAGTGGAACCACCGAATCAAAAATAAAGTAAGAAAACAAAACAAATTGAAAATGTACCACCGATAACTAAATATAAGTATCGGGCTCAGCGACCTCCAAAGATCGAATGAATAACGGTACTTATTGCAAGCGCGGGGAGACGTTTTACTGCCGCCACACTGCACAAGCAACGCCACTGTGCTATAAAAAAAGTATGATAATGGACCTTTGGAAACGGCCGAGCACGACACATACGAAATATTGCAGTCTTGGTTTGATTGAGACTGTTCATGAGCGGTAGTGAAAGTTCATATAACATACAATTTAAAATGTTTATAGTGATCATGATATAGGTTGGTCTAAAATTTCTGTAGAAGATATCTGGAAACAGTAATGTTGCACAAAATATACAATGTATTTCTTAAATACATAATAAGGCATACCTCAAGAAATATACCGAAATTGTACTCACGAACAGCCGCATCAGTTAAAGCCGTCCGGAAAATTAATCTTTGGATACTTATATAGATTAAAATCTGAACCGAATTTCATATTTTCGTCCCGCTATTTATTAAGAATGCCTCGTGATATTGTTTTCTGCATAAGGGCTTTCAACATTTAAAGTAATATATTACATCACATGGACCACGATCATATTACACATTGCAGTTTTATATTGCTTATTAATATCGAATTTAGTATGCTTCTCAAACATCAGAAAAGAGTAACTTTGCACTTCCTCTACAGCTTTTTTATTTAACACATAATTAGAAACACCTCAGAATGTAACCAGAATTGTACTGAACAACCAGAGAAGTTGCATTCACAGAGAAATCTAGAGTACGACCACAAAACTGATAGACGATAGTTAATGCATCTCATTTATCAGTGTTTTCAGTCTCACTACACAGCCAGCCCCCTTGAACCACACGGTAGTATAATTCTTACGCTTTAAAAAGTGGTAGTGTTTTCTTTGGTTTTAACTATTTTTAATAATTGCTGACAGATATGTTTATTGTTGTTTCATGTGAAATGAACAGAGTCTGAAATTGGATGTGCAGCTATTAGATGACCCTGCCTACAATATATGGCAGTTTGATGGGTGTTGATGAAGAGTAGCAATTCTGGTCCAATCTCTGGAGTTAATGCCCAAAATAGTGCAATGGCGGACACCACTCAAATTAAACAAAAAAAACTGGTCAACGTACCAGATGTTGTACAGTTTTGTGTGGGCAAATGACTTGGTTATATAAAAAGTAGCTTTAGCTTGGAAATGTCCTGTTCGGAATGGCCCTGTAAACTGTATTCATACTTGGCAATCATAGTAAAAATGCACTGTGTAGGGAGACCTAAATGTTCAATAATAGAGTGACGCGATGATGTCCCGTCAACGCAAAGGAGAACAACTGAATCGAGGTGATTGCGTTCTGTTAATACCACAATAAATTTAGATATATTTCTGTATCGACTCGATGTATTTGTATCAGCATAATAAACGTAGTAATACCTGTACAATCTATTCCATTTCCGATGAATCCGTCTTTACAATTACATGTATGGGATCCAGCGGTATTTGTGCAATTGGCATCTTCATGACAGCCCCCATTGGCAGTTGAACATTCGTTTATATCTGAGAAAAAATTAAAGCATTGACTTATCACCGCTTATTTTAAGTTCATATAACATACAATTAAAAATGTGTATCGAGATCATGATATAGGTTGGTCTAATTTTTCTGTAGAAGAAATCTGGAAACATTAATGTTGCACAAAATATACAATGTATTTCTTAAATACATAATAAGGAATACCTCAGGAAGTATCCAGAATTGTACTCACGAACAGCCACATCAGTTAAAGCTGACGGGAAAGTTAATCTATTTATACTTTCATAGATTGAAATCTGTATCGAATTTAATATTTTCGTCCCGTTATTTATTAAGAATGCCTCGTCATATTGTTTTCTGTATAACGGCTTCAACTTTCGAAGTAAATTCAAGGAGATGCATTTACTTAAGGTTTCATCGAAAGCTTGTTTATAAATCCTGTACATGTACTTTCGAAACATTGTTCGTCACATTTCTTGAATAAAATACTGTTTAAACCAACATTTTAAGTTATATATTACATCACATGGACCACGATCATATTACACATTGTAGTTTTGTATTGGTTATTAATATCGAATTTGGTATGCTTCTCAAACATCAGTAAACAGTAACTTTGCACTTCCTCTACAGCTTATTTAAAGAAGAATAAGAATATAACCAGAATTGTACTGAACAACCAGAGCAGTTGCATTTACAGAGAAATCTAGAGTACAACCACAAAACTGTGAGACGATAGTTAATGCATCTCATTTATCAGTGTTTTCAGTCTCACTACACAGCTAGCCCCCTTGAACACCACGGTAGGATAATTCTTACGCTTAAAAAAGTAGTAGTGTGTTCTTTGGTTTTAACTATTTGTAATAGTTGCTGACAGATATGTTTATTGTTGTTGCAGTTGAAATGAACAGAGTCTGAAATTGGATGTGCAGCTATTAGATGACCCTGCCCACAAAATATGGCAGTTTGATGGGTGTTGAAGAAGAGTAGGAATTCTGGTTCAATCTCTGGCGTTAAAGCCCAAAATTGTGCAATGGCGGACACCACTCAGATTAAACAAAAAACCTGGTCAACGTACCAGATGTTGTACAGTTTTGTGTCGGCAAATGTCTTGGTTACATAAAAAGTAGCTTTTAGCTTGGAAATGTCCTGTTCGGAATGGCCCTGTAAACTGTATTCATATTGGCCAATATAGTAAAAATGCACTGTGTAGGGAGACGTGAATGTTCAATAATATAGTGACGCGATGATGTCCCGTCAACGCAAAAGAAAAAAACTGAATCGAGGTGATTGCGTTCTGTTAATACCACAATAAATTTAGATATATTTCTGTATCTACCTTTATGTATTTGTATTAGCATAATAAACGTAGTAATACCTGTACACTCTATTCCATTTCCGGTGAATCCGTCTTTACAATTACATGTATGGGATCCAGCAGTATTTGTGCAATTAGCATCTTCATGACAGCCCCCATTGGCAGTTGAACATTCGTCTATATCTGACAAAATGAAACCAGCGTCTTATGTAAATGTTAATCCTGATATTATTCGTTTACGTAGTTTTATAGTTCTAGCAATTTCGCACTAGCGAATTAAAACTGATCGCCGCTTATTTTAAGTTCATATAAGAAACTATTAAAAATGTATATAGTGATAATGATATGGCTTGGTATAATTTTTCTGTAGAAGAAATCTGGAAACAGTAATGTTGCACAAAATATACAATGTATTTCTTAAATCCATAATAAGGAATACCTCAGGAAGTATCCAAAATTGGACTCATGAACAACCACCTCAGTTAAAGCGGATGGGAAAATTAATCTATCGATCCTCCCAAGTTTTACAATTAAAGATTGAAATCTGTATCGAATTATATTTTCGTCAAGCTATTTATTAAGAATGCCTCGTGATATTGTTTCTGTATAAGGGATTTCAACATCTGAAGTAATATATTACATCACATGGACCACGATCATATTACATATTGCAGTTTTATATTGCTTATTAATACCGAATTTGGTATGCTTCTCAAACATCTGGAAACAGTAACTTTGCACATCCTCTACAACTTATTTCTTTAATACATAATTAGAAACACCTCAGAATGTAACCAGAATTGTATTGAACCTGTTTAGCAGTTGCATCCACAGAGAAATCTAGATTACGATCACAAAACTGAGAGACGATAGTTAATGCATCTCATTTATCAGTGTTTTCACGAAAAATAAATGTACGCTACCCTCGACTGATATTATTTTTTTGTGAAAGTTGGTACTTTTCGAAAACACTTTGGAAAACCTACGAAAATGCACCAGAAATAATTCATTGCTACCCCTTGAAGCGTAATTTAATTTTGCACATATTATTAAAACAATCCATGCATATACCCTGTTTTTATCTCGAAAACTTCCCAATTATTATATCACACCAGGTAGGCAAAAGGGTTTTGGGTTAAAGAACCAGTTCGTAAGAATTAATGTATTTTTAAATTATGCTAATCCGTGAAGTCGATTTGTTTATGCTATATCATGAAGTCCTTTTTTGTTTTCAGTTATCTACATCTTCATTTAAATCCTATGCAAAGAATAAAGCATGTTAATGAAAGAATTTTAATGGATAGTTTTGTTATATTCATATGCGTCATTCTGACTAAATTGGAATTGTTCAGCGACTTTTAATATAGTCAAACTCATACAGTTTAACCTTAATTAGTGTTTATCTTTGGAAAAGAAATGGACAAGTAGCATAAATAGCCTATTTTTTAATTTACATTTAAAACAGTCTATTAAATCATTTTAGAATTATTTTATTATAAAACTATTTTATTATTAGAATTTTGTGTTTCTGGGTTTCAAGAACCTCATTACTCAATGTCCAGTAAAACCTCAGTGTGTTCTGAGAATGTAATGAGCTTTAAATTAACTGGTTTCATTGGACCAATTTTTATCACTGAACCAATCAGAAGGCTTCATTTATATTTTATTTTACGAATCTAATCCATCCCTGCTTACATGGCCTTCTACTTACAATTTACGACACCTTAAGAAGGGTATTCAGAATTTACATTTAAATTTTCTCTAGTTCCAGCAGACAAAGCTTCCAACAATATAATTATTGCCTGACGACTACATTATATCAATACTTTGAATGCTGAGCTAGCGAGCACTTCTGCTTACCTGACTACACCTCTGCTGGAGACGGACATTGTTTCCCAGCATGCGACCTTTATGGAGACTATTAAGGTTTCTGTAATTAGTAAGCAGACGAAGCTCCCTACAATGTACTGGATACCCAAACTTCACAAAATTCCTTACAAAGCACGTTTTATCGCTAACTCTAGTTCATGTACCACGACCAATATATCAAAACTATTGCCTTCCTGACTTTCCGCTATTAAAGAACATATTGTAAAATATTGCCGAAAGGCATTCGAGAACTCAGGAATCAATCTGTTTTGGTCTATAAGAACTCTGGAGAGGTTCTTGACAAACTACGGTGTAAGCATTTGCATGCCTCTTCTCTAAGCACCTACGACTTTTCTACAATGTATACTACACTACCACATAATTTTATCAAAGAAAAATTGCTTCAGCTTATTCAGAAGACCTTTGCTAGAGAAAGTACAACTTTTCTAGCTTGTAATACTGTCAG
The DNA here is from genome assembly GCA_037043455.1 of Cyrtodaria siliqua. Classification (NCBI taxonomy): domain Eukaryota; kingdom Metazoa; phylum Mollusca; class Bivalvia; order Adapedonta; family Hiatellidae; genus Cyrtodaria; species Cyrtodaria siliqua. The sequence continues at coordinate 333,811 of JAWPHD010000095.1, read as the reverse complement.
GGCTTTCTTTACTAACGCCCCCATTGATAAGTGTAATTTGTGGACTTGTACTGATGGTTATAGAGCCTTGTCTTTTCTTCTGGATAACATCTTTATAAGATACGGTAAAACTATTTACCGCCAGGTTGTGGGTATTCCTATGGGTACTAACTGTGCGCCACTTGTTGCAGATTTGTTTTTGTACTGCTATGAAAGAGATTTTATGTTGAGTTTGTCACCTGCTAGCCAGGGTGAAATTATTGATGCATTTAATAATACTTCTCGGTATCTTGATGACATACTCAATATTGATAATCCGTTTTTTGCTCATATGGTTACTAACATTTATCCACTAGAGCTGACGTTGAATAAACCAACAGTTCGGATACAGTAGCAGCATTTCTCGATCTTCATCTCTCGATTTCAAATGATTGTATTCATTCTAAAATCTATGATAAGAGAGATGATTTAAATTTTAACATCGTTAACTATCCACACCTGGATGGAGATATACCTCGTGCTACCTCATACGGGGTGTATATCTCCCAGCTCATTCGATGTGCTAGAGCGTGTAATGATGTTATAGACTACAATGATCGAAATCAAGTTATTACAAGTAAACTTCTTCAGCAGGGTTTTCGTTATCACAAACTACGTAGATCTTTCTCTAAATTCTATCGCCGCAACGAGGGCCTGCTGGAAAAGTACAACACCAACCTTAAAACACTTCTGCGACTAGGCATATCACAACCCTCATTTTATGGAGATGTGGTCTATAAACTTCGAAAGTTTAAGGGGTCTGACGGGCTTCCTGACCGCTTTACAAATTAAATCAAGAAGTTCGTCAGAAAAGGATATAACCCTTTGGTTTTACAGCGCACTGCATGTTGAGTGATTGACCCCTCTACAGTCAGTCATTACGCTTCACTTTTCACATGTGCGATGACTAGACTACCTCTTGGGACTCTATGATTTTACCTACTGAAACCCCAACTAACGGAGGTGGGTCCATGAGCTTTCGTCCCTCGAGTTTTCTGGTCGTAACCTAGATTGGTTTTCTCATTAGCTGCAACTACTATGGTTGTTCAGTACGATTCTGGATACATCCTGAGATGTTTATTATTATTTTTTGTATGTGTTTCTTTAGTTAGTTTCTCTGGATTTGGACTTTATTGTTAGAGAATTCCTTTTGATGGGATGTAGTTTTGTTTACACTGTCTTGTCTATTTGGGCGCTGAAGACAGGATAATAGCGAGGATTGTGCGCATACAAAATTGATTCAAGCTAACCAGTAGGCCTTATTGCCTACTGACCGTTCTAAGTCGGTAAACCTGTCTTCACCACCCTTTCTGTTGTTTTTTGTCTCTTTCATTGTATTTTTTTCAAGTGCGAACCTGCGATGCCATTGCGTTCGGACGCTGTGGTTTCTATAGGACCCTATATCTCATTTTTGCTTTGGTTGCTTCTATCATGGCATCCCTTTCTGGTATTATGCCATCACACCCTAGCATTATGACATCACGTTAATTCAGCTGCCAAAGGCAGCTGACTCTTATATGGCTTTTATATCTGTCTATGGTTAACAGACTGTGACTCATGTAAGTGGCAATAAGCATGCTTTACAACTTGAAAACCTAGAGAACTCGTCTGAAAAACTTGAATGGTATAAATACATATTTTGAAACGTTAAAAGGTTACCATTTCACTTGTTGAAATGAAGTTTTCGTAGACCAGTCTATTGAAATGTAGCATGTAATCATTACTATTATATGTATATTAGTGACATAACATTCACAAGCCTTAATAGCGCAGTTGATCGAGGCGCCGTGTTACTGCATAGGAAGGTAGGGTTCAAGCCTGCTGATTTCCTTTTTTTTTTCTTTTTTTTTTTTCATTTTCATTGATTTCATTATTGCTGGTGGTAAGGTAGCAACACTTCCTTTACATTGTCACTTTGATAACGCAATCTTATAATTACACATGGTAACAGTGAACAGTTTATATGTGTTGTAATGCACACTCTAACGCACACGTATCCCTTACATGTGAACAATTGTATTTCTGTGCTGATGTTACAAGGTAATTGTAATCAATATGTAAGGCGAGTCATGGTATTTGAACAGAAAGAAGCGGGGTCGCCCACATTGATTTAAAGTGCTTGGTAGGAAGAACAGATGGTAAAAACGGGAAGAATACAAGGAAAAACGGTCGTGGCTTGTTTATGTCTCAGTGACAACATTTTTTTTTTCAATATTGTTTTAACACCCGTGACTTGCTATATTATTATGTTAACTTCTTGTCTCTCGGCAGCAATTTTACGCTTGCGTAAAACCTTGCTTGTGCTATTATGATGCAACTCAGTGTGTTCTCAGAACTGAATGAGCCTTTTAATTGCTGTTAGAAACAGATTAAGACTGTTTGTATCACTCAATGAGTAATGCGTTTCTTGAAACCAACGAATCACAAAATTCTAAAAATAAAATAATTCTAAAATGATTTAATAGACTGTTTTAAATGTGTCAATCAACTTAAATATATCTTTGATTATTGTACAATGTATTGCCTGTTTCTAAATTTGAAATTTTACACGAATAAGGATTACCCTGTAACTTGTAATGTTGTCAAACATATTAGTCTTTATCATCTCCGACGCTTGCTTGTTTTCAAGACAAACGTCTAGAACAGTCCTCCTGAACAAAGTTTGACTTTTGCCTATACACTGGTAACATTTCTGATTGGCTGAGACACCTCCTATCCAATATACACAGAAATTCAAAAGTCAAAAGACAATACATTTATATATAAACAAAGAGGGAAAATTCATCATTATATCGACTAACTAAATGCGGATGGTCAGAAATACTTAAATAAAAAAATAGACAAATTATGGTCACGCGGTTCCCGGCTAGTTTCAAATTTGTTTTTACACAACCGGTCAAGGCGTTTGTATTTATAATCAAGCGTCGAAGATGATCAAGACTACAAACTAATACAATAAAGCAAATAATGCACGCTACCCTCGCCTGATATTTTGATAATGTGAAAATAAGTAAAGTTTGCAAAACAAACACAAAAAAATCGATTTAAACAAGAGGCACAAGATGGCCTGTGGACGCTCTACTAGCTAAAACGGCTCTTATATCAAGGGTTGTCGACATAAAACTCCCATCGGTACTTCTTTTAAAACATTCTAAACAAATATGGTAAAGATCGGATAAAAAATTAAGTAACTTCAGATTTAACAAAGGAAAATACAATATAGCATTTTTCACCAAATCAAGGGCCATAACTCTGTCGTTACTAAAATATCTAGCTGGTTTTCGAACTTGTCCAAGATTTCATTGATATACCGCGATATGCACAAATAGACATCTTACCGATGCCTCCTGCTAATTTCCGTCGAAATCCAACAAGGCGTTTAGACAAGAAATGTAAAGTAAAAAATGTCAAGGGGCCGTAAACCCATCAAAAATCAACGAACCGGAAAAAAACGCAATAGGCACAACTAGAAATCTAAGTTTCGTCAAATCCAACACGGCGTTAACAAAAACAAAATAGTAATTTTAAAAAAAAATGAAAAAAAAATGAAATCAGAAAATAATAAAAAAATTAAAAAATTAAAAACAAAAAATATTTAAAAAATAAATAAATAAAAAATAAAAAAAATATTTAATAAAGAAAGAGAAAAATAATAATAAAAAAAGAAGTGAAGAATGGTAAAGATCGGATGAAAATGAAGGCGCTACTGTATTAACGAGACAAAATATAGCATTTTTAACTAAATCAAGAGTCATAACTCCGCTGTTACTGCTCCGATCTGGCTGGCTTTTGAATTTTTCCGAGCTGTCATTGATATTAACAATCCGGTGAAGTTTGGTAAAGATCGGATTAAAAATGAAGGCCCTATCGTCTTAACGGGGTAAAAGTTAACAGACGACGGCCAGTAGAGCTAAAAACAAACTGAAACCCTCTGAAAAATGAACCTGCAATATTTTGAATCATTTTATTTAAGAAAACAAGTTATTTATTTTTGATTTTTAAAAGTAAGTGAATTAATTTGATCGAGCCCACCCACAGTGCGAAGCAAACATTAACTTTTAAGTTCACTTGCTCCTAAATATTTAAACTTTGGCTTACCTATAGTTTGCCCTTTTACTTATGTAAACTTTTAAAACAAGAGGCCCAAGAGGGCATGTAATCTCACTACTGGATAATAGACATCCAGATACCATTTACCTGAATATATTTTGAAATCTGGCCAGCGATTTTAGACGAGAAGATATTTTAATATATTTGTAAATAATTTTCTAAATAGCATAAAGGAAACGGTTAGAACAAATTTGGTAGAGGGTCAAAAAAACGCCATTTATATGAAATTATTTTAAAATCTGACTATTTGCTTTACACGAGTAAATTATTAATTTTTCAAAATTATTTTCTATATAGCCATATAGGAAAATAGCCATTTAGGAAAAATAAGCATCGTCCCTTTTAGTGAATAAACCAAATTTGAACAATATTTTCTACGATAGAATTTGCAACAACTCTGCAGTTCAGGGTGAGAAGGTTCTAGGCTCATTTTCCATATTTTATCTTGATGTACATGGAGGATGAGCCTGGCATGTTCATGCCTGTAAGGCGCCATATAACATTTCATGTGTTAGTGCGCCTTAAAACCCAATTCAATTCAATGGTAAATGGTTACCAAATCACCGTTTTTTGTAAAATTACGTTGACATCTGGCAATTGGTTTTAGACGAGAAGATGTTAAAAAAAATCTATAATAATATAGCCATATATGGAAAATACGTACCGCCCTAGCGGCGATGTATTTTGAACAATCTAGGTTGAAGGTCGCTTCAGCATTATTATGTTTAGTAAGCGTTTATAATGGACTTTTCTGGAATATAAAACTGCAGGACTATATCCCAAATTCCTCTATTTTCCCTCTGTTGGCATGACAACCCGAGTTCTGGGTTGATTGCCAGATGTGAATAACATTGAGAGATAACCACCCAGATATCGTTCCTGTGAAATATTATGAAAAATGTTTACGATGACGACAGAATATAAAAGCGACGGACGAAGTCTGACGACGGACACAATTGTGATAAAAACATAGGTTTATAACGTTTTAGATAATTGACAACACAAATGACTTCACGGTTTAGCATAAAATAATCGACTTCACGGATTAGCATAATTTAAAACATCATTAAGTCTTGCGAACTGGTTCTTTGACCCAAAACCCTTTCGCTTACCAGATGTGAAATAGTATTGTGGAAGTGTTCGTGATAAAAACGGGGTATATGCATGGATTCTGCTCATAACATGCGCAAAATTAAAGAACGATTCAAGGATTAGTAAATTTGTTAGCGTGCATTTTCAGAAGTTTTCCAAAGTGTTTTCCAAAAGTACCAACTTTCACAAAAAAATTATATCAATTTTTTGAGAGTTACATAGTTATATTGTGTACATGTATATACTTTTTATTTATTTTTAATCAAATAAATAGTAGTTAAAGTTCAGATACCGGTTTGTTAATTTGTATTTCCTAGAAAAAAAAGTGAAATAAAACCTAACCTAGTGTACAAGTTTCTTTTACAAATTTTATTTCCTCATATAAAACTGACCCATGTCTGTTATCTCTGTGAAATATAATATTCCTGCTGGTCAGAGCTAGCCCATCATTTACGACCCCTTGGAGTGTAAAGTTGTCGTAATTTAACGCATTATTTACATTAGGGTGTTGTTAATCAGATCATTAGAAAGTGGTGAAAACTAGAAAATCTGGCATGAAAGGTTACCTGTATACTGGTTTACGTTCACAAATGGGCATTTCAAGCATTTTTTTCCTGAATACATGCTGCAGTTATTTTTATAACTGAAGAAATACGGATGCAGCAAAATTATGAAGCACATTTTTGGACGGTGTCGTAAGGCAACCGTCCTATGTAGTGGAAAATCTGGCGAACAACAAATTTCTACTAGAAATCAAAGATCACCAGATTACAGCGCGATAAATGTAGTATCATTTGCGAGGCAGTAAATGGACAAAATATGCGTATATTGACAATATATTGATCAATATGTAAGCGTTGGTAAACATTAAGTGATTTTAACTTAAGTTTAAGAAATACGCTGTTGTTAAAGGGATTTGATCCTGTACATATTAATGCGCATATGTCTTATAACGTAAAAACGCATCTACATGAGGTTGGGTGTAAAAGCGGGTACGTACCCTACGTACCCTACATTCCGAAATATAGCGAAAATAGCAAGAGCGTAGTGCGGAGAATACCGAAAGTGGCAATGAATAGTTTAGTAACGAATCTAATAAAATAATAGAGATTATCGGTATATTATCAGTGCATGAAGGATGTATATAATGTTTATTCATTTATTTATATCATATATTAGAACAATTAGCATGCATACATGAAATAGATATATATCAGATGTAATAGGATGTAATAGGATAATAGGATAATACATAGAATCCCTGCCATACCGTACATCATGTGTGCTAATGTAATCAACATTATTAAATAAATATCCGACATGGGGTCAATAACATAACCAAGAAATTAATGACGTAAAATAACGTAACAATTTAAATTGGTAATTTAAAAGTAGGCCGATCAGAAATCTTAACACAGCAGAATACATGACTAATTAGCAATATTTATACCAATAATAAAGATCAATCTTGGCAAACACTTGCTAATCTATGGGCACCTTGTCTGGAAAATATTGATTTTAATGTAATTAAACGTTTTTAATAATTACATGTATTACATGCACATTTGAAGAGAGTAAATGATTCGATTACCATCATATTTAATTGAAACCTTGTATCACATTATGTCATGGTAACTATCAAAGGCCGTTCATAAATTCGCGAGTAGAAGAGAGTATATAACTATATACATCAGACATCTCTTTATCAAACATACAATTATTTTCATCAAAGACCCACATGCATTTTTTTTATACTTATCCTAATTCAATCAAGAAACATAAAAAGATCGGACAGGGAAAGTAGCATTCAAGGAGGACAGTCAACCACAAAACACAGAAACAAACATAGAAACAGACAAACAAGAAGGCAAAAGTTAAAGTTTGTTTTGTTTTAGTCATATCGCCTGCGAAAACTCTTTGAAAAGAAAATCCTATTTTTCAAAAATTCAAGGGGCGATAACTCTATCATGCATAATTGAATCTGATTGGTTTTCGAAAGGAACCGAGCTCTCATGTATACGTATGTTGTGACGTTTCTCTGACATATTCATTTTACAATTATTCCCCTTTGACATTTATAAAATCTAAACATTTCTACATAATATTTTTATCAACCGCAGATTAGAGAGATATATAATTACCGTTGTTCGTATGTCCTTCCGTCCGTCCGTCCGTCCGATATCATAACTTTGGTAATGCATCATCCGATTTCAATAATATTTTGACTACCTTAGTTTTTTTCATCAACCCTGTTTTTTTCGGAATTTGATTTTGATCAGTACTTTCTGAGGGGCATCGTCCATCCGACATCATCACTTTCAGTGCTTTGATTGTTCATGTCATAGTGCTCTTATCGAAGGAATCATTCGGGATGAATGTCAATATACCTAATTTAACTACAAAATGAAAGTGTTACGTGAAAAGTTGAACACCTCTTGTAGTTGCATTAGAATTGGCCATTATTGGTGTCTTTATTGGAGAATGGATTTCTGGACAGCTATATATTATGCAATTACTCCTTTCCAGAAAAATTCTCTCATCTATGAAAGATACGACATACGATGCAAAATAGACATATACTTTCACGACGTATATTTGCCAAGGATTTACTCAAGTGAAGGACAATGTCACCATATTCGCCATAGGTCATGGTATCAGATGGGTTATGTTTTTTCGAATGAAGAACGCGGGGTTGTGGGTCTAGATATGTTAGCTACTTTAGCATTCCGTGTTGCAATGGATGGATCAATTGAGATTGATGTTAGGCTCAATATTGCGACTTCTGTCCTTTATCTGTGCTTTATCTTGGTTGAGACTGGAGTCCAGTTAAGCTTGTATTTTCCCACATATTCTGGGACAACCTATGAGGTATTTTGGCTAAGTATTTTTCTGTTCTATGCATAAAAATGACTGAAATTGTCCGTTTAAATTCAAGAATATCGTTTTAAGTTTAAACAATTTTTTTCGAAATACTTGTGTATTAAACAAAATATGTGTATACAATGGAATAAAGTTGTCATGTTTTACCTACCGTTTTCACACGTCCGCCCATCACGTCGAAGATTCACGCCATCCTCACATTCGCACGTGAAACCAGAAGACGTGGGAAAACAAAATCTGCTGCAAACACCGAGACCATCTCGCGAAAGACAGGGTGTGGATTCTTTGTGGTAAAGGAAATATTTTGGATACAGAAATAATAAAAATACTGAAAAGTGGATCCTTTGAAAGCAACAAAGTTTTTGAGTCAAATAATATGGCACTAATAGCATTGTCTTTATTTCAACGTATAGACGAGACACATTAAGATACACAAATAACTGCATTATACACGTATAACAGTTATAAACACGTTAGGTTTTAAGATGACATATGTGTATCAATACCATAGTCACAATTAACATGACGCCAGTTGTCAATCATTTATCCATGTCAACCAAACAAACCTCCGACAAACAATAACTGTATTATAAAGCACGTGTAACTGTATTATAATATAACCTATTGTCTTTATACTCCGACATCAACAATAGTGCGGAGATATCTAAGCACTGGCGTTATATTAATTGCCAAATTACAAACTGTTAATCAGCATAGTAAAGAAAGCGCTTCTTTTCAATAAGGTTTTTCTTTCATAAAGCATTTTTACGAACCCCATCAACGGTTTTCAGTTCTAAATGCAAAATATCAGTGTTTATCACAAAACATGGCTTCTGGGAGTGTGATAAAGCCATGACTTATTTTCTTAATACACTAGTGTATTACAGATGCCAATGAGGACCGAATAACTTTGTTTGTATACAGTAAAACATTTAATCCCAACTGTTTGCATGGTATATCATACGATACGTTCAGACACCTTAACTATTTATCATTATTTGAAATCTTACTTCATAAAATGCATGCTACAAATAATGCGCACCTTAAACCAAATTTAACGTTATGAACATGCATTTTATGAAGTAAGATTTCAAATAATGATATATACTAGTCATTGGATATCAGTATGAAATCAACGACTGGTGGACTGTGTTCTGTAAACTTCTGTTCGACAACTTGTATATATTTTACTTTTAGTTTTGAAACACATTAATATGCTCAAACTTTACACTCCCCTTAATCGAACTGACATATACGCATAGCAAGTAGGTGCAAAGGTCGACAGGAAATGTAGCTTTCACAGAACACAGTCATCACACAACGCGCATTAAAACAAACAACAATTACAATGTTAATAGGAAGCAAGGTATGTGACATCACAAACACAAACGGGTGATAATAGGGTTACCACATCGGAACGGTCAGTGGCCGTATTGGCCGCTGGGGTGGGGGATTAAAGCAGCTTCTAAGTTACACCAATCCTCACCCTTTCTATATGCCATCCCAATAAAACGGGGCGGTGTAACTAAACAAATCCCCGCCATGTTATATTACCTAACAAACAAGGCAGTATTAATAGGTTGTATGGGTTTAAAACATAGATGATCATGTATATATGAATAAAAACACAAAGCTAGAAAGCCACAATGCAAGTATTCAATGACTTGACAGAAGCCATAGCAACAAGAGATCACAAGTAGATATAAAAGTCGAACAGGAAATGTAGCGTTCAAGGACCACAGCAAACAAGTATGCAAGGAGAAATTTGGAAATCGTCAAACACGATAAATACAAAAAATATTGCAGTCTCGGATTGATTGTTTATGAACGGTAGTGAAAAGTGCTTGCTACGCCCTCTAGCCCCGGGTTAAGTAGAAATGCCAATTGTACAGAAATGTGAGCCACCCCGAAGATGGTATGCATATGACGGTGAACATGGAACATTCAATGCGGTATTTTCACACCATTTCATGGTCAGCGGCCTATGGTCCCGGTTAATAACAAAACACGTTGCCTTGAACGAGAAAACAATGGGCGAAATAAATAAAATGGAATTTAGCTGGGAGCAGAGATTATGAAGCCTGCGTATCACAAGTAACAGTCAAAAGACTAAATTAAAAACCAGGCAAAATATCCTGAGGGTGATTAGACAATACTAAGAACCTTTAAAGACTTGAGTAGAGGAGCCACCTATTCGAAATTAAAGTAAGAAACCAAACGTATTTGAGAATGTACCACCGATATCTATAAATATCGGGCTCAGCGATCTCCAAAGATCGGAATGAATAACAGTTCATGCAAACCATTAAGGGTCCGACAAGACAAGATTTAAGACACACATCACACACTACCGTCCTTTGAGGATTTAGGTAAACGTCATCATAGGGAGTTATAAGCATTGACCTCGTTCTTATCGAATTCAAAATTGATATAAAAAAGCTTACTAGGTTGACCAATCTCTGATGAGCTGTATGCAGCCAAGGCATCCAGTCGTCCGAGCTCTGCATTTGACGCTAATTTTGTTACGTCGGCTGCAGTGTATTTGTGTAGCTTGGTTATGTATCTGAAAAATAATAAAATTCATAGTTTATTCAATCTTAGATTTTAACAGTTCATTCGGAACAATTAATATCTTAAAATAGTTCGTTGTCATAAAATATGGGAAGGCATCATTTATATAACATATATATTTATATATACAACATACATATTAAAACAAAAATCGAAGAATAAAACAAGTATGTGTTTTTCAAATGTTTTAGAGACGTGTATTATTGCACAATGATGAATAATGAAAATGTAATACACCACCGCATAGCTAGCTACCAGCTGAGTCAATAGCCTAACCGAAAGATAATCTTCATGTTTTGTTGGTGTAAGGAAGTCATTATAGGAACCGAATCGTGTAAGTAAGCAGCCGCCACACAGCACTAAACGAACGCTGTGAATGTCTTTAAATACTGAAAATCGGATCCCTTACTCGGGAGCGTTTGATTTTTTTTTGTCTTTAATCGTGTCGTGATTGTTTTAGAATCGCAATGCGGATTCTATGTGATGTGATATGATTTACAAACTTCGTACGATCTTTGGTCATAATCACTTTCATAGAATCTTTATTAAAATTGTTAAAACGTTTATCACCGGAGGTTATGACTATCATTTTGCCAACGCACTGCATATTTAGTGGTTGACCCATTTACAGTTCGCCACTATGCTTTCCTATTTGATTCTGCGATGACCGGACAGATTTTGGACCCTATTATGACGTATACCTAAATCCTCAAAGGACGGTAGCGTTTGATGTTTGTCTTAAATCTCGTCTTGCCGTACCCTTAACGGTTTGTTTTCTTTTTGCTCTGGCTTCTACCAAGTAAATGAGTACTTGCTTTGAGGCTTTCTAGGCTTTTGTTGTTTTAGTCATATATACATGATCAGCTAAGTGTTATACTTATATTGTCTATTAATGCTGCTTTGTTTGTTAGAGAAGAACACCTGGTGATGATATCTGTATATCTTCAATTACACTGTCCCGTTTTATTGGGATGACAATAGGGTAAGAGTGAGGTTTGGTGGACCCTACAACCTGGTTTAAGCCGGTGCTAGGGGGCGTGAGAAGTGTTGCTTCTTTCATTACTTCTCATGAACAGACTCAAAAAAACCGAGTCTGCTGCTTTATTCTCTTAATTGTGTTTGTTGCTCTCAAAGGATCATCTTTATTAGTTTTTATTAAACCTACAGAAGCCATGTTTGCCACTGACCTTTCCAAGGCGGTAACCCTTTTATGTTTTTGATGTAATATCTTGTCTTTTTATCTACGTAATTATTGTTTGGTTCAATGCGTTTGTTTGGTTGACTGTGGTCCTTGAATGGTACATTTCCTGTTCGAATTGTATATCTGCTTTTGGTAACCCATTTACAGTTTGCCACTATTCTTTCTACTTTATTATTTCCACTTTGATTGTGCAATGACAGAGGGCAGATTGTGAACCCTATAATTACGTATCTAAATCCTGAAAGGACGGTAGCGTTTGATGTTTGTCTTAAATATTGTCTTGTCGAGATCTTAATGTGGCTTCTTCTTAGTCATTTAGTACTTGCCTTGTGGCTTTCTAGGCTTTTGTGTTTTTTTGTATTCATATATACTCATCATCATCTATGTGTTATACTTATATTATATTGGCTATTCATGCTGTCTAGATTGTTAGAGGATATAGTTTGGCAGGAATTTCTTTATTTACCCTTTATTTTGTTGTTTTTTTGGAATTACAATAGCGTGTGATATTTGGTGCACCCTTGAACCTGGTTTAAATCCCCAGCGGCATGTTTGTTACTGGCCGTTCTAAGGCAGTTTCCCTATTCTCAAAACTGTTATGTTTGTGATGTCACATATCTTTCCTTGTCTTTATCCTAGTAATCACTGTTTGTATCAATACGTGTTTCTGTTTCACTATGGTCCTTGAATGCTACATGTCCTGTTCGAATTGTATATCTACTTTTATTGAGTCTGTTTATGAGAGGTAATGCAAAACCGCTCACGCCCCCTGGCAAGACTTACGCGGTATTCTACGTTAAAACTACAAAGATTAAGCTTGTTGATCCTAAAGGACCAATAGGTAATACCACTACTGATGTGTACACATTACGTCGGTAATCACACGTACATATCGAGGTGCAAGAATAAGAACAGAAGTAATAAACAGATGGAAACTAGTAGCCAGTAAATGTGGTCAGGGGCGAGTCCAAAGTTTCAGATTAAGGAGGGGCTCATACCCTTATTTACGACTTTGATAAGCACTTTTCATACCGTTCTCTCAGTCCACTTTTTACGTTTTTTATTTAGAGGCAAATCCATACCACAATAAGCAATGAAAATGTTGTATAGCTTGAATAGTTCCTATCGTTATCGATCATATTTAATTTAATGGTTACTCTTATTAATGGTGTAAGAACCTCATAACGGAGGAGCAACAAATGGGTTGTACTTTTGGATTAAGTTTAAACATGTCAATTTGAAATTTGACATTAAAAATGCCTAAAACATTCTCCATCAATAATGTCATATAAAAACAAAATGTATTATTCTATCTCGGTAGTAGCCGCCAATAAAAAGTTAAAAAAATTATAAATATTCTAGGCTGTTCAATTTACATGAATGATACCTTAATTTAGATAAATATTCTCGTATTGCAAAATAGTGTTTATATCATGATCATATTCATGGTTATGAGTATGGTATAGCTATTTAACACCCACTGTACATGAATGTAAACAGTTACAGTCAGGATGTATATACATCGGTATTGTGACGGAGCCCATTTGATAACGTGTTAGTTGTAATGTTTCATACAAATAAGTACCTATTTGATATAAATTTAACAAGAGCTGTCGGAGAACAGCGCAGCTCGACTATTCGATTTTTCGGAGAATAATAAATTTATAGCTAGTATATACCATCAGAAAACAAGGCTACAACAATGTGGGGTGGGGCTGGGAGCACAACATAACTATGTGTAAGAATTGACCAAAACTACACAGAAATATGTGATTTTTTTTAAAAAACTAGAGTTTTGAATGGGGTGCGGGGTGGGGGTGGGAAAGAGGCAGGGGTGGATGGTGGGGGGAGTGGGGGTGGTGAGGGCAACATATATGTGCAAGAAAGGACTGAAACAACACAGACATATGTAAAAAATAATTATAAAAAAAATAGATTTTCAAGTGGGGGTTCGGTGGGGGGAGCGGGAGTGGGTTGTGGGGAGGGCAGGAGGCGGGGGCGGAGGGGGCAACAAATGTGTGTAAGAATTGACTAAAACAACAAACAAATATGAAAAAGAAAAAAAAACTTCCAAGTGTGGGGCGGGGTGGGGGGGGGATGGGGTGAGAGGGGGAGGGAGGGAGGTTGCAACATATATGTGTAAGAATTGACAAAAGCAACACAGAAATATGTAAAAAAAAATATATAATAATTTCAAGTGGGGGGTGGTGGGGAGCAACATATGTGTGTAAGAATTGACTAAAACAACAAACAAATATGTAAAAAAAAAAAAAAAATCCAAGTGTGTGGCGGGGAGGGGTGTGATGGGGTGAGAGGGGTGGGGAGGTGGAGGGGGTTGCAACATATATGTGTAAGAATTGACAAAAGCAACACAGAAATATGTAAAAAAAAAATTATAATAGTTTCAAGTGGGGGGTTAGGGCGGTGGGTGGTTGTGGTGCGGGGGTGAGGGGGGAGGCAGGAGTGGGTTGGGGGGGGGGGGGCAACATATATGTGTAAAAATTGACTAAAACTAAAACAACAAAGAAATATGTAAAGAAAAAAAAAACAAGTTTAAAGTCTGGGGTGGGGTTGGGGTGATGGGGTGAGAGGTGGGAGTGCGTTGTGGGTTTGGGGGGGGGGGGGGGGGGGGGTCAACATATGTGTGTAAGAATTGACTAAAACAACGAAGAAATATGTAAAAAAAAAAAAATCAAGTGTGGGGCGTGGTGGGTGGGGTGATGGGGTGAGAGGCGGGGGGCGGAGGTGTACGGGGAGGGTTGCAACATATATGTGTTAGAACTGACAAAAGCAACACAGAAATATGTAAAAAAAAAAAGAAAAAAGTTTTCAAGTCTGGGGCGGGGTGGGGTGGGGGTGATGGGGTGAGACTGGGGGGGGGGGGGGGGGGGGGGTGCAACATATATGTGTAAGAATTGACTAAAACAACACAGAAATATTTTTAAAAAAAATAAAAAATTCAAGTGTGGGGCGTTGTGGGTGGGGTCATGGGGTGAGAGGCGGGGGGAGTGGGGTAGGGGGCGGGGAGGGTTGCAACATATATGTGTAAGAATTGACAAAAGCAACACAGAAATATGTAAAAAAAAAAAAAAATGTTTCAAGTCTGGGGCGAGTGTGGAGGGGAGTGGGGGCGGGGGTAGAGGGGGGGGAGGGGAGAGGAGGGAGCCCAGGCCCCAATATGGGCGAAGTAATAAGATGCATAATGCTATAACAAATCCCAAACCATAATTATATATATATACATGCATACATGCTTACATGCAAACCTAGATCTGCCTTTATTGCACATTTTATGGGCCATCACAATTTGGGTTCCATGGGAGCCCAGAATTTGCAGAAGACAAAATTACTTATCCAACCCTTTACAACATACTATAAGGAAACCAATTCCAAAATTTAGTTCAGCTAGGGAAAAAAATGCAAGAGATATAGACCTGTAAACACAGCTTACACGCAAAATTTGATGTGAAACAGACATATTTTAAGGGCTATCAGAATTTGGGTTCCATGGGGCCCAGGGGTTACAGGAACCAAATTACTTAAGCAGCCCTTACGATAATGCTATGAGGAAGCTAATGGCCAAATTTGGTTGTGCTAGGGTAAGAATTGTAAGAGATATAGACTTGTAAACACAGCTTACACGCAAAATTTGATGTGAAATGGGGCACATTTTATGGGCTATCATAATTTGGGTTCCATGGGAGCCCATGGGTTACAGGAACCAAAATTGCTTATGCAGCCCTTAAGATAATGCTACAAGGAAGCCCATGAACAAATTTGGTTGTGGTAGGATAAGAAATGTAAGAGATATAGACTTGTAAACACAGCTTACACGCAAACCTTGATGTGGGACGCCGACGCCGACGCCAACGCCAACGCCGACGCCGACGCCGACGCCGACCCCGGGGTGATTACATAAGCTCTCTTATTCTTCGAATAGTCGAGCTAATAATAAAATGAGAAAGGTATATTTAACACAGTTACACAATATTGAGTATGTAACATATACTACTGAGTATATATATATATAATATTCTACACTCTTACTGTCTGTTCCAAGCCGTGAAGTACAGATAATCTCCTAGCAGTTCTATATCCATCAAATGGGCTCCAGCGTCTTTGTATATCTCCGAACACGTCCCCGTGTATGTACATCGCTGGATAGTGTTTAAGAAACCGTCGGTTACGTATAACCGCTTTTCTGAAAGCGAATATATATTAACTCCATAATATCGAGTAAATCAGTTATGTCAGAACATTACAAGATATAGCTACATGCTTTAAACTGAAGTTGCTACACAAATATTCTCATTTTGGTCTTGAATTTAAGTATTCAATGTTGTTTTTCAGCTGAACAAATTTTCCTCTCATTTAATCACGTCGAGAAATCGATATATAACTGACGTTCCATCTTGAGATTTTATTATTAAACCTTCAATTTGCACATTTGATACTTGCCTCAAATAAAAACAAGTACATGCTTGTGCCATATGAGCTATTCCGGATTATACGCAAGCAAGACATTTTACAAATGTGAGATGTGATTGTAACACACTGAAACACCATTTGTAAAGATTTCAAACGAAATAAGGTCTCCTAAGATAAAATATAGCATTGAAGGCGATTTCCCAGCGGCACCTTGCCACTGATGTTTCACCTGTCTCATATTCATTACGTGGTCCGAGTATTAACTTTCATACCCCATCCAATCCCTTCTCAAAGAAGCGAAAACGGGGTTGGCTGGAGTATGAAATAAAACCTTAATTTCGGCTAATAAGGTTTGCATATTGTAAAATTAAAACATGTAGTAAGTAATTTTAAACAGGTTATCGCATTTGCTCAGTAAAACATATTTTTAAACATGTTTTATTGTCCAAGTATTCGTTACTAATATAAGCTTTCACATCGCTTAATGGAATTAAGGCGAGACCCCGTAATAGTCAACCCTTGTGTGTATGTGTGAGATGTTTCACACTTTAAGTTTTAAAAAAGGTGCATTATATAAATGTTCAGTAAACACAATTGTTTGTAATAATCTCTTTTGCGAGTGTTTGGTGTTTTATCTTGAGCTAGTTCTTATCAGCATACAGAATACCAATTAGTGTTTGGTGTTTCATCTTGAGCTAGTTCTTACCAGCATACAGAACATCAATTAGTGTTTGGTGTTTCATCTTGAGCTAGTTCTTACCAGCATACAGAATATCAATTAGAACAGTATTGTATTGATTTGGAATTCGATTTCTTTTATTTTAATGTATATTTATATGTATGTACCTCTATAATCAATGGCAATTCCATTAGGCCATTTGATATTGGTTGTTATAATGTTGCTGATAGACGATCCGTCCATGTTTGCCCTCCATACGAAAGGTAAGATATCGTTGTGGTCTGTCCAAAACAACAAGCTGAAGCAGAGGTGCGTTTTAAAACTGAAGTCAACTCTTAGGAAATTAACAAATAACTACTTGTTAGAAGCATTGGGACTACCGTTATGTTTATGTGGCGTTATTCTATTGAACCTGCAATGATTAATTTGATATACGGTTTAACAACGGGCATACTAACTGATGATATACGACCACTTTAAAACAAGCTCGATCATTAGTTTGTGGTAAGTTAATGTATATGTAAAACAGTTTGTATTCGTGTAACCCAGGTTTTAAATTTGTCTGATAACATACATTTGCAAATTGAAATTTATTAACTGAACAATCTGGGACTATGTTCATTGGTATCCCCTTGTCCCCGTAACTGTATGAATGCGTTAGTATTAATAATGTAAACGATGTTAGACTAAATGTAGTATGCATTGAACCATACATACACATAGTTTTAAATTGCTTTGAAGACTGAAAGTAACGTTCTATTTATTCATGAGCAGGTAATAAGCTAATAAACAGAGCATCAGATTAGCTAAGTATTTGTGTGTGTTTCTCATACTTTTGCTACAAATCTCCTCATGTTTTGAAGCGCCTTAAGATGTATGAGAATAAAGTATATCAGAACTGATTATCGATATGAAACTAGAATTACTATATCTTGATTTATTAGTTGATTAAAACTCTTTTCTTATGCACGTATAAATACTTTTAATGTTTAACTTAAATCTTGTCTTGTCGTACATTTGATGGTTTGTTCTCTTGTTGCTCTGGCTTCTGCCAAGCAATTGAGTAATTGCTTTGTAGCCGTCTAGGCTTTTTGTTATATTTATACGTGTATTATATATGTGTTATACTTACATTGCCTATCAACTTCCATTGCAGCCTTGTTTGTTAGACAATATAACGTGGCCGGGATATCTTTTTTAGATTGTCCCGTTTTATTAGGATGACAATAGGATAAGAGTGAGATTTGGTGCACCCTGGAAACTGGTTTAAACCTCCAGCGGCCTTTTTGCCATTGACCGTTCCAGTTTTTATAGCGCTATTGTCAATCCTTTTACGTTTGTGATGTCATACCTTGCTTTTTATTATTCTTTTTAATTATTGTTTGTTTATATGATTGTTTGTGGCTGACTGTAGTCTTTCAATGCTACATTTCCTGTTCTACTTTTAATTAACATGAGGTAACCATTTTGATTCGGATAAAGGAATACTCTTTGCAGGCAAAGGTTATCGCGAGCTCTTTAAAAAATAAGACAGTATCACACGAATTATCTCCCTTCACGAAACACATAACGTTACAGAAAGTACGTTTGCCTTGATCTTTAATAATAGAGTTCTTAACACCTTAAAATAAAACTGGATTTAAGATAATGAAGTCTTGATCTTTTCTGTAATTAAGAGTAAAATTGCCAAGCACGAATCATTCGCTGACTACCTCAAAAATAGATAGAAAGGAAAACAAACATGCCCATTTAATAACTTTCTTATCATGTAAATTTAACATTCTGTCATTTTTATATTTTATTGTAATACTTAAATGCTCAATATATTGGAAGTTACATGGAAGGGTGGCCCTCGCCGACACGGTGAAATTAAATGCATCATAATAAATTAAAAGATATATTAAATTTACCCTTCTGCTGGATCAACGACAATATCACGTGGGCGTCCACCACCAGCTATCAGTATCTTGTGAGTCCCGTTTGGACCTATGACACCAACTCCAGTTAATCCAGATGATATTGTCGGTACCAGTGTGTAGAATATATTCCCACTTGTATGATCAATAGCAACTCGGTCAGGAATAGATCCATATACAGCTGTAATTGACACATTTTCAGAAATCAAAACTTGCATTTTTCCGAATTCAGTTTTCCAAGTGGGTGGTGGTTTCAATGATAGTATATAAAAACATATTATTGTACTTAAATATTGATGATGTGTTTCTAATGTTTGTGAATAACAAGAACACATTCTGAGATATTATTAAGATAGAACATCACGTGTAATCAACGTTCGGTTTATGTGCGTTATTCAGTTAAATTTACCAACGAGTTTCTAGATAATTCAAAAATGAGAAAACAAAAAGGCCTATAGAAACCACAGCCCTCAAATGCAATGGTACCGTAGATCCCATATGTACCAAATACGAGTATACAATGAAAGGGCAATACACAAACACAAATAACAAAGAGTGGTGAAGATAGGGTTACCATCTTTGTTAAACTTGTTAAAAAGTTTATCAAAAGAGGTTATGACCCTATCATTTTACAACGTACTGCATGCTTGGTGGTGGACCCTTTTACAGTTCGCCACTATGCTTTCCTCTTTAATTGTACGATGACCGGACAGGCTGTGGACCCTATGATGACGCCTACCTAAAGCCCATTGGGACGGTGGCGTTTGATGTTTGTCTATGATCTTTCTTGTCGTGCCCTTAATGGTTTATTCTCTTACTGCTCTGGCTTCTGCCAAGTGATTGAGTACCTTAATTGTGGCTTTCCAGACTATTGTTTTTTTGTATTATATTTACACGAGCATATTTGTGTTTTACTTATATTGCCTATTGATGCTGCCTTGTTGGTTAGAGATTAGATCATGGCGGGGATTTCTTTATTTACACTGTCCTGTTTTAATGGGATGACAGTAGGGTAAGTGTGAGGTTTGGTGCACCCTAGAACCGGTTTAAACCCCAGTGGCCTACTTTGCCACTGACCGTTCCAAGGCGGTAGCCCTATTGTCAACCCTTTTGTGTTTGTGATGTCGTTTACTTTTATTATAACTTTTGCCTTCTTGTTTGTCTGTTTGCATGTTTGTTTTTGTGTTTTGTGGTTGACTGTCCTCCTTGAATGCTACTTTTCCTGTCCGATCTTTTTTGTATTTCTTTACAGTCTTGGAACAGTCAGTAGGCAGTATGGCCTACTGGTTAGCTTAAATCGGTTTTATGCGTACACAACATACTGTCTTCAGCGCTAGTGTAATTGTAGCCGAATGTACATCCCATCAAAAGGAATTCTCTTACAATAAAGTCCACATTCAGAGAAATTAGCATACACTTAAATGTTGTTGTAAAATTGTATGAAAATACATAATTAGAACACTTCAGGACATATCCAGAAGTATACTGATTAACCACAGCAATTGCAGTCAACGAGAAAACCAATCTAGGATACGAAAACCAAAAGGATAAAATTATCTGTAAAAAACTGTTAATATTTTAAAATGATTGCAAGTATATGCTTCCTTTTTCTTTACCAGTGTCACTGAGCATTCGGAATCCCGTGCCGGTAATCCCAATAATGTTTACACGCCCGCTGGTAGTTTCGCCCCAAACTACTTGTTTGGTCACGTGGTTGTAAGCAACTGCGCATGGAGATCCAGCTGTGTCACTATCTAAAGCATTGACGTCATCGGTGTTCAAGGACACTTGATATATTTTGTTATGGGTCCAATCAACGGTTAGCAGAAAATTGTCATATATTGGTACTGGAATGTATAAACGTATAACTCTATATATGTAAATGTAGTAATTAAAATGAACCGATTAAGGAGTTTCGGCAAGTGAGAATGTGTTCAATAAACACGTCTATAACTCAGGGATCGTGTACCTGTCCATCCTCCGAGCACGTTAAAGAACCATAGGAATATATTCGATAATAAGAGTAGGGCACGGTTCCTATGTATCCTTCCCCTCTCTCTGGGGCGGCTCTACATAACATATACTGTGTTGGTGAGCCGTTAAACAACATTTAATTCAATCAATTTTAAAAAGACGACACAAAAAAGTAAAACACAGGTACTCATGTACGATTCTAGTCAGCTTCATGAATAACGTTGTGTTAAGTGGCAATGTTGAATTTGGAAAAAAGATAATCTCACTTTCGTGCCTATTTAATATTAAACAGAAACTCCTGTAAGGTCCTAATTATATAAGATGCTGTTTCTAAACGTGTTCATCTGTACTATTTAAGAGGCTATATCCTCCTCCGATCTCAGCTAATTTCCATTTTGTTATTTCGCCTATTGTTTTCTCGTTTACGGCAAATCATTTTGTTAGAACATGAGTTCATTTGCCGATGGCCATAGAATGGTATGAATATACCTCATTGAAGGATCCATATTCACCGTCATATTCATACCTTCTTCTGGATGAATCAAATGTTCTTACTATTGACGTTTTGAATATTGAGTTCTGCGCAACCCGGTGTTAGAGGGCGTGAAACGTAGCAAGCATTGTTCACTACCGTTCATGAAACATCTCAATCAAACAGTTTCTGCAATACGTTGTATTTGTCGTGTTCGATTTCCAATGTTCCCCTTTCATACTATCTGTTTGTGTTTTGTTTAAACTGTGAATATCGTGGATAAATATGGTTACATATGTATGACTTTCTTTCTGTACAAATTCACATGAGAAAATAATTGTAATTCTTCGCAACAATGTGCAAAGTTGCGGCCATATAGGGCCTCCTTATTTTTAAGTTGAATGCAGTAATCCATAGTTGTTAATATTATGCTCTGTAACAATGCTTTTATGAAATTTGTAACTTTAGTTTTATAAACTGTCATGGTATTCTTTATTTTTCGTTTAAAGTATTGCATGACCTTAACAATCAAATAATTACCTGATGAGCATGTTTCGTTGTTGTTGTCAAGCTGAAATCCGTATTCACATAGGCATGTCCTGTCACTTCCTATCGGGAGGCATATATGCTCACACTCACCATTTAGTGTATCGCATAGACCTGTATCGGTATTAGTAAGTAGAATATGAAATATATATATGCAGTCTATTTGCCGCAATCAATGAAGAATTTCGAAACTATAATTTCTTCTCTCTCTCTCTCTCTCTCTCTCTCTCTCTCTGCAGTTATGTTAGCACCACTTTAGCGCCATATTCAAAATAAGGAGTGCGGTTTAAACCTCCAGAGGCATTTATTGCCACCGACCGTTTCAAGTCGGTACGACAGTTTATGTGTGTGTTGTCGCATACTTTGCTTCTAATTATCATTGTGTTTTTGTTGTTGTTTTCTTGCGTGTTGTTGGTTGACTTCATTCTGTAAATGTTACATTTCTGTTTAACTTTTGTATCTACTTTTGAAGACAGGTTTTTATATAGTAAGAAATTAATTTACGGTTTTATTCTAGTTTTTTCTAACAAACATTCAAATAAATTACACAGTAACTTCATTTCAGGAATGCAACATTTTTGTTGTGTAAAATCTGACGGGCAGGATGTGACCAGCATTTATACTAAGAGTAGTTAGCATATTACATCAGTCTCTAATATGTTATCAGCTATCCCAATTTCACATTTTGGAATGTTTAGACAGTTTCTAGGAAGAAATTTTTAACCACGTCTAGTTCTTTGCTTTATGCATATTGCGTATGTTTTGGCATATTATGTCTAAATAAACATTGCATCTGCATCATTTATTGCAACTGTTTCATAAACGGAAATAATCGAAGTAGTTTAAATTAAAAGTTTAATAAATATATGAGTGTACAGTTAAGAGGTAATGCGAATTATATGGCGGTATCTGGAAAGAATACAGTATCATATTCAGCATGTGTGGTTTTGGTTGACTGTAATCTGTGTAAGTTACTTTTCCTGTTCGACTATTCTACCTACTTCTTTGTTTATATCATACTATAGACAGTTAAATCCTCCCTTCGATGAACATGGAGGCGGACGGAGACGGTAACTGGGTAGAAGTGATGAACATGTTGGTGGTAACTTATAATAATACATATCAGGCGAATGGTATGAAACTGTTTTTCGTAACTATTATTTTCTCTTACCAGCAATATCCTTATATATATAATATAACTGTTATATGGCTATATAACTTTAGTTTTATTTACACGGCTTTGTGATCAATATAGATCCAAATAACAAACTGTCTGTTTTTCGAATGTTGCTTTTTTGCATCATGATAAAATGCATGATTATTATTTGCATGATAAAACAAGATCCTAAGGTCTGCGAATGAATTGTTAATAACATGCAGGGACATACACTCAGTACATTTGAAAACGCACATCTTTTTGCTGATAAAATTTATTATGATCCCATAAAGCTACAACAACAAAATTTTGTAGTATTCATAGATCATCTTTACTTTATTCATTTGCCAAATTTCATCAATATCGTACAGAAAATTAATGTATTTTTACTTATTCAAAGTTACCCACTTCATAAACCAAAGTCACAAAGTTAATATCGCGTGTGACCACTCGAGCGAAGGTGCCAGCATTGTTAAACGCTCGAGGTGGTCACACGCGATATTAACTTTGTGACTTTGGTTTATGAAGTGGGTAACTTTGAATAAGTAAAAATACATGAATTTTCTGTACGATATTGATGAAATTTGGCAAATGAATAAAATAAAGATGATACATGAATACTACAAAATTGTGTTGTTGTAGCTTTATGGGATCATAATAAATTTTATCAGCAAAAAGATGTGCGTTTTCAAATGTGCTGAGTGTATTCGTTGAACATAAAACAAAATTACAACATAAACCAATTGTATTAAGAAGAAGAATTATAGGGTTGTTTAAAGATGTTACCTTTTTCTTCTGGCTGAAGTGCCGCATCAAGGATTTTGATATTGCTAACATTGCCAACGATAACATTGCCAACTAGACTAATGGTAAACTCGTGTTTTTTAGATGTGGGCTGTTTTGTGTCTATCGTCTCCAATTTCGTCGACGAGGATAAAGTTGTGGTTGAAACTAGATGATTCTTTAGTAAAATGATGTCAATGTTACATTTTTTGTAGCAAATACTATCTACAAACATATGTGCATATTGTGCGATGTTTATTTGGGATAGCCGCGACCCAAACATCAAATGAAGAGGCTTATCGAAGCTATTTTTTTCTTACTTTTTCTATAGATTATAACATGTATATTATAAGGCTGCATGCCGTAGCCAGACTTGAGTAACACCGAGGCAAATCACCACCCCACAATACAGCAATATTGCATCAATATTATATAATTTATGTTACCTAGATAATCGCTCTAAAAAAGCAGAGACAAGTGCCTCGATGCGTCTCAGCATGGTTAAGGTATTGGGCTGGACTAAATAATATGTTCGCAACCCATTTTTACCTCCGCTGGCCGAAGGCCAGCAGAGCTTATGGAATGACGAGTTGTCCGCCGTCCGTCGTCCGTCCGTCCGTCGTCCGTTAACTTTTGCCTTGTGAACACTCTAGGGCCTTCATTATTATTTGTTAGCCAGTGTCTTTATATCAAAGGCCCTTGTTTTTTTTGAAAACTGACATAGTAAGCCTTGTGAACACTCTAGCACCTTCATTTATTATTTGATATTTACCAAACTTGCACAGTAACACCGGAGTCACAGTTTACATAGACTTATATAGAGAAAAACTTCTTCTCTGAAATTACAGCAGCTAAAGCTTTAATATTTTGTATTTATTATCAGCTTAAGTTTCTCTATACTAATTGTTCAAATGGTGACCCTGGGGTCTAATTTGGCCTGCCCCAGGGGCACAGTTTTATATAGACTTATATACAGGGGAAACCTTAACAATCTTCTTCTCTGAAAACTACAAGAGTCAAAGGTTTATTATTTTTTATTTACCCTCAGCTTATGGTCCTGTATCAAGTTGTTCGAATATTGACCCTGTGGTCAAATTTGGCCCCTCCACAGGGATCACATGTTTTACATAGAGTTACATAGGGAAAAACGTTTTACAAAAACCTTCTCTGAAACTACAAGAGCCAGAGGTTTAATATGTTGTATTGTATTTACCATCAGCTTATGGTCATCTACCAAGTTTGTTCAAATGGTGACCCTTTAGTCAAATTTGGCCCTATCCTCGGAGTCACATGTTTTATATAGACTTTATGCGGTAGCCCTATTGTCAAACCTTTTGTGTTTGTGATGTCGTTTGCACTTTTTATTACTTTTGTCTTTTCGTTTGTCTGTTTGCGTGTTTGTTTTTGTGTTTTGTGGTTGACTGTCGTCCTTGAATGTTGCTTTCCCTGTCCGATATTTTTATCATTCTTTATATAGGGTCAAACTAAAAAAATCTTCTTTTCTGAAATTACAAGAGCCAACAGTTAATATTTTGTATTTATACTCAGCTTATGGTCCTCTGTCAAATGGTGACCCTGTGGTCAAATCGGTGGTCGAAAGTTTGATTTGTTTTAAAGCCAGCCAAACTTGAGCCAAATACATCCCTCCCCCATATCTTGGTAATTGGAGACAGTTTATATAAAACTAGTTTGATATTGCCATATCTGACACACAATCCTTCTATCCACTCACCCCACCATGGATACCATAATTATAGCCAGTAGAGCGATACAGGCCCTCTCTCTTGGGCCTCTTGTTCTAATATTGTGTCCAATAGTTAGGGTCAAGATCTAAATTACACAATAATCTTCACTTGAAGAAACATCACAAACTTATTTTCAAAACGCGGACATTCTCTTAAACCACCCTTATTAAGAAACGTTTCAAATATAATCAGTTCAATATCCTCACTTCAAGTATACCTCCACTCGTTTTGGTATATAAAACTCCTATTTTGGTATAGTAGTTTAAAGTCCATCATGTTTTATTCAAACCTTGTTTACCTTATACACTGCTAGCAAATCAGGTGACGAGACCAGTCCTTGTCCAATCGTCGCAATACCTGACCCATCAAACTTACACTTCTTAATAACACCGCTATCAGACCAATATATACTGAAATGTAAACATATTTCGATTTGTTTCCACTTATCCACTTCAAATGTGTACATACAAAAACAAAGACGTATTACACTATATATATATGTGCGAAAAAAACATAAAAACTGCTTACTCGTTATTAGACTTGTCGATTGTAAATGTGATTGGATGGTGCATGTCTCCACTGGATATAACCGTTTTTCTCCGCGAACCATCCATGCTCGCTTTCTCAATTTGGTAACTCCCTGAACTACCAGATATCCATACCATCATACTGAAATCAAACAGTATAACAATGATATTGATTCAGTATGATCAAACAGACCAGTGCCATACAGCCAGAGCATTCCTTCCTTTGACATTTCCCAGCAACTCTTTCACATTCCCCACGCAGTCGATGAACAATTTATCGTCTAGTGATACATTAAAGTGTCTATTTTGTTCTTCTATGGGGCAATCTAGATCTAAATATTGCTCGGCGAGTTACTCTTGCAGCTGATTCAGCCATCGTGTTACAACTATGCGATTGCAACTTTGGGAAATGTCAGCGGAGTCGTTTCATCTGTGGAATTAAATGAGTATATGGCAATGTTTTCCATGTCATAAGACAATTTTGCATATAAACCAGATTCTCAGAAATATATAACTATTTCATTCATAGACAAGGCAAGTTAAAGGGAATATAGGCATACAGCAAGAAGTCAGTATTGAGAGTTCTGGAAAAAACTTGGACAAGGGTAAAGATATGATTATTTGAAGGTTATTTTAAAAACTATTAAATCAGATTTCTAAATTACCATATATGGACTATTTATACATATGATAAGTAACTGATTTATAGTGAAAAAATCTCAGTAACTGTATGACAGAACTATACTAAAGTTCATACATTTGCAGTGATTTTCTTTGCTTTAAATGTTATTTATCATTATCAATATGCCATATATGGTAATTTAAAACTATGACGTCATATTTCTCAAAATGGTGACTCCTATTTTAGAACAATCTTCGAATGGTCATATCTATTTTGTTAATCATCCGATACTGATAATTCTTAAACAGTTTTTCAGGCTTTTAAAAGCAATCCATTATAAAGATTATTTGGCTGTATGCCTAAATTTCCATATTCGGAAAATAGTTTACCGAAGGTTGTTCTATTTTTAGACCAAATGGAACTGCGGCCCTGATAAGAGTACCGCTATGCTACCCTTTTCTATCCCCTTCAGTGTAAATATTGAATAATAATGATAATAATAATAATAATAATAATGCTTTTTTTATTCTATTTGCAGTAGCAGACTTTTGCGAAACATTAATTCTTTCAAATCTTCTGAAAATATGAGATAATCAGTTTATTGGTATATTTTATTGCTGACATATCTCTCCCAGAGCTCTAACGCTCTCTGGCAGATATAGGAGTCTCGGGTGGATATGGGGCGTATTCATGACATTACCAAATAATAATCTACAATTACTGCTAACCGACTGCTGCTAATAAACATATTCAAGATAACCCTAATATCTTGCAAAATTTTGAACCTGCTTAAAAAAACAGAGGCTGTTTTTGCCACTGATCTTTCCAAGACGGAAACCCTTTTATGTTTGTGGTGTCATATCGTGTCTTTTAATCATCTTTGTAATTAGTGTTTGATTTTATGTGTTTTTTAGTTTACTGTAGTCCTATAATGCTATATTACCTGTTAGACTTTTATATCTACTTTTACTCGAGTTTACACTATTTTCATTATGTTGTAGACAAAGGGATTGTATGTATTTAATATAAACTTTACCGTTCCAGGGGCAAAACAGTTACATCTCGTGGATATATCAGGTGTGAATCAATAATCTGTATCTCGGAAAATGTCTGCTGAGAAACCATGTTGATACTTCCATCTAAGTCACCCATACTCCAGTATATATTCTTGGTGGTCCAGTCCAGACTCAACCCTGAAAATGTATAAATTAATACTGAAAAGTGGATCCCTTGGAAGCAACAAACACAAACAAAAGAGATCGGTGGCAGACCAAGTTTTCTTGAGTATGTTCATCAACAGTAGCCTAAGGTGCCACACCTCTCACGACACTTAGCACCGGCGTAAACGTTATTCTACTTTAAATACCTCAGATAAAGGACCAATAAGTAATAACACTGAAAATATGTCAATCAGAACGGTCCGATCCTCATGCTTGACAAATTTCATAGATCGGAAAAAAACGTAACGCCTGTTCAAGCTCATTTGGGCAAAAACAGATATACCGTGTGTTCTATTGTATATTATATTTGTTTGTAGGACAGCATGTGCTTTATCTACAGGTGTAAATAGCTGATATGATTTCATTTGGTGCAATGACATGGTCAGATACTTATTTGTTTAAAAGGACGAATCTATGAATTAGCGAGAAAACTGGAAGCGTTCTCTACAACAAGTTTGATCAAAGGGTGAAATGTAAACATTTCTAAACATAAAATATGAACTTACGTCAACATTATTTTACAAACACAGAGATAATTTAATTATGGTAGATCCAATCATGGAAGCACCTTTCTAATTCACGCGATAACATGTTTTCGTAAAACAGCAAAAAAAATCAAACACATGGTTACGAAAATACCATAGTGAAGGCTTCATGTTCACCGTCATATGCATGCAATCTTCGGGATGGCTCAAATTTTCGTACAATTGACATTTTAAATATTGAGTTCTGCTCAACCCGGTGCTAGAGGGCGTGAACGGTAGCTAGCATTTTCAATCAAACCGAGACTGCAATACGTTTATATTTATCGCGTTCGGCAATTTCCAAATTCCGCCTGTCATACTCTTGTCTCTCTATGTATATATTATAATATCGTCTTTATGTATATATTATAATATCGTATCTATGTATATATTATAATATCGTATCTATGTACATATTATAATATTATAATATCGTATCTATGTACATATTATAATATCGCCTTTATGTATATATTATAATATCGTCTCTATGTATATATTATAATATCGTCTCTATGTATATATTATAATATCGTCTCTATGTATATATTATCATTTCGTCTGTATGTATATATTATAATATCGTCTCTATGTATATATTATAATTTCGTCTCTATGTATATATTATAATATCGTCTCTATGTATATATTATAATATTGTATCTATGTACATATTATCATATCGTCTCTATGTATATATTATAATATCGTCTCTATGTATATATTATAGTATCGTCTCTATGTACATATTATAACATTGTCTCTATGTACATATTATAATATTGTCTCTATGTACATATTATAATATCGTATCTATGTACATATTATAATATCATCTATATGTATATATTATAATATCGTCTCTATGTATATATTATAATATCGTCTCTATGAATATATTATAATATCGTCTCTATGCACATATTATAATATTGTATCTATGTAAATATTATAATATCGTATCTATGTATATATTATAATATCGTTTCTATGTATATATTATAATATCGTCTCTATGTATATATTATAATATCGTCTCTATGTATATATTATAACATTGTCTCTAGGTACACATTATAATATTGTCTCTAATTACATATTATAATATCGTATCTTTGTATATATTATAATATCGTATCTATGTACATATTATAATATTGTCTCTATGTATATATTATAATATCGTATCTATGTACATATTATAATATCGTCTATGTATATATATTATAATATCGTATCTATGTATATATTATAATATCGTCTCTATGTATATATTATAACATGGTCTCTATGTACATATTATAATATTGTCTATATGTACCTAGTATAATATCGTATATATGTGGATATCATAATATCGTATCTATGTATGTATTATAATATTGTCTCAATGTATGTATTATAATATCGTCTATATGTATATATTATAACATTGTCTCTATGTACATATTATAATATTGTCTCTATGTACATATTATAATATGGTATCTATGTATATATTATAATATCGTATCTATGTACATATTATAATATTGTCTCTATGTATATATTATAATATCGTCTCTATGTATATATTATAAGATCGTCTCTATGTATCTATTATAATGTCGATCTATGCATGTATTATAATATCGTCTATATGTATTTATTATAACATTGTCTCTATGTACATATTAAAATAATGTCTCTATGTACATATTATAATATCGTATATATGTGGATATTATAATATCGTATGTATGTATGTATTATGATATCGTCTTTATGTATATATTATAACATTGTCTCTATGTACATATTATAATATCGTCTCTATGTATTTATTATAATGTCGTATATATGTATATATTATAATATCGTCTGTATGTATATATCATAATATCGTCTATATGTATATTATAACATTGTATCTATCTACATATTATATTATTGTCTCTATGTTTATATTATGATATCATATATATGTATATATTATCATATTGTCTCTATGTTTATATTATAATATTGTCTATATGTACATATTATAATATCGTATCTATGTGCCTATTATAATATCGCCTATATGTATATATTATAACATCGTCTCTATGTACATATTATAATATCGTCTATATGTACATATTATAATATCGTCTCTATGTATATATTATAATATCGTCTCTATGTATATATTATAATATCGTCTCTATGTATATATTATAATATTGTCTCTATGTATATATTATAATATAGTATATGTGTATATATTATAATATTGTCTCTATGTATATATTATAATATCGTATCTATGTATATATTACAATAATGCGTGTATGCACCTGATATTGTTTCTGTTGTTGAGATTATTCTTTGAGATAGGGGGTTAGATGCTATGTTTACTGTATAGATGCTGCTATCAGTGGCATAAATAATCTTTCTTTCCACCATGTCTGAAATAAGAAATATTAACATTTCATTTGTGTATGTTCGTTTATTATCGTGTCTATTGTAAAGATTGTATTATAAAAGTAGCAATTACATTTATTAAAAAGAAGGTACATGTAACGGTTATTGAAAAAATTTACTAATAATATAATATGATAAGTTTGTGTTTGGGAAGGATTGTAAGTTATGTTGTAACACTTGTGGACCGACACGATTAGATAACTTGTAAAACAACCCCAGAAGAGTATATTAGTTTAAACTTGCTGTGATTTCTATAGAATCATCATTTTTTCTCATTTTGTTTTATTTTTTTTACATCGATTGTAACGAAAACTCTCTGAGCTTATTGATCGATGACTTTTCGATCATGGGTCCAACGCTCTACCACTAGACCACAGCGCTCCAATAAAGAGTATATTAACCAGACCAGCTGGTGATACCAGTATATGATGGCCAAACGTATTAATTTGGGAAAAACAGATATATTTCAGGATTATAAAAGTAGATATAAAACAGGAAACGAACAGGAAATGCGGCATTCAAGGACCACATTCATCTAAAAACACGCACAGACACAAACAATACTTACAAAGATAAATAAAAGGCAAGATATGACATCACAAACACAAAAGAGTTAACAACATGTCAGAAGACAAGCAATACCTATATCGATGAGAGTAATATTAACAGTTGTCGCAGTGAAGAAGAAGTTGGCGTTAACGCTGCCCTTCGTAGTCAAGATCCGTATATCGAACAGGCATAGGGTAGTCGTGGTTGACATTACAACAGCTCGGTAGAAATGACCGCCACTTTCTGTTAAAACAAAACAAATATGATTTCGTGTGTTTGTGGGTATAAAACATACATCTTACTATTTTGTTTACTACTTCATTTTGCATCGAATTTGGGGGAATAAAATGAGGCGAAACTTAATTTATGTTTAATTATCACACATCATTCCTATTTAGCCGTTTCTAACACTCATTTCATATTCTATTGTAAATGCACATTTGTACCATTGTATGTACACATTTGTACTATTGTATGTACACTGTGTAATACAACTTGGAATGATTGGAATTGGTAGGGTACACATAAAACCTGAAACACTACATGTGAAGTGGTTCAGAATTAAAGCATTTTGTTTACTGAAACTATTTAGTTTATCATAAATCCATCCTGATATAAGTCAATATCTCACTTTTTACCCATCAGATTAAAATTCATAATTAGCATATAACTCGTATCATCAATTTATATGGAACGGAAATCCGTTTAAAATCATATAATCATATAGTGTGCAATATAGTCGACCCAAATCACGTATTCCATCATCAATACTCTTAGAGATACAATATTATCTGTATAACGACTGTACTTTGAATATTTTGTACACGTTTAGAATTTTAATGTTTAGATATTATACCTGAGCATGTAATACCGTCGCTATTCAGCTGGTGCCCTTCTCTGCATAAACATTCTGCACCACGGGTACCACTCACACACATATCACTACAGCGTACGCTGGCGCAATAATCTGAAAATATTTATTTATTTAAGATGTTGCTAATCTAGAGGCGTGACACAAAAAAAGAAAAACAACATAGATAGCTACTTGTGGTGTTTAGTGCATCGTTTTTTTTTCTTACTGAATTACTTTCAGCCTGTAGATTTTGCAGCTATTCGCACGGAATTCAGTAGATGTTAGTTGGATCGTTTACGTTTAATCATAAGGGGTATGTCCCCTTTTGTGTAATCCCATTTAGATTGCATTTGATAAAGATAAAAAATAGAACTAAAATAATCTTGAATATTTTTGCATGACAATTTCAACACTTTTTTCTAGGCATTGCTACCCTTGAGTTATAAATACATGCTTGATAAATATGTGACTTTGTCAATGCACATATGACCTTGAGTTTGACATAAGCTGAGTATGGATCAATGCACAGATGTATCAAGTTAGTATTTATTATTTAACTATAGCACGGTCTAGATAAAAGTGTAAACATATTAACTGCAAGTTACATATAAAAATATTCAGGACTATTTGAGTTCGATTTGTTATTTTTTTGTTAATGCACTTTCAGTGGGATTCCACAAAAGGGGACATAATCCTTAAACACAATCATTATCTTGTCCCGTCTTTTGTAGTCTGAAATACTAGCCGATCTGATACATACTTTTTTCTATGTTTTCTCTTATAACCTTTGATGCGAACTATATTATATTCGTAAAGTATATGTACCGCTTGACGGCGATAGCTTGCGTGTCGAATACCATGGCATACGGCGCCTGTTTAGTGCTGGATTCCATCGTCATTCTGGAACTTAAAGGATTCGGAGAAGGTGAAACGTCCACTTATCTTGTTTATCTTCTCACTATCCTTCGATCAAATTTCAAATTTGGCAATTATACTCTCACAACCTCCACTTTATCTTGGTGTGCGGGGTGGCATTTTGAAGTTATATAGTGAGTCACATGAAACAGTTTGCACATGGATTGCATGAGGGTACTCACAAACTTGATCTCTTTCTTTAAAATAGTAAAAGGACAGATTTTGATTTTAAAAAAAATGATATTCATGAAACATTTCTTGCATTTTTCTGTTCATCCATGAGCATAATATTTTTTTCTTTTTTTTTCAGTTGACGAAAAAGGGCAAATCCATTTAATCTACCCGTGAATGAGTGTGTTGTGGGTCGGGGAGGACCATCCCACCACTTACTTTACAAAATATACATATTATGTTAAGTTCACAACACACATTCCCATTCAGGTTCTTTCATTCCTTAAAAACAAATATTATAAACAAAGATATGATATCAAAGAAACAATGAAAGTGCCTTTTTTTCAAAGAGCCAACACGATATATATCGGTATTTAGCTTATATCAATCGTCATTATTGGGTGAAATTTTGTTTAAATTACTGTTAAAAAATTGTTTTAAAAATATGGGTTACCAAATACTGGAAACATTAAACATTATCTCTGTAAAGGAATTATATAATAATCTTCTCAGTCCTCGTCACTTTTAGTTAATTTATATTATCAATTATCAGTTTCTTGGCAAGAAAGTATGTATGTATTTATAAGTAAGCATCTAAGGCTTCTTTATAAGTTGTCCATTTTTCGGAAAATGTCTCTACTTTATCATTTTTAACAGCTATATACTTTAGTGCTTTGTATGATTTTCAAGTCTATTCTTCTTAGCAGTGACCGATAGCAATTTATTAAGACTAACTGTTCCAATATCCACATAGGGATTCTTCAAATTCCACCAATCTTTACCAAGGACTGGAACAGGGCCAGGGGCATTGCTGAATGGGAGAGCACTGATGACAAAGATCTGCATGTGCAAATAAAGGATCTCAACACAGTAATTGACTCCTACAACCAGGAACTAGGCTTTAACTCGCCAAAATTTGCCTGTGATTTTATACACAGCCGCAAAAAGGGGTCCAAAACACGATATTCTAATAGTTCTGTGCTTCTCCTAGACGGGGTCCATCCCGTCCCCATCGTTGCCAGGAAGTGGCTCCACAAAATTTTCAATATATTTTTGCATTAATAATGCCATTTTTCCAAAATGTTGACACTGACCTGGGGTTAACTTTTTCATCTTGAGTGTGGGGACTGCCCTACCTCATATCCATAATATAAATTCTACTTGTGACAGCTCGACTTTTTCTTAGGTCTGCCTGCTGGATTACGCCCTTGCACACTACGATTATCTTTGGGAGAGTGGAGACTGCTCTACCCCTAAAGCTGGTTTGACTGTGTGAAATGGATTAGGAACCAAAAACTATCCTTCTGTGTTTATCATAAAACCAAATGGCCTCGTAAATAGTCATAATATTATATATAAAATAAATACTTGCTAACTGTGGGTAATAACGGTTACTTGGTCAAACAAAATAATATCTACGAGTATCCTTATCAATAAACTTGAGTGTGGGGACTGCCCTACCTCTAGCCTTACCTCTAAATTGTTTATAATCCTCCTCTTGTCTGATATACCTTAAATTTATAAACATGGCATCAGGTTTCAGTACGCCAAAGAGTTTTCTAAGTAAGAATTCTGGGTTTAAAACCAAAAGGTCACGTAAAAGTCCCGGTTCATTGATCAATCAATGCACAAAATGTGATATTGAACTTAAAAAAGATGATGACTATTTGGTGTGTAATGGCTGCTCCCTAAAATTTTGCTTAATATGCACGGGAATGACGAAATCTGCTTTCAACTGTGTCCAAAATGGGGAATTTGAGGACTTTACTTGGTACTGCAAACCATGCAAGGCTACTACACCCACTTTGGAAAATATAACTAGTATGCTAAAAAATATGCAAACAATTCAAAATGAAAGAATTTCGGTCGTTGAAAATAGAGTTGATCAAATTGCATTCAACACATCTAAGGAAATCGCTCAAAAAATGGAAGGGGTTAAAAAGAGGTAGTCTCAGACATTAGTGAGGATGTAAACAAATTAGTGGAATTGAGATTTAAAGAAATGGAAGACAGAAAGAGAAGAGAATTGAACATTGTACTCTTTAATTTGAGTGAATCCAACAATGTAGATAAGGAAGCAAATATCCAATCTGATAAAGATAAAGTGCTCTGTATTGCCCGCAGTCTAGGCTTAGATGACCTATCAATAGTAGCCATATACAGGTTAGGAAAGCAAACACCTGGTTCCAAAAGAGTTACCAAGGTTATTCTTGATAATAAAAAACAAAAGAAGTTTTTAATAACTAATGCCAGATTTATAGCAACAAAAGTAGATGATGAGTACAAAAGAGTAATCATCAGTCGTGACCTAACAGAGGTGCAAAGAATAGAGAGGAGGAAAGCTAGGACTGTGGCTGCCCCTAAGGTGAATGTTCTAGTGACTGAGGATATGGAAATACAACCAAGTCAGCCTAAACAGCACATTCGTACTAGTCAACATGACTCTGGACACATTCTTGACACTTACTTCAGGGGCGCCAATATATCGGGGAGTAATATAGAACACTTACCAGGTGATATTACGATAGTTGAACAGCAACAACCTGAAAATCAACATCTAGACAACCCATATCTCTCTGACACTTTAGGCCTTGAAACTACAATTGTGGGCGGGCTAACTCAATTACCACCTAACATGGATAATGATTTTTCATCTACATCTAATAGTGAGGAAGAATATCCTGGATTACCTGGACTTCATGGACACTAGGACAAAGATTTTAGTCCCTATGGTGGACGTGTTTTTAATAAATCAAATACAGTGGTCAATAAGGTGGGCAGTCTGAGTGTTCTGTATACAAATGTTGATTGCTTAACCAAAGAGAAAAAGTCAGAGCTCTCATCTTTAATTAATTCTAATCAGTATGATATTATTGCCTTATCTGAAATTTTACCAAAATATTCAACTATAGTCCAGTGTGAAGAATTCTTTCAAATTGAAGGCTTTGATATGCATACTTCAGACCTACATTCAGGTAGAGGAGTAGTAATCTATACAAAAATAAGCTTAAATGCAATCTTGGTTGAGACTGACTCTGATTTCAAAGAATCTGTATGGTGTGAAGTAAGACTCCACAATACAGATAAACCTATAATAGGTTGTGTATATAGAAGCCCCAATAGTGTCTGTGCAAATAATCTCAAACTGCCTGGCCTTATTGGCAAAATTTTATCAAATGTGTATTCCCATGTGTTAATTATGGGAGACTTTAACTTTAAAGAAATCAAGTGGGATATTATGAGAACCACCTGTGGGTATGAGCACCCAGCAAATGTCTTCTTTGAAAGTATCAGAGATAACTTTCTGTTTCAACATGTTGTTGAAGCAACCAGATATAGAGCTGGTGATGAACCCTCTTTAATTGACCTCATATTTACAAATGAGGAAAATATGATTGAATCAATCAACTATGACCCAAGTCTTGGGAAAAGTGATCACATAATGCTAAACTTTAAATTCAATTGTTATTTTGACCTTGAAGTCAATAATACACAAAAATTGAACTTTCATAAAGGTGATTATATTCAATTGAACAGAGATTTGGATGATGTCGATTGGAACGATGTGATAGGGGAAAAACCAATAGCTGAGGCCTGGAGTAGCTTTGCTGAAACCATTATCAATCTATTAGAAAAATCCATACCAGTGAGCAGAGTCAATCCACGGTCAACCAGAAATAACCCTATTATAGATAAAAATGCAATCAAAATCATCAGAATAAAGCACAGGAAATGGACAAAATATAAACACTGTAAAAATGATATGAACTATAATGAATATAAATTAGCAAGGAATAATGTTGTCTATGAGATGAGAAGATGTAAATATGTCTATGAAAAGGATTTGGCAACAAAAATCAAAACTGATAACAAACTATTCTGGAAATACGTCCGATCAAACACCAAAACAAAAATTTCTGTTAGTAACTTAGAAAACACCAATGGCGGTATAACAAGGAACGACAATGAAAAAGCCGAAGTACTTAATAACCATTTTGTATCTGTATTTACCAATGAAAATATTGATATTATACCAATACTGGAAGAAAAACCAAATTGTTCTAAATTAATAAACATCAACATTACAGAGGAAATTGTCAACAAACTATTATTTCAAATAAAGTCTTCTAAATCACAAGGACCAGATAATCTCCACCCTCGAATACTCAAAGAATGTGCGAATACATTGACTGCACCACTTACAAATCTCTTCAAGAAATCATTGGATGAAGGAAAATTACCAGAAATATGGAAAACAGCCAATGTGACTGCAGTCTTCAAATCAGGGAAAAAGGCTAAGCCGGAAAATTATCGACCAATCAGTCTTACACCGATATCCTGTCGGATAATGGAAAAAATTGTTCGAATGGAAATGGTTGACCATTTAATCGAGAACCAACTATTATCAATTCACCAACATGGTTTCAGACGGGGCTGCTCCTGTGCTACTCAGTTATTGGAGTGTCTCGATGACTGGTCAGAGGCAATTGACTGCGGTCAAGAAGTCGATGTCATTTATCTGGATTTTAAAGCGGCTTTTGACAAAGTACCCCATAAAAGCTTAATGAGTAAGGTTAAATCTATGGGAATAACTGGTAAACTTTATGACTGGATAGAGGACTTTTTAACAAATAGAAAACAGAGGGTGATGGTCAATGGGCAGGTCTCAGAACTCAGGGATGTCACAAGCGGGGTTCCCCAGGGCAGTGTTCTTGGGCCTGTTTTGTTTCTTATTTACATCAATGACCTCCCGGACGCCATGTCCTGCACCGCCAAACTTTTTGCTGACGATACTAAACTGTATACATGCATAAATAGCCCACAGCGTGAGATAGACTTACAAGACAGTATCTTCACTGCATGTGAATGGGCTAAAAAATGGCAAATGATATTTAATGCCAAAAAGTGCAAACACTTACATATTGGTAATAATGATGAAGAATCCGATGTATTCTACATCAAGGATAATTCGAATAAAATAGAAGAAATTACCAAGGTAATACATGAAAAAGACCTGGGAGTAACATTTGACTCAAAATTAAAGTTCTCCTATCATATAAGTGGTAAAGTATCTAAGGCCAATAGAAACCTCGGTCTAATATATAAAACTTTTACATACATGGATAGAGAAATGTTTCTGTGTTTATATAAGTCCCTTGTTAGACCACACCTTGAATATGCTACGGTGGTTTGGTCTCCATACCTAAAAAAGGATATAATTGCCATAGAAAATGTCCAAAAAAGAGCGACTAGGATGGTGGAAAACCTCAGTAACTTTTCGTACCATGCTAGACTCACTATGCTAGGACTACCAACCCTTGAGTATAGAAGAGAGCGGGCTGACGTGATTCAGGTTTATAAAATCTTAAATAATATCGATACAGTTGACAAAAATAAACTGTTCACTCAGGCCCCTGAGCTTGGAACAAGGGGAAATTCCAAGAAACTATTTAAAAAAAGAGCAAGAATTGATATTAGGAAAAATTCATTTGCTTACAGAGTCGTAGAATCTTGGAATAAACTCTCTAACACTGTGATTGAGGCACCCACCATCAATTCCTTTAAAAGTAGGCTAAATTTACATTGGGCAAATCATCCAAATAAATTCAACCCGAAAAACTAAAAAGGAACCGGAAGTCCTTCACTATGATATAAATCATAACTAGACTGGGAAAACAACATCAAAAAGAGCCTAAGAAACCTGTTGGTTTAGACTGGCTTCTACTACAGTATGAACAGTATGAATGCGGTAACCCCATTGTCAACCATTTAATGTTTATGATGTCGTTTGTATTTGATATTACTTTTGCCTTCTTGTTTGTCTATTTGCGTGTTTGTTTCTGTGTTTTGTGGTTGACTGTCCTCCTTGAATGCTACTTTCCCTGTCCGATCTTTTTATATTTCTTGATGAAAAAATATAATACTTTAACTCGATAATAATGTACAAATCGATTGATGATAGCATAAATAGTTCTTCTATGAATGTAATTTGTATATGTTTTGTTAACAACCAAGTCCAATTTCGTTAAGAAACGTTTGAGTTTCTGGGCATGACCAAAGCATATGTGTAATACTTTCTTGTAGGTGACAGACATTACAAAGAGGGCTATCAATGGCTTTAATGGTAAACAAATATTTTGTTGGCAATATTCTGTGGTTGATTCTTACTTAAACCATCGAAGTGTTGTACTAAGGCTATATTTAAATGGGGACATGTAAATATATTTCCATGTCTTATCATCTATCTCGTAAATTTCCTCCCATTTATAGTTTCATGTTGTTTTTTATTCATTTTTGTTTAGTATATTGTACAGATCTTTGGAACCTTTGGTATTTTTTATAAGGATTGAGATGTAGTTGTAAGCAATGGGTCTTGTAACTTTTTATGTAACAATGTAATATTTTGTTTGTTTATCAGTATACAATTTGATTGATGAAAGTACTCCATTGTATTGAATAAAATTAGTTTTAATATTAAACGTTTCATTGAACTCTAATTCTGAGTAAAACTTTCCATTTTCTTTAAGTAAATCATTTATTAGAGAAATACCCTTGTTATAACATGATTTATAAATATGGGGTTTGCTCCAATCTTGAGATTATCATTATAAAAAATTGGACTTGAAAGAAATTGGTTTGTAGATTGTGGTTGGTTTTTCTCATTAATGTATGCATATGATTTAAAACATCGACCCAAAACGGATTACTTAACTTGTCCATTATAGATTTTGTATAATTATTTCCAAAACTTATTACATCTTTTAAGTTGAGTATAGCCTCAATTATATGTGTCAATTTATGCCTTTAATTATCCACCTTCTTAACCATGTTGCTTTTAGACCATACATAAAAGCTCTTGAGTTGGTCATTTTTAACCAGCCTTCAACATAATCTTTTACAAGTACACTGTGATTTATTTTTGCTTGTCCTTCCCATAAAAAATCAAATCTTATAGTATTTTATTTATTTGTTTTATAATGCTATCATTGGGATTCGGAAACGATATGAATAAATGGTTAAGCATAGGCAATACAAGCGATTTTATAACGGTATTTTTTCCAAATGGTGTCAAGTATCTACGCTTCCACTGTTTTATTAAGTTTTTCGTCTTTATTATTTTATCAAAATAGTTAATATCAATAATTGTATTTAAGTCTACATTGAAATTGATTTCTAACAACTATAAATCTGTTTTTCCCTATGATAGTTTCCATCTTGTTTTAATCGTATCACTGCTATACTGTTTAATACCTATCCATACTACTTGTGTCTTATCAAATTAACTTTAAGCCCAAAATATTGTGCAAAGTAAGATAACTCACTGAGCGTTTCGTTTAGAGAAGTTTTTGAGCCGTCTAATATTACTGAGTCATCATCTGCATATTGTGAACATTTAAATTCGGTATTTCCTATTGTAATTCCTTTAATATTTGTATTGTTTCTGATAGCGAGAACTTCTGCACACAAGATGAAGATATACGGTGATAATGGGTCTCCATGACGGCATCGCCTATTTATTGTAAAAGACGATGATAAATGTCTCCCTTGGTGGTTAATAGAAAGTTTTGCATTTTTCTATAAAACTTTATCCCATGAGATAATGGAAACACAAAATCCAAAAAACTTTATAACTTGATGAATTAAAGCTCAAGATAGGGAATCAAATGCCTTTTCGAAATCTACTAATAGAATTAATCCTGGTATATTGTTTTCTTCAGTAAAGTGCATGATAAATGTAAAACCTGTCTGATCTTCGTGTATAAGTTTTTATAAAGTAGCCTTAATTCTGTTGGCTATAGCAGCAGATGCAATTTTATAAACACAATTTAATAACGAGATAGGTCTGTAGCTCTTTACAAATTTACGAGGTTTATTATCCTTTGGTATGCAAGTAATTATCCCCTCTCTTTAAATTATAGATAATACTCCATTTAAATAACCAAAATGTATTGCCCGTGCAACAAAGTGTCCTAAATGCTTCCAAAAGACTTTAAAGCAGTCTGCGCTAAATCCATCGGAACCGAGACTACGATTATTGGCCTTTTTTTTCAGCGATAAAGATACTTGTTCAAACGTTATTGTTCCGTCTAAAGAGTTTGATTCCTCTAAAGAAAGCTTGGGAATATCATAATTTGAAAGTTCTCTATCTAAATATATATCCAGTTAGTTGGTTTCTCTGCTAGAATATAAAGATTCATAAAAGCATTTTGTTTCTTCAAGAATTTCAAAATGATCTGTAATTAAGGTGCCGTAATCTTTTTCAACTTTGGTATAATTTTGCTAGTGTAATTATAAGATTCAAGATTGCAGAAATAGCTAGTTGATATTTCGTCGTCTTCGATAAAACATGCAGAGAATAATATAATTTTGTTTTATATTTTGTTATCTGCAGAAGTTGTCAGATGCCTGTAATGTTCATGTGTAGCTTTCAACATTGCTCAAAAATCGGATTTTTGGTTTATAGGAGCCATCTTTAGGTGGTAGTATTTGGTTGCTCATTTTCGTCACTCGCATGATCTTAAAATGTTTTGACTTCTCTGTTCCTCTAATGATACCTTGAATTGATAGGGATAAGCACGTTGTCAAATCCGTTGTACCATCTACCTTAACCGCCAGGATATGCTAGATGGGAAGTCTCGAGACATTTTCTAAGTATCATTGCTTATGTTGGTGGATTGATACGCCTCGAGTAAACACCGTTCCAAGGCGGTAACCCTATTGTCAACCCTTTTGTGTTTGTGATGTCGTTTGCTTCTATTATTACTTTTGCCTCCTTGTTTGTCTGTTTGCGTTTTTGTTTCTGTGTTTTGTGGTTGACTGTCCTCCTTGAATGCTACTGTCCCTGTCCGATCTTTTTATATTTCTTCTTATAGGTTGTAGTGCCATAATTCACCGTCGACGATAACACATACATGGTATGGTTGTGCCTTTACTACATGTTTGGTTCCGGGTGTATGTTTATTCGGTACATCGCCATTTTCTAAATAGTCTAGGATATGATGCAATGCTGTGCAGTTGGACTTATACAGCTGTTCGAAAAATATCTTTCTCGCTTTGTGGAGTACTGTTTGGCCTGAACGAATCGCTATAGTCTACTACTGCCCTGGAAAGGAAGGGCTGCAACTTAAGCGTATTGGAGGGTATTCGAAGGTTAACGTATAGTGAAGTTCTAGCATATTTCACTACCGTTCATTAACAGTCTCAATCAAACCGAGACTGCAATATTTCGTATGTGTCGTGTTCGGCCGTTTCCAAAGGTCCACTCTCATACTATTTTCTATAGTTGAGGAAAAGGAAGCGACATCTTTTTTTCATCTGCATTGTGTCTTTGTTTAAATAGTGTTTACTTAGTTGTTATGTTTACGCGTACAAAGAAGTGACTGATTACTAGACGATGCTACAGGACATATCATAAATCAAATGTATCGTTAAAGATCTCCTGATGCTTCTGAGTGTTCCACTTCCAAAAGCTATAACACCGTATTTAATTCTTCAACTATCTGTACAGTAATGATCGGTGTACGAGAAGCGGTTACCACAATGTTGAGATTTGAGGGAGGGGGAGAAGGGCGGTATGGTCGTAAACAATACAGGAGATGAAACTTAAAATGAATTGCTAGAACAACTTGAGAAATCACCACTTTAAACCCCATAGCTCCTACACGTTATTCGTGCAGGAATACTGTCGAATTCGTAAGAGCCATTATCAGCGACAAATACAGCCTTATGGACTGCGGATTCTCTTAAACATAGTTGACAAAAATAACTCTTGAGATCCATTACATTGAGGAACTTAGAATGAGCAATGCCTAAACTATCAAGAATATTTTGCAAATCTGAAAATGGAAATTTGAGTGTTCTGCTGCGAAAATGTTAACCGATTATGTCAACAGCAAATCTCATTTCTCCGTGTTTCCATATAAAACAGCATATCGCATTTCTCCGTGGTTCCATATAAACTTTTTCAACATATCCTGTCACTTACACTTGTACTTTTACTTTTAAGTTGTAGCCACTAGTTTCCTTAAATAAGAGTCGCTCTGAATGATACCATATTTGGACACTTGTTTGACCTGTTCTCCAAGTAAGGGTAACCACGTTTTTTTAGACGTGTTAGATTTTTTTTATCTCATCCAAGGG
Source organism: Cyrtodaria siliqua (assembly GCA_037043455.1). NCBI lineage: Eukaryota > Metazoa > Mollusca > Bivalvia > Adapedonta > Hiatellidae > Cyrtodaria > Cyrtodaria siliqua. Next base: position 290,274 of record JAWPHD010000095.1, on the reverse strand, counting down.
GGAGACAAAACGCACGCGCTGTTAAAACTGTATCGTTGTTCTTTCCTAGAAATATAAGATGTTGTACAAAACTATGTCAAAATGGAGAATTGTCATTGATTCCTAAGCTGTTTGCCATGTTTGTCATACAAGTGTACTCAAGTGATATGAAAGTGGTTTTTCCTTTGACATAGACTTTATGAAACAGAGGTTGTACTTAGTGAGTGGTCTGAATAACGGCATGAAAGGGTGTTTGTATAACACTACGGTTGTCCGGAACTCTGGACAAACGAATTTAAAGCGAATTTAATAAGTTATAGACATCGAACCCTCTCTAAACCAATGAGAAATTAGGAACTGAATTAAAACGAAAGACATGCTATTACTTAATATACTTACTTTAAATACATGCAAGAATATTTAAATATACTGTATTAGGAAATCGAAATGCTAATTTCAATACTTTATAATCACTTCAATAGTGCCGAGTGACCACTTTAGAATACTTTAGTGCTAATTATACAAAGTTAAGTGAACGGCACTTGGAAGTATATGCTGACGATACGGTGTAGACACATAGAGGGATGAACGCGAAACTAGCATAACTATATATAAATAAAGAACAACACACACTAGTTTCGCGTCGAGCCCTAGATATATTCTCATATTATACCTCTGTAAATATTAAACAAAAGAAGTCGAACAAAATATAAGTAAATAAATACCAAAAAAAGGAATCCATTTACAGCAACTAATACAAACAAGAGAGTAAATCAGCAGATTCGGTTTTATTGAGTCTGTTTATGATGTGCATCGCCTCTCACGCCCCTAGAACAGGCTAAAGCGGTATTCTACGGTAGCCCTATTGTCAACCCTTTTGTGTTTGTGATGTCGTTTGCATTTTTTATTACTTTTGTCTTTTCGTTTGTCTGTTTGCGTGTTTGTTTTTGTGTTTTGTGGTTGACTGTCGTCCTTGAATGCTGCTTTCCCTGTCCGATATTTTTACCCCCTTTTTCTACTTAAGTTAATTGTTTTCTTTTAATTTAATAAAATATATAGTATTTTATTACATGCAATTTCTTCAGAAACATATCAGCCATATTAAAAATCAATTACATTATACACAGCTATTAACACAATACTTGCTCTTACTTCTTTGTTGTGGCTGTGTTTCGGGGCTAGACATTGTGACGCTCGATATCTTTCCTGCGGCAGTTTGCAATAATAGTCGAAAATCGTCTCCGCTGTCTTTATTGTAAGTTTTCAACTTTCCATCGGAACTATCCACTACAGCTACTATATCCTAGATAATAATAAACCATGGTGAATATGATTTGAGTGTTGTCTTTACTTGACACGTTCGGAATTTTAATTTGATGTTTATACTCTCATATACTAGTCAAATTCTAAGTACCCACCTAGGCATTGGTCATTAATATTCTCATTGTTTTGTGCATTCTTGTATTTCTGGAGCAAAATGTATCACACAATGAAAAAAATCGTCTGCTCTGATCGTATGACCATATTTTAAAGCTTTTAAGTTGAGGTGTATTTTTCTTAAACATAAACTATAACAATTATACGACAGGGTACATAGGAATTCTGTTAAGTATGTATATGTTTATCTTTTTATCTAGACAGTGTTACAAAATACAAACTTGATAAAAATGTGCCTTGATCAATACTCAGCGTATGTCATAATCAATGTGTGTATTGATTAATTTATATATATATATAAGTTTGTATTTGTTATTCAAGGGAAGCACTATGTCTGATAACGTAAATACGTACTTACTTGGAAGCTGCATGTAAAATATTCAGTATTACTTTAATTATTATGTATAGCTTCTTTTGTATTCAATTTAAATGGGTTTACACATTAAGGGGCATACTCTTTAAGACTTGGGATTACAGACGTAATGTCTGAACATTGGTTATACCTTGAACACAGCCACGTCGTAATATGTAGACATAATGTCTGAACATTGGTTATACCTTGAACACAGCCACGTCGTAATATGCAGTATGTGAGCTTCGACGGATGACTTTTCTATCTCTTCCTTCAAAATCGGCGGATTCAATGGTGTCCCTAGTTGAATCAATCCAAATTATTCTTGATTCGTCTAGATCTATATCGATGCCGACAGGGGTGGACAATCCTTTTGAAATAAGCGTTGTTCTGTTTTTCCCTGAAAGTGAGGCTCGTTCGATTTTAGTTGTTTTTCCAACGTCGCTCCAAAATATATATCTGTTTGTTGAAAATTTAATAATAATTTTTTTAATAATGTCATATATATGTAAATACCCAGATTAAGCTATTTTTTTCGTAAGGCATTACCTTTAAGTAAAACTATGTTCGTGAACTAAGTATGTAAATATTATTTAGGGAAACGATTGATTGCTATCAACACTACAAATGTATATTTATTTAAGATACTCTTACCCATGTATTGGGTCAACTGCAAGTCCATATGGCCTCTCTAGATCCTCTGCTACTATAATATTGTATTGGGACTGGTCGATATTCCCTAATTTTCCAGGCTGCATAACGATCCAGCGATATAGAGGATCAGTCCAGTAAACGTTGTGTGAGATCCAGTCTACAGCAATATTTATGTCGGATTTTGACACACCTGCATGCAACGTATGAATCGATAAATTGGACAAGTGCGTTCCCCAGGCAAAATTTGTAACTACATAGACTGAAGACGTGTAGAGATCGTACACGTATAATTGGCGGAGTAGATAATCGATGTCGCAGCTCATGATTTTGATGTTCAAGTCAGAAAAACTGACATGATACTGGTTGGAAAGTGTAAGGTTGTTTGTAAGGTTGTATTTTATATCATGCGGTGAACCGGGTGCTAGTGCTATATGGTACAATCCACTGGATGACGTTGATACATTGTCGTGAATTACTGTCGTGATAATGTTGTCCTTGAACAGACCTGAAAGAAGTAACAGACCTGAAAGAAGTATTACCTGTTTGTACAAACTAGTTATCAATTCCAATGTGCTTACTATAAAATTGACTGGGATGTAGATGTTTGAATATGTTCTGCTTATATATTAATACAAACAGAGGTAATCTGAATACATGTGATCATTGACTGATTCTGAAAGAAGCAATGTCAAAATTTAATTATTGTAAAGATGATTTACTATTTAAGGCTTGCGCTAAAAGTTTGTGTTAAAATTAGGTCAGCTTGACACTCAATGCAGGATATGATATCACAAACATAAAAGGGTTGACAATATGGCAAACCCCTTGGAACGGCTTGGCAAAATATGCCACTGGGGGTTTAAACCAGCTTCTAGAGTGCACCAAACCCCGCTCTTACCATATTGTCATCCAAATAAAACGGGACAGCGTCAAGAAAAGTATGGTTATATTCTTAAACAAACAGGGCAGCATCAATTTCATTTCAAGCTCTCGGCTCATGTGAGCTAAAATGCACATCTTTTGTTTGTGTCATGTGGAGCAATATAACAAATGTAATCAATACCTAACTGGTATTGGTATATACCCTTTTGTGTTTGTGATGTCGTTTGCATTTATTGTTACTTTTGCCTTCTTGTTTGTCTGTTTACTTGTTTGTTTCTGTGTTTTGTGGTTGACTGTCCTCCTTGAGTGCTGCTTTCCCTGTCCGATCTTTTTATATATCTTTTTATTGTTAGGGACGTCTATTTCAGCCAAAGTGTTATTTTGGTATTTTAAGACAAAATTCAACTTTAAAATAAATAAATTGTATATCAGTGAAACAGACATGTATAATGGAACATAGAAATACCTTACTTTTCGAAGTCGGTTGAGAAATAAAAAAAAATGCATACGGAAGCTTTTTCTTTTTGTATTGGCCTGTAACAGTAATAATGCGTTTTTGATTAATGACAGCTTGGACAATTAGGCCATGTGGTCTTGCGAAGAATTTTGTATACTGCGTCAAGTATGAAAATACCGTAGATAGATAGATAGATAGATGGATGGATGGATGGATGGATAGATGTTGATTTAAACTTTTACAGTTTCCCATCATTACATACATAATTTGTAATACATAATTATAATCACATGACAGGTTACACATATTTCTACACACTCACTTATAGTTCAATTTTCAATACTCCTTAATTAATCATAGATCATATAAATCACAAATTTTAATCAATAATCCAAGGATATCAAAAAACAAAAGGAATTTTACATAAAATAACAATTTATTTGAGGATGTACTTGAATATATTTTAAGAAATAATATTTGGAATAGAACATCTGACAGTAAACGCCTCTGACAAATATTTACTTAAATTAAAAAGTTATTTCTTCTTTGAAGATTGTAGAAGTATTATAAATTTAAACATATTTGGCCTTTGTATGTAATATTTTCTTATATATTTCTTGTTAATATCATTATAAGCTGTACAAATTAAAACAAAGTGAAATTCGTCTTCAATTTCAGTTGAATTACATATTTGACAAACTCTTTCATTTCTTTCAACCCTATGTCTTGCATTACTCGTTGTCAGTTTTACTCCTAAAATGTTTCTACAAACTTGAGATGAATTCTCTCTATCTCCTTCGATTTTGTGAAACCTCACACTTCACAGCCGTAATTGAGTATTGATGAGACAAAAGCATCAAATAAATGAAAGGATGTTTTAGGTTTTAGTTCAGTTTTTCTTATGTTTGCAGTTAAAGGCTTTTAATGCTTTGCCGCACATAACCTGTTGGTTTAACGTATACGATCCAGTGTAGTTAAATACAACTCCAAGATAATTAAAATCATCAGAAACCTCTAATAATGCTCCTTTATAAGAAAACTGTTCGTCAACGGTTACTCTACCTCTTTTACGAAAAACTATATCCTTTGTTTTTTCAGTATTTTCCTTCAGACCCCAAGTTTCACAATATTCATATACTATTAGACGATTTAAGCTCATTTGCAGATCTTGCGGAGTATTACCTTTTAACACCATATCGTCAGCAAAAAGCAGTAAAATTAAAGAAATGTCATCTTATGATAAACCACTGTCTATTCTATTTTGCAAATATAACTCTAAATATTCAATAAACAATGCAAACATGATCGGAGATATTATCTCCCCTTGCTTCAAACCGACTGAAATCTCGAAAAAATCCGAGAAAGAACCGCAGTATTTAATGCATGATTTGACAGTGTTATACATAGAACGAATTATTCTTAGCATTTTCCCGTTAATACCAAATTTATATAACTTTAACCACATTGCATTTCTATAAATAGAATCAAATGCTTTTGAAGGTCTATAAAAGCACAATAAAGCCGTTTTTTATGGTTTAGAATTTTTTCAATTATACTATGAAGCGCGAAAATTGCATCTACCGTTGATCTGCCTTTAATATAGCCAAATTGTGCGTCCGATACAGTATTATTAATCTCTCACCATTTATTAATCCGGGTGTTCAAAATAGTTGTAAACAGTTTTCCCATACAACTTACTAGAGTTATTCCCCTGTAGTTATTAGCCCAGATAAAATATCGCAAGTTGAGATAAAGTATTCATTTAAAATATTATCTCCAGAAATTTTGTTTTTGTTTAAGGCACGAATTGCCGACTCAACTTCGTTTACAGTAATCTGTCTATCGAGTTCTTCAAATATTGCATCGCCATCATTAAAATTATGATTATTATTAAAATCTTCAGCTTCTTCTGAAACAGACACTTTTATATCCTTAAACAGATTTATTAATTATGAACTAAATTCATCAATAGAAATATCAGGATTGTTACGTTTTCTTTAATAAATAGTTTCCAAACTCACGTGGTTTAGAATGGCGCATTTTTTCTAATTCTTTCATTTCTTAAATGTGTACGATCGTTTCTTTCTCTGAATTAATTTCTTGGAAATCAATTTAGTATTAGCCAGTAACACCCTATTTTCGCCCGACTTGTTTCTGTTAAAGTCAAATAATGCCTCTTTGTAACGTGTTTTAGCAAGAACACATTCATCATCGAACCATTTATTAGTATCGCTATTGTGTATTTGATAAACGGCCTCAAGATCATTCGTTTTTAAAGAGCGGATCCGCAACATCTCGTATATTATTTGTAAATTGTATTATAAGGTTATTTATACTATTCATATCATCTTTGATTACATTATCAAGAAAATTATTGAAATGTGGCAATTTACTTATTATACCACTACGAAATATTTCTTTGTATTGTCCCACTTCGTATTTTCAAGATTTATTATGTTACTTTTACAGTTATGGCTATTTCCCTTAATAGCAAACGATAACGGTGCATGGTCACTGAATTCATTAAAGTCTCCTATTTGAAAATCACTCACCATCGAAAAATCACATTCTTTCAATAACAGATAATCTATCACGCTACACCGTTTCTATTCACATACGTTGCAGAACCCACGCAGTAATCATGCCCTAACCTACCATTGGCTATTCTACATGACATAGCCTTACAAAGATCAAGTAATTTGGTTCCATGTGCATTTATTGCAGAGTCCTGTGACACTCTAGTTAAAGGATTATCTGTATATAGTCACTATAATCGATATTATTAACAGTTCGATCAAAAGAAACTATAAGTGTTTCTATTAGCTACCGTTGCATTGCAATCACCACCAATGAAATTACAACCTAATGAATCAAAGTATGATATGTCCTCCTGTAATAATTGAAAAAGATCAGCATTAACAATGTTAACTTCTGGCGAGACATCGCCCCACAAATATACACCACACAAGAAAATATCGTCTTTGTTACCGAAGAAGTATTTATCTAGTTTAAGCCAGATTATCGTGTCATAGTGATTTTTCACAATAGTGATACCTTTTTTGAGTGATTTTTTAAAGTACGATACAATACCTCCGCTATTTCTTGTAGCCTTGCGGTGTCTAAATTTAAGGTAAAAATTATAATAACAATAACCAGGTAGTTCAATATCGCTGTCCTTGATTGTTCATGTTTCAGATAAAAATATAATATCGTGTTTTGTCAAACTATCCACAAAGTTCGACTGTTCTTTTTTACGTCCGTTAATCCATTACAATTCCAATACACAACACTTAGTCCATCCTCTTCCGCGTGCTCCTAGTCCAACTTCACTGGTTTTCCATCGATATATAACATGTCATAGCTAATCCATGCTCTTCTGCCTTCCCTTTTAGCGTCCTTCATTTGTGTGTCAATCCGCGACGCTTCGCGACGACTTCCGGCGGAAATTGTTCGTGCATATAAAAGTTGGTGCCTTCTAGCTTTATTCTTAGCCTGCGTACCATTTCCCTCTCAGGAAACGGGTTGACGATTTTTCGCGTCGAACCGGGAACCGGTACACCGATCCTGTGCACCCTCTCGAGTTTTAGAGTATCCACCACTTCTCGTGCAATTTGAAGTTTTTCATGCAAAAATTGTCTAAATTTAGATTCGGTTTCCTCGGCCTTTTCAAATTTGGATTCTGGAATGTTTCCGAAGATCAAATTGTTTCGCATTGATTGCGACTGCAAATATATAACAGAGTCTTTCAGTTCTGATTTTCGTGCTCCATTTGCGTCCTTTTATCTTGCGCCATGCCTATAGCGTATTCGGCTGAATCGACCCAATCCTCTGTTTTATTTAGCCTTTCATTTGATTTTTTATTCCTGCCCTCAATGTGTATCCACATTTTTTTAATTTCTCTATCAAAATTATCTACTTTATAGAAAAAATTATGGTATCCTATGGGTACTGTGCACCTCTTGTCGCATATTTGTTTTGTATTGCTATGAAAGAGATTTCATGTTGAGTCTTTCACTAGATTCTTAGACAGATGTAATTGAAGCCTTTAATGACACTTGTCGGTATCTGGATGACATATTGAACATTGATAATCCTTTCTTTTCTATTATGGCTAATACTATCTAACGTAGGTTAAGAACTTCTACACAACAAATCTAACATTTCTGACACTTTCGCTTCTTTTCTTGATTTACATCTCTCTATTGAAAATGGCGAAATGATTAGTAAAATCTATGACAAAAGACATGATATTAATTTTGATATTGTTATTTATCTCCACTTAGATGGGGATGTTTCCCGAGCTACTTCTTATGGGGTCTATGTGTTTTAGCATAGTCGTTTTACAAGAGCTTAAGTCGTGTTGTGGACTTTAATATTCGTAATATATGTATAACTAAGAAGCTACCCCAGCAGGGCTACTGTCACCATTAACTTCGAAACACCTTTGCAAAATTGTATTATCTTAAAGAAAAGGTTATAAATCCCCGCCGAGTTAACGCCTTACATTTGAGAAAGAGTAGATAGTTAATAAGAAAAAACACATAAATGTTCATGTGTATAATATATCAAAAAATAAGTTAAAAGAAGCTTATATCATGTGTACTCGATGACTTGTTTGAAGTCAGAGCATCAATTGCAAAACCGTTAAGGGCACGACAAAACGGAGGAGTGAATGACATACATCAAACGGTTTCCGCATTAAAGGATTTAGGAACACGTTGTTATAGAGTCTATAGCCCGTTCGGTCTTTGTACAATCAAAGAGGAAAGCATAATTGCAAACTGTAGAAGGGTCCACAACTTAGCATGTAGTGCACCGCCGAATACTTCGGTCGTAACCTCTGTTTATAAATTTTCTAATAATTTTAATAAATAACTCATGAAAATTATCACGACCGATAATCTTCCTAAAAAAACAGTATGAGAGTGGACCTTTGTAAACGGTCGAACACGACATATACGAAATATTGCAGTCTCGATTTGATTGAGACTGTTCATGAACGGTAGTGAAATATGCTAGCTACCGCTCACGCCCTCTAAGTTTGTAAATCAGATCTCCATAAAAGACGGGTTGTGATAAACGTTGTCGCAGTAGTGTTTTAAGATTGATATTATATTCGTCGAGCAGATCATTGTTACTAACCAAGCCAGTTATAATGATATTAATGTATTGTTAAAATTAATCCTGTTATTGTTGAAACAAGCGCTCCGAACTATAAGTGATATTCCGTTTAAGAATATTGGCAAAGGACTTAATATCTTAATATGCTATCAATATTTATAACAACCCTTATTCACCCTTAGGATATTTTGTCTGCTATTTAATTTAGTTTTTTTACTGTTACGTGCAGGCTTCATAACCTCTGCTCCCAACTAAATTCCATTTTTCACAATCTCTGTTGTCCTAGAATGCTGCATTTCCTATTAGATTTTTTATATCTACGTTTGTTTATTACGCCCATTGTTTTCTCGTTTAGTGCATTTTGTTAGAAACTGGGACCATACACCGCTGGCCATGGAATGGTATGAAAATGAAATATAGATGAAGGTCCCATGTTCACCGTTATATGCTTTTTGTACTATTGCCATTTTAAATATTGCGTTATGCTCAACCCGGGGCCAGAGGGCGTGAACGGTAGCAAGCATTTTCACCACCGTTCATAACAGTCTCAATCAAACCGAGACTGTTACATGTTTGTATTGATCGTGTTCGGTGATTTCAATCTTTCACACTCTTTCACACTCTTACGTCTGATGTAATACAAATACATCCTGAGCATTTATATTCTTCTACACTGTGAGTTTTGTAGCTCCATATTAGTTCACGTATATTGATATAGTGTGAATTCAAACCGAGTCATTCAAACATTTCTAATGATTCTATTTTCGTGCATGCTAAACATGTGTGCCTTCTAACAGAATACCATATTCGTATAACCAAATGTAACATTAAACATCAAGGATATTATACACAATGCGTATTAAAACAAAAGCAAATTACCAAAATGCATATTAAACAATATGGATATTATACAAAATATTTATTAAACAAATAGTTTAATATCAAAATGCATATTAAACAACACTGTTATTATATAAAATGCATATCAAACAATATGGATATTACGAAAAATGCGTATTAAACAAAATGCGTATTACCACAATGCATATTAAACACCTTTGATATTTTACAAAATGCGTATTAAACGAATTATTAAACGTATTAAACAACATGAATATTATACAAAATGCGTATAAAGCAAATTGTGTAATACCAAAATGCATATTAAACACCGTGAATATTGTACATAGTGCATATTAAACAAAATACGTATTACCAACATGCATATTAAACAATATGGATATTATACAAAATGCGTATTAAACACAATGCGTATTATTAAAATTCATATTAAACAACATGGATATTTTACAAAATGCATATTAAGCAAAATACCTATTATTTATTATGCATATTAACATGGATATACAGGTACCTATATGTATGTAGATCTATGATATTAAACAATTCGGATATTATACAAAATGCATATTAAGCACAATTATGTATTATTAACATTCATATTAAACAGCATGGATATTTTACAAAATGCCTATTAAACAAAATACGTATTACTAACATACACATTAAACAACATGGATATTTTACAAAATGCGTATTAAATAAAATAAGTGTTACCAAAATGCGTATTAAACAACAAGGATATCATAAATAACACCCACTTTAAACAAAATGGGAACTCCAATTTCAATATGGATCTATTGAGTATGATAAGATGTCAGAAAACCAATGACCGATTGACATAGAAATGTCAATGTCAAAAGATATGTTCTGAGAAAGACTGGTGAATATGCTAAACATAGTATGCAGAAGTACTTGAACTACTTAATATTTAAGTACTTTTTGAGTGTCCTGTAAGTAATTTCCTGAATCATTCTGACCAATACAAACAACATGATATTTATTAGCGATATTATATTCCTCTTCCTAATAAAGTTACAAGTTGATAGCAGTTTAAAGGGACACACGGCAATCTTTATTTTTTTAAATCTCACGGTGTCCCTTTAGTTTGTGTACATAAGTTGCATTTGTTCAATCATTCATATTAAAAACAAGAAGAGTTTAAAGCAAATTGTTGATTATATTGCAACAATAACACATTTAAACTTATGGTAGAACAAGACGAAAACAAGAATGTTTTATTTAATTATATGCAAGCATGTTTTAAGTCAAAATGATACTGGATAAATAAATTGAGACGGTTATTTAATTGCTCAAGATAAACACATCAAGATTGCCATGTGTCCCTTTCCTATGAAGAAAGTATCAAGTCTTGATTTGTCCACATATCAAAGTAGCGGTATCTATCTAGATTGTGAACAGAGGAAACAGTCTAATATAACATGCCTGGTAATTGTGTTCACTCGAAGCGAAAGTTTGTGTTAAATCAAGCTAGGTAGAGAATGTGAGTCCATGTTAACCTGTCAATAATCCAAACACCTAAGTTATCGCAGTAAAGTACGTTAATTTAAATAAATAGATCGACAACATTATACAAGTTATCCTAGATATTCCTCCTAGCCTGAACCTGTTAAACTGCATTTTGGAAAGGGAAATCACCGCAATTGACGTAACTAAAATTTGCCAACGTGTTTGGTGAGTGTCAAGTACTACGAGTACCCCAATCCCAACCACCCCATCCCTACCCACCCACCCCCTACCTCGACTCCGCCATTGCGGCGGCGACACATCCTTTTTTAATTACGTTTCTTTTTAATGTTTTGGTATATTCAAATATTAAACAAAACTATTGTCATTTTCCCTTATTTACTTATTTGTATACCACCAATATTAATTTCACACGTACGAGAGGAAGTGTGTTTAAATCAATTGCAATATGTCAATGGTAATAACCTTGTACAATAAAAATCAAAACAAGGAAATTTCCTCTTTAACCTCGTGTTTGTTTTCCCATGAAACTGACGTAGCACGCCCTTACACATTGAACGAATATCATCTTTTTAGTTAGTAGTGTTTTAATAAGGAGTATTGGGCGGCCATCATGCAAAATCGACGTCACTGAAAGAAACTCTTTGCTTTTTTACAATGGTGTACTTCTAGCTTTCGATAATATGATAAAATGGCATATTCTATTCAAAAATTATGTCTCGTCTGCACTCACTAGATAAATGGACTATTCTATGGACCAATTTATTTCACATAAAAACAAAACAACTTTGAGCAAATGTGCACCGATCCTTTTGACTATATAGCGCACAATTTCTGCCATATAATTAATCTTTCTGATAATATGTTCACATCAATAGTGTTGAATTACTGTCACGTACTGTATGGTTGACATTGCTAATGCTTAAAATACGTATTTGGTTGAAACATTCACTTGAACATATCCCACCGATTTTGGATTGTTTTCAATGATGGCCGACCAAGTCTTTAATGGTGTAAATGTTTTCCAAGTCAGATAAACAACTTTCCATATCATAACCATTTAAGATGTGCAAAAGTGGTACAAACAACTTTAGACAGAATGTAGTTGATATGTGATTATTCGAAATTATCTATTCACACACACACACACACGCACGCACGCACGCACGCAGGCACACACAAGCACAAAGCAACAACATCAATAATATTGTAATAAGAGGATACATTATGTAGTATAATGATTTACAGATAAGCGTAACTATATCTTCTGTTAAATGGTTATAGTCAGGTAATTTAGAAATAATCGAATTTCTATGCATGCAATGCATATTTAAAATCAGCATGCGAACTGCACTTACTTCCTTTTTAACCTTCATTTCACATGAATTAATATGAACAAAGAACAAAGCAAATCAAACAAAATGTGTGCATAGTCGCTCGATTCAATCAATGCCTTGATGTTAAAATCACTGATTATGGTTAAATAGCATTTATAAAAAAAAAAAAATGCTTCAGAGAAAAAGTAATTTTCGTACACTTTCTAATATCTACTATATGTGACATCAACGGATACTTGAAGGTCATCTAAAATATTAGACATTGACGAAAACATAACATTTATAGAGGAACACATTCACACGAACGGTGTAAAGGGTTTCGTTTGAAATTACACAGGTGTCGTTTGAAATTTCTTTTTAATGTTTTGTTTAGAAATCAAACATGAAATTGCATAAACACACCATGCAATCAGTATTAATCAGTTTTAATAAAATAGAATGTTTTAACATACATATATCATGCTAAATTTGCTTTGCCAAGGCGGTCAACTTCAATATGACAGAGAAAAACAATAGCTTGAAAGAGCCATTAAAAGTTGAAATAACAGTTACCTAAAATACAGTTTGGATGAAGATGCCGGTCAACATTTATTTAATGTTGTCTATTTTAGTAAAGGTGATGGATGGAGACAAACAAATCTGAATAAAAACCGAACAAGAACATTAGTTTTGAAATTGAAATAATTATCCTTAAATTTATTGCATTTTTTTTTTTAGAAACGGCGGTCATCTTTTTTGACGGGCTACTACAAAATGTGTTACATCATAAAGAATATCACATAAAAGTATTGTATTTAAATGGCTTGACCGGTTTCAGAGGAGATGCCACTTTTGCGAAATGTGTTTCAATGGACGGAATAACTAATATCGAATAAGTTCTCCAGATGGTCAGTCAGTAAAGCAAATTGTCGTAAAACGCAGTCATAGTCGATATTAAAGATGTATAAACAGCATGGAAGGAAATCGCTCGTCTGACGGCATTTTTAAATAAAATAGGGACAAAACATACACTTACCGTACACAACACTAAAGTTCTGTAAAATCGAAATCACAATAAGCAGTCTTGGAATGAAATACATTTTTTTAAACACTAAACAGTTAACTGGATGTTGCAGCTTAACGTTAAAGAAATATAAACTGTAATTATTGTTTACTGTAAGACCGTATAAAAAACGAGGTGAAGTTTTAATTGAGTAACAAGACCGTGATCTTGAGAATTAACCAATCAAATTACTGTAGGTGTGATACATCAATTTATATTTGTTCAGTTCAAAAGTGTCTGCACAGCAGACGATATTTGTAAGTAGTTATAAGTATTACGTGATAATATGGATCACGTGGTAGCTATTTATACAATAGTTCAAGTTGAGGATTATTGTGATAATCATGCGTTTGGTTGAAATGTATTAGGCGGTAAATGGCCACGCAGTGGTCAATTTAATAAAAGTAGGTATAAAAGTCGAACAGGAAATGTAGCATTCAAGGATCACAGTTAGCCACAAACACGTGTAACGACCTTCGTTTTTAATTAGGACATATTAATGAGTGAACAATACCTTAAAGTTTCATGAATAGTGTATATACACTCGGGACAGAATGCTCGTTCAATATATTAAAGTTTCATGAAGTTTCATATATGGTACATATACATTCCGGATGGAATGTTTGTTCAATAGGCTGAGTCCTAGAACTCCGCCCTGGCTAATTCTCTTATAAACTCTCATCTCGGGGTCGCAATTTTTAAATCGGTCGTTAATAAGTTGTGGCAATCCGAAATGGCCGTCGTTAACCAAGATAAAGTCAACAATCACCATCACAGGCCACCACAACTGAGTTCGGTTCTAGTATGTAGTCAAATCATCATTGTTGCAAACATCCGCTTCCTTTTTCACTTAAATCCTAGACGAAGTACCTTTAAATCTGACCAAAGCTAAATTGTACCCAACTAAATCGAAATCATGAATCTTTCTTTAATTGAAGAACATGTCCCTTTAAAATTGTTGGGCATTAATATAACAATAACATATTTTTGGTACTTTACATTCTATCACGACGAACGTGGGTTCTCGGGAAGTCAATTAACAAAAAAAAATAGAAAAAATTAACCCCAGAGCATCAAAAAGCGTTTGCAAATTTTATATCAATTTGTATAATTTAGAATCATTTATTCCCGATAATCCCCACCACCCTTGTGATATTGTCAATTTGATCTCTCTTTGTCTTGAAGTCAAGTGAGTATTGGAAGCATTGTGTAGTATCCTAGAGTCCATTCGCAATCTCCACTTCATTTGTATAAATCTTAAATAAAAAAACCTGTGTTATCCACCAAGTGTCGTTTTATAAAATCCGGACACTCGTTAACCGTATTATAATATTTAGATACAATTCAGTATGATCGAATTGTAGGACTGTTGGATGTACTCAACATCAGTGGATTAACCAAGTGTCATTATTAAAGTTTCATTTTATAACATCCGGACACTCAAATCCGTATTATAATAATAAACGTATTCAGATACAATTTAGTATGAGCGAATTGTATAGCTGTTGAATGTACTCAAACATCAGTGACATCATTTACCAAGGGTCCTTATTAAAGTTTCATTCTATAAAATCCGGACACTCAAATCACGGGCAGACATTTCAGGGAGGGCGGTTCCAAACATACACCGTTAAACCGTCTAATGTGCAACAGTTGAACAATGTAGTTTGGAATCTGACTTTTAAAAGACATCATGACCTGTGGGCTACCTCGAAGGGAATGCAAGAATATTTTCAATAGAACTAGAGTTCATGTCAATGTCAGCAAATGTAATATCTTCGAAACAACCCAGCAGGTACATCATAGGAAAACTGAGGAACAAACACATAAATTATAATATGTGGTATATTAAGTTATTAATTTGATGCATGAATTATGTTTATAGATATTCTGACAATAACCAGATAATTAAATCTCAGATAGAACATATTCAATACTTAATCTTGAACTCTAGGGGAAGGTAAACTACTCTGTACGACACCGATTACACCCAGTAATAAAGAAGTTTAGCACTGCATGTTAGGGATTATTCTATTCTTGTAAACAATACTATAAGAGACAGAAACATCTACCCAAACCTGACCACGTGCTCAAACTTTCCAATCACATTTTTCTAAGAATTATTACAATTCGAACTCAAATTGCAAAATAATAATGGAGATAGTTTCTCCTATTTATGTTATAAGTTTATGCAAGCGTTTCAGTTATTCGTTCCAGATGAACAAATGATTAAACCCTCGACATAATTTTAACACCACGAGTAATGAAAATGGCGGATTAGAAATATCAGCGAGCCAAAAGATTTCCAAGAAATTATTCGTCTTTACTCAGTTTTGCATAAATATACAAGACCAGAATATTTCCCAACGCAGTACAAAGAGATGCTAGTTTAGAAAGACATAGTTATGAGCCAAGAGCCGCAGTGGGGAAACAATTTACCTGTCCAATATAGACGAATCACAAACACGTCTGCTGTGCTCAAAGTTTCGGCAAAAGAGAACGTATATTGGAATTGGGGCTTTCAAATTTTCCACGAAAACAGTCACGTGACGGAACAACAATTTAATTATTCTTATTAAAGATTTATTTCAATAACCAAACCTGTACTTATTATCGGTTATTATTATAATAATTTTAGAGGACATGAATTATTAAAAAGTTGTTGTTGAAGTGAAATATTAGAATTATTAGACTGTGTTGCTGTCCATGTTAATGAAAGAATAGAACAGAACATGATTTAGCAGTCCATCAATGTCTAAGGCATGTAAAGAAACCTGAGGTGATCGGTATCTAATATTTTATCTACATATATTGAAGAAAAGGCCAGTAACGATAGAAGGATCGTTACACACGCACAGAAACGAACAAGTAATATGAAAAAGGCACAGCCTAAATGGGGATTTATCCAGTTTGACTAACTAACTTAAGGTTGTTGGCTTGGCACGTTTTGACATTTTCAAGTTTAAGAATATATATAAAACTTGAAGAAATTTTAGTGGAGTGTCTTAACCAATGTTTGTTTAAACGACTTTTAAACGCATTGAGCGAAGGCGTCGGGAAGTTATCCACAACTCGGCTTCCATGTAGCTCTGCCACTGGGAGTAGTATTTATCCTTTTGATTTAAAAATAAGATTTATTTTCTTCAATTGTGGGATTGGCTTGGAAAGGACGTAGTGCTGAGATTTGTATTGCATTGATACTTAAAGTTTCTTTGGTACTAGACGTCTTTGAAGATGACATTCTAACACCAAAATGTCTCTAAAAAAAGGAAAAATAGAGTCACTGAACATTTTCACCATTTTTTTTCATTACATTAAATTTATTGAAAAACATAGATTACTTTTCGATTACCTATATACATACACATCTTTGAAAACATACACAAACAATTGTAATCCTCATTCGTCTTTTTACTTTAAAAATACTGTTTAAGGTATATATATATATCCCACCTTTTTCTTTACAAAAAAAAATAAATTTCAATATATGAAAAACGTATGTTATAATGCTCAACTTTTGTTAAAACTTATATATGACAAGATCCTATGACATTTCTTTCAAAAACAAGTAAATATATATAGATCTAGGTTCTAATTATTTTTTTATTATAATTTCTATAAATTACAAATATTTTGGAGTTACATGTAGTTTGACATTTTCGCTGTAAAAATACTGTACACACAATTTTGCTGACATGGAGATCGAATATAAAATATCAAACTGTATATTGAGGATATTTCACTCATCTTCCTTTTTATGTAAAAAAAAAAAGGACAGAGATTCACATTCACGTGTTGTGGGATGAAAATTGAAATAAAAGCTCCTGATTTCGGAATCAATCGAGATGTTACGAAGGTGCACGAACGTGGGTAATCGGATGCAATTGTCAGATTATTAACGATGTCGCAACATACAAAGTGAACTAAGTAATGCATATTAACAGTGTTAACATTGATAACAGACAAAAGTTAAATCCCAAGGTTTTATGGTTAGGAGTTTTCCTTTTTTTATACTTTATTGTGTACGAAACAACAATTCTATTACACCCATACGTACGTCTAGTTTGTAATTATCTCCAATAAGTATATGCGCATGATCTGGGAAAGATTGGTTGACGTCATACAGTGATGCATTAGATAGAATGTCTAAGAACACGCTGGGATTTTGTTAGGTACGTTAGTACTTTGAATTATTGCAGCTTTCGATGTTCCTAATTCTAAAATATGCCAACTTTAATAATTTCGGCATCATATTTTACTAGCACCACAAACATCACCACAAATGCTTTTGCAAAAGACGTTTTTGAAATATTTAATGTTTACCCTTTAATGTTCCGATTAATCGATTGTTTTAAACCCATCATCGGTTTGTTAGGCATCCGATTATGAAGATCGATTATGAAAACCTATAATCGATCATCGGTTAAATGTAAAAGTGCACTTTAATTAACATTCAAAATAGAAATAAGCATAATTGTCCAGGAGACAACTCTTGTAAAAATGAGTATGATACACAAATAAACACATTTATATCAGTTATAATACAATACAGACTTTCATGGCATCAAAACTCAGTTCAACATACACATGCTATACTTGCTATACGGGTAAGTATTATCGAGGTAGTTTAAACAGATCCATATTTCATTTCATGCAAAAATATATTTAAAGCATAATTCTGCATCTTGATCGTGGGAAGTAGGTAACTAGTAGATTTAAACAATATAGAAGATAAGCACACATATAGAATGTATGCATGCTAAACTGTTCATGACTCAAACCCGTTGTCCAAAGAACAAAATTATAATGTGACATAAAAAAATAGTGGTTGTAATTTATTCGATAAATCTGAATTAAAACACTTACGTTTGTTTTCATTACAAAATGATAAAGGGGATGTAGCGACATGGCCAAACCATCTTTATTATTGAGAGTTCTGAACAATTTGAATAAGAGTGAAAGAATTATCAAAATCGGATGATAAACAAAAATGATATGATCATTTGAAGTTTCTGTTGAAACGGATATGGAAGCGGCCATTTTGAGAGCTATGACATCACGGTTCTAAATGACAATATATGGAATATTTATAAATATGCAAATTTACTGATTTATATGGGAAAAAGGACATAACTATGAAAAATATGTTATATCTAATGGCAATAATGCTTTATATGATCAGTACATTTTTTTTGCATTCATTCGCAATGTTTTTCTCCGTTTTAAATGATATTTATCAATATTCCATATATGGTAATATGGAACTATGACATCATAGTTCTAAAAATGGCGGCTCCCATATCCGTTTAGAACAACTTTAAATGGTCATATCTTTTTTGTTTATCATCCGATTTTGATAATGTTTTCACCTTTTTCCAAGTTTTTCAGAACTCTCAATGAAATAGCTTGTTTGGCTGTGGCGCTACATTCCCTTTAAGTTTAACTGAAACAAATAATAATACATGTATATTATTAAACGTATTTGCCTGGTGTGCATGTGAAAAGCCTTATCATAAAAGTGTTTCGGTTGTAATATGTATTTAACTAATTTTCTAATTATAAACTGCGTTTTAAATTCTTATTTAGTTAAAAAAAAGTAATACATGTATTGTCAAAATTATTCATGGAAATGCTAGAAACTGCGGTTTATCGTGACTAATCTAAATCAAAGACCAAGATTCACTTTAGAAGATTCCTTCAATTAATTTTATTCCTTAAAAAAAAAATATAGTTACAAAATAATATAATATTTGCAGATTCGAACTCGGATATCCTGCGTGACAGGCGGCTCCGCCACTGTCACAATTTGATGACGTCATCATACACTAGCAGTGGGAACGTCAGGAACTAATTATTCAGCTTTTTTGATCATTTTGATTCTCCGCGACAGGGATTATTTTTTTAGTGTTTGCCGGACTATTTCATTAAAAAAATCACAAAACGCCGCCATTTTCTTTTTGTAAAAACGTCGATTCAGACCGCAGTTATCAATTTTACGCGTACCTTGTTTACAGGAGTGAACACTTTTTGTAACATGTCAGTTTTGGATTACGTCATCAATACGTAGAATGTGTTTACACGTTGGTAAACGTTGAATCCACTGTGTTTCGATAGCGATATCTGATGCGGGGTGTTCACACTGGGATAAACAATTGGAAATATACCCAGGTTAACGTAATGAAGGAAACAGTTGACTGTCTTAGAACTCTGCAGGCAAATAACACGTGAGTTCAAATGTGTAGATGTACAACTCTTTTTGCAGTGTTTTCTTGAAATTTGCCAAGCACATCGATGGTGTTAATGTTGACAAACTGTGTGTAAATAGTAAACATAACTGGATCAGCCGTGACAGTTGTTGATTTCATTGAATTATTCATACGATTCCTCTCTCAGAATCATTCTTGTTTGTATAACAAGACCTGTACGTAGCCATAGACATGAGGCCCTTCCAGGGGTGGTCCATGTTCCCTTGTTCCCTGACAATACGACCCGGTGATCCCCAAAAAGTTTTGCTTTGTTCCCCAAACATATGTTCCCTTGTTCCCCAAAACTGCTGGGAGACCCTCAGCCCTGAACCCTGTGAAGGGGTATCTTATGGTATGCCTGTAATGGCCAGTGTCAAACCCCACATATGCTGCATGGCCATGGGACACAGCAATTCCTAAACCACATCCCTGCCACCCCCTTCTCTACATTTACCCACAGGCAGCTGACGCATACCCTCCCCATGGACTTTTTACCCTTCTTTGAAGAAGCCTGTAAAAGGCCTATTTCCCACTCTCATTTCTTTTAAAAGCATGCAGACTTCCCCACTTTTTAAACTTAGCTTGGAAATTTCATTCTCCATTTATGTATTCCACCCACAATTAAGAGCAAAAGGCCCCTTCCCCAAAACTGGTAAAAAGGCCCTGCTGCCCCCACCACTATCCCCAACCCCCTTCCCCTCTCTTCTACGTCCCTCCCCCATATTTTCTCTACAAACCCTACTTAAAATGTGTTCAATGAAATGCTAAATACTGCAACACTTGGTTTTCAATTAAAAACAAAATATACACTACATCCCAGTTCTATTTTATGTGACTGACTCTGCTAAAGTGATCTGTGTACCATCAACAGGGCTTTTTTACCTTATGTAACAGAGACACCTATAAAAGGCATCTTTCCCAGTTGAGAACTTGACTGTTTTTTCCCCAGTTGTGGCAGAAATATTTGCCAATCAAAAAGCAGCAGTGTCTCAGAATTTGAGAAAAAGCATTAATGTGTTTTTGTCTGTGGAGTCAGTTCTGTTTGAGAAACAGTAATTATAATAACTGTTGGCTGAAAATATAAATAAAGCGTTAGTATTGTCAAATTTACTGAATTGGTAAAATATTACATCTTTCCCAAAATGAGAAATAAGCTCGTCTTTTTTCCCCAGAATGGAAAGGCCTGGGCCTCTTCCCAATTTTGTGGAAAAAAAGCACATTTTCTAAGTAACAGTACATAGAAATAAGAATTGAATACATAGATCTATCTAATTATTATTTAATTTCAGCGAAATGTTCAGATCCAAATGAAATTTGGCAATTTCGTTTATACACTGTGTCATTATCTTTTTCATAGGGAGACATCAGTCTCACAGACATGATGCCTGCATCTTACATATTCTGATCTGAAATGCGACTCTTGGTTGGATGAGGTGAGGTTGGAGGAGCTCACAAACAAGATGGATTTCATAGAGGTTTGTAAGCAGAACTTATTTGTATGGTGGGGAAGCATTGCACATCAATGCCAAAAAAAAAAAAAAAAAATAATAATAATTAGATAAATCTAGTTAAAACACCTGGAAACCTTACCATGAAAGGTGGAACTGAGAGACAGTATTAAAGCATGAAAAAGATCTTAAACAATACATACGTTCTCAGTATTAAAAAACAACAACATTTGGTAATCTTTTTAAGTAAATTTTATATTGACTAATTAAATATACAGGTCTGTGTTTATTGTATTAAACCAGACAAACTCCTTTAATACACTGCTGACTCCTCTTTTTATTGGGAATAAAATAATAATCAGTTATTCTGAGGTAAAAAAATAATATAATCTGTTTTAATATGTTTAAGCTTGCAGCCAGTCAGATTCTTCTTTATTTAATGATATTGTGGTCTAAATATAAATCATGGAGTAAAAAGATGATAAGTAAATATTTGATACCAAATAAATATAATGGCCCACTTTTATTGATGATATGTAAACACAGGTTTAATTTTTATTTTATTTGGCCTGTATAGGTTCTATATAAAATACATATTTTGTATATTATTAAAAGTGATCAAGTTTTAGTATTTCATGTACACCAGATATTTAAGTTGTAATACTCAGTGTTTGCATTTTCTTTATTTTTCAGACAAGATGCTGCCATTTTCACAACACAAGGTTACGGTATATAACTGTAATGGATCCAAGTATTAAACAATAAATTGAATGGATTATCTTGAACTACATCTACAGTTCTTGTTCTCAACACTAATTGACACTCATGTTTTTCACAAGGATCTGTGCATGCTGGTTTCCTCCTACATGTATTTAGCGCTGTCATCCATGCCAATGAGAGTGATGTGAAAAGTAGTTTTGCTTATTTAATACTCAATAAAAAAACACTCATCATTCCATTTGAGACGTTGAAGTAACAGATTTATTGAACTGACTGTTACGTGTACATATAACGGAGAATACATGTTGATGCTGAACTATGTTCAAAACCTGTGACACAACTTTAAAAAAACACAGCATAGGGTTGTAACTTGTTTTATTAACATATTAATTATGGACCTTAAAGGGACACACAGCAATCTTGATTTGCTGAAAAGCTAACAACTCGCAGCGTCCCATTTGTTTTTCTACATAATTCACATTTTTGCAATCATTAATATTAATACTAGAATAGTGCAAAGCTAATAGTTATTATTATATTACTAAACTGTTGATAATATTGCACCAATAATTTATACATTTCACTCACAGCAATTACCAGTATGTATTATATGTTTGACATGCCTATTAAACAAATGATCACTTTTTCAGTTGAATGACATGAATTCATTAAACCTGAGTATATCCAACATTTAAACTACACTTGACCTCCCTATAATATATATATCTGTGCCAGTGGACATGGCAGATCACTTTAAACTCTGTCAGCCCTCATGTTAGATCCTCTATTACCTATGTTCATGAAACACACATTTTCGTCTTACTCTATGAAAATATGTATAACGTTCTTCCTTAGCAATTATTCAATGCTATTGACATGTTCAATAACTATGAATTTTATTTTGGCAAAGTTGTGGTTAGAGCATAATATTATGTACATTGAATATGAAAATGAAACGCATTACGTATTTGAATAGACAGACGTCTATAGTCTTCCAGACCGCCTCCAATCCATTTAAAATAATTCAGGAATGATAAATGTCCTTGCTGACAAAAGCACATGACAGATTTGTGTGTTATAATACATGATGCTGTTTTTCGTGCTTTTCTCATTTTGGCGACCATCTTAAAATTTTAAGTACGTTAGAAAATTAAAAAATAGAAGAAGCTGCACAGTAACCGATTTATAAGTTACATATAGTAAGGCCAAACAAAAAATTAGGTGTGTTTCCTATTGCATGCTCTAAAAAAATAGGGTCGGTAGGTAGGCATTTTCTTTTCTTTTTTTTCCTTTTTTTTTCGGAGCAAGATATTGTGAGATTCTACATGTATTTATATCATAAACCCCATTCAAGTTGATGATACAGCTGAATGTTTGTTTACCTCGATATATTGTGATAAATCATTGTTCAGAACAAATATATATTTATTTTTTTTCATAAAAAGTTTTAGGGTCGGCCCCTTAAAAATAGGGTCGGTCGGGCCACCGGAAACGCAGGTATTTTTTTTTGGGCCTAATATATATAAGTAAATATACAATGTTAATAGCTCTTTTTTATCCCATGTTGAGACGACACACAAGCTAGACCACGAGACAATATACGTTTTAATTGAATCAACACAGTATAGGTTATTTAGAGCCGCCCCAGAGAGAGGGGAAGGAATACATAGAAATCTGGGAAACTGCCCTACTCTTGTTATCGAATAGATTCCTTAACGTGCTCGGAGGATAAACCGATACACGGGACCGCCCGGTTTACGTCCCCATCCGACGGACGAGAATAAGGGAAAGTGTCTTGGAAAACGCTAACCCGGCCGAATCCGAATTTTATTGAGAAAAAAAATCTACAAAAGGATACTAAGTTTAGGGTTATTACCCTCGCGAGCCTATCTACCCTATAGACTGCAGGGTTCTGTCCATCCCTTACTGATTGGTACTAATATAGTTTCATAAAAGACGGTACGCCCGACCCTACGCCTAACTCGGAAATCGAAAATGTAAAAAGTCCAAAAATGCAATTACAATGGAGGAGGTATTGGCGGTGTGGCGGTGTGGTGTGTGTGTGTGTGTGTGAGTGTGTGTGTGTGTGTGGTGGGGGGGGGGGGGGGGGGGGGGTTCAGGTACATGTGTGTATTTACCTTTATCTACCGTTTTATAACTCTGAAATATACGTCAGAACGCGCATTGTAACATCAAAAAACATAATACGGGTAGCATGACCCCGAACCCAACTAGGATAAGTTAAACGGAGTGAGGGCGGGAGGGACCCCGAACCCCACTAAGATGAGTTAAACTGTGTAAGTGGTGGCGGTGAGGGGAGGGGGAGGGGAGAGGAAGGGATGCAGCAGGGTACACATACATGTAAGTGGTCGATTGCCAATCATGTGTTCTTGGTATCTCGGATGTAAAGGTGCTGGCACGGTTTAATACACAGATTGTTTCAAAGATGCTATTTCACAGACTTTCAAAAAAGAGGCCTCGGTTAAACAGTGGAAAAGGAGTTGAACCTAAGGAGCTGGAGCCCTGGTGATGGCATGTCTAATGGGACTATTCACCCATCTTACTTCCCTCTGCGGTCGCTGTTCAAATCAATAAAGCCCTAGTTCATATTATATTTGCGTCGACAATCCAAATGGCCTTTAAAATACATTTAAAATCATAGTTCGCATTTTAGATTAATTCTGTCCATTTAAAAAAAAATGTGCTGGGTGGGGGTGGGGCGGGAGTGGATGGGTCGAAAGGATAATAGCCAATGATACTTTTTTTAAAGGCTCTTCGACCAAAATAAATAAATAAAAACACACGTCCTTTCGACGGACAATTAACAAATTGTCCGCGTACACCTTTTCACCCTGTGATTATACTAGTACAAGCATTGTGACGTCACAATTCTGTGTTGGAATGTGGTCTTCGGGGAAAAACGGTATTGATTTTTTTGCAATATTTTCAATAACAATATAATTTAAAATGTATCATGTTAGCATAAATATTTTGTCTCTTATCGACTGTCTGTTCACTACAATATATGAGGTAATTTCAGAATTTATCACACACAGAGCTTACCGATGTATTGCATGCTGTATTCCATGCCGTGTAACAAAACTACACAAAAACAACGTTCGAAACGCTTGCGTAAAACAGTGACCAAACGTTTTTTTGGGTAGAAAAAAGTACTTTTTTCAAATTCTCTTGAAAATTCACATACTGCCAGAGGAAGGATTAAACTCAACGTTCATGTTCTTGTCTTTTTTCTCGCGGTTAAAATCTTCATACAAATCGAGATAAAAAATAAAAAAATTGAAGTCGATCGATAAACAGCCGACATTTTGCTCTTTCGCATGTTTGTTGACTGAAATCATTTTCACAATAACACAACATAGACCTAAATTTATTTTTAAAAGTAGGCCATGAAAATGATGGTTATTTTATAAGGAAATGGCTTGTATAAATTATGTTTTAATTGTAGTAATAAAAATATGATTCTGAAAGGTGTTTGTATGAAGCACACGGTTGAAGGGAGTCTCACTTTTCTGTGTGTAATTTTATGAACGGTCATGAAACGTTTTTTTGGGTAGAAAAAAGTACTTTTTCCAAATTTTGATGAAATTTTACAGGCCTGTAGAGGAAGACATTTTCTTGACTTTAATGCTTTCGTCTTTTTTCTCGCTATAAGAACAAACTGTAATTATCAATTTGATTAAAAGCTAAAATTTCACATAAATTTTCGAAACTATCGGTAATTTGTAAAAGCCTAGAAATCGTATTTTTAATAAAAAAGAATCGACAAAACACGTAAAAACTTAAAATTCATTCTGTAACAAACGAATCGATGCATTTGTTTATGTGTGTCATCATTGTACATTGTCAGTTGAATACAGTTTACATCACTGGTGTCATTTTGACCGCCATCCTGAAATCTGCTCAAAAAGCAGTTTGTTTACGTTTTTTGCGCGTGACGTTTTTAAGTAAATATCCCTCCGCGGCGGCTTGGCGCTCCTACTGTAGTATATAATTTAATGTGCGTTAGTCTGTTTCCGCGACTCGTGACACTTAGCAAGACCTGAGTAGTAGAGTAAATAGAGTTTTTTAAAATCCAAATCAATTAAAATTGTTCTATTTAGTCGTATTTATCGATTATTAGTAACTGGCGAGACTACTGCCCAGTATTGATTCATCCTCTCTAATTGCGGAAAATAACGAAGAGTTCCGATGTCTTTGATCGTACATAGTCGGCCAATTCCGTCATTCTCCGCTTATGGCGAGATGTCGCGAATGGCGACCAGACAAGGGACATCGCCGAAGAGGCCCGAAGTGAATTTACCATGCCTATCAGCGGAAGTAGAGACTGGTTTCCCGTTCCGTAAGCTCGACTCTCATATACTTGGCCGAAATCGGAAACCAAAGGGATAATTTTTTCAAACTCATAGTATGTGGACAAAAGTTGATACCGTTAAAGGGATTTTCATCCCCTATAAAGATGGATAAAAAGGCAAGATATGACATCACAAACATAAAAGGGTTGACAATAGGGCTACCGCATTTGAACGGTCAGTGGAACAAAAAGACTGCTTGGGGTTTAAACCCGGTTCTAAGGTTATAAAGAAACAAAAGCCTAGATAGCCACAAAGTAAACACTCAATGACTTGGCAGAATCCAGAGCAACAGCAGAACAATTACGGGTACGACAAGACAATATGTAATATAAAAGAGTATGATAATGTACCTTTGAAAACGGCCGAACACGACACATACAAAATATTGCAGTCTCGGTTTGATTGAGACTGTTCATGAACGGTAGTGAAATATAATAGCTACCGCTCACGCCCTCTAGCCCCGGGTTGAGCAGAACTCAATATTCATAAAATCAATAGTACATAATTTTAACCATCCCGAAGATGGCATGCATATGGCAGTGGACAAAGAGATTTTCCTACCCCATGTCAAGCGGCGTATGGTCCCAGTATCTAACAAAATACTATGCCCCGAAGAGCAAAATAAACAAAATGGAATTTAGTTGGGAGCAGCGGTTATGAAGCCTGCATATCACAAGTAACAGCCAAAAGACTAAATTAAAAAGCAGACAACATATCCTAAGAGTGGTTAAACAATGCCCAGAGCCTTTTATCGGCTGGAGTAGTGGAACCACCGAATCGAAAATTAAGTAAGAAAACAAAAGCAATTGAAAATGTACCACCGATATCTAAATATAAGTATCGGGCTCAACGATCTCCAAAGATCGAATGAATAACAGTCCTGATTGCAAGCGCGGGGAGAAGTTTTTCTGCCGCAACACTGCACAAGCAACGCCACTTTGCTTTTTAAACATATTTTATTGCCATATAATATGCAAACGGGTTGGGCCACAAGTTCTAACAACATTAGTTACGGCCCTTCCCAATACAATATATTACAAAAATGTACATGGCTAAGCTAGTAGTTACATAGTATATATACACATTGTTGGTTTAACAAT
Source organism: Cyrtodaria siliqua (assembly GCA_037043455.1). Taxonomy (NCBI): domain Eukaryota; kingdom Metazoa; phylum Mollusca; class Bivalvia; order Adapedonta; family Hiatellidae; genus Cyrtodaria; species Cyrtodaria siliqua. The sequence continues at coordinate 262,778 of JAWPHD010000095.1, read as the reverse complement.
TACCATATACTTGAATATACCTGAGATCAGTTCCATTAGCTGTTGTCAAATATGGTATAGAGAGAAGAGATAGGAAGAAGCAAGGTAGTGATAACAGAAAGCGAGATTATAGACATTCAGTACAGTGAGTCAGAGCAGTATGCACCCTTTGTAAGAACTTGGTCAAATGTGCTAGTTTGTAAAGCGCTTGGTTTCGCTAATGTATTTTTTGAAAGCATTAACAATTAATGTATTTTCTTCATCTGAGAGTTGTTCTTGACCGAAAGCAAAGTGTTTGCACTTAGCGGATGAAAACGTCGAGTGGATTGGAATAGAGTAAGTCGTTGTATGTGAAATCTATTACAATTAAACATAAAATGTTCTGCATCTTCTATTACATGTCCGCATTCGCAACTTGGTGATGGTCGTAAATGATTTGTATAAAGATCGTTATTAAGATTGCTACATGCATTACGAATTCTCGCGTGTATAACGGCAAGTGGTCGCGGACCATGTAAGAAGAAACTAGGAACTGTAGGGCTAACATATATTAAGCTTTTAAGTTTGCGTTTAAAGATAGCAAGAGATTCGGAGTTTCTAATTTTGATTGGTAAGTTATTCCACAGAGTAATAGATGATGGTACAAATGATCTGGAAAAAATTTCCGTTCTTCTTGCCATTGTCTCATAGTTGTTATTGTTTCTTAGGTTATAAGGGTTATTTTCCTGGACAAATGGAGAGAAAAGGTTAGTAACATAAGGAGGCATTATGCCGTTATTGACTTTATAAACAATGGCAAGTTTTTGTGATTTACGTCTGTCGGATAATAAGAGCCATCCGATTTCAGATAATAATTTTTGTATTGATACTGATCTTGTTAATCCAGTAACAATCCGTGCGGCCTCATATAGGAGTTTTTCAAGCTTTTCTCGATCATAGACAGAACACCCATCCCACACAATAGATGCGTATTCTAAGATGGGACGCATGTATGAAAGGTAAATCTGTTTAAGTGTTTTACGATTCAATTTGAGTTTTAAAAGTCGCATTAGGCCTAAAACTTTTGAGGCAGAAGCTATTATACTATTAATGTGTTCATGCCATTTACCATCTGAACTTAATATTATTCCCAAATGTTTATGGTTTTCTACAAATGTAAGCTGAACGTCATTTAAACGTAGCTGTGGACGGCGGTCCGTGCGTGTCAGAGATAAAAATAGCACTTCAGTTTTATTTGGATTAAATTGAACAAGCCACTGTTTCGACCAATCTGATATAATACATAAATCGTGGTTTAAAATACCTTCCATATCGACTATACTAGATGTGGACATTGAAAGAGAACTGTCGTCTGCGAAAAGACGCGTTATACTTAACATGTTTTCGGCAATATCATTTATATAAATTAGAAAAAGCAGAGGACCCAGGACTGATCCTTGTGGCACCCCGGCTTCAACATTTTTGTTTCAGATGTAAATGTCTCGACCCGAACCCTTTGAAAACGGCCAGATAGGTAATTTGATAACCAACTTAAGAGTTTACCGTCAATGCCGTGTTGTTTTATCTTAAATATGAGGCCCTGATGCCATATACGATCAAAGGCCATATAGCAACGCCACTGTGCTATATAAAAGAGTAAGACAAATATTAAACGCTACCGTCCTACAAGGATTTAGGTAGACGTCATCATAGGGTTCACAATCAGGCCGCTGGGTGTTAAACCAGGTTATATGGTGCATCAAACCTCACTCCTATCCTATTGTCATCTCAATTAAACGGGACAGTGTAAACAGAGATATCCCCGCCAGGTTATGTTCTCTAACAAACAAGGCAGCATTAAAAGGCAATATAAGTATAACACAGTTTAACACCAATAAAGAAATTCCCACCAGGTTATATCATATAGCAAACAAGGCAGCATTAATAGGCAATACTAGTATAAGTAAAGCAAATAGATAATCATGTATATATTTAAGAAATAGAACATCGTTTACGATGAATTATCGTTTAATATATCACGGTTTGGAGCCCGAAGGGTGAGTGAAATTATTGTTTACAATTGAACGACAACCCGTGATATATTACAAGATAATTCACCGTAAACGATGTTCTATTTCTATTCTAATACCCCTAAAATGTGAAAATAACGCACACATCTAAAATATTTCGTATTGCTTTGCTTACTCTCCTAACGTTGCAAACGTTACAGTGATATCTTTCGCATTGACTTGCTTATTCTCCTAACGTTGCAAACGTTACAGTGTTATATATTTGAATATAACGAGATATGTTAAACTAGGCTATATAGTGCGGGTGTATTAGAAGAATGAATGAATGAATGAATGAATGAATGAATGAATGAATGAATGAATGAATGTGAATGAATGAATGAATGAATGAATGAATGAATGAATGAATATTTGAATATAACGAGATATTTTAAACTGGGCTATATAGTGCGGGTGTATTAGAAGAATGAATGAATGTATGAATGAATGAATGAATGAATGAATGGTGTTTTACGGCACGTCGACACATAAATAGGTCATATTGTGCGCAAATACAGATGAAAGATGAAAAAATGAAGTAGTAATTAAAACTTAATGTAAATATATAAAAAATAAAACTATTTGCAAATAAGGAATGATATGTTAGTAATATAAACTATATATGCAAATCAACAAATGCCCGTCAACGGGTAAACAAGTAAATATATATAAGAACATTTTATAGTCTGATTTATTTCAGGAAATCTAAAACAAGACTAAAATCTATAGTATCAAATAACTCTTTCATAGTATTAACATTGTAGTACATTTGACGCATAGGATCAAGGTCTACACATTCCAACAAGATGTGTTTGACCGTTAACGGTGCAAAGCAGGGTATGCATTCTGGTAATTGCTCACCTTGTAATAAATATGAATGAGTATAACGTTTATGTCCTATCCTGCACCGGGCTAGAACAACTTATTCTCGACGAATGGGTCTACTAGAAGAACGCCATTTTCCTAGTAACGGTTTAATTGAATGGAGTTTATTGGTAACTGACAAATCCCAAGCGGCTTGCCAAGAGTTACGAATATATGTGTTAATACAACTTTTAAAATCAGTATAAGGTAATTTGGCATTAGATATATGTAAACCTAATGCTGCCTTAGCAGCACTATCAGCTTTATCATTACCACGTATTCCTACATGGTTTGGAAGCCAGCAGAAAATAATAACATTATCAACTATAAGAGAATTGTACTTTTCTAAAAGTTGAAGCACAACTGGGTTATCATGTTTCATCTTACCCAGTGCTTAAAGAGATGAAAGGGAATCAGCAAAGATTACAAAATGGTCATCGTCAGATTCCTGAATATAATATAAAGGCAAAAAAAGACACGAAACAAGTACTCAATGGCTTGGCAGAAGCCAGATCAATAAAGGAACAAACCACTATGGGTAAGACAAGACAAGATTTAAAACAAACATCAAAAGTCACTTGAAAATTTAGGTAAACGTCATCATAGTCACAATATGTCCGGTCATCGCACAATCAAAGAGGAAGGCATAGTGGCGAACAGTAAATGGATCAACCACGAAACATGCAGTGCGTTGCAAAATAATAAGGTCATAACCTATTTTGATAAACATTTTAACAAGTTTAACACATATTGTTTGAAAGTGATCATGACCAAAGATCTTACGAAGTTTGTAAGTAACATCACCATAGAAGTAAGGTTGTGATAGTCCTTGTAGAAGTAGATCAGGGTTACGATAATACAATCTTGCAAAAGGTTTCGATGTTTATGGTAACGGCAGCCCTGCTGGAATAGCTTTTTATTCATTCGAGGTTTGGTTTGCAAGCAAAACACATCGATATTCAATAGCACAGAATTTGAAACGTACAACAGTGAGCCGAACACGCCCTACCAAAACTATTGATATGGATGTAATATAAATATATATTTGATATGTCATTGATTAGATACATGTAATTATTAATATGTTTACATGACAATGAATATCATTTTAGTCTCTTTCAGATATTGACGTGTTAGTATCATCTTTATCTATATTAAATGCTGTGTTCCCTGACTATGATAGCGTATTTCTACGCCATATGCATTTGTGTGCAAGCACTTGTTTCAAGGTTGCTAGTGCAAATATATGCAACAACGGTGGATATTTGCTTCAATGGAGCAATTAACAGAAATCTGTCCTTACCCCGCCAGCAGAGTCAATGGTCTACTGATTTGCCATGTATACTGAGTTGATTAAAATGTTTTGCTGCAAACGCAAATCACACCCATATTGTGTTGTTTAGCTGATTTTAAGTCATTCAATATTTAATACATTAATATTGAAATAATAAGATACGGGAGTGGAGTCCGTTGAATAGTCTAAATGTATAATTGTTGGAGTTTACCAATTAAAGTATAAGGCTTACCCCATTAACGCTTTCGGTCGCACTACACAGTTTCTCCCCTTGCATGTGACCGTATTACTTGCGCAGTACAAAATAGAGGGTGTTATTCGGTTTTAGTGCCAACCCGTTTGTATTTGTGATGTCTTGCTTAGTATTAACATTGTAATTGTCATTTGTTTTAATGCGTGTTTTGGTTGACCGTGTTCTGTGAAAGCAACATTCCCTGTTCCACTTTCATACCTACCTTTCGATAGTTTGTTAATAGGTGCTCATGGATACCTTTCTGTTGCATGTCATAAGAATATAATGTGAGATTGGACAAATGGACAACACTGCCAGCGAAATATGACATATTTGTGATTGTTGAAGAGGAGTATGAATTTAGGTGCAAACTCTGGAGTGACAACGCAATATAGTGCATAGACGTGGGAATCATGGCTCTTATGGTAGTATATACCCCATACTCACTTTTCCGGCGAGATTTCTGAAGACATCGCGGAATGCCTATATAAACAGCCACCTTATTTCAATAGAACAAACTTTCCATACCACACGTGCAAAATGGCCGCTGTGGTTAAAATCAAACCATCTCACTCTTACCCTATTGTCATCTCAATAAAATGGGACAGTGTAAATAAAGATATCTCGCCAGGTTATATACACTAATAAGCAATGCAACATTAATAGGCAGTATAACTATAACACATTAATCCACATTTAAAGCTAGACATACATTAAAAATTTTACCATTAACAACAGATTTAATGGCGGACTTGAAAGATAAATAATTGCAACACCTGCACCTCTTAGCATTGCACTTACTTATTTCAGGCAGTATGCATAATACTTAGTCAAAGTCTTGAACAATATCATTACTGAGGCACGATTGAAGCTTTAAACATACTATATATGATTGTGTGTCTGTATTCGTGTTCAGTTGCACTGAAGCTGAAACAAACAGCTACAAGGAAATAATATATAAGTAAGTGGACACTTACAACATATACTGGGCTCTTGATAAAATGTGTGTAATTATAATTGATATCAATTGAACTGAATTGGGTTTTAAGATGCACCAACACATAAAAGGTTATATGGCGCATAATATTTCATCGGATGAAGATGATCGTTTGCATTGTAAAGATATCTTTCAAAATTATCTTCAAATGTCTTAGTTTATTCAACAGATATTTGTCGATCATTGTTTCACCTTGAACATGGTTAACAAAAATGAGATATAGGGTCCTATAGAAACCACAGCGTCCGAACACAATGGCATCTTAGGTCCGCACTGTACTGCAAACAAGGACTTGATAATACAATGAAAGAGACAAAAAAAAAACAGAAATGGTGGTGAAGACAGGGTTACCGACTTGGAACGGTCAGTAGGCAATAAGGCCTACTGGTTTGCTTGAATCGATTTTATGTTCGCACAATCCTCGCTATTATCCTCGCGCCCAAATAGTCAAGACAATGTCAACAAAACTACATCCCATCAAAAGGAATTCTCTAACAATAAAGTCCACATCCAGAGAAACTAACTAAAGAAACACATACAAAATAATAAACATATCAGGATGTATCCAGAATCGTACTGAACAACCATAGTAGTTGCAGCTAAAGAGAAAAAAAATCTAGGGTACGACCAGAAAATCCGAGGGACGAAAGCTCAAGCACCCACCTCCCTTAGTTGGGGTTTCAGTAGGTACAATCATAGAGTCCCAAGAGGTAGTCCAGTTATACCACAATTGCAAATTGAAGCGTAATGACTGACTTTAGAGGGGTCAATCACTACACATGCAGTGCGCTGTAAAACCAAAGGGTTATATCCTTTTCTGACGAACTTCCTGATTAAATTTGTAAAGCGGTCAGGAAACCCGTCAGACCACTTTAACTTTCGAAGTTTATAGACCACATCTCCATAAAATGAGGGTTGTGATATGCCTAGTCGCAGAAGTGTTTTAAGTTTTGTGTTGTACTTTTCCAGCAGGCCCTCGTTGCGGCGGTAGAATTTAGAGAAAGATCTACATAGTTTGTGATAACGAAAACCCTGCTGAAGAAGTTTACTTGTAAAAACATGATTTCGATCATTGAAGTTTATAACATCATTACATGCTCTAGCAAATCGAATGAGCTGGGAGATATACACCCCATATGAGGTAGCACGAGGTAAATCACCATCCAGGTGTGGATAGTTAACGATGTTAAAATTGAAATCATCTCTCTTATCATAGATTTTATTATGAATATAATCATTTGAAATCGAGCGATGAAGACATATAGCTTTTTGAGAAGTTACCCGGTCATAGATGTCGAGCGTACATACCTTACAGTATCCTTGATGTCGGCACAGAAGCTAGATACAGATATGTGTTCTGCTGCATGTCATTTAGGGCTGTAAAGTTAGCTGAGTGATAATCATGATTACGCCACTGATCTCAACTCGAGGTGGCATTTAGTAACCGCCTCCGTCCATCAGTCCATCCTCGTCCACTCTTACGACAAGTTCATTATGAGTTTAATTGTAAGAAATGAACGCTTTCTGACGTATTTTCTGCTTTGTGAGTTTACCCTACAACACATATCTTAATAAATGTAAATTTGTTTGTCCGTGACATCTCCAGAATGCATTGATGGATATATTTGTAAACTATATCTCTCGTTTGTACGCTCGACCGTCAGGTGTTTTTGTCTTCGAGATAGTTTAATATCAGAAACTGGAAAATTAATATTGGAGCATGACAGATTCCGTTTTGAACTTAAATCTATGGCCACGAGTATTCAAACGAGGCATGAATCGCAAACCAGTAAAGAGTGTTTTCCATGTTAGACAAAATGAATTCATTTCCCCCTATAACGCAGCTCAACAGTACTATTATTTCCAAACTATAACACTATTTATGAATAGACGAAATGACAGAGGTTAGTGTGTTCATCATCAAAACATAATCCTTCAACTGTAGACAAGTGTCTTCAACAACCGGCGAATTTCACGTAAACAAAACATAATATCAAAATAAATGCTTTAAAACCACACAGACCTTCCTGTTAGTTTCTATTAAGAATTTAATTCTAAAATCATAAAATTTAAATAAACGCTTAGACGTGTTCACCCACCGTCGTCCCGAACTTGATTGACTAGAATTTAAACACCACGTGACACAGCACGTGAACAGACCATTACGTCTGAGCATGTATGAAATACAAGCAGACGACGCGTTTATATAACTTTGATTACCCAATGAGAGAAAATAATTAATGTCTAATTCACTCAGTTAAAACGAAATAAATTATATTTCTCTCACTGCACCTAAACAAACTTATAAAAAACAACGAAACACTAAATTTGTACTCAAATTATCTTTGTTACATATTAATTTAGAAAAGTGTCTGCAACGACCGATGAAACCAAAGAACGGGAAAATGTCGCTAAATCATAATATGTTTTGCTATAATGAAACTATAACACCAACCAACGAAATACTTTTAGCCCGTTTCTAACGGATCCTTAAAACGTAATTTAACTTCTCCAACGTGACTTTTGAACATTCTATCTGCCAAACCGATATATTGCTGCCATCATTGCCCGCCCAACCTAAGATTGCGCAATCCATACTAAGATACACATGGGAAGTGTGGTTTTAATGCATTCAAAAATCATCGCATTCAAAAATAAATATCATATGATAATATAGTTATTCTTCAATCCCATTGTATGTCTTTTCGGTGCAATTAAATTGCACAATGGTAAATTGTCATCATTAAATACTAATAGTTCCACGTAAAGCATTACATTGTCTACAAGCCATAATTCTGTATCAGTTTTTGCTATCACTACACTTGCACAGTCTCTGTAAATATCCGTTTTGCTTTTCCCCTTTTAATTCACTCATATCAAATGTGTATCAACGTTTATATCACATCTCTTCCTTCGTTGAATACCTTTTTTACATAACAAACCGTAAATGTTTTCAGTAATCGGTTCCTATTTAGTAACATGTTTTCAAAATTTATGGTTTCTCCCTTCTAATACATTTCTTAATGATTGTCTGTTGCAAAAAAAAACGTCCAATCTAGAATTCAAACACCACGTGACACATCACGTGAACTGACCATTACGTCTGCGCATGTATGAAATACAAGCAGACGACGCGTTTATATAACTTTGCTTACCCAATGAGAGAAAATAATTAATGTCTTATTCACTCCGTTTAAACGAAATAAATTATATTAAGGCTAGTTCCGAAAGCAAACGGTAGCCGTTTAACGCTTGGTTTACTACCAACTTAACTCGTTAAACATGCCTATAGAAACCCCTATATAAGGCAGTTTTGTATCGCACCTATTTCATTTATTTACCTGTGGTCGACAAAGTAACATCAAAACTACACAACATCCATCCGCTGAAATATAGTATAGCTGTGCGAGTTTCGAACTCATGACTTTTGGATTTACAATCACTACGCGTTGCCATTAGGCTAATCCAATCAGTATAGCCTGATCAATAGCGTTATACACTTCTCAAAACTGCTAACTACACCGCTACGTTTTGGGTTATATATATCGATGGGTTGAATGTTTTTCAATAAAATAAAAAGGAAATACCAATTCAATCATTTTTACATCATTTCATTTTATTTTTTTCATGGGCAATGCTAGAACTAAACCACAATAAGCAATTACAAACGACCCATGTAAACACTAAAGTCACACTTTTCATTTCTTGTTCATAAAAGTGTGACTTTAGTGTTTACATGGGTCGTTTGTAATTGCTTATTGTGGTTTAGTTCTAGCATTGCCCGTGAAAAAAATAAAATGAAATGATGTAAAAATGATTGAATTGGTATTTCCTTTTTATTTTATTGAAAAACATTCAACCCATCGATATATATAACCCAAAACGTGAGCGGTGTAGTTAGCAGTTTTGAGAAGTGTATATATCGATATACTGTTAGCATTGTAGACGTTTTCATTTGTTCACTGCGCGCGTGTGTGTGTGTGTGTGTGTGTGTGTGTTTTATGGCATTTATAAGTAACCAATTGTGTTACACACTTGAAAGCTTTAAAATGAGTTCATGCAATCAGAGCAGACGATTTAAACTCATTATACTGCAGTTCAACCGTATCTCCAATCAAGCGTGAAATACAGAAAACAATGAGAATATTACTATATTTATGTTTTCTATTTCAGAAATAATTATTTCCAAATGCAAATTGTACAGAATATACACTACAAATGAGTGCGTAGTGAATCAGATGAACGTCAAGCAGTGCTGGCATTGTGTCATAGATTTATCACAAACAATGTCCAAAGAATCCGTTTTTTGTGGCATTTAGTTTCGCAGTCGCAGAAATCTTCTGGTATTGTAAAGTAGCAGAATTTGCCAGACTTGCGAAGTGGTTTACATTCCAGCTGCTAGTCGGGTTTGTCTCCCACGTATCCGGCGTCATATACTACGGCCTGTAATCGGAGAAATAACATCATGTCACTTTGATGCAATAAATGCTCCAAGTGCAAACGACTTACTGCCTATTAATACTTCCTAGATTGCTAGAGAATATAGTCTGGCTTGTTTTAACCGGAAGACTATAGGGTAAGAGTGAGGCTTGGTGCACCGAAGAACCTGGTTAAATACACATCTTCAAATGTGCGATGACCCAAAATATTGGGAAGTCTACCTAAATCCTGAATGGGCAACGTATAATGCTTGTTTTAAACCTTGCCTTGTAGTCCCCAAAATGGTTCATTCTCTTATTGCCCTGGCTTCTAACAAGTCATTGAGAACTTGCTTTGTAGCTTTCTACGCCTTTTTTATATTCATAAATACATGACTATTGTATACTTATACTGTCTACCGATGCTGCCTAGTATAAAATTAGACGATATAACCTTGCGGGGATTTCTTTCTTTACACTGTTTCATGTATAACAATAGGGTAAGAGGGAAGTTTAGTGCTCCCTAGAATCTTATTAAAAATGCTAAATTTCCTGTTCGAAATGTTATGCCAACTTCTGATACCCTCCCACGACGCAAGTTATCAGGGTTACCGTTACCATAAACTTCGTAAAACCTTTGCAAAATGTTATTATCGTAACCCTGATCTTCTTTCCAAATATAAAAGTAATTTAAGGACTCTTCTGCGACAAGGACTATCACAACCTGACTTCTATGGTGATGTGATTTATAAACTTCGTAAAATTCTTGGTCATGATCACTTTCATACTATCTTTGTTAAACTTGTTAAAAAATTTATCAAAAGAGGTTATGACCCTATCATTTTGCAACGTACTGCATGCTTGGTGGTGCACCCTTTTACAGTTCGCCACTATACTTTCCTCTTTAATTGTACGATGACCGGACAGGCTGTGGACCCTATGATGACGCCTACCTAAAGCCCATTGGGACGGTGGCGTTTGATGTTTGTCTATGAAATTTCTTGTCGTGCCCTTAATGGTTTATTCTCTTGTTGCTCTGGCTTCTGCCAAGTCAATGACTACCTTCATTGTGGCTTTCTAGGCTATTTTTTTTTTGTATTATATTTACACGAGCATATTTGTGTTTTACATATATTGCATATTGATGCTGCCTTGTTGGTTATAGATTAGATCATGGCGGGGATTTCTTTATTTGCACTGTCCTGTTTTTATGGGATGACAGTAGGATAAGTGTGAGGTTTGGTACACCCTAGAACCGGTTTAACCCCCCCCCCCCCCCCCAGTGGCCTACTTTGCCACTGACCGTTCCATGGCGGTAGCCCTATTGTCAACCCTTTTGTGTTTGTGATGTCGTTTGCATTTATTATTATTTTTGCTTTCTTGTTTGTCTGTTTGCGTGTTTGTTTCTGTGTTTTGTGGTTGACTGTCCTCCTTGAATGCTACTTTCCCTGTCCGATCTTTTTATATTTCTTTATGTGATAAATGTACGTATTGAGATATTTAACCAAAACATGTTGTAACACATATTTTAAGTATATATTTGTATGCTTAGCCAGAAATATGTGGAATGTATCTGTAAAATAAACTGAATATTCCATAGTGTGTAAATGATCCAAGGAAAACAGTGTGTGAATAACTGTAAAGTAACGCATGATGTAATTGAATACCTGTCTGGTACAGCAGTAACCAGACTGGCAAGTGGAGGCGTTATGAGGAGAACAATTATCCACCAGTCTGACCAGGTGTCCACCCATTGTTACCAGTTGCGCAGCGCTCGTCATCGTCGTCGTCGGCTGTACGGTAGATCCGTCGACGCTGCACTTGAAAGGTTATATAAATATACGTTATGTGTTGAACGACCATCATACTTTGTTTAACACTATGTATTGTATACTCTTTATAAATTTAGTTGGCAATGTGTTTTTATCCCGCTGTTTGGAGATTGCACAAGTTCAAAACCTTCAACCTTTACCATTAATAGCTTTTGTCTCGCCTTTTTCGAAGAAAGAATAGACCTGTGAGTTACTTTTCTGTCGGCGACGGTGACTGTGAAGACTGCGACGGCGTCAAAGTAATTGTTTTCTTTTATATCTGTTTCTCAGAAATTGTAGGCTCTAAAGACTTCAAACTTTGGCGTAAGACAATTTAACGTTGCATAGCAAATGCGGGTATGACATTGACCCTCCAGACGAAAGACAGTTGATACATGTTACATTCAAGATTTGTGTTGTGCCCAGTTAGATTATTACCATTTATATTTTCTCCAAATGAATTGCTCATACCTAGTAATAGAAGCGTAACACCACGAAAACTTCAAAGCACAACAAGACAAGCAATAGGCTCTACTACATTAATTAACTAAAACACATTTTAAAAGACATTTTGAAGACATTTGCGATTCCTTGAATTTAGTGAAGGTCAGTTCAGTGCAAGCTAACATATAAACATGGTTTATGAGGCCGTAAATGCAGCTATGTGCATCGACTGTAGAAAGTATAATTGGCTATATCATACGTGTATAATGTTACGGACCTGTCATCAGCCGATGCCGATGCTTTAAGTATTAAGAACTTACAAGAAGATGGTAGAACTCAGGAAATGTATACGGGTTGGTGACAAGTCAATTTTGATTGTGACCGTCGACTTTTTATAGCTATAGAATCGAAAAGACTAACTCTAAAGAATGCCAAAACTCTTCAGAAGTCTGAATGTGTTATACATTAAAAAATACAGTATATATTTTTTGGATTTATCCAGAAAATCTAAAGAACATTACAACTTAATCAAGGCTTGTTTATAGATCTCCTAGTTCAAGTAAGGACAATAATGAGATGTTATATAAATGCATCCAGGAGCTGAGCAATAAGGAATAAATACTTCTCGAAATGTTATTTGAGACTTGTATTTTCCAGACATAGATTGTAACAAACTTCCAAGTGGTCGTGGAAGCTTCCCGGTGGTCGTGGAAGCTATGCCATTCTTCAAATAGTTACGAACTACTTGTTATACATGTTGAATTTGAGACCAGAGAAAGCAATGCATTTGACTTGATTCTTTCCTCAGATGCAACTATGGTTAGTAATTTAGATGATATTGGTAAACTAGAAAGTATTTCATATTATTTTGCTTCTGTTGCTGAATCTTTATATTAATGCCAATGACAGTTCTAAAAAGTATTTGACTGGCCTAAAGCTGACTATACTAAGACTACGAATGATTAAAGCCATGTGAAGTAGGAAGAATACATTTTTTAAAAGATATAGCTACATATCGGCGTTTTAAATTAAACAAGCGATAAAACCAAATGGTTATTAATAATACTCATATGTTCACAAGAGAACAAACAAAAAAGTATGGATAACTAGTGAAATTGTTCGTAACATAAGGGAAAAGAAAAGTCTATGGAGAAGTTCCAGGCTCACTAGAGGGACAAATAGATAAAACGGGCTTTAAATCCCAAGAAAATATTCCAATTCGTAAATCGGTTTTGAGTTTTGAACGGCGATTAGCTGAAAATGTTAAAAATGACCGTAAGTGATTTTATAAGTATGTGGGAAGCAAACAAAATGTTAAAGACACAATCGGTACTTTGAAAAGAGATCTACTAACAGTTAATTTTCCATTGTGCCTAGCTGTACCGGGATTCAAGGCGGAGGGACTATAATCCTTAGAATTACACAAACACATAATTTATGGCCGATACTTTAAAAATAGATATAAAACTCGAACAGGAAAAGTAGCATTCAATGAAGACAGTCAACCACAAACACACAAAGAAACAAAGAACAACTATATACAAATATAGATATAAAATCGAACAGGAAAAGCAGCATTCAAGGACACATCACAAGAGTCCACAATAGGGATACCGCCTTGGAACGATCAGTGGCAAAAAAGGCCGCTTGGAGTTTAAACCAGGTATATTTATCTGTGAAAATCAGTTAGGATCCGCAAGTTTCAAGTTCATTGTTTTTTAACACATGTCTGAACTAGTTAGTGCGTTTAAACAAATGTATTATGGATTGGGTTTTTTACCACAATAAATAGCGTTAGCTTAAGTAACGTGCATCATCGTTCTGAAGTATTGTATTATTTTTTTTCATAATGCCTCTTTAGTTCGGTGGATAAGGCCTAGCTAGAGCTTTAGAGCTACAAACCTGTGCCAAGATTGGGTTAACTCTCTGGCGGAGGCAAGTCTGATGGGAAACTTCATCCTCTCCGTGGTTGCTGTCCCAATATAACCTAATAAATACTGAAAAGTGGATCCCTTGGAAGCAACAAACACAAACGAGAGATAAAAGTAGCAGACTCGGTTTTATTGAGTTTGTTTATGATCATGATGATAGGTAATTTAAAGTGCAACACCTCTCACGCCTCCTATCACCGGCTTAAGCGATTTTCTACTTTAAAGCCACAAAGATCGGGCTTAATAAGACGTAATAGCCCATTTCATTTTCCATTTCATTAATATCACTAAAGTGCAGTGTATATGCGTATTATAGATATGTACTGAAAATGTACAACCAATTATTACATACTGTATGAATTGCCAGATGTATTGCATTTGTAAGTTCTAGCAGAACCATGTACAAGTTTATGATCTCTAATAAATGTCGTATGACAATTCAGTCTTGACCGAGCATTATGAGTCATGGTCGGCAATCGGATTTGAACTTTTAGTCACATATGTCTGCATTATCTATCACATCTTATTCTAAATTCATCTCATCACACTCATACATATATATAAAGGTGATAGAATTCCTTCCGCTAAATAGCAATACCTGCAGTAAAAGAAGACGGATTTAAAGATAATCTGCGAGTATAACAACGTTAATAACGTATTTTCACATTACCAAAATTATAATTTAAACTACAACGATTTTCCAGATAGCCATATGCATATGTTATGTTGGGGAGTCAGAATCAGTGTACAAATTAGCAATTTCTGTAAGGTATCTTTATGTCTCTGTATTTACCAATAATAGGCCCTATATACGTATAAACCAGAGATACAAATATACGGATTTCACTTGGGCCCAATAGGCCATGTGACGCTCCTCTGGCTAACCTGGTTCTTCTAAGGGGCGGGGACTAGGTTTGGTCAAGATAGAATGTCAGATAGGGTTGGTTTTCGAACTTGTCTGTGATTTTATTCAAATAAACTATCTAAACAAGACTGGTAATCACAGATGAAAAATGAAGGACCTTGAGTGTTAAAAAGAAAATGTTAACATAGATATTTTCATTCAATTAGGGACCACAACTTTGCTGTGTCTGCTCAAATTTGACTGGTCGTTGATAAATGAAGGAGCTATGGTGTTAACTCATCACACTTCAGATTGTTTAACTTATTCAATGGTGATCGCTCTGCACTTTCTATTCCGACACAGGTAGTTAATTATTTTGTTCAAACGTTCTTCTATGGCCGAGGTAACTTTATCAGATATAATATTTTTAAAAAGAAAATGAGTGATATGGGTTGTTCGAGGATGGGGTGCAAGTCAGATATAGCTAGTTTTAAAATGTATCCGAGTATTTATCATTGTATAACAATTTGAACACGTTTGTAAGGTAAAGATCAATTGAAAAATGAAGGATCTTGAGTATTAAGAAAGAAATATTTGGAATGTTTAAATAATGAGTGTCATAACTCTGCAGTTTCTAGTCCGACATGTGTAGTTTCACAATTTGTACAAATGGTTCTTCTAGGATCAAGTTAGAGGGGAATGTTGGGATGGGGTTCGTTGAGTCCGATATGGCTGGCTCTGAAACTTTTCCGAGCGTTAATTGATATTAATATTTCGAACAAGTTTGGTGAAAATCGGAAATAAAATGAAGGACCTAAAGTGTTAACAAAGCAAAACAGCACTTGTCATTCAATCAAGAGTCACAACTCTGTCGTTTCTGCTCAAATTGTGCTGGTTATTAAACTGGTTTAAGCTTTCATTGATGCTCCTTCAGGTGTTAACTCTCAGGAGAAGTATTACCAAATAAATAATTGAATGCTCCAATTAAATAGTATATACCACCATGAAATGGCATCCTTTTATTGACCGTAATCAAAAAACATAATACATTAAACTGAAAACACAGACAATTTTAAATTAAGGTAAAGATTCAAATAGGTATAGAGAATCCAAGCGTTCTCCTATGTTTTGAATCATTCCTGTAATAGCAAATTCCCATAAAACAAAGAAAAACACATCAATCCGTTTGAATTATGTCCATGGTAATTACTTCCGTTGCAGCAATATCAAAACGATCATGATCAACATCACTCTACACTGGCTATAGTTGACATCAACATCACTCCACTGACTATAGATGACTTGCTCTAACTCGTTATTTTGCGTCTTCGCGGAAAAGCTTTTTCAGCTTTTTTAGCTTTAAGTTCTTCTATTTGATCCAGCAAATGTCTTTCTCGTTCACGAAGTTTTTTGGTTTCTTCGTCGCCAACGTTCTTCGCAGATCGAATCTGACCAAAGTGGCCTTTTACCTTATCTAGTTCCTTTCGAAGTTTGTCAATTTCACTTTGTAAGCTGCTCTCCAGTTCTAACCGCTTGTTTTCTTCAATGAACGCTCGTTCACGCTCCTTTTTGTGTTCGTCTGCCTTTTTACGAAGTCTTGATTTCAGCGACACGATGTCTATTTCAAGTTTTTTTATTTCTTTCTCTTTCTGCTCGATAAAACCGACAGCCTGGTGAAGTAAACAAAAAGGGTTACAGTACATGTGTTATTTCATTATACAGATGAATATATACTGCAGAACACCACCTCTCCACCTCTGGAGATCACGGTATCGAGTATCCATGGAGCCATTTGTTTTTGGTGTGTCCATGACCAAGACACTTCAACTCATTTGTCAGATAGGGATTAAGCCAGGAGGTCCTGTGTTTCGGAGTTTATCTTCAGAGCACTTTAGTTTTAAATTTATTCATTTTACATCGATTGTAACGAAAGCTCTATGAACTTATTTGAAGCATTCTCGATGTCTTCCTGTGTAGAACCAGAACTAATCAAATGGCGATAAAATTATTTGCTCATATGGCAATTCAAAACACTAAACTTGATATGAAAATATATGGCAACAATTAACAATAACACATGCATCTGTTTTTAGGTATTAACTTTTCGAAGAATAGCAACAGTTGATAATGTAAATTCCGTTCGGAATAATACATGAACAAGTGTGTTATTTTGCATTACTAACCTGTTGCGCTTTCGCACTTTGTTGTTTCTCCTTCTCGAGTTTTGACTGGATCAGTTTCTTTTCCAGTTTCAGCTGATGAAGTTCCTTTTCTTTCTTGTTCAGTTCGTCTTGAATCTCCTTTACCTACAAAACACATTATACTTCTTGTTAAAGCTGCAGTGGCTATGTTTATAACTAAGGTTATCATTTCATCGACATTTCAATAGATATATTAAGAAATGTGCCATTCCATCCCGAAATTCATATTTGCTGAAACACACGGCTTCTAATTATGCTTAGTGTATTTCTCTGTATTTTCACTTTTGGACAACCAGGGGCGTAGCTGACCTGAAATGAATATATAAGCCCGACAAACTAGGGGGTGTGGGGGCATGTTCCCCTGGCGTTTTTGATAACTATGTTATGGTGTGTTTTGTCGTATATCTGCGTATATCTGACAGAACACTTGTCTGGATTTTGAAGAAATGTTTGTTTACCCATTTGAAAATTATCATTTGACAAAGTTGAATTACCTACACTGTAAAATAGAATAGACACATATGTTGACACTTAAACATCTACTTTTTTACTTTTTTTTACTTTTCCACAGTGATGTATAGGCCCGGGCATATATGGCCTAATAGTAGCTACGCCGATACACATATATGTAATTTTCGCATATTTTTGTGGGTTTTTTTTGTCTTTCTTGTTGTTGTTTTATTGTTATATTTTATTTTATTTGTTTGTCATGGATTCCCTCCCTGGTAAAATAATGTCTCGTGTAAATCTTCATTTTACAATCATGTACCATTACTCAAAAGTATAATAGTAAATCCGACCTACCTTTGTCAGTTTTGAATCTAGTGCCATCTCGGCTGCCCTGCCTGCCATTCTCTCAAACTCTGGTCGCAGTTGTTCTATCGCCTGCTTCACCATTTGCTTTGTGAAACTTCCAACCATCCTAAATATAATAAATCCGTACGTTGTAAGCAATATCTTAAAAGGACACCAGGCCCGTTGCAAGCCCTGGAATTTAACCAAGGCAAATACCTTCCGAACGGGTCTGAGGACATGGCCCCTACCATCCCGTCCCCACTGGCAAAATGTTGATTTCTAAATAGGATTTCCACGCCAGATGTTCGGTTTTAAGTTAGACAATTATATTTAAGACTTGTTTTAGTGATTTTATTTGATATTCAATTAAAAGGCCTACGCCTTCCCAAAATTATACCGAGGCAACTGTCTAGGTGTGCCTCTGCGTAGCCACGGGCATGGACACACATTGAAAGGTAGCAAACATAAAAGGTACACGAAATAGCTATCAGGCATTAAACTTTACTACTCGGTTTATTAATCTAGTATCATTTTCACTATTAATCTGCTTGCATATAATTAAAAGAAATGAATTTGACGTTTTCAATTTGGCTTCGGTATACGCATAATTTAGTTCCGTGTATACGTTATTGATGCAATTTAATCAACATTTAGAAATATGCAAAAGAATCTACTTTGAACTATTCAAATAAGTATTAATACTGATTTGCAAAGGACAAGGTATGATAAGAGAGTAAATTGGCCCCCATAATATAAAACAAAATAGTTTAATGTAGTGTGCATGTTAAAGTAAATTGATTATATTCTATCTTCAATAGATATTTTTAATTGTTTTGTATCTAGAAGAATTAACTTGGGTCTCAATAATTTGCATTTTTGGTACTTGTGTCATATTTTGCAGATTTTGGGCGTTTCTGGGCACGTTTTTGATCCCAAAAATATAGAGCGCACCCCGAGCACACACAGTTTTAAGGCTGATGATGTGCCTTTATTATATACTTCTTATGACAAAATACCAGCAGTGCTCGAGGGTGCGCTCTGTATTTCCATGACTACAAATTGACAGAAAACTGCTGAAACCGAACAAAAAATGCATTATTTTCAAAGTTACCTTTAATATCTTTTAATAATGATTTGGTCCATTCTCAGCTAAAATAAATATTCAAACTAAGTGATTTAAACACTTTAATATTGGGGGACAATTTTGCTCCTTATCATCCCTAGTCCTTTGCAAATTAAACAAACTAACTAACGGGATGTATCGAGTTTTAAAAACACTAAGTATCCTTATGCCGAGTTTTAAAAACATTAAGTATCCTTATGACGAGTTTTAAAAACATTAAGTATCCTTATGCCGAGTTTTAAAAACATTAAGTATCCTTATACCGAGTTTTAAAAACATTAAGTATCCTTATGCCGAGTTTTAAAAACATTAAGTATCCTTATGCCGAGTTACAAAAGCATTAAGTATCCTTATGCCGAGTTTTAAAAACATTAAGTATCCTTATGCCGAGTTTTAAAAGCATTAAGTATCCTTATGCCGAGTTTTAAAAACATTAAGTATCCTTATGCCGAGTTTTAAAAGCATTAAGTATCCTTATGCCGAGTTTTAAAAGCATTAAGTATCCTTATGCCGAGTTTTAAAAACATTAAGTATCCTTATACCGAGTTTTAAAAACATTAAGTATCCTTATGCCGAGTTTTAAAAACATTAAGTATCCTTATGCCGAGTATCCTTTACAATTAGCACTTCAATGTATTACTCTTGAATCGTTTTGACTTTAAACATGCGTGCATTTAAAGTCCCTATCCCGCCATCAACAGGCAATGTTTACAACGGATGTATTCTACTTCCAAACCTACTGACTACGAGTTATATACTTTACAGATTTTGAAAATCCGAACTTTGTAGACATAATTCATTTTACGCATATTCAATATCAGGTATTATAAAGGCTTTTTGTTTCTCATTTTTATTTTATCATCGGTTTAACTCATTACGTGGTCCGAGTATTAACTTTCATACCCTATCCAACCCCTTCTCCAAGAAGCGAAAAAGGGTTGACTGGTGGGTATGAAATAAAACCTTAATTCCGGGTTAAAATGTTTGCAAAATTTAAACATGTTTTATTGTTGAAATATCCGTTATAAAATCCTGCAAATGTAAGCTTTCACATCGCTTAATGGAATTAAGGTGGGACCAAGTAATGCTATATTATCTATGCAATATAAGTAATCAACAATCAATAATATGCAAAAACAGTTTGCTTTGAAATATTAAATACTTTTCATAATAATTTGAAAATATGGTAGGTATATATAGTTATAAAGAAAACCTAACTGGACTGCGCATGTTTTAAATAAATAAACAAGATTGGAGGTGGCCCTTTAAAGTGGCATAAAGTTCCAGAAATAGATCAGAATATCCGTACATTAAAGAGTATTAACAAGTTAATAAAGGTTGATGATGCTTCATGTACGTGAAACTGTTCCCAATGATGCAAATTAACGAAATGATCATGTTTCCAGACGTTTTTGGGGCGGGAACTGTGTTTGTATATTCGAAAATAGTCGGATAAGCATTCAATAAGGTCAAACGAATAGGTTATTTAATAAGTATACATAAACACCCATAACCTTACCCTATACTTTTATGGAACTCTTCGAATTCTCGATTCTCTTCTTCTGTCAACCCTTCATGTTTTTCTGGAATATGTCAGAAATAAATAACAAGATGTCTTTCTAAAAAGCTGGAAAACAGAAGTGGAGTTTGTGAAGCATAACTATGCACGTCTTATCTACTTATATGTCATAATACGCTTTATGTTATTTGACTAACAAATGGTTGTTGAATACTGAAAATTCAAAATACAGCAATTATTCCAACTTTCCATCTTCAAAAGTATTCGGGCCCATCTTATATTTCTGTAGAGATAAGTTAAATGGAAAAATGGAACGTACGTAAAACGTCTTCAAATAATGGTTTGTTTGTTTGTTTGTTTTTGTTCGTGCAGTGTGGCGGCGGTAAAACGTCTCCCCGTGCTTGCAATCAGAACTGTTTTTCATTTCGATCTTCGGAGGTCGCTGAGCCCGATATTTATATACATATATCGATGGTACATTCGCAAACACATTTGTTTCCTTACTTTAATGTCGAATAAGTGGTTCCAATTTTTAAAGGTTTTTAGTATTGTTTAATCACCCCTTACGATATGTTTTCTGATTTTTAATTTAGTATTTTGCCTTTTACTTGTGATACGCAGGCTTCATAACCTCTGCTCCCAAATAAATTCCACTTTGTTTATTTCGCCCATTGTTTCTTTGTTTAGGGCAAAGCATTTTGTTAGAAACTGGGACCATACGCCGCTTACCATGGAATGGTGTGAAAATATCTCATTAAAGGTTTCATGTTCACCGTCATATGCATACCAAGTTTTCGTACTTTTAAATATTGGGTTATGCTTAACCAGGGGATAGAGGGCGTGCACGGTAGCAAACATGTTTCACTACCGTTCATGAACAGTCCCAATCAAACCGAGACTGCAATATCTTTGTATTTATCGTGTTCGGCTATTTCCAAATGTCTTATTTATTACTCTTTTCTTTGTTTGTCTTTTCAGAATGTTAAATTTGAAATTTACATTTTTTACAGTATTTCTTACATATAAAAATAACTAGTCGCCTAAAGTATATGCAATTGTGTTATTGCTTGCGGTTAAACCATACCTTTGCTTTTATCTTGTTTTTCCTTAACGTTTTCTCCAATGAAACTCGTTGCCATATTATCGGGTACCACGTAACTGCTCTTCTAAAATATAAAAATATAATTTATAGTTTATTTATTTAACAACTGGATGTTGTTACTCAGAACGTTCACATGTTACACAAGTCACAAAACAAATGTATGAGAGAGGACCTTTGGAAACGACCGAACACGATAAATACGAAATATTGCAGCCTCGGTTTGATTGAGACTGTTCATGAACGGTAGTGAAATATGCTTGCTACCGTTCACGCCCTCTAGCCCCGGGTTGAGCAAAACTCAATATTAAAAAACTCAATAGTACAGAATATTAACCATCCCGAAGATGGCATGTATATGGCGGTGGACATGCTATATTTACTGAAGTTGAATATTGAGCATGCAGCTGAATGGGACAACAGTCATCTTGTTAATTGGTGTTTTTCTGGAATTGTTCATGCGCATCAAACTTTTAACTTCTTCTCAACCATAAAGTTAGGATATTAGAACTCATTTATGACGTACAAGTTTACAGCAATGTAATATTCGTAATGAGGATGACGTAATTAATATTCGTAATGAGGATGATGTAATATTTGTAATGAGGATGATGTAATATTTGTAATGAGGATGATGTAATTAATATTCGTAATAAGGATGATGTAATATTTGTAATGAGGATGATGTAATTAA
The DNA here is from genome assembly GCA_037043455.1 of Cyrtodaria siliqua. Taxonomy (NCBI): domain Eukaryota; kingdom Metazoa; phylum Mollusca; class Bivalvia; order Adapedonta; family Hiatellidae; genus Cyrtodaria; species Cyrtodaria siliqua. The sequence goes on along the minus strand of JAWPHD010000095.1, from coordinate 240,485 downwards.
TATTTGTAATGAGGATGACGTAATATTTGTAATGAGGATGATGTAATATTCGTAATGAGGATGACGTAATATTCGTAATGAGGATGATGTAATATTCGTAATGAGGATGATGTAATATTCGTAATGAGGATGATGTAATATTCGTAATGAGGATGAGTATGCACATTTGATTGCACACTTTATTTTTTTACTCAGTATACATTCGTTAACAAGAGTAGAGCGAGTTTCCAGATTCGGATCCAAATAACATATTGCCCATTACGTGGTCCGAGTATTAACTGTCATACCCCATCCAACCCCCTTCTCCATGAAGCGAAAACGGGGGGCTGGGGTATGAAATAAAACCTTAATTTTGGCTTAAAATGGTTGCATATTGTAAAATTAAAACATCTAATAATAAGTAATTTTATACACGTTATCTCATTTTTTTTTCAGAAAAAATGTTTTAAACGTGTTTTGTTGTCGAAATATCCCTTAAAAAATCTTGCTAATATAAGCTTTCCCATGTCTTAATGTAATTAAGGCGGGACCACGTAATGCTTTTGATGATCCGTTAAGTGTGATTTAATAAGGCTACATGTTTTATTTCTATTATATATAACAATGTAAAAACTAACACCATGGCATGTGTATTATTATAAGAACGTATGTAATGTATACTCTTGCGTCACCTGCTGATTTGATGTTCTGTTCAACCGACGTCTGTCAAAATCGATAGGGTTTCTCTTGTTAGGGTTGAAGACTATCGCTTAAACAGAATTGGAGTTATCATCTGAAAACGACTTATCATGACCATGACATTAGCCTTAACTTTTAAAGTTGGTAGATCAGAATTTATCAAGAAAAATCTAAAGTTTGAAGTGATAAAACATATCATAACAATAACAATAGTGTGTTAGCATAGTGTTGTTTGAGTCTATTATTTGAATTCATTATATTGTGAATGAAATCATGCTTTAAAACGCTTACATTATCCCTGGTGCGTAACATAGGATAGCATCTATTATCACATAACTTATGGTGTGGGAGTGGAATAACATTATTCTATATTTTCGATATACCACTAGTTATATATCTATGAAAATAAGCACAGTACGCGCTGTCAAACAAATCGATAATGACTATGATCCAATTCCCACGGTTTATGTCGGTTTCGCGTGTTAAAGAGACAGGCAAAATGCAATAAAAGTCGATATGTGAGTTATGTGATAAATAGAATCTAACATTCGTTCTCATTCATTATTCAATTTATTATACTCGTTAGCAAAAATGATATAATGCTCAGCAAGAGCCTCGTATTATATCATTTTGTCAACTCGTTTAATAAATTCAATAACGGATGAGTACTCATGTAAGATCCTCTATTTATTGTGCAGAATGCATTTCTTTGTAAAAAGAAATAGTCTGTTTTGTCTTTATTCATTTAGTTTTGGCATTTTAGAATAGAAAACATCATTATTTGCCAACTGTAAGTCAAAACTCCTAGACCCCTACGAAAGGCCTGCTGTGCCCCCTTTAACATACGTGTATCAAAATTGATACGGTGCCTCTTCTCCTCATGGGCAATGCTCGTGTAAAAGTTGATAAAAAAAAACTTATTTTGCTATATTTCAAGTTCTCATACGGAGATGACGGACAGATAGAGCTCTCGAATCTTCGCGCCTGTGCCCTATACTGCGTTACGTTAATTGGAATGGAATTAACAACTTCAATACTAATTGTGGTTGTGGTGTTTTTTAAATAAAGTATTCTCTTACCTTGTCAATGTTTAAAAATGTATGTATACTTATATCCGCTCAAAGAATTGCGTTGTTCTATCCGCTCAAAGATTTGCGTTGTTCCGTGAAATTCACCCAGTTTTGAGAACATTGAGACACATCGAGATATGAAATACCAATCCTGTTGACGAAATCACAAAACACCTTATCATCAAATAAACATCAGTATTTCTTTACTTTATTTGGTAAATATTTACCTACATGTGTTTGCTGCATACAAACTTGAATTTTCAATCGTTGCTAATCGAGTCTACGTAAGAGTTTATCTTTTATTTGTATTAAGTCAATTTTAAATTAAATACAGTTTCGCCAGTTAAGTAACCTTTCCCTAATCCGATATTAAATGAAATAGACTTCTTTCTTGATTTTCGGTTTGGTATTTCTTTTTCTTGTCTGCCGAATTATCAGTATCATCATGGATATACGAGATCGCTCACATGCCAAATTATCGGAACCTATCAGATTGCAGATCGTGGCATTTGTTATATACTATTTAATACCGCGACAAACCAACTGCGCCTACTATGTGTCTACTGAACCTACCGAAGGTTCAGGGTTCGAGCCTTATATAAGGCAAAACAAAATAAACCATACAATGTTAAGATATTTCAAAAAATAGTATACAAAACTACTACGGAATAAATCTGATGGTTCCGACAATTTGGCATTTGAGTACTCTGATACGTAAATGTATGTATGTATGTATAAGACTGAATCTGGCTGTATGTTAGTTGTTTATGTTTCTCAAATACCGCGGCGGTGGCTTAAAGGTAGAGCGTCTCATACGGGACTTCGTGGGTTCGATTCCCGGCCGAGTCACACCAGTATGCAGGAATTCGTGGGTTCGATACCCGGCCGAGTCACACCAGTATGTGGGACTTCGTGTGTTCGATTCCTAGCCGGGTCACACCAGTATGCAGGACTTCGTGGGTTCGATGTACACAAGGATGTTTGTTGCAGCTGAACTCCATATACATTGTCAAATTCTGCATAATGGTTAACTTTATTCACAGGCTGCCATTGCGATAGTATAGGACAGAGAGAATAAGTGATAGTTATAGTATGTGTACATAATATAGTAGAAGGATAGACAGAAGAAGAGATACTGTTACTCGTATATGTATATAGTTACTATATGCATACACTATAACACTATCTCTTCTTCTCTCTATCATTCTATGCTACTGTAATGGCAGCCTGTGACTTTAATAGGCAGTTTTATTATATACTTCCCAGTGAAATAGTGGATCGTATGGTTAGAATAAACCTTATATTCGCACTGTTTATATTTTCACAGTGAGAATATAAGAACTTATAATCTGATTGCTGGAAAAAATGGAACTACTTTTTTCTACATTTGCTTATAAAAGTCATAATTTGAAACAGTTTGGTAGTGTTGCATGATAAAAAGTATATAATAAATAGAATATGTGTTGGTTTGTCGTGAATATAGGATTAATTTTCATCCCGAAGTGAGAAAACATATTTTTTCTCGTTCTAAAGCACTCGTGAAAATATGTTTTCTCACTTCTCGATGAAAATAAATCGTATATTCACCCCAAACCAACAAATATCCTCTATCTCTTCTTCTCTCTATCATTCTATGCTATTGTAATGGCAGCCTGTCACTTTAATATGATGACCCTTACGTAATTCATAAGCGGCCTAATAATAAACAGATAGGAAACTTCCTATCTGAACCAGTGACGTAGCCAAAACACCATGTGGCACCTTAACGTCACTTTCTAATCCTCTCTTAACTATGCATTTTTTTGATGAGAACAGCAGATTTATAATGAGTAGCAAAATGTGTTGTTGGCCTTTCTCTTAAAATTCACAGGGTTAATTTAGTGAAGCTTTCCGTTAAACTCCTTGTTTTCTCAAAATGTAAAAGCACCATTAAAGTAGTAGGTTTTGACATGGATGAAAATGTACACATAATACTAATAAAATGTTTTATCCTTTTTTTTTTTTCAACACGTCTTTTAAAAAGACCAGAAATCTTATAAGAATCCATCATGAGTATCCATGTGAGAAAAGAAATCTCACCCGAGGGGTTAGAATTGCAACCAGAGACGAGGCTCTGACGAGCCTGGTTGCAATTCTGATCCCGAGGGTGAGATTTCCCTATCTCAGATGGATTCTTATAAGATTTCTGGTGACGTAGAACCGTCTACCTATGGTCTACCTATGGTCGAAGGCAGACACACCTTACATAAAGGATTCTATAGCACAATACAGCGACACCTGTTTCACTTGCCAATTTGATTCAGTCAGCAACATGTGGAATAACATCAAGGCTGTCATCAACGAGGCTATTGAAGACTCTGTACCAACCAGACGCACCCTGGCAAGGAATACACATCCATGGATTGACGGTAGCTTACGAAGAGCAACCCGCTGCAAGCTAAGAGCGTTGAGGAAAACCAAGACGACGGCAAACCCTGCAGACTGTGCCCGTTAAAAGAAACTTCAGACCTAAAACCAAAGGGAAATCAAGACTGCCCACAGGAAGTACATGGCAGATGTCGTCAGTAGGGACCACACAGAACAACCGAAATAATCCTGGAATTACATAAAAAGCAAGAAACAACAATCTTCAGGCGTGGAACCTCCCAAACACAAAGATGGCTTCTTTATTTATAGCGACAACAATATGAAGGCTGAGATCCTGAATGACCAGTTCAAGTCTGTCTACACCGAAGAAGACCTCACAAATATTCCAGATAAAGGCTCCAGCTCCCACTCAGACATGGACAAGAGCACCATACACTGGAAATGAGTCCTAAAGTCATTGCTTGACTTAAAGGTATGCAAGGCAACTAGCATACCAGCATGCATAATGAAATCGGTAGCTAATGAACTAGCACCTATTCTGGCACACCTCTACTAGTCCTCTCTTGGCGAGGCGAAGTAATCGACGACTGGAGAGATATGCATATTGTCTCAGCTTTCAAGAAAGGAAACACCTGCCATCAAACTACCGACCTGTCTCCCTTACATCGATAGCATGCAAGATCCTAGAGCACATCTTACACAGCAGCGTTATGAAGCATTTTGTAAGACACAGGATACTCACAGACTCCCAGCACGGTTTCGGAGCTCGAAGATCCTGCGAAACACAACTCATAACAACGGTATAAACGATAGCTCAGAGCTTGTCATCCAAAGGCCAGGTAGACATCATCCTTCTCGATTTTCGCTGAAGCATTTGACAAGGTCCTCCACAACCGGCTTTTGTACAAACTTAACTACTACGGTACTAGTATGGGGGGCAATACTCTAAGCTGGATCCATTCATTTCTCAGAAACAGAAAACAGCTTGTCCTACTTGAAGGTTGCAAGTCCTCACAGGCAGACGTTCTTTCTGGAGTACCACAAGGGACGGTTCTTGGTCCGCTAATTTTCTTAGCCTTCATTAATGACCTACCAGAAGTAACCTAGAGCCTCCTCCGACTCAAGACTCTTTGCAGACGACTGTCTACTTAACATACTCATCAGAAGCCAACACGACGCCGACCTTCTGCAAAAAGATCTCTCTGCGCTCAAGAAATGGGAAGAAGACTTCCATCCGCAGAAACGTACAGCCTTCATGGTCACGCACTAGACGCCGTGGATGGCAGTAAACATCTAGGGTAACCATCAGCGAAGCATAACATAGACAATACAGTCGCCAAGGCCAACCGGTCCATGGGCTTAATAATACGCAACCTCGGCGACTGTACTAAACCCGTGAAGGCAGCTGCCTACATAGCTATGGTTCGCCCTACCTTGAATATGCAGCAACAGTATGGGAACCATACTCATCAAGCGACATCCACAATTTGGAGCAAGTCCAATGCCGTGCTGCTCGTTTTGTACACAACAACTATACCGAGCGCACACCAGGCTATGTCACTGCCATGGTACAGAACCTAAACTGGGAACGCCTGCAGTACAGACGCTACATTAATCGAATGACAATGTTGTACAAAATTATCCACGAAGTTGTAGACATCAATCCGGATTTCATCCAACACAGCGACAGCCGTACAAGGGGCACATAGCATAGCGCTAGTTTTTACACAGGACTATTACATTCTCTAAAGAATCAGTCCTTCAGTTCGAAGAAGAAGAAAAAGAACACCTAACACGATTTAGTGAAGCTTTCCGTTAAACTTCTTGTTTTCTCAAAATGTAAAAAAAAACATTATTAATTTAAGTGGTAGGTTTTGACATGGATGGAAAATGTACACATAAAACTAATAAAATGTTTTATCCTGTTTTTGTTTTGTTTTTTAAACATGTCTTTTGAAAAGACTTCACTTAACACCTAACACTAATTACTGTATACCAGGGCTCTATTTGATGTCATTTTCCTCCCAGAGTACAGTATAGGCCCTACTAAAACTCTTCTTTTTTTTAAAAAGGTTTCTGCGGTTAATTTGTGATAAAAATCGGGGAGCGAAGCATTAGCAGATGTGCAGGTTTAGGCTACAAGACTAATATAATTAATTTGTTAACAGTAACAGGGTGTTTAGACAGTAAGCATCTCATCATTTTTTATATCGACCGTTTTTGATATTTTGGGTTCATTTAAGCCACGTTATAGGTGTATCGTGGTAGATTTGGGCAAGGATTTGGGTAGATTTTGGTAAATATTTCTTGTTTCAGAAGTTACACTATACTCATATACTTTCGTGCCACGTTATATGTGTATAGTGATGGATTTGGGCAAGGATATGGGTAGATTTGGGTAAATATGTATTGTCACTTTAATAATGGACTCCCATGGAAACGGAGTAGACGGTCACAACATGTATAGACATGTGAAAACGGATGTTGTAGTGCTTGGCATTATAAGCTGTTTAGGTAAACTTTTCACTTTTCTATTGCAATCAAGATTATATAACCATTTAGAAGACAAACAGTAAATTTTTCAATCTTCTAACTCACATGTACACACACACACAATTTAGAATTAAACGAACATCATCAATGGGTATCAAAACAGAAGCAAAGAGAGGAGTGAAACAGGGCGATAGCTTAAGCCCACTATTCTTTAATATTTACATAAATGATATTACGGATACTTTTGATTCCAGACTCACTGACCCTATACAACTAAATGAGATCAATTTCAACTGCTTACTTTACGCAGATGATCTACTCTTACTTTCCGAATCCCCAAATGGTCTCCAACACAGTATAGACGCATTGTCTGAATATTGCCAAAAGTGAAAACTTGAAGTTAACAAAACTAAGATAATGATCTTTAATAAAGGTACACTTAAAGAAAAATACTTAAAGCACTTCAGCTTTAGAAACAATGTAAAAGAAATAGTTGACTCATTCCAATATCTTGGCATCACATTACACTACACAGGAGATTTCAAACAAGCTGCAGAACAATTACAGCTGAAAGCATGATTGTACCAATACTTACTTATGGCAGTGAGATCTGGATATCTGCATGATTACAAACCAGATTTTATGAATGATAACTCGGCTTTCGAGAAATTACATGTTAAGTATTGTAAATACATTCTTGGTGTACATAGCAAAACTACAAATATTGCTTGTCGGGCAGAGCTTGGCAGATTCCCTATGCTCATAGTCATACTTAAAAACATGTTTAGTTACTACAATAGACTTAAACAACTCCCTTCGAATAGAATTTTATTAAAAACTGCTTTTGTAGCAGATCAAAGTAACTATACAACATCCTGTAAATCTTGGTGCGGTACTCTCTTCAAATTACAACCAGATATAAATCATACATTAGACTCTGATAGTTTGGTTTTCGAAAAAAATATCAAAGATTATTTTCAAAGCATATTTAAAGAAAGAATGGAAAAACTTAAGCATGTTACGGATACGAAATTAACATTATCCTGTAATCTATACACATGTTTCAATCGAGCACGATATTTAGATATTCTTCCTAAAAAACAGCACCGCTCTGTCATTACAAAACTGTGAACAAGTGCTCATTATCTAAATATCGAAATGGGCAGATATAAAATCCCAAAAATCCCAAGAGATAATGGGTACTGCCCTTTCTGCAAAAATAGAGTAGAAACTGAACAACATTTTATTTTAGAATGCCCACTATATAACAATGCTAGAAACACTACAATTAATAGTGTGTTTACCCCTTCACAGAGACAGAGTACCACACAGGATCGGTTTAATCGTGCGTTAACTGTGTTAAATCCCTTAACTTTTATTGAAGGTTTAGCAACAAGTTACTTTATACTTAAGTCCCTTCAACTACGAATTGAAATTAATTAATTATACTAGTAACTTGTCTTAGAAGATTAATATTAATAAATTTAATTACAATTTACTTTGTATCTTTACTGTTATATGTCTGTACATTGTGTCGAATACGCTATGATATGATTGGCTTTCTGAATAAACGTTGTATTGTATTGTATTGTTGTTGTATTGTTACAGAAGTAACTCTGTACACTTTCGTGCCACATTATATGTGTAGAGTGGTAGATTTGGGCAAGGATTTGAGTAGATTTGGGTAAGGATTTTTGTAGATTTGGGTAGATTTGGGTAGATTTGGGTATTTCGTGCCACCCGTCAATAGTTATCGTTCTTGCCAACGTTCTTTAAAAATGGCCGCGCCCATGGATCACGAATTCATGAATTTGTTTTTGAGCGAGAATTGAATCAAATTTCTGTCATTGAAGTTCATATCCCAGAACTTGAGTATTCTTGAATATTCTGTTTTGTACGTAGGCCTTTGAAAATAGTGGCTTATGCAATTAATAGACCTCTAGTATTTATTTACAGCAAAAATTAAAGAAGAAAACAAAACAAAAATAACACACTTGACGACTTGTACAGAAATTCTGTAATCTGTATTCAAAAATAAGTGGCACAGTGGTAAGCTAGTGGACTATTTATTTGCCTGTGATGAAAATTCACACTTGCTTTTCCGTTGTTATGTTTTTAACTGTTCCACGCATAAAATTCACTCAGTGTTGCGTTGTAAACTTTGCCTCTCACCTTCGAATCTAATCCGAGTCTTCTCTGATCGTACCAGGCCTTTTTTACCAAACTTTATCGGATTGTTAATATCAATGAAAGCTCAGACAAGTTCGAAAACCAAACATATCGGACCAGTAACAGCTTAGTTATGGCCCTTGATTTAGTTCAAAACGCTATATTTTGCCTCGTTAAGACGAGAGGGACTTCATTTTTCATCTGAGCGTTACCAAACTTTTTTTTTTTAACTTTTTTTTTTAAATTATTAATTTTTATTTTTTATTTTTAAATTATTTTTTTTTTTATTTTTTTTTTTGTTTTAATGCTTTATTTTTATTGATTTATTTATTTTTTTTATATATTTTTTTTAATTTTTGCTTTCAATTTTTTTTTTTTTTTTTTTAGCTCTATGTTGGACCAGTCGGACCAGTAACAGAGGAGTTATGGCTCTTGATTTAGTTAAAAATGCTATATTTTGCCTTGTTAATACGGTAGAGCCTTCATTTTTCATCTGATCTTTACCGAACTTTAACAGATTCTTTAGTTCTTGCCCTTGATTTAGTTCAAAAGCTGTTTTTTGCCCGAAACTTCCAAAAAAACGTAAATGACAGTCACTAACTTCATTGATGTTATAAGAGCCATGTTTGCCAGTAGAGCGTCTACAGGCCCTCTTGGGCCTCTTGTTTTTCAGTTGGGAATTTTTTCCTCAAAATTGGGGGGAAATATTATACATAATCTTTAGGCATTGTGAATCTGACTGAATTCATAACTTTCACATGACATCATCTTTCACATGACATCATCAGAATAATTTGACCAATCAGTGATCAATAAAATACCTCCACATTCTGGTAGTGGGTAAACTCGGTGTTTATCGTTGGTGACTTTAGCCCTTTATAAAACTAGTTTGTAGTGATAATTATATTAAAAACTTTATTTTTTGTGTACATCTATGTATCTTGTTTTGGTGTTGTCTGATTTTAAAACACCGATATGGATACATTTATTTTAAATCATGGTCTAATATTTTCATATAGAGATTGAGGATTAAGTCAGAGTAAACCCCTTTATTTTCACCTACTGCATATCTCAACCTACCGGAAGTTGACCGGATGTGAAAGTTATGAATAACGTCTATAAAAACAACAAAAAAACAACACTGATATACTACAACATTATCTCTTCTTCTCTCTATCCTTTTCCGATACAATAGTAATGAAAGCCTTATCTCAGAAAGTACTGAATAAATCAAATTCCTATTAATTCTGCAGTGGAGTAAAGAGATCACTTTGTAGAGGTATGCGCGATTTAGTTAAACAAAATTTGTTCAATATTAAGAAAGTTATGAAGCAAATACATACCTGAATTGACCACTTTGTTGATAATGTTTTGCCATGAACACCAATCATAAATGTAAGGTAAGGTATGTTATATGTTGTACATTAATTAGACACCCGCTTTGTATTATACACTAAAGCCATTCAACCATACTTTGGCAAATTATTTTTATTTTATTTTGTTTATTATAAAAAATTCTGGGATATTTTAAGAGGCTTCTGTGTGATCGGTAGATCAAAATTTAATGCAAGTCCGATATACTGCTGGAGAATACGAAAGACTTGGCATGTTGGATGTTTCCAGTATCAAACTGCATTAGGATCTGCATATAAATGTACATATTCGATCAGAATTGTTACAAGTATTCTATTTTTATATCCCAGTCACCCATGGATGTCTCAGGACTAGTGGTCATTGGCTTGGTGGCACGTCTGGCCCTTATTGTATATGGTGAATGGCAGGACAGAACCATGGCGGTCAAGTTTACTGATATAGACTATCAAGTCTTCAATGATGCTGCTGGATATATGACGCAGGTAATCTGCAGTACTGTAGTTCTTATTTTTCTATAATATTAGGTTTTATATAGAGTTTCTTCAACCATATAGAGTTTCTATAACCATCGATTTCTTTTATAACAGAAATCCATATTGTTTTTGTTTTCCCAAATAAGAGTCCGCAAATCAGGGAAATATGTTAATGAGTGAAAACATATAACAAGTCACTTCTTGAATAAGTTAACTTATCACATAAGGTGTGGAAGTGGAATAACACCATTCTATATTTTCGATATACCACTAGTTCTATAAGTATGCAAATAAGCCTTGTATGCGCTGTCAAAAAATTGATAATGACTATGATCCAATTACCATGGTTTATGTCGGTTTCGCGTGTTAAAGCAACAGGCAAACATTCGTTCGCATCCATTATTGAATTTATTAAAATCATTAACAAAACATATTAATGCTCGGCAAGAGCCTCGCATTGTATCACATTGCCAACTCATTTAATAAATTCAATAATGGATGAGTACTCGTGTTAAATCCTCTATTTATTTAATTTTAAGCAATAACAGTAGAATCAACTATTTCTTACATTTTAATAGCAAAATTGTAAAAATGGTTTTGAAAAATAACTTTATGTAGTCAAATATACGTATTTGTCCAATTTGCTTATATTTTTAATAGGATATTTGGCCAAACAGTTCTAGAGAATATACTGTCAAAGAATATTTGCTGAAATGACCCTAGAAAATTTAGGTGAATTGTAGTAAATAGTTTTTCTCGTATTTTTGTAGGGAAAATCACCGTACCTGAGGGCAACCTATCGTTACACGCCATTGTTGGCTCAAATGTTGCAGCCTAATATCTGGATCTCACCATTGTTTGGAAAAGTTCTATTTATAGCCTTTGATGTGCTCACTGGTTATCTAATTTACAAAATAACTTTAACTGGAGGCACTTCTGCAAAAGTGGCAAAACTATGTGCAGCAGTCTGGCTTTTCAATCCATTGCCCATGACCATATCCAGTAGAGGGAATGCCGAATCGATAATGTCATTCCTTGTACTTTTATGTTTAAAATTGTTACAAGACAAAAATGTCGGACTCGCTGGCTGTGTCTATGCATTATCCGTTCATGTGAAAATCTACCCAGTCACTTACGCACTCCCAGTCTACTTGTTGCTAGGTAATGATTATCGCCATGGTGATGTTGTCAGGGTAACAAAGGGAGGTTGGAAACAGCTTTTTAGAACGTTATTACCAAATAAAGATAGACTGTTGTTTATTCTGACTGCGGGGACAACACTGGCTGCGTTGACTGGTGTATACTATTACTGGTATGTATAAAATCCACCCCACCTCAAAGAATGTTTACAATAACTTTAACGGTATTCTACTGCCCTAAGTACTTTTTTTCTTGCATCTTTTTAATAGCTTTCAAATTTGGCTATATGTTTTAGATTGTTCACCGAAAGGTGGAAATATAAAGTATAACACGTGTATACATTAATAGCTTACTTTAAATGAGATAATATTTAATATTTACTTTTATTACATTCTTAATAATAAACTTCATTAGTGACTCAAGCGCTTTTCAAGAATTTTCTTCATTCTGATTGGCTAGGCCATTAACATTTGGAATTTATAAAATATGGTGTATGCTGGTAAATAACAACGCAAATTTAGCAATGCTCAGACAAATATTAATTATTATTATCAGGTATGGTTGGGATTTCCTCTACCACACATATCTCTACCACATTACAAGGAAGGATATTCGTCACAACTTCTCTGTGTACTTCTACATGTTGTACCAACAGTCAGGGACAGATAACTCCATCGTGCTTAGTCTCCTCTCATTTGTACCTCAGGTAAGAGTTATTACCCCTACTATCTATAATTGTTTCAGCAGTCATCATGCATATTACCTCCATTAATAGTTATTACTGAAGGTGTCATACCAGACAGGAAGTACTTCCGGGTCGTACGGTGCTAAAATAGTTCCTTGAAAAAATCCAAAGTTTCTATTTTGCATATGTTTTTCCCAAGATAAGTTTTTATTTCATTGTTGTTGAGGGCTGGCATGGCGCAGTGGGTAGCATGCCGGATTTGTAACCGGAGGCCCCAGGTTCACTCCTGCGTGGTGCCACTGAGTTTAGTCAGTGTGTTCTTGGGCAAGACACTTTCCCTTAGCCTTGTCGACGTAAACTGGATGGTCCTGTGTATCGTTATATCCTCCTAGCACGTTAAAGAACCATAGGAATCTATTTGATAATAGGAGTAGGGCACGGTTCCCGGATTCCTATGTATCCTTCCCCTCTCTCTGGGGCGGCTCTAAATAACGTATACTGTGTTTATGAGCCATTAAACAACATTCAATTCAATTATTTCATTGTTAAATTTAACCTGTTGTTAAAGTATTATGTCTGTTGTCATGAATAGTAAGTATTTTACTGTGTATGTCAGGATTATTTCTTTGGAGAGTATGAGCACAGAGATTAGGTAGAGATGTGGTTTTGACAGATGTTTATTTCAAAATAGGCATATGGTAGTGTGAATGAATGACGTAAAATGTTGAAAACTGAATCAGTGTTTATTCAGATATGGGACCGTTTGCAAGCCAAATGTGTTTAATTCGCTTTAACAGAATTAAAGTGTATTTAAGGGAAAGAATGTTGTGAAACTTGTGACTGGTCTCAAACTATAGCCTATTTTGTACTGTGTTCAATGGACTGATTTTCACCGGTCTGACACCTGAATTGTTACCTCCACTATATGTACCACACGGTGTATTTGTACATGTTGTACCCACAGTCACAGGTCCTTGGGGACAATGAACTATCACACAGTGTCATCTTTATACCTTGCATAAATGTTATTGCATTTCATGTTTATATTGCACTATTCCTTAATTTTCTATTTTAAATGGAGTGAGCCACCTGGGTCCCTTGGTTCTGTCAACATTCTTGGCTCTCCCTTGACATGTTATCTACCGTTACCAATCTATTTAGCTTTTGTTGCCAATATTTATTACATATTGTAAGATGAGCATTTCCATGGCTGAATGGTTAACAATGGTTGCGTTGTAAACCTACGCCTCTCACCGCTGCGGGTTTGAATCACACTGGGAGCTCGACTTGTAAGTCAGGAAGTGTTGATTCTTATGGATGGCGGGAGGTGTACAGTACTGGTTCTTACCACCGCAAAAAATCGACCATCATATAACCATGCATATGTTGAAAATGACGTAAAACACCATGCAAACAAACAAACATATTGTAAGAAGATTTTATTAATTAATCACTATTTCTCTTAACAGGTTGCTCTGCTCATCATGTTCTCCGTGAAACACTACAAGCATCCTGTCATGGCAGTCTTCCTCAACACATTTGCGTTTGTCACTTTCAACAAAGTCTGTACATCACAGGTAATAATTTATTCTCTTACAAGAAATTTCATATTTATAGTACAAGAAAACTGCAATACAAAGTATCATTACCAGCTTAAAACATTCCGCCAGACTAAGTAGTATTTAAAGGAAAGTTTAGAATGATAGACAGCGGAAGTTTCTATCAGTAGGTTTCCCTTTCACTATGTAGTATAAGACATATCAAGACAGTTGTGTTAGAATTTGTGATGTTATAAAAGACCATTTTACAATTCAAAATGTTTATCTCATTCAACTGCACTTAATGTAACAATGTGTAGCAAACACCGAAACCAACTGGAGTCTATTTTGAAACGAGATCGTTTGGCGGATGAAGCTATCACAATCAATTGAACCAGTTTATCTTTCATTTAACTCCGCTTAATGTAACGGTATGTGACAAATACAGAAAACTGAGCCCATCTTCAAGTCTTGTAAGGTACATAACTAACTGATCATCAATGGTTATACAAAATAGGTTGTATTATTAACATTCTTGTAAGTCTATTTCATTGATGGGCGTGACTTGAGAGCGCCATTTTTTTTATCCCACCCATAGAGAGAAAATAAACTAATAAAATTTATCCAGTGTGAGTAAACAGTGACCTTGTTTGGTTTCAGTACCATTATACCATACCCTGACTTTGTTTGGTTTCAGTATTATACCATACACTGACCTTGTTTGGTTTCAGTATTACACCGTACCCTAATCTTGTTTGGTTTCAGTATTATACTATCCCTTGACCGTGTTCTATTCCAGTATTTCCTGTGGTACCTGTGTATCGTTCCCCTGTTGCTGCCACATCTCACAAGAATCTCTGTAACCAAGGCAATCACAACAGTCTCACTCTGGTTTGCTGGACAGGTATGTATAGAAATATTAATCTTCTGTTCCCGTTATAACAGATAATACCAAATTATAAAGTTATGGCATGTTGATGATTTTACCTTTGTCATCTCTACTCTGCCTACATTGTTAAACAGATTTCAACCAAACTTGCTGGGTAGTATCCATACCATGTCTAGGTTTGCTTATCCTAACAAGAGTGCCAGACCAACACAACATATGCCCGTCATACTTGTGGAATTCATATTTATAACCATCATGTTTCTTGAGCAGTAGCATTGGTTATCGAACCTGACCGAGCTATTGTGGCCATAAACATCGTTTCCAAGTTTCATCAAGATTGGATTAAAATTACTGCAGTTATGGAGAGGACACCGTCAATTTTGTGAATTTTCAACAGTCCAAGGACCATAACTCCGGTGTCTTGAGCAATAGCATTGGTTATAGAACTTAAGCGAGCTATTGTGGCCATAAACATTGTGTCCAAGTTTCATCAAGATTGGATTAAAATTGCTCCAGTTATGGAGCGGACACCATCAATTTTCAATAATCCAAGGGCCATAACTCCAGTGTTTCTGGAGCAATAGTGTTGGTTATCGAACTTGACCAAGCTATTGTGGCCATTAACATTGTGTTGAAGTTTTATCAAGACTGGATTAAAACTACTCCAGTTATGGAGCTGACACTACATTGCCGGACATTACTTGATCACTTAATACGTCCCGTCAAGATGGGCGTATAAAAAGGTTCTGTTGCCAGAGTTATGGCACTTTGATCATTTTAATTTTTCTGCGGATTTCAGCCGAACTTGCCGGAAAGTTTCGGTTCATCGATTTCTGCAGGAGATACCCACTTGGATGATAGTAACATAGGAAAATCTTGTCCCCTCTACTTCTCCAACATCTTTCAGTTCTTTTATACGGATTTCAGTCAACCTTACTGAGAAGTATCCTTATCATGTCTCGTTGTGCATACCAAACTCTTTAGCGGGAGCCATATTTTTCCACAAAAACAAATTCTGTTTAGATAATACTTTTATTTTACAAGAATACAATTGTAAATTGCAAAAACGTTCTTCACTGTAAGTGTTGTTCAGTTCAATAAAATGTCTCTGAATGCTTCTTACTGTTTCTGACTCTTACTCTATTGGCCTGCTCCTAATGAACTGGAAATTACTTGCCAATATAATATAATATACAATATAATTTTAAGATCCACATCTGATATTTCTGCAAGATAACTGAGCTTGTGTACAAAGGCATCTGTCACACATTCTTTAAAACGTCCACAAAATTGCACTATTCATTAAATGTCGCCAATTTCCGAACATAAAGATGAAAATTAGAAGCCAAACAAAGTTTTCAATTCATTGTTTAACTGGAAATGCATCATCTTCCTGTCTGGAAGAATATGAGCCTTATTTAACTAGAAAAAAAGTGACATTAAACCCAAAATGGACTACTTTCACATTTAATTGTGCATGGTATTGTAGGAACATGGGCTTTTACATGTTTTCAGACATCAACACAACTTGAGTAAAGTGGCCATTAGGCTTATGCCATGGTCAGTTGTCCGTCTTCCGTCCATGTTAACTTTTTGATGCCAACGCTCCTGCACTTTCATATTGCATCTAATCTTTACCAAACTTGGCCAAAAACTGAATATCGATGAAAACTCGGACAAATTAGAAAACCACCAATATCTAATAATAAACATCAGAGTTAAGGATTTTGATTTGATCAGAGAAATTAATGGCCATTAATTCTATAATGTGCCTTGCCAACACTCTAATACCTTCATTTACCATCTGATCTCTACCAAACTTGGTCAGTCTTAATATCAATAAAACTTAATATCAATGAAGCTTGTACCAGTTCAAAAACCACATTTAAAACGGAAAACAAACACCAGAGTGATTCTTGATTGAATGAAAAATATGAATATTTGCCTTGTAAACACTCTAGCACCTTCATTTTTCATCGGATCTTTACCAAACTTGTTCCGTCAAAATTATCCTGATTCAGGGTAAAATTTTCATTACTGTTTATTTATTACTTTGCATGTTAGTACTGTGCTAATTTGAATGTACTATGGCACAAAAAGAGTTGAATTTTCAGTCCCTTCATTTCTTCTTTTTTGAATGTTTCAGATTTTCATATAATCTGCCCTGGTTTCCAAACTGTTTTGTTTTGAGTTGGTCTCATACACTTGAAACAACAGGGGTGTATTTTACAATAAACTAAATAACAGTCACCCACAAAATAAGTACTGGAAAATCTGCTCTCTTTGCACTATATTGCATAAAAAAGTAATAAAGAAAATATAAAGAAAACTAGGTTGAAGTGAGAAGTGTTGAAACCATGTGATCATATTTGTACCATTATGTAATATGTACCAGTATCAGCCTGTATAAAACTGACCAAGTACAATCTCCTTGCAGGGACTATGGCTTCTACCCGCCTACTACCTGGAGTTTGAAGGGAAGAACACGTTCATCTACATCTGGGGTGCTGGATTGATATTTTTCATCATAAACTGTTACATACTGCACGTGGTGATTGACAACTACACACACGTGCCACTGAAAAATGATAGTTATAGGATTGTCAGTGAAAAGACTGAAACTCAAAGTAGAAAAAGTAGGGCAGAAAACAGCGGACGGACAGCTGCTGACATTTATAAAACTAACAGTATTAAAAGTAATGACAATAAAATAACTGCTGGTAAAAATAAAATCAAAAGTGAAAATAAAGTGCAAGAAGAAACAGTTAGTAAAGCAATTGACAATAATAGATCTGACAGTGAGAGTAGTGAAGACATTGTTGAAAACAAAATATGGACAAGAAGCCAAGCTTGGAGAAGATCTCATGTTACCAAACATAAGTTTCTGTAATTATTTTTTAATAAAATCATTGACAATTAAATGCATTTTGAAACAGCGGTTTTTAATTTGAATCATGAAATATTTGATTTTGAAATAACATTTTTATCGTGACTGAAATTTAAAGGCCCCACTCCCCCACCACCCCGTTGACCAGATCTTGTCAACTATAACTTTGTAATGTCACAAAGATTCTAATTAAACGATACTATATTAATTAAACTGTGAATGTATCTCAACAAGGTGATGTTTCACCTCTACAAGGGTGACTGTGTATTATTGATTTTAATATAGGAACTTCTCTTATACAGCTTTTGTAGTCTATGAGTTGGCGATCATTTATAAATAACAAGAGGCCCAAGAGGGCCTGTAGACGCTCTACTTGTATGATATGATTCAAAAACATAAACATGATAGAGGCCAACCCAAGAAACATGTTTCCTATATATAACTCTATGTAAACTTTGGGTTATCGTGGTGGCCATTTTGAATATTTGACAACGAAAAACACAAACTTGATAGAGGCCAACAACAGGAACATGCATATGATATTTAACTAGAATGGAATAAGTGGTAATATGTCGTTTGATAAATGTCCCTAAATTTGACCTAAATTTAGCCATGGTGGCCATCATAGATGACTGGAGGCCCCAAAAACGCAAATCTAAGGGGGACTAACCTAAAGATCATTGTGCTTAAGTTTCATCAAAATCTTTCCGCCGGTTTCAGCAAAGATGTAATTTTTAACCTTTTCCTATATTATATAACTCTTATGTAAATTTTGGGTCGCCGTGGCGGCCATTTTGATTATTCGACGATATAAACCTATTTTTAGCCATAGCGGCCATCTTGGATGACTGGCTGCTGCGAAAAACACAAATCTGAGAGGGACTATCCCAAATATCATTGTGCTTAAGTTTCATCAAAATATTTCAGGCGGTTTAAGAGATGTAATTTTTAACCTTTTCCTATATAACTCTATGTAAACTTATGGTCGCCGTGGCGGCCATTTAGCTTATTTGACGATAACGAAAAACACAAACTTGATAGAGGCCAACCCAAGGAACATGTATATGATATTTCAGTAGAATGGAATAAGTGGTTTCGGCGATAATGTTTGAAATCTGAGAGACACTATTCCAAATATCATGGTAATTAAGTTTCATCAAAAATCCTTCAAGTGGTTTCAGAGAAGATGTCATTTTTAACCTTTTCCTATATAACTCTATGTAAACTTTGAGTCGCAGTGGCGGCCATTTTGATGATTCGACGATAACGAAAAACACAAACTTGATAGAGGCTAACCCAAGGAACATGTATATGATATTTCAGTAGAATGTAATACGCGAAAAATATAAATCTGAGAGGGACTATCCCAAATATCATTGTGATTAAGTTTCATCAAAATCCTTCAAGCGGTTTCAGAGAAGATGTAATTTTTAACCTTTTCCTATATAAATCTTATGTAAACTTAGAGGGGCCCTCCCTAGTAACATTGTGATGAAGTTTCATCAAAATCCTTCAAGCGGTTTCGGAGATGTCGATTTTATAAAATTGCCAACAGACAGACAGACGGACGAAAAGTGATCGCATAAGCCCTCCTGGCCAGTAGAGCTAAAAACTGCCAAAATCTGTTCAGCGGTTTTTGAGAAAATATTTTTTAAGGTTTTGACAACATAATTTATGGTAATGGCGGCCATCTTGGATGTCGCATTGACCTAATTTGTATAACTTTGGAAGGCATTGATCTCAGTATTGTTCACGTGAAATTTTGTCAAAATTGGTTAAGCCGTTTCTGAGCAGTTGTCATTTACAAATGCCCTATATAAGTCTATGTAAAACTCCATATACAAAGTTTGGAACCCCGGGGCACAGCCATTTTTAGCTCTACTGGCCAAAGGCCAGGCTAGCTTATGGGATCACTTTTCATCTGTCCGTCCGTTAGCAATTTTATAAAATCGACATCTCCTCTGAAACCGCTTGAAGGATTTTGATAAAACTTCATCACCATGTTACTTAGGAGGCCCCCTCTCAGATTTGTGTTTTTCATGGCTGCCAGTCGTCCAAGATGGCCACCACGGTTAAAAATAAGTCAAATTTAAGGAATTTTCAAACGACATCTCATCCGAAACCACTTATTCCATTATTGTGAAATACCATAAACATGTTCCTTGGGTTGGCTTCTATCAAGTTTATGTTTTTCGTTATCGTTGAATAATCAAAATGGCCGCCACGGCGACTCAAAGTTTACATAGTTATATAGGAGGCCCATTACATTGACCTCTGTCAACGTCTAAGAAAGTAGTCTGCGATCACATGATAATTTGTCACATGACCATAGCTAAAATATAAAAATAGCAACAGAACTTCAAGACCGTGACACCACCAACTATCGGCCGTTGATTGACATGTAAACAATCGATATAAACATGACTTATTATCAACATTTTGATATATAGTATAGGTTAGTAATTTAAGTAGGTTATTAAGATCTATATGATATTGGAAAGTGCTGGTAAGCAAATCGTTGTACTGTTACGCTATGGGGACGATTTGGTGGTGCCTATTTTAAAGTTTTGACGGCGGAGTGATATGCCAAAGTACAAACCTTTATTCTACCGCAATATAATCCTGAGTATAATTTACTGTATATTTAAAACATTCAAGCCGAAAATTGTTTTCTTTATAATATAAGCATTTCATATGAAGTTAATTCAGAAAAATATTAGTGTCATCAAGCAATTTTGCATTTCCACCGTTTATCATCGTTTGCCAAGATTCTTGGTATTTGGGAAGACGTTGACAGAGATGTATGTGTATGCAAGGAACGACAACTCTGGGTAGAGATTGATTATATACATGTTCCTGTTGTTGGCCTCTGTCAAGTTTGTGTTTTTCGTTGTTGTCAAATATTCAAAATGGCCGCCACGATAACCCAAAGTTTACATATTTATGTTTATGTTTTTGAATCACATCATACCACTTGGGCCTCTTGTTTACCCTAGGAACTTCGTTTGTAAATTGTTTGTAGTCTAGGAGTTGGCGATCATTTATAAACAAAAACTGTCAAAATATGTTCAGCGGTTCTTGAGAAGATTTCTTAATTTGGTCGTAGGTCAATGTTACTATAAATAGAAAATTGGTTCAGCTCCATAACATTAATTTCCCATTATGGATTTTAACGAAACTTTACCACAAGGTGCGGTTCATTGAAAGGAAGCTTGAGATAGTTCTTTAGGTCATTTGGTCAAAGGTCACTGTTTGTATAAATAGAATATTGGTTTCCTTTCACTGACTACTTTCATTTACCTTTGAAGTGGATTGAGAATATTTAAATATTTTGATAAATTATATATCTTAAAGGGACACTGTCCGTAACTTTTAGCTTATAAAACACCCAATAATTATGTTGGCAAACATTATACACTAAACATTATTCAATATTTACTAATTAAAAGCAAGATTGTTTAACGGAATTCAATCGTGGTACAAAAAAAAGCAAATCCACTTCGTGGGTTCGAACTCGCAGCCCAAACTCGCAGTAAAAATAAGTGTGCGTTAAAGGGTCTATCCTCATGTTTTCATGTATACATTTCAATGAATAAAAGTCAGACAGTTATTTGGTTATGCTCAATATCTGCTTACTTACGGACAGTGTCCCTTTAAGACTGTTGTGTACTATAATCAGGTCCTTAACTCAAAGGTCAAGGCCATAACTTGGATTCATAGATCATGTTACATACATAAAATTGCAGTGTTCATCTGCAACCTTGAAATTGATTGAGATGATTTTATTAAACTTGATATAATCAGGTAAATAACAAGAGGTTGTGTCACACACAAGTTTAGCAAATACATCAGTAGTGAGAGACATAAATCCTATCACAACTATTTAATATCAGTAGAAGCACACATATAGGGCATGCGTTTAACGTTATGGAGAAGAATCGTCATTATCCAACTCCTCAAGTTTCTTTCTGGCTTCATCTGGTGTCAATTCCATCAAGGGAAGTAACTCATTAGTCAAGGGATATTTAACTCCCTTCCATGTAAAGTGTGTTGGCGGATTTTCCTCGCCATTTTCAAAGTCAAAATGTTTACTTATAGCGATGGCTATGCTAGACTTTATCAGACCGACCCCACCTAAAGCTGGATCTGCCGGATGGTAAATTCGTCCCGACTCTGGGAGCATGCAGATTTGCTCCGGATGAAATTGAACGCGCAGGGAAGTGCCAATACATCCATATGTCAGTATATCTGGTTCACTTTCCAACAAATGTATAAAAACTATAGGTCGGTCATCACAGCGTATATAGTTCCTCTCTCGGCCACATAGCGAAATGTATGGAAACTCCTCTCTGTACCGATCCGTCTTGTTTAGCCGCAGCCTTTTGAAAAAGAAGTCCAGGAATGTCCTTTCTGAAAAAAGCAAATACCAGGTTTATCAATCTGAAGAATCTTCACAGCAATTTTGAAGTATTTATCAAGCATTCTAATACATCCGCACTATATAGCCTAGTTTAAAATATCTCGTTATATTGAACGATATATTACTGTAATTTTTGCAATGTTAGAATAAGCATTGCGCATTGTGCATTGTAACGTATACAACGTTAGGAGAGTAAGCAAAGCAATGCGAAAGATTTCAGATGTGTGCGTTATTTTCACATTTTAGGGGTATTAGAATAGAAATAGAACATCGTTTACGGTGAATTATCTATAATATATCACGGTTCGCGTTCAATGGTAAACAATTACAATTAAACTGCAAACTGTGATATATTAAACGATAATTCACAGTAAACGATGTTCTATTTCTTAATTAACATTATTAGCATGTCAATTTATAAATCCAGTATCACTTCAAATCTGCTTGCAAATAACTAATAAACGGTACCGTAGTACACTTTGGATTTAAGCCGGATTGCAAAGCAAATCCTGCCTTATGGTTTGGTGATTTCCATCTGTATGTCTGTCCATCTACACGTTTTGGTTTTCCTCATTTCTCAAAAACAAATACATGTAGTCCGAAAGCTTGGAAACATGGGACACATGTTCATTATCATTACACACTTTTAACGACAATAACCATAACCCCGTCTTGTATTTTACCTGAATTATCTCCCTTGTTGACTAAGCTTTTTCAGTTAAAATGCTATAGTCATATTTGCATTCTGGCCTGGAATTCACCAACCATTCTTGAAACTATTCTTAGACTTGAGCTCAAGTACTGAAAATCCGTTCACAAATATTTCTATGAACTTCAAAGATAAACAATCGTAAGAAGTTTATCTCTATTAGTATGCATCATATTTTTACACAGCAGCTTGTTATGAACCTTTCTTCTGTAAACTTATAGACATATTTGTGATTGAAAGTTGCATACTTGAGCTTAAGTCTAAGAATATCTCAAGAATGGTTGGTGAATTCCAGGCAGGCCTGTGTTTGCACTACTATTGGTGCTTCTTGTTTAGCCTATATGGCGACTGGAGAAGCGAAAGATTAGCCCAGAGGACAGTAAGAGCTTTTGTGCCATTGTGTGTACAAATTAATTTCAAACCATGAGTCAATATGCCACAGGCAAAGTATTAGAACTTGTTTCAAAAAAGGATTATTTCAAGATTGCCCTATATATTGTTTTAGTTATAAAACGTAACCGCCTCCCTAGGAATGTGCAGTAGTGAGGTCATGGAGGGAACCATTAAAGAAACTAACCAGCCAAATAAGAGCAAAATTACACTAAAAAAACGTTTATTTAAACTTTATCCATGTGTTCAGGTCATATAATAATGTATATAAGCCGATTAAAAGTTTATGTTTATTCACAGGTTCTTAAAATACCCGAATGAATATGCTTACAATGAATTTTGAGTTGGTGCATGTAATTCTCAATACGACGCTCCAGTTTTGGGGTTTGGCCTGGCTGCAGGTTAAAGCTGATTATATTGTCTATAGAGTATGGATTCTAAAAATATGTAAGTTATATACAAATACCTCGTCGTCAGTAGGTTTAGAACTGGTATACATCTGTTTTAAACTGTGGCTGTTGTTGACGGAACAGTAATTTAAACAAATGCTACATTGAACATACTAGTATCAGAACTACAACCATATCAGTTTTAGGAGAAGATTTTTTAAAGTTTAACCTACATATATCGCCACACCATCTATTGATGATACACACATATTAGAACCCCTTTTCTTCACAAGTTGAAATTTGCTTATTTTTATATAATCAAGGAAAATAACTACTGTGTCACTGCCAAACTTGTCGGGGATACGTTAATATCATAACTGTCCTTCATTCGGTGAAAATCTGAAACCGTTTACTTAAGCTAGCTTACTTTGATTCCCTTTAAGTGCCACCTTCGATTCAGGTGATCTATTGGGATCACTCTTTGTCTGTCATCGGCATCTGTTAAACTTTGCTTTAAACGACTTCTACTCAGAAACCGCTTTTCAAACTTCATATGGATGATCCTTAGATGAATGCTTTTCAAATTTGTTAAAATTAGGTCTGCACCACATCCAAGATGGCTGCCATTACCATATATGGTCAAAACCTTAAAAATATTCTCAAGAACCACTGGACAGAGTTCCGACAGATTTTCTTTTAAAATTATCGTCAATGCCTAGACTATCAAATTTGTTCAAATGAAGACCCGGGGTCAAAAATGGTTGTGCCCCTGGGGTCCAAAATATGTATATGGCGATTGTGCATGTTTTTCATAGACATATAATTATACATAAGAAAAACTTAAAACATCTTCTCTGAAACCACAATGCACAGAGCTCTCATGCATTACACGTAGATCTGCTTATGGTCCTCTATGAAGTTTTTCAAATGGTGACCCTGGGGTTAAATTTGGCCCCGCCCCGCAGGTCACAGTTTTACATAGACTTACATAGGGAAAAACTTAAAAGATCTTCTCTGAAACTTCAAGTGCCAGAGGTTTAATATTCTGCATTTACTATAAGCTTATGGTCCTCTACCAAATCTGTTCAAATGGTGTCATAAGCACTTCCTGTACCCTGGGAAGCTAGGGCCGTAGGTTCAAATCCCACTGGAGGTAATCTTTTTTTTGTTTATTTAATTCTTCATTTTCTTAATGTTTCTTGTTTGGATTCATTTTCCTTTTCTAAAGTTTGTATGTAAAGATTTTGAATGTTTTACAGACTTATATAGGGAAAACTTAAAAAAATCTTCTTCTAAATTGTTAGCATGCGGTTGTGAGTTTAAATTTCGGTTGTGGGTGTTGTTGTGTTTTGCACTTGTAAAACATGTACACCCCACTTGGTCCAAAGTTTGTATATATAGAAATTTCACATAGACTTACTTACATAAGGAAAGACTTAAAGATACACAAGATATTTTGACATAAAATTCGACGAAAAAAGAGCCGTAATACTTGGTCAATTTTTACGCTGAATCGATATGCACATTTTGGTATCATAGATAAGCATCCTGTAAATTTTGAAAAGAAACGGAGGAAAACAGTGGGAGAAGACACACAAGATATTTTAATGTAAAATTTGACAAAAAAGGGTCATAAGTCCGGTAGTACTAGGTCGATTTTGACGCCGAAACAATATGCACATCTTGACATCATAGGTAAGTATCCTGTGTAAGTTTCGAAGCAATCGATTGAAATATGTGGGAGTAGAAGGACACACAAGATATTTTGACATAAAATTTTACAAAAAGGAGCCGTAGCTCTGTTAATTCTGGGTCGGTTTTGACGCCAAAAAGATATGCACATCTTGTTATCATAGGAAAGCATCCTGTAAAGTTTCAAAGCCATCGGTTGAAAAATGTGGGAGGAGATAGATGCACAAACTTTTCGGTATGGGCGGAAAGACGGACAGACGGACGAATAAATGATACATGACAGGTTGCATTGTGTGTCTTTTTAAAGCACTGTGCGACTTTCTGCAAGCTGGAAACACTTTGAGGCTTCTTTTTTTCTGACTCAGGGTAGCACAAAACATGTTTTTATGCAACTACTTAAAGATGTGTTGTGGGGCTAGTCTCACAAAGTCAAACAGTTGCAGAAAGTGTCATTGGGCATCAAAAAAGTCCCACAAAGTATCACTGGTGAGAACGGACAGAAGGATGGACGTAACATGGCTAACGCTATATGCCCCATCACCATTCAGTGGATGAGGCATAAAAAGACTATCAGTATGGCACTCTGTAACACACTCTGTAACACACAAGTCAATTTCGCTCATTGTCAAACTCGTCTGAGGTCTTATTGAAACAAACCATTCAAACCAAATTTAGTGAAAATCTCACCATGTTCACGCTGAAAATGTGGAAACCTGATTGTAGAAATTGGTTTAAAAGGGCTCTTTATTCTTTTTGGAATCAATATTTCATTTTAAAAGATCTCAACAGGCTCAGGTCATAATCTGTGCCTGACAGAAATATCTGGAGATATACTAGCATAGCTGCTTTCAAAATACTTGACAACTGCTAAGTATTTAAATTAAAATTTCTAAATTACAGTGTCAAGCAAAAGAAATAGCTGTGGATACACTTCTCATTTGAAATAAGAAATTAAATATACTAGTACCTTTAAAACATGAAGTAAAGTTTTTCATCTTGGAATCATCAAGGAAAAGCTGAAAAGTAAAAGCAATATCAATGAACAACTGAGTAGATTATATTATAATAAACTTTTGAATGGGGCAATAACAAACAGAAAACGTGTCCATGGGACACAGATGCAGTAACATAAAAACGGATTTAATGAAAAACATAAATGTAAAACGTTTTTTTTATGTGTGTGTCCAGTGGGACGGACAGATGGATGGACAAGGGTAACAATATACACCCATGTCGCTTTCATGGCAGTGCTTAAAATATGTGTTTCCTGTAGTAGTTTTAAACTTAAGAAGGGCGTTCCACAGAACACTTGTGTCTCCTGCCATGTCCTTATTTCAGAAAGGACAATCTTAACTATAAAGTTTGTAGACAAGGGGTGCAATCCATCATGAATTATGAAGCAGATTTATTTTAATTGTTTAAGTTTATAAAAAAGGGCATACATCTGCATTGGATAATTTGATAAGGAAGAAAAGTTTCATGACCATAAGTCAATATTTTGTCAAGTTATGAGCTAGGTTAGGTTGCAGGTTAAAGTTTTACGAAAAAGGACATAACTCTGCCAAAATGAAAATGAGTTTTTGGACATGTCAAAGAAATTGAATAATTGATAAAGAAAAACTGTATAAAGTTTCATGACCATAGGTCAATATCTTGTCAAGTTATGAGCTAAGGTGTTTATAGTTGCAGGTTTAAGTTTTATGAAAAGGTGATAAGATGCCGAAATTGCAGTCAGAGTTATTGGACAAGTGTAACAACATTCTTTGCGGTAAGAAGTAGCCGTTTGTGAAGTTTCATGAACATAGGTCAAATATTTTTCAAGTTATGGCCAGTTACGAGCTTGGTTAAGTTGTAGGTTCAAGTTTTATGAAAAGGGGCATTACTCTGCTGATATGAAAGTCAGAGTTATTGGACATGTGTAACAACATTCAATTTCCTTAGGGTAAGATGAAGATGTGTGAGAAGATTCATGAACATAGGTCAAATATACTTTTCAAGTTATGGCCAACATTTAAGGTTGCAGGTTAAAGTGTGAGGGACGGACAACGATGGACAATGTGATCCCTAAGTGTCTGCCATGCTACACAGGTAACACAAAAATAAGGTGTTTATAGTAATTGTTTTAAGATCTGAAACAAGTTTATAGGCACCAATGTATTACGCCGAATCACTTGCATACATATATTCAGGACCCGTTTATATTACAGGATTATGAAACGAGACGAAATCTCATAAATTCGGGCATTCGCGAGACTTCTGCCGCATTTTTATTGGTAACACTGGTTTCTGCTAATAAAAAATTGTAACAAGATCGCAAACATCTCAGTAATTATTGATGTCGCATATTATTGTTTCTCAGATTGATATGGTAAATGTTTTTTTCTTTGTGTTATGTTTAATTTACTTTGTTATACAAACTTATGGAGATGTTTGGTCAGCAAAGGTACACAAAAGAAAATGGGAAAACAGCGGGAAAACCGTATTTTATGGTGTTGGTTGTTAATGATTTCCCAATTCAGCGAACATTTATATGAGTAAAAAATTAATTATTTATTCAAGTAATGGCCATGTTATTGTACTTGTATATACATTTTTGAATGAGCTTACTTTAGAAATTTGGAGCATGTGAAATTTGTTAATTTGTCATGAAATGCCTTTTTTTTATTGAAAATATGGCTGCATGACCTATCAGTTGATTAATACAGTTTCCATCCAAAATTCATTATTATCATATGAAACGTAATATTTGAGTAATGGATATCTTTGTGATTGTATTAGTGTGGTTTGACATTTCTGAAATTATGCATATTACACTTAAATAAGTGCCCGCATTTTAATCATATTTAACCAGAGTTCTATATTTAATTTCTTGTAAACAGGAACTGTTAATATTAATAGTGTTGACCAGTTATGAAATAATAATTAAGCATCAGTATTTTGACAGTTCAACGCTGTACATGATGATTTTTAAATTCACCACTGAAAACATGAGAATATAAATTCTCCTTCAAATAATGTTTATAAAAGTATATTCCAGTATGTATCGCAAATAGCATTTACTGCTGATAATTGTTACGACATATGTAACATTATTCAAAGAACTCTGCAATATCTTTTTTATTTCTACTGTGAGATTTCATAAGGCTTTCACTTTAAATCATAGCACCTACATAGATATATATAGCCATGCAAAGAAAAAAACAATTAATTGAAGAGTCGATAATTTAATGTGTTTATGGCAGGTGTTTATTGTGATTAAAAGAAATAAAAGATTGCTCCAATTAATAATGCGGTGGCTAATTGGCTGTCCTAAGCAGATGTTGAGGCCAGAAATCGCAAATACTGGCTACCCATGGTGTGCTGTCATCAATATATATATACACTAATTGTGTTATATTTTTATTTTCAGTTTTATTTGTATTATGCATTTGTGAAACTTAACATATTAGAAATACCGTAGATCATGTTCAGTTGGATTTGTAAAAACAAAAAACGAAAACAACGCATAATTCTGTTAAATGTTTTATTTAAAAAATATTATAGTAACAAGTTAATTTGTTATCCTTTTTTTATCATCGATACACAGACGTAGATTGATTATCGATAGTACACATGTCAAAGTTTATGACAGATACAGACTGTCAGTAAATACATTTATATAAGTGACTTTAGATATTAAATAAGTAGTTAAAAACAATGACTGAATATGTAAACAACAACCAGCGCTGACACGCATTTATTCAGGGCTTTATCAATCAAAGTATTTGACTGACATCAGTATTGTTTTTAAAAAAAACTGTTCTTTTCATTTTCACTTTGAGCTTATACAGGTACCATATTGTCTGCGAATTAAAAACTGCATACGCAACTTGTAAGTGTACCTTTTACAATAATATATCATTTTTTGATTAGGTTATTATCATCATACTTGTAGCAGAGAATTGATTTTGAAACTAACCCACATATTTTCAGAAACGTATATAATGAACTCTTTATTAAATTATCATTTTCTTTTTTTAAAGACATGCAAACTTAATTAAGAGCTGTTGTCAGTAAGTACGCACACTGTTTGTAATTAAAGACAAGACCGGCCGTATAGGTCACTTATTGGCTATTCACGATTTTGCCATTATCAAATCTCGCTCTCGTTTTTCGCGAGATTTCGAGTTTGGGGTGTCTCAACACTAACTCTGTATAGTGAATATATAACGTTTATTTGTTTTAAACATATTTTAGAGCGTATCATGCAAAAATATCATGCGAGTGCTGTTTCTAGTTGTGTTAGTAATATAAACTGTCAGAATATGCCGTAAATACTTTTGGCACTGAAAAATCGATATTTTTTACTGTTATATAGCGCGTTGCACATCCCCGTCTTTCTACAGTCCTAGTCTCATTTATTTGACGTCTTTGGGTGCTTTTTTTACATACGACGGAGGATGGCACATATCAAAAATCGTCTTGCGTTCATAGTCTACAGTCCCTGATATATTTTAAAGGACAAATGATGCAATAATAAAAAACAAGAACAATCAGAGACCAAAATAGCTCTATCAATAAAATATATTAAATATATTTTTTCTCAATAATCTGACTTAAACCTACAAACCAAAACACAAATGGTCAACCTTCAATGTGATCATGCTTGCAAAGTTTTATGAACAAAACTTGACCCCGGCACAATAGGATATCTCGGGTTTTTATGACATATTCAGTGTTAAATTGACTGTATTTGTCGAGCACATTAAAGCTCTGCACAAAGTCAAAAATGTCAATCGCATATACACGTCGCATGTTTATGCACTATGCCTGAATGAAATCGAGATCAGTCACGTCGCATGTTTATGCACTATGCCTGAATGAAATCGAGATCAGTTATCAGAAAAAATTACCTGTCCTTGATGGTCAATAAAATAAAAGTATTCTCTTATTTTAGGTTCTGGCGACTGCCCTTGTATATAATGAACATTTCTGAAACAGTATTTGAGAGTGACATTCGTTATTCTTCGTAAAAGCATCGTGAGATTACAACTCGTTAAAACTGTCAAAATCGTTCTGTTTACGGAAATACAGGAAATGAGATGAAATTCTAGACATGCGCATAATTCAATTTTTGGATATGAAAGAGAGCTTCTTTGATTGGCTAATCATCAATCGATAAACCAATCAAATATCTCGTTATAATTCTCGTAGAAAATGGTTGAATGCTGAAGTCATGGACGAGAATGGTCATACAAAAAATTAAATATTTCGCATTTACCTATACATTTAACCATTTCCATTGTACTTTTATGACAGTCCACGTATCTAAATGTCCGTTTGATTGATTTGTTTACTGCTCTAATTATGTCGGAGACAAAAAGAGCTTGGAAACTAGGTAAGTTTTTTCTTCAAATTTCAAGTTCTTCAAAAATTCAAAGAACAATCCAGTAGATGTAAAGTCACATTTAAATACAACTATCACAGTCAGAGGAGGTCTAAAAAATGAGGGTTAGGGTTGTTTGGTGTTACCGTAAAAAAGCTGTGCCCACTACTTTCTAAGATCTAAGATGCATGTTCACTCCGGTCATGATGCCATCGTATTCTCAGATTGATATGTGCCACATCGGTTTGCGATTGACAAGTTGGCCATTCTGCGTCTGAGATTGAGAAAGTAGTTCTTACGGATGGTGGGAGGTGTACACTACTTGTTCTACCCAAGAAAGAGTTGGTGGTATGCCTTCACCACGAAAAATTGACTCGAATATAGCCGTAATGCTGAAAATGACTGCTTTCTTATGTAGTAGAGTAATAGGACTCACTTGGGGGTATGTAAATAGAGAGGTTTATAAGTGTGTTACTAATTTCTCGCCGCAGAGCTAGCTTTTATGGTTTCACATGCAACAGGTCCAGAGTAGGACTCAGTTGGGGGTATATGTAGATAGGTTTCAAGCGCGTGACTATACTGTTTCACCACATACTAGCTTTGAAGGCGATATCAGTAGAGCACCCGCTTCTCATGCAATCGTTCCGAGTTCAAACCCGCTGAGTTCCCAATTTTTCCTCGTCCGTTTACTTTGGTGCCATGAACAGGATATTTACTGTTGGAGGCTGTTTAGCTGCTGTATCTGGGGATGTGGCCTGTGTGATATTTGTAGGGTAACAAATATCAAGTTAAAGGATGTAGTATGAGTCTGTAGGACTCAGTTGGGGGTATATGTGAATAGATAGATTTCTTAGCGCCTTACTACAGTGTTTTTTTATGCCTAATTTGGGGCCGAAAATGCCCCATTCACAATTCCAAAAAGAATCTTTTTTCACAATTATATCAAAAAAAATTCACAATCTGAAATGAAACATTAATTTTTGTTGGTTTATTTTTTGTTTTTTTATTGTTTTTGGATAAATACAGACCAGTTAAGGATACTAGTCTTAATATAAGGTGGTGTCAAAACTAGTCTTACCAAAAACAAAACTTAAAACCAAGGGATATTAAACTGTGAAAATAAAAGTGAGAAAAAGTTTATTTCTCTTTTGTTATAATTTTTCACAATTTGTAGAAAAATGCCGCTATGGGCATGGATTCACAAAACACATAAAAAACTGAGCTTTTATGGCGATATCGCTAGAGCGCCCCCTTCACATGCAATCATTTCAAATTTCAAACCCACTGAGTTCCTAATTTTTCCTAGTCCGTTTACACTAAACTTCAAGCATGAGCAGTAAGGCAAATAGTAATAGTGAGTGGGACCATACAGTCTTGTTGTGGTTTGAGAACAGTTTAATGAAGACTTCATGTTCTGTTCTGGTCTACACTCTTGGTTACATTATGTACCTGGATTAAGGTATGATGTCATGAGGACTTCATGTTCTGTTCTGGTCTACACTCTTGGTTACGTTCTGCACCTGGAGAAAAGTGTGATGGGGACTTCATGTTCTGTTCAGTTTGTACTGACAATAAAAAAATGAATGTGTTTATTCTCTAGAAGTGAATATGTTGAGAAAGTTCTCCCTGTTTGGAAAAAGAACAAAGACAGAAGGTTATGTACCTTAAAAGCAGTGTAAATGCCAACCAACCCTAATCATGTGTGCACATTGATTGAGTAGCACCAATTGTTCACACTATGACATTAACTTGTTTAGGATGTTAAAAGTAAAACAAAAAGTAAAAAAAGTTCTTTAACTTGATGCAATGCAATTTCTGTTCTTTAAATCTGTATAAATAAGCCCCTGGGATATTGTGTTATATAGATTACTTTTAACGAATTTTGCATAGAAAAAATCCTGAGACCCATTGTTTTTAGTTTGGACCCATTTTTAGCTCTACTGATCAGAGATAAACTTTTTTTGTAGCGACTACTCCTCTGAAACTACTAAAATGGATTTTCATGAAACTTTACAGAAATGTTGTCCATGAAGTCTAGTTGATCCTAGCAAAAATTCATGTTGATGTGAAATCCCAAGATGGCCACCAAATCTAAAAATAGATTTTTAAAAAACAAGTTTGTAGCGACTACTTTTTGAAAACTATAAGTGATATTGATATGGGACTTTTTCTAAAATGATCAGCATAACATGATGTTGATCCTTGTCGAAATTGTTTGATTCGACGTTAAAAATGGCTGCAAGCGGCCATCTTTGTTTACATAGAGTTATTTAGTAAAAACTTGTAGCGACTACTCCTCTGAAACTACTCAACGGATTTCCATGAAACTTCACAGGAATGTTGCTCTTGATGTCTAAATGATCCTGGTAACATTTCAGGTTGGTAGGAAATTCAAGATGGCCACCACAGCTAAAAATAGATTTAAAAAATACAAGATTGTAGCGAGTACTTCTCGAAAACTATAAGTGATATTGATATGATGATCAGTATGACATGATGTTGATCCTTGTCGAACATATTTTGATTTGATGTTAAACATGGCTGTGAGTGGCCATTTTTTGATCCTAGCAAAAATTCATGTTGATGTGAAATCCAAGATGGCTGCCAAATCTAAAAATAGATTTTTAAAAAACAAGTTTGTAGCGACAACTTCTTGAAAACTCTTAAGTGATATTGATATGGGACTTTTTCTAAAATTATCAGCATGACATGATGTTGGTCCTTGTCGAAAATCGTTTTGATTCGGCGTTAAACATGGCTGCAAGCGGCCATCTTTGTTTACACAGAGTTATTTAGTAAAAACTTGTAGCGACTACTCCTCTGAAACTACTCAACGGATTTCCATGAAACTTCACAGGAATGTTGCTCTTGATATCTTAATGATCCTGGTAACATTTTAGGTTGGTAGGAAATTCAAGATGGCCACCACAGCTAAAAATAGATGAAAAAACAAACAAGATTGTAGCGAGTACTTCTCGAAAACTATAAGTGATATTGATATGATGATCAGTATGACATGATGTTGATCCTTGTCGAAAATATTTTGATTTGACGTTAAACATGGCTGCCAGTGGCCATTTTTTGATCCTAGCAAAAATTCATGTTGATGTGAAATCCAAGATGGCTGCCAAATCTAAAAATAGATTTTTAAAAAACAAGTTTGTAGCGACAACTTCTTGAAAACTCTAAGTGATATTGATATGGGACTTTTTCTAAAATTATCAGCATGACATGATGTTGGTCCTTGTCGAAAATCGTTTTGATTCGGCGTTAAACATGGCTGCCAGCGGCCATCTTTGTTTACATAGAGTTATTTAGTAAAAACTTGTAGCGAATACTCCTCCGAAACTACTCAACGGATATCCATGAAACTTCACAGGAATGTTGTTCTTGATGTCTAAATGATCATAGCAACATTTCAGGTTGGTCGAAATTCAAGATGGCCGCCATGGCTAAAAATAGATTTTCAAAAAAATACTTCTTGAAAACTATAAGTGATATTGACCTGCGTCTTTTCCTAAAATGATCAGTATGGCATGATGTTGGTCCTTGTTAAAAATTATTTTGATTCGACATGGCTGCTAGAGGCCATCTTTGTTTACATAGAGTTATATAATGAAAATTTGTAGCGACTATTCCTCGGAAACTACTTTACGGATTTTCATGAAACTTCACAGGAATGTTGCTATTGATGTCTAATTGATCCTAGCAAAATTTCAGGTCGGCGGGAAATTCAAGATGGCCGCCACGGCTAAAAATAAATTTCCAAAATACAAGTTTGTAGCGAATACTTCTTGAAAACTATAAGCGATATTGATATGGAACTTTTTCTAAAATGATCAGGATGACATGATGTTGATCCTTGTCGAAAATTATTTTGATTCGACGTTAAACATGGCTACCAGTGGCCATCTTTGTATTAGTTAGAGGCTATGAAGTGAACTTTTAACAATTAAGAAACCCTAAGGGAAGGAGCGCAGCGTATGACCAGGGTTTCTTAATTGTTAAAATTTCACTTCTTAGCCTCTAACTGACTTAGTGTTTGCCCTACTTTTCCCCCGCGCTTCTACGAAACCACGCGTCTTAACACGTTCGTGCCAAAACAAGCGCATGCCATTAAGTAAGCGATTACTTAATGATTAAATGGTTAGAATTGGTGATCGTTAGAAATTTACATGAATAAGTTCGCCATTTTTAGCTCTACTGATCAGAGATCAGCAGAGCTTATGCCGTGGTGCGCCGTCCGTCTGTCTGTCCGTAAACTTTTATTTGTAGCGACAACTCCTCTGAAACTACTGGATGGATATTCATGAAACTTTACAGAAATGTTGCCCATAAAGTCTAGTTGATCCTAGCAAAAATTCATGTTGATGTGAAATCCAAGATGGCTGCCAAAGCTAAAAATAGAGTTTTAAAATACAAGTTTGTAGCAACTACTTCTTGAAAACTATAAGTGATATTGATATGGAACTTTTTCTAAAATGATCAGCATGACATGATGTTGATCCTTGTCAAAAATCGTTTTGATTCAACATTAAACATGGCTGCCAGCGGCCATCTTTGTTTACATAGAGTTATATAGTAAAAACTTGTAGCGACTACTCCTCTGAAACTACTTGACGGATTGTCATGAAACTTAATAGGAATGTTGCTCTTGATGTCTAATTGATCCTAGCAAAATTTCAGATCTGCCAGTAATTCAAGATGGCTGTCACAGCTAAAAATAGATTTTTAAAAAATAAGTTTGTAGCGACTACTTCTTGAAAACTATAAGTGATATTGATATGGGACTTTTTCTTAAATGATCAGCATGACATGATGTTGATCCTTGTGGAAAATTATTTTGATTCGACGTTAAACATGGCTGCCAGTGGCCATCTTTGGTTACATAGAGTTATATAGTAAAAACTTGTAGCGACTACTCCTCTGAAACTACTTGACGGATGTTCATGAAACTTCACAGGAATGTTGCTCTTGATGTCTAGTTGATCCTAGAAAAATTTCAGGTCAGCCGGAAATTCAAGATGGCCGCCACAGCTAAAAATAGATTTAAAATAAATAAGTTTGTAGCGACTACTTCAAAACTATAAGAGATATTGATATGGGACTTTTTCTAAAATGATCAGTATGACATGATGTTGATCCTTGTCAAAAATCGTTTCGATTCAACGTTAACCATGGCTACCAGCAGCCATCTTTGTATACATAGAGTTATATAGTAAAAACTTGTAGCGACTACTCCTCTGAAACTACTTAACGGATTGTCATGAAACTTTACAGGAATGTTGCTCTTGATGTCTAATTGATCCCAGCAAAATTTCAGATCTGCCAGAAATTCAAGATGGCCGTCACAGCTAAAAATAGATTTTTAAAAAATAAGTTTGTAGCGACTACTTCTTGAAAACTATAAGTGATATTGATATGGGACTTTTTCTTAAATGATCAGCATGACATGAAAATTATTTTGATTCGACGTTAAACATGGCTGCCAGTGGCCATCTTTGGTTACATAGAGTTATATAGTAAAAACTTGTAGCGACTACTCCTCTGAAACTACTTGACGGATGTTCATGAAACTTCACAGGAATGTTGCTCTTGATGTCTAGTTGATCCTAGAAAAATTTCAGGTCGGCCGGAAATTCAAGATGGCCACCACAGCTAAAAATAGATTTAAAATAAATAAGTTTGTAGCGACTACTTCTTCAAAACTATAAGAGATATTGATATGGGACTTTTTCTAAAATGATCAGTATGACATGATGTTGGTCCTTGTCGAAAATCGTTTTGATTTGACGTTAAACATGGCTACCAGCGGCCATCTTTGTTTACATAGAGTTATATAATGAAAACTTGTAGCGACTACTCCTCTGAAACTACTTGACGGATTTTCATGGAACTTCACAGGAATGTTGCTCGTAATGACTAATTGATCCTAGCAATATTTCAGGTCGGCCGGAAATTCAAGATGGCCGCCACGGTTAAAAATAGATTTTCAAAAAACAAGTCTGTAGCGACTATTTCCTGAAATCAAAATCAATCAGTAGAGCTTCAAGGTCATTGACCTCTTGTTAGCTCTACTGATCAGAGATCAGCAGAGCTTATGCCGTGGTGCGGCGTCCGTCCTCTGTCCGTCCGTCTGTCTGTCCGTAAACTTTTTTTTGTAGCGACTACTCCTCTGAAACTACTGAATGGATTTTCATGAAACTTTACAGAAATGTTGCCCATGAAGTCTAGTTGATCCTAGCAAAAATTCATGTTGATGTGAAATCCAAGATGGCCGCCAGATCTGAAAATAGGTTTTTTAAAAACAAGTTTGTAGCGACTACTTCTTGAAAACTATAAGTGATATTGATATGGGACTTTTTCTAAAATGATCAGCATGACATGATGTTGGTCCTTGTCGAAAATCGTTTCGATTCGAAGTTAAACATGGCTGCCAGCGGCCATCTTTGTTTACATAGAGTTATATAATGAAAACTTGTAGCGACTACTCCTTTGAAACTACTTTGAGGATTTTCATGAAACTTCACAGGAATGTTGCTCTTGATGTCTAATTGATCCTAGCAAAATTTCAGGTCGGCCGGAAATTCAAGATGGCCGCC
This sequence comes from Cyrtodaria siliqua, assembly GCA_037043455.1. Classification (NCBI taxonomy): domain Eukaryota; kingdom Metazoa; phylum Mollusca; class Bivalvia; order Adapedonta; family Hiatellidae; genus Cyrtodaria; species Cyrtodaria siliqua. The sequence goes on along the minus strand of JAWPHD010000095.1, from coordinate 203,155 downwards.
ACGGCTAAAAATATTTTTTTCAAAATACAAGTTTGTAGCGACTACTTCTTGAAAACTATAAGTGATATTGATATGGGACTTTTTCTAAAATGATCAGCATGACATGATGCTTATCAGAGTCAAACATTATTTTGATTCAACGTTAAACATGGCTGCCAGTGGCCATCTTTGTTTACATAGAGTTATATGATGAAAACTTGTAGCGACTACTCTTCTGAAACTACTTGACGGATTTTCATGAAACTTCACAGGAATGTTGCTCTTGATGTCTAATTGATCCTAGCAAAACTTCAGGTCGGCCGGAAATTCAAGATGGCCCCCACAGCTAAAAATAGATTTTCAAAATACAAGTTTGTAGCGACTACTTCTTGAAAACTATAAGTGATATTGATATGGGATTTTTTGTAAAATTATCAGGATGACATGATGCTTATCAGAGTCAAACATTATTTTGATTCAACGTTAAACATGGCTGCCAGTGGCCATCTTTGTTTACATAGAGTTATATGCTGAAAACTTGTAGTGACTACTCTTCTGAAACTACTTGACGGATTTTCATACAACTTCACAGGAATGTTGCTCTTGATGTCTAAATGATCCTAGCAAAATTTCAGGTCGGCCGGAAATTCAAGATGGCCCCCACAGCTAAAAATAGATTTTCAAAATACAAGTTAGTAGCGACTACTTCTTGAAAACTATAAGTGATATTGATATGGGACTTTTTGTAAAATGATCAGCATGACGTGATGTTAGTCCTTGTCAAAAATCGTTTTGATTCGATGTTAAACATGGTTGTCAGCGGCCATCTTTGTTTACATAGAGTTATATAATGAAAATTTGTAGCGACTATTCCTCGGAAACTACTTTACGGATTTTCATGAAACTTCACAGGAATGTTGCTATTGATGTCTAATTGATCCTAGCAAAATTTCAGGTCGGCGGGAAATTCAAGATGGCCTCCACGGCTAAAAATAAATTTTCAAAATACAAGTTTGTAGCGACTACTTCTTGAAAACTATAAGTGATATTGATATGGGACTTTTTCTAAAATGATCAGCATGATATGTTGTTGGTCCTTGTCAAAAATTGTTTTGATTCAACGTTAAACATGGCTGCCAGCGGCCATCTTTGTTTACATAAAGTTATATAGTAAAAACTTGTAGCGACTACTCCTTTGAAACTACTTGGCGGATTTTCATGAAACTTCACAGGAATGTTGCTCTTGATGTCTTAATTGATCCTAGCAAAATTTCAGGTTGGCCGGAAATTCAAGATGGCCGCCACGGCTAAAAATATTTTTTCAAAAAACAAGTCTGTAGCGACTACTTCCTGAAATCAAAATCAATCAGTAGAGCTTCAAGGTCATTGACCTCTTGTTTTAAAATCCCTCACCGTCTGATTGGAGGATTTGATTTGAATTGGATTTTATAGTCGCACCAACAGCTAAGGTCATATGGCGACTTTCCAGCTTCAACTGGTGGAGGAAGACCCCCAGGTGCCCCTCCGGGCAATTTTCGTGCACGGGCGGGCACCTGGGTAGAACCACCGACGTTCCGCAAGCCAGCTGGATAGCTTCCTCACATAAAGATTCCTAGGCCCCTGAGGGATCAAACCTACAGCGGTGAGGGGCAAGTGATTGCAAGTCAGGGACTCTAACAACTTGGCCACGGACGCCCCCCCCCCTGATTGGAGGAAAAAGTAGGGCAAACACTAAGTTTACATAGTTATATAATGAAAACTTGTAACGACTACTCCTCTGAAACTGCTTGACGGATTTTCATAAAACTTCACACGAATGTTGCTCTTGATGTCCAGTTGATCCTAGCAAAACTTCAGGTCGGCCGGAAATTCAAGATGGCCGCCACGGCTACAAATAGGTTTTCAAAAAACAAGTTTGTAGCGACTACTTCTTGAAAACTATAAGAGATATTGATATGGAACTTTTTCTAAAATGTTCAGTATGACATGATGTTGATCCTTGTCAAAAATTATTTTGATTTGACGTTAAACATGGCCGCCAGCGGCCATTTTTGTTTACATAGTTATATAATGAAAACTTGTAGCAACTACTCCTCTATAACTGCTTGACGGATTTTCATGAAACTTCACAGGAATGCTGATCTAGCTATCAAAAATCTATCAGTAGAGCTTCAAGGTCATTGACCTCTTGTTTCAAAATATGTGAGTCCCAGGGACTCATTAAATCAGATTTCAAAATGAATCACTGCAAAGTATATACAATTTTTTTGCCCTTTTTTAAAAATATTTTTGAACTGTTAAATTGAGCCCAGACTGCAAGTAGGTCTTGATTGTTAGCTTGTTAATTCCTGTATCATGCTCGTGTTCATAAATGAACATAAGTTTTTAATCCCATCAAAATAACAGTATTTCTGAAAACAAATTCCTGAAACTGAGGTCGAGGAAGCTGCCATGTCTGCATTGAGATTAACATCGTCAAATTAACTTTACCATAGTTGCATCCCTTTCTGAATATGATAATTCACCCCACATACTTTTTACCCAAAAAAATGGGGTCAGTTAAAATGGCCCAAAAATCTAGGGTCGGTCGGGTAACCAGAACCACAGTGACACATATTATTTTAATGGACCTTAATCAAAGAAAAAATGACACTGATTTTAGGGCGCATATGTTCATGCAAATTTGCATTTTTCAGAGGAGTTCGTGGCTCATGGAGCTAATGTCAACTGCCTCGCGATGGGTCACAAAACTGGCAGAGTTATGGTTACTGGTGGCGAGGATAGAAAGGTGAACCTCTGGGCGGCTGGCAAACCCAACTGTATAATGGTATGTACAAAAATTATTTACGTTGTTGACCTGACTTGGTGGGTATGGTAATAATGTCTGTCACTTCAAGTCCCTTGAAACTAATACTAAGCATCTTACTATTAATGTCCTCAAAAAAAGAAAAGATGGAAAAATTTGGGTTGACTATGTACTGTAGTGTAATTTATAGTGACCTTACATGTATGTGCCAATTTTGTTTTTTTTTGGGTTAAAGGCAGATGTTACTGTTTTGTCAAATTACAGACATTACCAATATTTTCAGATTAAGGATCAAAAGCCTGGGGATATAATTGTTCTTTATAAATGTGTTGATTGTAACTAAAATAAATCTACCTTTGATAAAGCTATTAATGTAGACCAATTTCAATTATGTTTTATTTCTTAATAATTATCTACTAAGCTTGATTTAGAAGCATTGTTTGTTTGGTATGAAACTTGGTATTTAAGGTCACGCTGTACTACTTATAAATGGTCGCTTACTGATAGGGAATCTGAATTACATTGTATGTTATATATTGAAGGGTTTATGTTGATGCATGTTAATGTTCATGATAAGTCTCATTATAATACATATGGCATAGAGATTAGAGCACCATTCTTTTTCATTCAAAATGAAAGACTTTATACTGCATATATCCAAGTTATTTTATGAATTTCACGTACATATCAGATAGAATTTTTCAGTATTTTGATTTGTTCACAAACATTATAAATCCTCAACTTTTTAATTACTTTTTCAATTGTTCCAAGTTTACCATCATGGCATGTTAACACTGTTGTTGTGCTTTTTTCCCCGTTCATAATCCCTAGCTGCATCGACTCTCCCAAAAACATTTTAAAAAAGCTATTAATCTTTCTGCGTATTGTCATTTATATAATATTTAAGATTGGATATAACATTATTTAACTGAAATGCAAAAAAAAAGTATAGTTGTGTAAGAAAGACTTGGTCATTATAGGACCCAGAGGTAACTAAAATGGAAGATTTTGCGCCAGTTGCGGTAAGTCCATGCAATTTTATAGCACAGAATGGCGAGCTATAATGTAGCTTCTTACTAAAATATGACTGACGGTGGTCTGCTGTTATTCCTATACTATTATGGTCAGCGCCTATCTGTAAATGATTTGGTTTCCATGCCATAATGATATCGTAATCATACTTCATGGGTAGACTGTACCCAGTGAGTGCTTTGACCCCTAATTATTTTGGGGTCTGTAGGTTAAAGATGATGATCTATCAATACCTGATAATGATAAACCTTACCCGCATGATAAAACTTCAACCTCTAAAGCCATGTTCATCAAATTTCACAGGTAAACTGGCATGTTGAATTAGGAGGGCCCCTATGGATGGGGGAGGGGTGGTCGGTTATTGAAAAATCTTATCCGGCTGTTTAACTTTAATCTTCAGCCACGTTCATTAAATTTCATAAGTTGAAAGGTCATGATGAAAGGATAAACAATGCATTTTAGGGTCAGTGGTCAAGGTCGCCATAGACTGATACTGAAAAACCTATCCAGAAGATAACTAAGCCTCTGTAGCATCTTCGTCAAATTTTACAGGTTGATTAGCCATGATGACTACTCTAGATGGCCCCTATTCATATTGGGCAGGCCACGAAAATTCTTCTTTTCCGCTCGCCATGACGCAGGACATGCAGAAATTCAGATAATTCTTTAACAATTATCAATTTGACCATTCAAAGATTACGTAGGGCGAGTAACTCGAAAACTGGGGTCTATAGGTCGAGGTTGTCATAACCTGATTATCAAAACCCTTAACCTAACAATATCAGACAACATAGGTAGACTGGCCATGATGACAATTCAAGTCAAAATTCAAATTCCTTGGTGACTTATGATCTCTATTCTTTTGGGGTCAAAGGTCTAGAGGTCACATATCACTATCATGAAAAACTCTTTTGTCAGATAATTCTGATAGTTTGTCAGACTGTCTGTTGATTGGGTGACCCCTGTTCGTTTCGTGGTAAGAATGTTATATATCAAGGTACCATGACCTAAATCATAAAAATCCTTGTCCACACGATTTCCTGTTAACCACATATGAACCAATTATTCATTAATTGCTTTGGTGAGGCTCTAATGGTAACTTTTTCTAGTAATTTTGTGGGTACATTTATATTCAATTATAACTGGTGATTGATATTACTGTTTTAGCCAAATCTGAGAATCTTTATAATGATACTATTACTCGCATGTTTTTAGCTCTACTGATTGAAGATCAGTAGAGCTTATGCCTTAGTGCAGTGTCCGTCGTCTCTCCGTCCGTCTGTCCGTAAACTTTTTTGTAGCGACTACTCCTCTGGAACTACTTGACAGATTTTCATGAAACTTCACAGGAATGTTGCTCTTGATGTCTAGTTGATCCTAGCAAAATTTCTGTCAGTATATTCAAGACGTCCACCACGGCTAAAAATAGATTTTAAAAAAATTGTGGCGACTATTTCTTGAAAACTATAAGTGATATTGATATGGGACTTCTTCTGAAATGATCAGCATGATGTTGTTCTTTGTCGAAAAATATTTTGACTCGACATTAAACATGGCTGCCAGCGGCCATCTTTGTTTACATAGAGTTATATAGTAAAGCATCAAGATCATTGACCTCTTGTTAGAATTATTATATGTATATCAAGCATCTAGTTTAAGTAAGTGGATATTTAAAATACATTAAGTAAGGTGCTGAATATCTGAGCTTGGTATTGATATAACATACATCTGTACATGTACAAAGGTCGATTGGAGATGTTTTAATATCCAGGGTTAATAAAAGTGCATTCTTTAACTGGTTTATTGCATGAATAGTCAAAGTGAGCTGATACTGCAGTAAACACCGTTAATTGTTAAAGGGAATGTAGCGACACAGCCAAACCATCTGTATTATTGAGAGTTCTGAAATACTTTAATAAGGGTGAAAGAATTATCAAAATCAAAATGATATTTATCAATATTCCATATATGGTAATATGGAACTATAACGTCATAGTTCTAAAAATGGCGGCTCAAATATTCGTTTTAGAACAACCTTTCAATGGTCATATCTTTTTTGTTTATCATCCGATTTTGATAATTCTTTCACCTTTTTCCAAGTTTTTCAGGACTCTCAATAACAGGCTGTGTCGCTACATTCCCTTTAAAGCACACCAAATTTCAAGGGATAACACCACAGTAACACTTCCCAAACAGACTGAAATGATCAGGTCCATCAGTTTAGAAGTTTGATTAGGGTTATCTGAGAAAGTGCAGGAATAATCTCTTTGTCAGTTCAGTGTTCATGAAGAAATTATAAAAAAATCTGTCCGAAACCTTGCTTTTGTTTCTGATGATATGACGAGTTGTCCGTCCATTAACCTTTGCTTCAAACAACATCTCTGAAATTTGACAAAACTTTACAGGAAGCATCCTTGCATTGTCCTCGGTCAGATTCTTACATATCAACCCAATCCGGCAACAAATATGGCCGAGGTACTAAAAATAGAAAATGAGTTCTTATCATGAATAAAAAAAAATAAAAGAAAAATCTTTATAAACAACTTCATCGTCAATTCGTCATTTTGACCCACTTGTTTAGAGCATGGAAGCTTTGTTTTTCATTTGAATTCCACCATATTTGTACAGCCAGTAGCATGATGCAGGCCGTTTTGTTTTAAGTAGGCATATATACGTGATCAAAAGTGGTAAAGCCATCTTGAATACGGAGTGATAAGTTTCATTCATTAAATCTTGGGTTCGCATCATCATAAATGATTAATGAGGTTCATGTTTGTTTACTTTTATAGTATCACAAATGATGTATAAAGTTTAGTAATCAGACTTCTAATTAAATGTAGTGTTAGGATTTAATTAACAGGTTTTGATTGAAATGTTAACAGTTTAATGGCTGACATATTATTTTTTATATATGTATTGCATGCTTTTTAATACTATTTATGCAGGTGGTTTGTACTGGTACAATATTATGATCACTAGAATGAATATAGCACACTATATATAATAACATAAAATTATAATGAGAGCTCTCCCACTACATCCAACCAAAAAAAAACAAATAATAATAATGTTTATATTTCACATTCATTTTTGCATGTTTGCACGTTCATGACTAAATTGTTATTAAATATATATTTAATAGCAACATTATAATTTTAATAGCCATATATAGCTTTACAGAAGCAAGTTTTGACTTTACACCTAAGAAATACTTTTCACTTAAAAACTTTGTCAAAAGGGCATACATGTATGTCCTGTTAGGTGGCACTATTGTTGAGCACCTTGAAAAAACTGATTTTTCTCCGCTAAATTAAAGGCTGAAAAAGTGTTGTAAGATGCGTTTCGGCAAAACACAGATTGATGAAATCATCCATCGCTACATTTGCAGCTTATTTTACTTTTTTGTCATGCCCACATAGTATTATTGTAATGAAAAGTAATTGTAAAACAGAACATTGCAATACTGCGTTCTGTTTATTGATTATGTATAGCATTTTAATTTTGTTTATTTCAGAGTCTGGCAGGTCACACAACGCCTGTGGAGGCAGTCCGGTTTGGTCACAATGAGGAGATGGTGGTGGCTGGATCCATGTCCGGGGCCCTGAAGATATGGGACCTCGAGGAAGCCAAAAGTAAGGCTTCTCATACAGTGTATTCTGTTTGATTTGTACTCTTCTTATCATACTGTGTATTCTGTTTGATTTGTAATCTTCTCAACTTCTATTACCTTGCCTGTAGGTCACATGTGCAAAACTATCATCTGTGCATGTATCATTTACCTTAGAGTTGCTGTTAGAAGCAACAATAATTTGTTCATGGACTGTTAAATGACTGAATGTCATATCAAACATAGTTAAATCAACCTGCGCAAAAGTTTTCAGGGAGTTGTACAACGACCTTTCAAAACCTAGTTGGTTTGTCTGTAGTATGTCTGTCACTTTCGGAGCATAACTTCAAGGTAACTTCATAAAACTTGTTAGGCGTGTCAAGCTAGTGGTCTTGTGGTGTCTTTTGATATAAAGACATTTCTAATATCAATATGTTTAGCATTTCCACTTAAACAAGATAGTAACAGTTTTGTTTCCAAAGTTTACTGCCAAAACTGTTCATTCTTTTCATGAAACTTAGTACTTAGTCCCACGGGACACGGGTATAAGAAATCCACCTTGTGTTTTTTGGTGACAAAAATAAGTAAAATTATTTCTCCTACTTTTTGTTTTAGATTCTTAAATAATAATATGAAACATGATTTATTTCTATTTAAACATAACTGACTTACTTTGTGGAGGCATATTGTACAGTGTCTCTGATTCCAGTAATATGGCTTATTAAATGGTAACACGTGATGATGTTTTGTCCATTGCCAGTATTGCGGACTCTGACGGGACACAAGTCAAGTATCAGAAGTCTGGATTTTCACCCATATGGAGATTATGCTGCATCAGGCTCACTAGACTGCAATATCAAGGTAATTAGTATTATATGTATGGGTGTATGCGCAGTTAAAAAAAATATTCACTGCCAAATTTGGCAAAACTTGCTTTTTAGCTCTACTGATCAGAAATCAGCAGAGCTTATGCCGTGGTGCGGCGTCCGTCGTCCGTCCGTCTGTCTGTCCGTCCGTCTGTCCGTCCGTTAACTTTTTTTTTGTAGCGACTACTCCTCTGAAACTACTGAATAGATTTTCATGAAACTTTACAGAAATGTTGCCCATGAAGTCTAGTTGATCCTAGCAAAAATTCATGTAGATGTGAAATCCAAGATGGCCACCAAATCTAAAAATAGGTTTTTAGCTCTACTGATCGGAGATCAGCAGAGCTTATGCCGTGGTGCGGCGTCCGTCGTCCGTCCGTCCGTCCGTCTGTCCGTAAACTTTTATTTGTAGCGACTTCACAGCTGAAACTACTGGATGGATATTCATGAAACTTTACAGAAATGTTGCCCATAAAGTCTAGTTGATCCTAGCAAAAATTCATGTTGATGTGAAATCCAAGATGGCCGCCAAAGCTAAAAATAGAGTTTTAAAATACAAGTTTGTAGCGACTTCTTCTTGAAAACTATAAGTGATATTGATATGGGACTTTTTCTAAAATGATCAGCATGACATGATGTTGATCCTAGTCAAAAATCGTTTTGATTCAACGTTAAACATGGCTGCCAGCGGCCATCTTTGTTTACATAGAGTTATATAGTAAAAACTTGTAGCGACTACTTCTCTGAAACTACTTGGCGGATTGTCATGAAACTTTACAGGAATGTTGCTCTTGATGTCTAATTGATCCTAGAAAAATTTCAGGTCAGCCTGAAATTCAAGATGGCCGTCACAGCTAAAAATAGATTTTTAAAAAATAAGTTTGTAGCGACTACTTCTTGAAAACTATAAGTGATATTGATATGGGACTTTTTTTAAAATGATCAGCATTACATGATGTTGATCCTAGTCAAAAATCGTTTTGATTCAACGTTAAACATGGCTGCCAGCGGCCATCTTTGTTTACATAGAGTTATATAGTAAAAACTTGTAGCGACTACTCCTCTGAAACTACTGGGCAGATTGTCATGAAACTTTACAGGAATGTTGCTCTTGATGTCTAATTGATCCTATCAAAATTTCAGGTCGGCCGGAAATTCAAGATGGCCGTCACAGCTAAAAATAGATTTTTAAAAAATAAGTTTGTAGCGACTACTTCTTGAAAACTATAAGTGATATTGATATGGGACTTTTTCTAAAATGATCAGCATGACATGATGTTGATCCTTGTGGAAAATTATTTTGATTCGACGTTAAACATGGCTGCCAGTGGCCATCTTTGGTTACATAGAGTTATATAGTAAAAACATGTAGTGACTACTCCTCTGAAACTACTTGACGGATGTTCATGAAACTTCACAGGAATGTTGCTCTTGATGTCTAGTTGATCCTAGAAAAATTTCAGGTCGGCCGGAAATTCAAGATGGCCGCCACAGCTAAAAATAGATTTAAAATAAATAAGTTTGTAGCGACTACTTCTTCAAAACAATAAGAGATATTGATATGGGACTTTTTCTAAAATGATCAGTATAACATGATGTTGGTCCTTGTCGAAAATCGTTTTGATTTGACCTTAAACATGGCTGCTTTGTTTACATAGAGTTATATAATGAAAACTTGTAGCGACTACTTCTTTGAAACTACCTGACGGATTTTCATTAAACTTCACAGGAATGTTGCTCTTAATGTCTTATTGATCTTAGCAAAATTTCAGGTCGGCCGGAAATTCAAGATGGCCGCCACGGTTAAAAATAGATTTTCAAAAAACAAGTCTGTAGCGACTACTTCCTGAAATCAAAATCAATCAGTAGAGCTTCAAGGTCATTGACCTCTTGTTAAAAAACAAGTTTGTAGCGACTACTTCTTGAAAACTCTAAGGGATATTGCTATGGGACTTTTTCTAAAATGATCAGCATGACATGATGTTGGTCCTTGTCGAAAATCGTTTTGATTCGACGTTAAACATGGCTGCCAGCGGCCATCTTTGTTTACATAGTTTTATATAATGAAAACTTGTAGCGACTACTCCTCTGAAACTACTTGACGGATTTTCATGAAACTTCACAGGAATGTTGCTCTTGATGTCTAATTAATCCTAGCAAAATTTCAGGTCGGCCGGAAATTCAAGATGGCCGCCACGGCTAAAAATAGATTTTTAAAAAATAAGTTTGTAGCGACTACTTCTTGAAAACTATAAGAGATATTGATATGGGACTTTTTCTAAAATGATCAGCATGACATGATGTTGGTCCTTGTCGAAAATCGTTTTGATTCGACGTTAAACATGGCTGCCAGCGGCCATCTTTGTTTACATAGAGTTATATAATGAAAACTTGTAGCGACTACTCCTCTGAAACTACTTGACAGATTTTCATGAAACTTCACAGGAATGTTGCTCTTGATGTCTAATTGATCCTAGAAAAATTTCAGGTCGGCCGGAAATTCAAGATGGCCGCCACATCTAAAAATAGATTTTTAAAAAATAAGTTTGTAGCGACTACTTCTTGAAAACTATAAGAGATATTGATATGGGACTTTTTCTAAAATTATCAGCATGACATGATGGTTATCCGAGACGAACATTATTTTGATTCGACGTTAAACATTGCTGCCAGTGGCCATCTTTGTTTACATAGAGTTATATAATGATAACTTGTAGCGACTACTTCTCTGAAAATACTTGACCGATTTTCATGAAACTTCACACGAATGTTGCTCTTGATGTCTAATTGATCCTTGCAAAATTTCAGGTCGGCCGGAAATTCAAGATGGCCGCCATGGCTAAAAATAGATTTTCAAAATACAAGTTTGTAACGACTACTTCTTGAAAACTATAAGTGATATTGATATGGGACTTTTTCTAAAATGATCAGCATGACATGATGGTTATTCAAGTCGAACATTATTTTGATTCGACGTTAAACATGGCTGCCAGTGGCCATGTATGTTTACATAAGATTTATATAATGATAACTTGTAGCGACTACTCCTCTGAAACTACTCGACGGATTTTCATGAAACTTCACACGAATGTTGCTCTTGATGTCTAATTGATCTAAGCAAAATTTCAGTTCGGCCGGAAATTCAAGATGGACGCCATGGCTAGAAATAGATTTTTAAAAAATAAGTTTGTAGCGACTACTTCTTGAAAACTATAAGAAAGAGATAATGATATGGGACTTTTTCTAAAATGATCAGCATGACATGATGGTTATCCGAGTCGAACATTATTTTGATTCAATGTTAAACATTGCTGTCAGTGGCCATCTTTGTTTACATAGAGTTATATAATGAAAACTTGTAGCGACTACTCCTCTGAAACTACTTGACGGATTTTCATGAAACTTCACAGGAATGTTGCTCTTGATGTCTAATTGATCCTAGCAAAATTTCAGGTCGGCCGGAAATTCAAGATGGCCACCACGGCTAAAAATAGATTTTCAAAAAAACAGTTTGTAGCGACTACTTCCTGAAATCAAAATCAATCAGTAGAGCTTCAAGGTCATTGACCTCTTGTTATTTATAAAGAATTACACAAATGATCCAAAAATAGTTAAACCTGTACTAAGAGACCTCTGAAGAAAATAGTAAAGTTCTTTTATACAGGTGCAGTTTATATCTTAAAACAATAAAAATGGGAAGTGAAATGGTGGTCTGTTAAAGCAGGAGTTATATTTCTTAATAGAGGTGGTGTTTTACAAGGTATGTGTGTCAACATGGAAAAAACAGTACAATCAGCGGCGTGTGAACAAGGGACACCTTGCCGTTTAATAAACATTCTACTGTTTGACCATGACAGATAGCTCTATTGCCATAAAGTCATAACTTGCTTCTAAACTTGTATATTTGCATACACTCCCACTGAGTTTTAGTACATATAAACAGATTATATTGTCACATTGATAAAGTGACCTGGAAGGGAAATGAGAGAAAGCATGAACATTTCCATACACAGCCATGACTTGAACCCTCTCGGTGCAATCTTCAGCGCTGCAATGCATGATCTTAACTACTGCACTACTGATGCCACCTAATTTGGGAGCGGAAAAAGACTGTTGAATACTTCAGATATTAAACAAAATATATGAACAAGGGGTAAAAGGGTAGAAAGAAGTCAAATCTTGTTATTCTTGTCAATTTCAGCTATGGGATATTCGTCGTAAAGGTTGTATATATACATATAAAGGGCACACTAATGCTGTAAATAATATAAAGTTCAGTCCAGATGGAAGGTGGATAGCTTCCGCGGGAGAAGATGGATTAATAAAGGTATGAACATATTGTTTTAGTTTCCTTCAATAGATTCTATTTGATTCTTTTATCTTCATCCTAAGTTATCCTGGCGCAGTCTTTTATGTGTTCACATTTTCATGACTGTGTCAGAGCTCAGTTTTTGGCATGCACTCTCTCTTAATTTTCTCACTTGTTGTTGCCACTCAGAACTTGCACATTTATTCGTACTGTGATTGTAATCTTAGTATTTTCTCATGTCATAATTGTATCATTCTCTACATATTCTCTTCGCAGATGTGGGATCTGACTGCTGGCAAGGTGATAACAGACATGAAATTACACACGGCAGGCGTCAATGCTGTGGAGTTCCATCCCAACGAATTGTTGCTGGCTTCGTGCAGCTCAGATAAGTATGTCTGATGTTTCTTTTAATAAATATAAAGACAAAACACTACACTGAAATGATCGCAGATGAGGGTCAAAAAGAATCAGTCATAAGTCTTATGTATTATGTAGAGGTAAATTATAACACAATGTATGCCACTTACGGCTAACGTAAACAAACTATGAACATATGAAAATCGCGTCACAAATTATTAGGAAAGACTAGTCTTGTGTCAGTTTTCTCATTTATTTCATTTGTTTGAAATCAGCTTGTCTCTATGATGCTAAAAAGCAAGGAAACACTTCTAAGAATTGTGGATGTTGTTTAAAGTTCAGTTCATGAGAACTATTAATATTTATCATTAAAAATGATATTTAACATTTTTGAATTATTACTTTACAGGACTGTAAAATTCTGGGACCTGGAAACGTTCCAGCTTGTATGTAGTACAGACATGGATGCAAGTTCTGTTAGGTACGGTAATTGTTATGTCATATATTACTGAATTATGGATGCGTTATACTTAACACTCCAGGCTGACTAGTGAGGATTAGTGATATATACATACAATAAACTATTTTAGAATGATATAAGTAAATATTTTGTTTTCAAATATATATTGCAAATTATGTTGAAAAACTATTGTCGCATCGCACATGTTTTAAGAACTGTGTCATTTTTATATGCCAGTAGGGAGGTATTATGTTGTGGCATTGTCCATCTGTCTGTCGGCTAACTTCTGACAACTAAGCATAGCAAATAAGTTTCAAAGTATAAGGTCTACAACAATGAAGCTTTTTAAACATCTTCAACATTTTTTTATTTTTTTAACTATTCCCGTTTCAAAAAAGGTTTAACCTGGAACTTAACTTTGCCATTAAAGGGTGTATATGAGATGCTTTGTAATAGTAAATTATTTTTTTGTGGCAATTGTGATGGATCCAAATAAACCACAAAACCTAGGGAAATGCCATGTATCTGGATGGGTAGACACCTAACTCTCCCTTTTACTACATCTGCGCTGGGATTTCAACCAGGATTGCATGTTTTTTGCAAATTAAAATTTAGTTTTTTGAGTCACCATGCTCTCTTTGGAGGCATGTATACTGCAATTTCTGAATATGGAGTTTTTGGTTGAGGAGCTTTACGCATTTCGAGAATGTAGTCCCCTTTAACTGCCTCAAATACAACTTAATTTGATAAGGTGACTGACATGAACGTTATGTATACCGATTAATATAACTACTGATTGTGAAATAATGAAATAATTGTAATTGTATACAGTATAAACGTGTCTTTTTTTTGTAGATGTACCGAAATATTATGCGCATTAATACACCAGTTTTTGGACGAGGAGCTTTACACACTTCGAGAATGTAGTTCCTTTAACTGCCTCAAGTATAACTTAATTTCATAAGGTGACTGACATGAACGTTATATATACCGAATAATATAACTACTGATTGTGAATAATTGTCTTTGTATACAGTATATACGTGTCTTTTTGCAAGTGCACTGAAATACTATGCGCAATAATACACGCATCTCATTAATATTATTTCATTCGATAGTGCAGCAGAAACTCGATAATTATCCATTCATTCTGACCAATTAATTTGAAAATGTACAATCATTGACGAAAAATAAGCAATCAACATATTTTCCGCCCCAATTTCTAAACCAGTAAGCTAAACATGCCGCTCATGCGTGGCCTACAGCGGGACCTAGATAATGAGCTTCACCATCAAATTGGGAACTAAATGTCCGTAAATATTGTAGTTATTGTGCCTAGAACTTTGAAATATAGTCTGACATCTGCTACAAATGAATACACAAGTTGATGAAAAGAATTTGTCAAGAAGTGCTCATTTCTACTACCAACAACAACAAGGTAAACAAATCAAATAGTTTAAAGGGACACACAGCAATCTTTGCATTACGGTAAAAAGAAGAAGAAAAATCCAAATGTTTTGGCATTTACCCATGTAGTGTTTATTTCCTTGCTGGAATTCAATAAACAACTAGACATTGTTATTGTCCATGGGACAAAAACGTATGGCTCCCCCACTAGCCCGAATAGGCATAATTGACGACTCTAGGTCCAACCGTCCTCTGTTGATCTGAGGTCGTTTTGATATTTAATATCCCTGTGACTGTATCTACTATCTGTATCAGTAAGGCCACATAAAAAATATGTGTGGTTCAGGTAACCAGACCGACCCTATTTTTTTAAGGGGCCGACCCTAAAACTTTTTATGCAAAAATTAAAAAAATAAATAAAAAATAAAAAATATTTAAAAAAAAAATTTTTTGTTTTTTTTAAAAAAAATATTAAACAAAAAAAAAAAAAAAGATTATTTAAACAATTTTTTTTTTTTTTTTTTAAAAATATTAAACAAAAAAAAAATCAATAGGGGTCATCTACTGGTCATGAACAACCATCCTTCCAAGTTTGAGGACCCTAGGTCCAACCATTCTCTAGTTATTGATCGGACATCGTTTTGATAGTCAATGTCACCGCAACCTTGACCTTTGACCTAGTGAACCCAAAATCAATAGGGATCATCTACTTGTCATGACCAACCATCCTTCCAAGTTTGAGGACCCTAGGTCCAACCATTCTCTAGTTATTGATCGGACATCGTTTTGATACTCAATGTCACCACAACCTTGACCTTTGACCTAGTGACCCCAAAATCAATAGGGGTCATCTACTTGTCATGACCAACCATCCTTCCAAGTTTGAGGACCCTAGGTCCAACCATTCTCTAGTTATTGATCGGACATCATTTTGATAGTCAATGTCACTGCAACCTTGACCTTTGACCTAGTGACCCAAAATCAATAGGGGTCATCTACTTGTCATGACCAACCATCCTTCCAAGTTTGAGGACCCTAGGTCCAACCATTCTCTAGTTATTGATCGGACATCGTTTTGATATTCAATGTCACCGCAACCTTGACCTTTGACCTAGTGACCCCAAAATCAATAGGGGTCATCTACTTGTCTTGACCAACCATCCTTCCAAGTTTGAGGACCCTAGGTCCAACCATTCTCTAGTTATTGATCGGACATCGTTTTGATATTCAATGTCACCGCAACCTTGACCTTTGACCTAGTGACCCCAAAATCAATAGGGGTCATCTACTTGTCATGACCAACCATCCTTTCAAGTTTGAGGACCCTAGGTCCAACCATTCTCTAGTTATTGATCGGACATCGTTTGTGACACAGACAGAGAAACAGAGAAACAGACAGAAAGCACAAAATCAATATGGCTCCCCTACCACACTTTGTGTGGGGGAGCCATAATAATTATCTCGCAGTGTATCAACTGGAAATCTATTGGAACATACACTCGAAAACCAAAACCGACGCGGTTGCAGAAAATAATTCCGTCCCAAGCATTTTTCGAAAATCAGAAAAAATATTTTTTTCAATGTTGTGTGCCCAGATACTTCATCCCATTGGTGGAATGTTATGCAGAACAATTTAAATAAAGGATGTCATTAAGAAACCGTGCTTAAAAAGTGTTTTTAATAAAAAAAAACGAGGCCTTTGAAAAATTATTACTTTCGTACCCAAGTCATTCGACCTTATTGTAGCTTTGCTCATCTTGTCTCTAACAAGCTTTTACCATGTTTTAGACATGTGTTAAGGGTCATTATGCTGTAAATAAAGCGAATGCTATTGTGTTTTACTGCTCTTCACCACTTATTAATTAAGTTGATGCATTAATCAGAAGAAAATGTGATATACCAGATACTGACCATACTTCTTTGTTTACAGTTCATATATTTTTTACTGCTTTAATTGTTGATTAACTTTGCAATAACTTTTAATCTTTCGTTTTCTTGTAGATGGATTTATATAGTTCAACTTCTCTTTCTAATCATTTTCTTTGTTTTCCTTAATATATACAACAAAATGTTTACAAACAGTATAAGCAGGGTAAGACAGATTTAAAAGAGCAGCTGAGCTATCAGGCCTTTTTCTACTATTCTCACGGGTCCGACTATCGGACCTGTTCCCAATGCCAAATATAGTTGTTTTTTCCCAATTCTGAAATATAAAATTCCCCTTCCTTTTTGTAAAAAAACAAAAACAAAAAAACAAAAACAAAAAAACAACTTTTTTTTTATTTTTTTACAAAGATCAAATATACAAATGTTTACAAGGAAATACTATAAAAAATAACAATATTTAAATCATGTATCATGTATTGAAACCAGGCAATTAAAACAACCTGATATTTATGTATGACTAACTTATGAAAATTCCCAATTTGAGGCGTAAAGCGATTAATTTTTCCCAATTGGGCAAAATTTACGGTGTAAATTTTCCCAATTTGTCCAGGGTCTTTTTTCCAAAATGGGCAGAAAAAGGCCTGGCTATATACCAATATTCACAAGAAAACGAGAAGTTACAAGATATTCTACAGTTAACAGTATATGTTTATCCACCAGTTAAATTGATTTCTGCTTACAATTTGCATGCTCCAAGTACTCGCAATTAAAATAAAAAGTTGAACAACATAACTACATTTCTGTTTCTTTCATACCACCCTGATGTCTATAGATACAAAGACAAAATGCTTCCTTGATGGCATAATGATTAAAACACTAAATTCAGTATCTCTGTCAGGAATATATCATCTTGTCAAAATGAACAGCCTTACAATTTTCTACTTGAACATAAAACCAGCAGGCCCCGTGTGGTTTCGGGGCAAAGAATAGCACCACTGCAGATCCTGTTGGAGGGATAGGCAGAGGTGTAGAACCCCCGCCCCTCCAAATGATGTTCACTTTATCATTTTTTGTTCATGCTCATTAAATAAAGGTCTTCATCATGACCCTGCATTGTTTCAGGTGCCATCTCGCTCAAATCACTAGAGCAGTGGCAGAAAAACAATAAACGTGGCTTCAGTATAAATGGCGTGTCTACAATAGAATTTGCAGCAACTCTGCAGTTCTACAGGTGAGAAGGTTCTAGGCCCATTCTCCATATTTTATCTTGATGTACATGGAGGATGAGCCAGGCATGTTCATTCCTGTTAGGTGCCATATAACTTTTCATGTGTTGGTGTGCCTTAAAACCCAATTCAATTCAATAAAACCAGCAGGTCAATCGATCTGTTTTATTTCCTTTGAACAAATGCGCGAGTGTCTTATTTATCAACAGTATTTCCGTTGTGTACGCCAGTCATTTAACCTGACCTGGGCTTTGCTGGGTTGAACCAATACAGACACAGATTCTTCACAAGTACCTAACAATGCATGTATCAATTCAGCTCGCTTACTCCAGTACAAAAAAACATCTCATGTTCTAAGCAGCAACATTTCATATAATACACAACACCTGTAAAATTTAACATAATCTTTAACCTCACCAAGAAGACGGACACTGTTCAATCTTGGCGACCTTCGGTCCTTTGATTACTATTTTCTTTCACAATTTTCATTTTAAGAATCTGTCTAATTTAGGTGTGGATGTTATTATTAGTTATAGGATTCTTGACAGGGGACATGGGCTCACATTCCCTGCCTGGAAATTATATTCACCCGAGCCGTTAGGCGAGGGGGAATATATATTTCCAGGCAGGGAATGTGAGCCCATGTCCCCTGTCAAGAATCCTAATAACGAATTTGTCATACTTCAAAGTTGTAACCATTTATTTAAGAAAAAAAGCCAAACACACGATTTCATTTTTATTGCGCCAATTTTTCCGTAACGTGCCTCATACTAGACGTTGTTTACTTTCGTGACGTCATCGCTCTAACGTCGTTAAATTTAGCGGATTTTTTAATAAAATAAACGTATTTTGTCACTATGTTAATGTTTTATTATCTGTAAAATTGCCAAAAAAAATACACTTACGATTATTTCAGACTTTTACACATAGTGGAAAGCGCAGAAAAGCGATAGGAAGGAAACAATCGGCGGTTTCCAAAACGAATCGGCAACGTTATCGTCGCCATTTTGTTTTTGTGTATTTGAGTAATGGGGTTCGTCCTATGTTCACGTCTCGAGACGTAGACATGGGCTCATGTCTACGGCGCCTTGACCAATGAAATCCTGAGAATTTTCTTTGCAGTATGACAATATTTAATGTCCAAGTTCATTCTTTGCAGGTGTATATATTTCAACCCAGATGGTTCCTGTCTCTATGCTGGCATTAAAGACTTCCTCAAAGTGTATGGCTGGGAGCCAGCTCAGTGTTTTGATTCTGTGCCACTTATCTGGGGGGATGTGGCAGATATGACATCAGCCCAGAATCAACTTGTAAGTAATAATTACAAGTTAACACAAGTCAGTTGCTGTAAAAAAATAATAGTAGTGCACGACAAATAGTTGGTTAGCCCATTTGGTATACCAATCTACCTGCAAACAAAGGGCCCTATCCAAACTCTTACAGCGATTTTATATTTGTAGGAATCTATTTGATAGTAAGTTACAGTAGGTTTTCCAGATGCTTATGTATCCTCCCCTTTTTAGAGTGACTCAAATATCCTAACATACTGTGTTTTGCTGTGAAACAACAGTTAAAATTTAGGCACTCAAAGTAAAGACCATTTGAACCACCAACATTATCTCATCTCGGTCAATTCTCCAAATTAAAGTATAATTTGACATAGAATTAAGTTGGTTTCATACTAATTTACAAACATTTGCATGCCCCTGCTATATATATATGGTGGGCATATAGTATTACCCTTTTCCGTAGGTCACACTTCCATTTTTACGTTACATTTTCATATAAACAGACTCAGTGCTCACAGAAAATATTTTTAATAAATTATATAGTAAAATATGGCAAAAAAGGGACAAGCCCCAACCAGATTTTGACAGACGCTAGGCTTGTGGACTACTCCTGAACTTCTCAACATATATGAAATGTGGAAGTTGACTAAATCTGTCCATGTTCCGTCTGATTTAAGGTTTGTTTATGAGAGTTTTGTCTGAAAAAATACAGACTGCTAGTTTTTTGTTGTATAAATCATCATTTACATGGAATAAAGCCTTTGAGAAGGACTTGTTTTGAGGTTAAAAGTACATTTTCATTGATTATATGAACAATACACCCAAACTATATAGCCTAGTTCAAAACATCTCGTTATATTCAACGATATATCACTGTATTGCAACGTTAGGAGAGTAAGCAATGCAGTGTGAAAGAGTTCAGTTGTGTGCATTATTTTCGCATTTTTGGGTATTAGAATAGAAATAGAACATCGTTTACGGTGAAAATGATCGTGTAATACATCACTTCGGGCACGTGAGGTTATGTTTACAATTGAACTCCAAACAGTGATATACGAGGGTGCTTCAAAAAGTTCTGTCACTAGGCATATATCCTTTGAACTGGATATTACACTGAGATAAAGTAGTGTATTTATAGTACTACTGGGTTCGCTCTCTTAAATTCCACAACAAAAATGAAAAATGTCCGGTTATTTATACCCCTGAATTACCTCCCCCTACCACACCTTTTGGATACTGTCATCTCTGAAAATGTCCTTGTTACATTTGAATAATTCTATGCTTTTAAATTTTCTTGTAAGCCATCTGTTGTTATTCACCCATAATCCATGAAAATGATTGTCGAGAATTCGGAAAGGTGTTGCTGCAAACCAGATATGAGTGAATGCATATCCCTTAATTTTAGCAGAAATAACACTGATTTTCTTCATTTTGTTTACGGAAATGTTATAATATATTTTAAATGTCGTAATTATTTTCATAGAATTAATATGTTTTCATATTTTTTTACAAATCCTAGTCATTCAGTGTTTAAATTTCATATTCAACACATTATTGTAGAATTTTGTACAATGTTTAGTGAAAATATTGATCATCCAAAAACGCTATTTCAGAAGACTGCCCACCCATTAAATGTCCATTTATCATTAAATTAATTTTACACGTTAGCTTAAAATGTTAATTTCTAAGACAATGCCTTTTCATCTACCATGCTTAAATTCTGAATCTTGTAATGCACAGATATAACTGGTAATGTATGAGAAATTTCAAAGGTCTTCGACAAGTACTTAAAGAGAAGCAGGCATTTAAAAAAGTAACAATTAACATACCTGAAAAAACTCAGGACGAAAATGCCTCAGTATGTATAAGTGATGTGTATTAAATGTTCCATAACTTTCGTCACACAAAAGATACATCATTCATTTTACCATCAATGGAATGGTATTGAAACTCTCTTTCATTTGGTACCAAACATCAACACTCACAACGAGCACATAATTGTTAAAACGCGTTAGTGACAGAACTTATTGAATGACCCTCGTATTACACGATAATTCACCGTAAACGATGTTCTATTTCTTAACTAATAGAAGGAAAGAAATAAGAAATATTTTTACTATTTGAAAGATGTTAGATAATCAAGGGAGGTAATCCATTTTATTGCATTAATTGTGAACACAGCATTTCTTCAAGTTTCCTTGTCTGCTATTTATAAACCTGTTTGCAATAAAGGTTCTCTTTAATTTTGTACTACAGATAGCTGCCTCATTTTCCAAGACCAATGTCTCAACATATGTCGTAGATCTGAAAAAAATCCAGCCCCATGGTGGAGTACCCCACCATGAGGGAGGGCACCCTGGGACACCAATGTCTAGGTTTGTACACCCCTTTTAATATGCATATTTCTGAACAGAAGTATCAGTGTATTTTGCAATCATTCATACAATCATGCAGTTTGGTTCAGATATAAAGAAATGTATACATATAATTTGTCAGAGCAAAAATTTGTTCCGGAGTTACTCGTTCTACATAATATTTGAATGGTCATATCAATAAAGAATTTATTTGAATTTCTACTCGTCCTGCAGCAACGAGCACTTGTCATGGCGAGTGGAATTTTCATGCCCTGTTTTTAGAAAAAACATGTTATTTCAAGACTTGTAATATATAGTGTAAACTGGTTGTGTTTGTCTGAAGTTTAATTTTTTATGCCACCATATAGTGTTTGGACTGTTTGATCTTTCATTTTTCCATCTGGATTCTTCTCTTCACCATGTCTTAAACCAAGAGGCAGATTTTGATTTCCTTTTGCGTAAATGGTTAATCACATCAAGAGGTTCCTGCCCCCAAGGTCAAGGTCACACTTAGAGTTCAAAGGTCAAAGGTGGTTATGTTTGTGTTTTGCCATATTTCCTAAACCAGTAGGAATTTATTTTTTTCCTTTTGTATAAACACTCTCGTCAAGATGATGTTTCACATTTCAACTCCCAGGTTCCTGTCACCAAGGTCACGACACCAAGGAAAGGGCACGAAGACATCCAACTTGATACCAACAGTGATAATAATATTCACATATAAATAAAAGATGTGTGTCATTGAATATGAATGTTTTTATGTTTACAGTAGTCATGGGAGGAAGAGTTTCCTTACCGATCGTCCCCCAACAACTTCGTCCAGACAAGCAAGGTAGGTCCAGTACAGAGGATGTTACTTACCTGTACAAACAGAGTTACACAACTTCTTTTAGAATCGTCAACTTGATGAGCTCTTGAAGGGACTGGAGGTGATTTTGATGTCATTTAATGAGCAAGTCTTATTTATTGACCAATGATTGCAATTTTTAGAATACTTTGGTTAACTGCTTTGATTATGAATAGTATTTTTTCAGAAATTGAAGCAATAAGGAAGGATCCCCCTTGTTTATCTTAACATTTTGAAACAATAAACATTTTGAACCGAAGTGCAGTGGTCTAGTGGTAAGAGTGTGACGTGCAATGGGGAGGTTGTGGGTTCAAGTCTCCCGGCCGTGTCATGCCGAAGACGTTAAAAATGTTAGCATTTACTTGTAACCCTTGCATGACTAGCAAATAATGGGTAGTGCTACGTCTGGTTGACCAGGTGTCAGAATAAGGTGACTTGGTGGGATATCATGTACTACTGCGTGGTATTCCAGTATGACACTACTATATCTGCTTCAAGCAGACTTTAGATAGATACATAGCAACACACACAATCACTCATTAGACAGCCCACACTCAGAACGTCTCCGTGGCCGAGGGGTTAACAACGTTCGTTGTAAACCTTCTCGTCTCTCACCGCAGCCTGTTGGAATCCCACTTGGAGCTCAACTGTTGAGGAAGTGTCGATTCTTACGGATGGCGGGAGGTGTACAGTACTGGTTCTACCCAGGAAAAGTGGTCTGTCTCCACCACAAAAAAATCGACCCTCATATATAACCTTACATGTGTTGAAAATGATTTAAACACCATACAAACAGACGAACTCAGTTGTGCCCAGCTGTACCGGGATTCTCTGGTGGCTGTCGGGGCAGAGGGGCTATAATCATTAGAATTACACACACACAATATACATTTCAGTTTAGTTGAATTTTGCTGTCAGTTGTGCATATAATTTAAATAAATTATAATTTAATTAAAATGTACAAATCATCATTTGTACAATCACAAAACAAGTACTTCTCAACATGCTGAATGCCTTAAAGCCTAGTATATAATGATTGATACTTGTGATAATGTCGCATTTTCCATTCCGAACTGTTTCATAATCAAACTGGATTGATCATTTATGTCCAATTTAGCGCACTTGCATGTTTTATATGAAATAGGTGCCTATATAGACTCGCATTTCTACCAGATCACCTGCAGTCCCGTTAACGGTTGTATTTAACAACTTTCATGACTTTTTTTATTTAAATTTTAATATAAGTATTTTCTCCGAAATACTTAAACAAAAAGTCAGAGATATGAATAAAATTTATTATATTTTGCATTTAAAATGGCAAAAGCAACGTGCCCTTTCTCCATATAATTCTTCTTAAAGAATTTTCCAAAATTGTCTCTGTGTGTTTTGATATATGTAACAGGCTGCCTGATTGACCCATTGCTATTTCAGTGTTCCCAAGGAGGATGCTGCTGAGCCTGCGAGTACGAGTCCAGACCAGGAAGACCGAGAGTCTGTGGCAGACATCAAAGACCCCAAGGATTACAGAGATATATTTCAGCCTCGTAGCAGGATAGGTGAGTTTTGGAATATTTGTTTATCCTGATTGAATTGCTGTAAACAGCACATAAACACACTGTTTAGGTCAATTCGAGCCACTCCAGAGTGAAGGGAAGGATACATAAGAATCTGAGACCCTGCTCTTCTCCTAATTATCAGATGGAGTCCTATGGGTTTTTAACATGCTCAGAGGATAGACTGATATTTGAGACAGCCCAGTTTAAGTCCCCATCTGATGGACGATGCTATGGGAAGTGTCTTGACTAAGGACACACCAAACTAACCCAGTGGTGCCAGTTAGGCTTGAGCCTTTATTCTTCAGATACACAGTCAAATTTGCCATCCACTGGGTCACCGTGACACATTTTTCTTGAATACCGGACAAGGAAATCCATCATTTTACCGAGTCTAAATATTTCCATCTCACTCTAGGGTCGAAATAAAAGTCACACGTGCACCAACATCTGATATGCAGGAAAACGTGCAAAACATTAGTAGCTGGCAGCGTTAACGCACAACATGTCTCTGCTATGCAAGAAAAAGAATCTATCATGGGTATTCGGTTCAGATAGGGAATTTCAACCCTCGGTATAAGTGTTTGAGTCGGAACCTCGGCAGAAACATACCTAGGGTTGGAATTCCATATATTCATCGGATACCCATGAAAGATTCTTATAATCTTGAACAATTCCACTCCATCTAGATGTAAGGCACAATTGACAATCTTGAAGTATTTATCATGCATTAAAATCAGCACCTCAATTTAGTTATCCAGTTTCGTTTTGAATTTAAACCTATTGGTATGTAATTTAAATAATAGAGAATCTTACGTGAGTGATGTGGTGGCGCCTAAACATGAAATCAAATCCTCACATACTTTTTATGTCCAAAAGTTCGAATAATGTGTATGAAAACGACCTTAAATTATTCAACACTATCCATAATATACAGTCTATCAATTTATGGCTCATCATTAACTATTGAGCCAGGTTGTATCTTACCAGAAAAAAGTTTATGTATTGATTGAACATTTTAGTTTGATATAAAGAATAAAAACTTGAGTATTTGTTTTAACACTTGCCAGATTGCCGACGTTTAGGTAAGCAGTTATGCACTAGTCAATCGTTCACAAATCTTATTATTTGTTATTTTTGTCATCAATTTACCTAGTTTTAAGTTCTGTGAATCATTTTATTTGACGGGTACTTAGCAATTGCTCTTATAAACTTGGGCGAGCGGGGTGGGGGTGGTGTTCTCACTGAATTGAACAAGGCAGTGACTTCGTTATATAGTTTATCACCAAAAACACATACATACTAGATACGAACAAAACACATGTCAAAGTATCATATTTTGAAAACGAGAAAAAATATAGGTCACATTTCGTTTGTTTTAAATGATTCAAGCGTTATTTGTGGAGATAAAGTTTGGTACAGCTGTATTGCCATGAGGACATCAAAAACAAGTTAAAAATCAATAATCGGTCAAAGACGTGTCATGGCCATGACTGATTACTGGAATAACAAGAAATTATTAACAAGTTTGGTCAGTTTTAATTGAGCAATTTTACAATCAACTGGTAGATTGAATTTGTGTTTGCTAAAGAATCTTATTATCAAAATAACTTAACATATTTCAATTACCTATTTCTACCACAGCCTAATTGGCGTATTACCAGACATAAATATGTGTGAGCTCATTTAAGCCAATTTAATCACAGAGATTTAACACACCTTCACGTTACTACGTGTCCACCATTTTATCCGACAAGCAAATGCCCTTAACACACAATGGTGTCATATAAACGAGGATAACATAAATCCCATCTGTGATGACCCGACTACATCACCGCCTAGTGAGTGTTTAGTGTTTACTGACCAATCGTTAATTGGGCAGGTTGACATGCAACAGGGAATGTGTGACGTAATCGCCAGACACGGTCTGCCAATACTGAGGTCGTAACTAGTTAAGCTGGACATTTTCGCACAATCGGGAACAAATTACAGATAATGCTGATAATGCTTCAGATTATCGTTTTTCAAAATCAGAAATTCACAAATTTACATCCACTCCAAATTGTCTTTTTGGAAATAATTGTGAAATTTAATGTCCACCAAATAAAATGATTTCTCATTAACACTTAACACTCATATATGTAAAGGTTACACTTAAATGTTGTCAATTTACCTATTACATGGTGAAATTTTGTGCAAGAAATCATGACGTTGTTGGTCGTTATACATGACATCAGATATTTGTTAATAAGCTTAAGCCAAATTTACGTAGGATTTCAAATTTGTTAAATAATAAGGTCTGTCTAACGTATCACACTAATAGGCATGCTGTGCAAACAAATGCAAAACAAATGTGTGTTATAGTTTTACTGTATACACACATCAATATGTATACAAGATCCTAACTAGTGTAATATAACAGGGCTAGAAATTAACATTTTTAGTTTACTAGACCGGTCTAGTAGTTGAGTAAAATCTCTAGACCCGCTCAAAATATACAAGCCCAATATAATATTCCACAGAAAAGTTTACTTTGATTCAAATTTCAGTATCTTTCCTTGAGTTCTAAATGCATTTTTAAACAAGTCTTTATCTTGGTACCTTCAGTTTTTCTAAAAATTACTAGATATATTATGTTCGTTTCCATTTCAGATCGTTCTCCAACACGAACTATGGAGCCATTCCAACCTCCCAATGATGATGGTAAGTTGTGTAGTGGTGAGGGGTGGGGAAACAGGACCTTGGAATATAGGAAAATGTGATACAGCAGACGAGAGTGAATTCATCGTATGGCACAAATGTAGAATGCCATTAGGAAAAGTGCTACTACACTCGGACCTGTGGAAGAGACCACCTCTGTTAGGGACCACCTGCTTTAAGAGACTACCATTACAATTGCCAACTGCATTGTTAATTAAACTGCACCTGTATTAGGAAGGAGACCACCTGTATTAAGAGACAAAGTTCCTCCCTTTAGTAATCTCCTAATACAGGTGTCACTGTATTTCATGAGGTGTACATACTAGTACTGGTTCTACCCAGGAAAAGTGGGTCATCTGCTTCCACCACAAAAAAATCAACTGTCATATATAACCTTATATATGTTGAAAATGACGTAAAACACCATACAAACAAACAAACAAACCGTATTTCAGGAAGTGAGGGTGAAAAGAAGACCCCTGTGTCACCTTATTAGTTGTACTTAAGTTTGTAAAATCAGCTGAACGGGTTAGATCCTCAGTGGAAGCGGATAGGTCGTAAAATGACAACTGAACTCTTAGGTACTTCTGACTACTCTCTGCTAGGGCCAGGATGGCAGCTTGCCTAGGTTTCATGGATCTTTGCGAGGGTGTTGGTCGTACATCCAGGATTAGTCGGGGTTTTCTGCTGATTTTTAGCTCTACTGATCAGAGATCAGCAGAGCTTATGCCGTGGTGCGGCGTCCGTCGTCCGTCCGTCTGTCCGTCCGTTAACTTTTATTTGTAGCGACTACTCCTCTGAAACTACTGGATGGATATTCATAAAACTTTACAGAAATGTTGCCCATGAAGTCTAGTTGATCCTAGCAAAAATTCATGTTGATGTGAAATCCAAGATGGCCGCCAAAGCTAAAAATAGATTTTTTTCTGTCCGTCCGTCCGTTAACTTTTATTTGTAGCGACTACTCCTCTAAACTACTGGATGGATATTCATAAAACTTTACAGAAATGTTGCCCATGAAGTCTAGTTGATCCTAGCAAAAATTCATGTTGATGTGAAATCCAAGATGGCCGCCAAAGCTAAAAATAGATTCTTTAAATTCAAGTTTGTAGCGACTACTTCTTGAAAACTATAAGTGATATTGATATGGGACTTTTTCTAAAATGATCAGCATGACATGATGTTGGTCCTTGTTGAAAATCGTTTTGATTTGACGTTAAACATGGCTGCCAGCGGCCATCTTTGTTTACATAGAGTTATATAATGAAAACTTGTAGCGACTACTCCTCTGAAACTACTTGACGGATTTTCATGAAACTTCACAGGAATGTTGCTCTTGATGTCTAAATGATCTTAGCAAAATTTCAGGTCGCCCGGAAATTCAAGATGGCCACCACGGCTAAAAATAAATTTTCAAAATACAAGTTTGTAGCGACTACTTCTTGAAAACTATAAGTGATATTGATATGGGACTTTTTCTAAAATGATCAGCATGACATGATGTTGGTCCTTATCAAAAATCGTTTTGATTCGATGTTAAACGTGGCTGCCAGCGGCCATCTTTGTTTACATAGAGTTATATAGTAAAAACTTGTAGCGACTACTCCTCTGAAACTACTTGGCGGATTTTCATGAAACTTTACAGGAATGTTGCTCTTAATGTCTAATTGATCCTAGCAAAATTTCAGGTCGGCCGGAAATTCAAGATGGCCGCCATGGCTAAAAATAGATTTTCAAAATACAAGTTTGTAGCGACTACTTCTTGAAAACTATAAGTGATATTGATATGGGACTTTTTCTTAAATGATCAGCATGACATGATGGTTATCCGAGTCGAACATTATTTTGATTCGACATTAAACATGGCTGCCAGTGGCCATCTTTGTTTACATAGAGTTATATAATGAAAACTTGTAGCGACTACTCCTCTGAAACTACTTGACGGATTTTCATGAAACTTCACAGAAATGTTGCTCTTGATGTCTAATTGATCCTAGCAAAATTTCAGGTCGGCTGGAAATTCAAGATGGCCGCCATGGCTAAAAATAGATTTTAAAATGCAAGTTTGTAGCGACTACTTCTTGAAAACTATAAGTGATATTGATATGAGACTTTTTCTAAGATGATCAGCATTACATGATGTTGGTCCTTGTCAAAAATCATTTTGATTAGATGTAAACATGGCTGTCAGCGGCCATCTTTGTTTACATAGAATTATATAATGAAAACTTGTAGCGACTACTCCTCTGAAACTTCTTGACGGATTTTCATGAACTTCACAGGAATGTTGCTCTTGATGTCTAATTGATCCTAGCAAAATATCAGGTCGGCCGGAAATTCAAGATGGCCGCCACGGCTAAAAATAATTTTTTAAAAAACAAGTTTGTAGCGACTACTTCCTGAAATCAAAATCAATCAGTAGAGCTTCAAGGTCATTGACCTCTTGTTCTTTATCAACTGGGTTTATCGTTGTCACATAAATTATTTTGAACAGTTTTCATCTACCTTGTGTAACTGATGATTTTCCATTATTTGGCAGCATTAATCCCAGAACCAGTTGTACAGCCCGCTCCCGCCAAAAAGCCCCCACCCCAACAGAAAACACAGAAGACGGTTAAACGTGATCTTCCCCAGACCAGAAAACCGGACCCTCCACCACCAGAACAGGAGCCACCGGCACCCAGCAGACCTGCCAAGCAAACAATTCAAACACAACCAACACCCAGACAACCGGACCCACCGTCCGTTCAACCAGAGGATTTCTTACCAGTAAGTATATTGACTAACAAAAAAGCTTTTGTCTAGCCTTGGAAAATATAGGTATGACTTCGCAGCCACAATGGCAGTGTTGGCAACATTTACGTTAACATTTTGCATTTAGGTTTGTGGTGGCGGCAGCAACATTTACGTACAGTTTTTCACATTCTTATATCTTCAGCATTGTGTATTCAAATTAATTCAAACTTTGAAGATGTCATCAGTTTCATGAAGTCCACACACACATAGTTTCCATAACTCTGTATTGCATTTTAACAAAATATGTTGCATTCCTTCAACATTTAATTCCTTGACCGCAATATAGGTGAGACACTTGCTGCCAACTGGATTTTTGTGTTGCCTGCATAGCATGGCAGACACTTAGGGATCACTTTGTCCGTTGTCATCCATCACACTTTAACCGGCAACCTAACCTTGACCATAACTTTAAAAGTATTTGACATAAAACTTCACACACGTCTTCATCTTACCTCAAGGAATGTTGTTACATGTGTTCAATAACTCTGACTTTCATTTTGGCAGAGTCATGCCCCTTTCCATAAAACTTTAACCTGCAACCTAACCAAGCTCATAACTGGCCATAACTTGAAAAGTATTTGACTTATGTTCATGAAACTTCACACACACATTCGTCTTACCACAAGGAATGTTGTTACTCATGTCCAGTAACTCTGACTTTCATTTTGGCAGAGTTATGCTCCTTTTCGTAAGACGAACCTGCAACTAACCTTGCTCACAACTTGCCAAATATTGACCTATGGTCATAACACTTTATACAGTTCTTCTTTATCAATTATTCAATGCCGTTGACATGTCCAATAACTTTCATTTTGTCAGAGTAATGACCATTTTCAATAAAAACTTTAAAGCGCAACCTAACGTAGCTCATAACCTCGCAAAATATTGACCTTTGGCCATAACATTTTATACAATTCCTCCTTATCAATTATCCACTGCAGAGTTATGACCCTTTTCATAAACTTTCACAACTTAAAAAAATCTGCTCCAATTCATGCAATATCATTAAAATCATATCCTATTTCACTTTGATACTCTCCGCTATAGGATCTGACAATACTGCCTTGGAGGTCACGTCAGATCGACCTTTCATCTAATCAATATTCATGAGAAGATCAACTAAAATCAACCAATGAAATCGCGCGTTTCATATGCACTTCAGATGACGTTAGAGTGAACTGAACAATTGAAAATCCACATAAAACACATAGATCTATATCCGAAAAGAGATAAAGTCGTGAGTTATTGCTGTAGATTCCACGATAAATTCAAAGAAATGCAGTAAATATTACATCAAGAAATATCATGAAGAAAATCATGGGGGCTGTCATGTGTTTTGAAAATATATATTCTACCGAGATTATTACGACATTAGATTTTCTAAATAGTATGTCATAGTATGTCAGGCCCGCCTCGCTCAGTTGATAGCTAAGTCGACTATCGACGACCCGCGAGTGTAATTTTAGTGTGGGTTCAACCCCACAAATCGTTACATTTTTTTGTACCGCTATTGAGTTCTGTCAGACAATCAATCGTAGGTTTTGTTTTTTTCAGTAAATATTCAATAATGGTTGGTGTGTTATGTTTTTCAACGCAATTATTTTGTGTTAATATGAAGCTAAAAGTTAACGGACATTGTCTCTTTCAATACCAAGCGTAGACTGCTCCACAGCATTTGACTGAAAGCGCCATGCAGTCTATACCGAGCAATTTTGTAGGCTGAAATCTGATTGGCTAATCGTAAGGTCAGTCTGATGTGACCTCCAATGCAGGGTTGTCAGATCCTTAGTAGTGTAGAGTATCGTAGTGTAATAAAGGGTCTGATTTTAATGAGATTGCACTTCATGAAGGATTGCACTCAGTTCAAACTTTATAGTTATATTGTCCTTGCAAAAATAAGCTCATGGCAGGTGACACAAGTGGAACACCCTTCTAGTCTTGTTTAAATCTTGATGCCCTTCAGTTCTTTTAAATGCTGAAGAACCTTGAAAAAATAACATGTTTTGAATCAGATGACCACAGTACTGGGAAATGCAAACCCTGGCTGCATTTATGAACACTGGTGGACTGATGACTGCATGAGCTGGACCCCAGTTATCTGTATCATCGTGGATATTTCTCCATTATCTAATCTAACATTCCAGCCAGAAAGCAGGGTTGGCAATGGAGAGCCTCAGAACCTGTCAGAAGATGCTAGTATAGATCTGGTTACAAAGGGACACAATACCATGTTAGCCGTTCTCGCCAATCGAAGTAAAAGTCTGCAGACAGTACGAGTCATGTGGACCTCAGGAAACACAAAAGTAAGTGTCAAGTTGTCATCAGGTAGGTGTAGGATGAACTTTTGAATCTACTATTATAACGAAATGACTAAAAACTATGTTCTTTTCAGAGCAATGCAGAATGAAAACCAAAAAACTTGTATAAATACCTGTACAAAGTGATTTTATTAGCTATACTTGTTTGAAGAAAAAAATTGTCACTTGATTGTCGTCTGCGTCTGGGTTAAAGTTTTTATGTAAACTTGTACATGGTGGATTAAAACTTCACACGTATTCAGCATCATTAGACAACATCATACAGCCAGGTTCTATAACTCATGCTTTTAACAAAATTATGGCCCCTTTTATACTTAAACAATTTGGTTTAAGTTTGTATATAAGCTTGTATCTCCTAAACTACTTTACATAATGGATTGCAACTTCACACATGTATTTGGCATAATTAGGCAACATAGAGCCAGGTTCTATAACTCATGCTTTTAACAAAAGTATGGCCCCTTTTATACTTAGACAATTTGATTCAAGTTTGTATGTAAGCTTGTGTCTCCAAAACTACATAATGGATTGCAACTTCACACGTGTTCGGCATCATTAGACAACATCATACATTCAGGTTCGATAACTCACGCTTTTATTTTAACAAAATTATGGCACCTTTTATACTTACAAAATTGATTTACAAGTACAATAATTCTGTTATGCAATTAAGTAAATTATGCTCTTCAACATAAGTTTCCCACTAAATAAACAAGACCTAGAAAGTCGAGCATCTGCACCAGCAGACGGTGCTTCTAGCCTTGCTTACATTTAACCATGTTGTAATAACTTTGTATTTATTGTTCAAGGATAGCACTGAATAGATAAAAATGTGAACATACTAAACTGCAAGGTTCATGTACAAAATGTTAGTTCCATTTTGTTCCAGTTGGTCGTGGTGACCTAATGGATAACATGTTTGACTCAGTCTCATT
The DNA here is from genome assembly GCA_037043455.1 of Cyrtodaria siliqua. Lineage (NCBI taxonomy): Eukaryota > Metazoa > Mollusca > Bivalvia > Adapedonta > Hiatellidae > Cyrtodaria > Cyrtodaria siliqua. The sequence goes on along the minus strand of JAWPHD010000095.1, from coordinate 170,424 downwards.
AAAATCATATCCTAATTATGCTTTGATACTCTCCGCTATAGGATCTGATAACACTGCTTTGGAGGTCACGTCAGATCGACCTTTCATCTAAGCAGGATTCATGAGAAGTTCAACTAAATTCAACCAATGAAATTGCACGTTACATATGCACTGTTCGAGTGAACTGAACTAACGAAATCCATTTTAAACACATATACCCAAAAAAAGATAAAGTCGCCGTGTGTTAATGCTGTGGATTGCACGATATATTCAAAAAAAGATGCACTAAATGGCATGTTTTACATCAAGAATACGAAGAAAATCGTGGGCGAGTTCATGTGTTTTGAAAACATATATTCTAACGAGATTATTACGACTTTAGTTTTCTAAATAGTATGTCGTAATACGTCTGGCCAGCTTAGCTCAGTTGATAGCGAGGTTGACTATTGCGACGTTATGCGAGTGTAATTTTAATGTGGGTTCAATCCTACGAAGCAGTACCGCTATTGAATTCTGTCAATCTTGTTTTTTTGTTTTTTTTGGTAACAGTTCAATAATGATTGGTGTGTTATGTTTATCAATGCATTTATTTTGTGTTTTATAAGCTAAAAGTTATAGACATAATCATTGTCTCTTTCAGTACCGAGTGTAGACTGCTCCACAACGTTTGACTGAAACGTGACATGTGCAGTGAAGCAGTCTATACCAAGCCATTTTGTAATCTGAGAACTGATTGGCTAATCGTAATGTCAATCTGACTTGACCTCCAATGCAGTGTTATCATAACCTTAGTAGTGTAGAGTATCGAGATCACCGGTTCGAGCTTCACCAGCGCCACTGAATTACTTCAGTGTGACTTCCCCTGCCTGATCAGTTGGATAGGCATGTAAACCGGGCAGTCCACTGTATTACTTCAGTGTGACTTCCCCAGCCTGATCAGTTGGATAGGCATGTAAACCGGGCAGTCCAGTGTATTACTTCAGTGTGACCTCCTGCCTGATCAGTTGGATAGGCATGTAAACCGGGCAGTCCACTGTATTACTTCAGTGTGACTTCCCCTGCCTGATCAGTTGGATAGGGATGTAAACCGGGCAGTCCGCTGTATTACTTCAGTGTGACTTCCCCTGCCTGATCAGTTGGATAGGGATGTAACCAGGCAGTCCACTGTATTACTTCAGTGTGACTTCCCCTGCCTGATCAGTTAGATAGGGATGTAAACCGGGCAGTCCACTGTATTACTTCAGTGTGACTTCCCCTGCCTGATCAGTTGGATAGGGATGTAAACCGGGCAGTCCACTGTATTACTTCAGTGTGACTTCCCCTGCCTGATCAGTTGGATAGGGATGTAAACCGGGCAGTCCACTGTATTACTTCAGTGTGACTTCCCCTGCCTGATCAGTTGGATAGGGATGTGTACCGGGCAGTCCACTGTATTACTTCAGTGTGACTTCCCCTGCCTGATCAGTTGGATAGGAATGTAAACTGGGCAGTCCACTGTATTACTTCAGTGTGACTTCCCCTGCCTGATCAGTTGGATAGGGGTGTAAAACGGGCAGTATCAGAGTCTTTAATACCTTCAGAGCACGTAAAACAGCCATAGGAATCTATTCCATATTAATGAGTAGGGCAGTGTCCCCGGATTCCTGTTTCATTCACCCTCTCTCTGCGGTGACTCACAATAATCTAGACTGTGTTGATGAACTATTAAACAACAACTCAATAAACATCAGGGGCCATGAATCCTAAAACAAACACTTCTTTCTGCCCCTACAGACAGCCATAGATGCTGCAATCAGTATGAACGACCAAGCTGTGATAGTTGATGTCATCAACCTCTTAAATGCTAAATCGTAAGTAATCCCACATCGTATCTTTTATTTTATTAGCATAATTTAGTGAACTGGCGTTGCCCATTGGATAGCATGGAGGACTTGTAGTCCAGAGGACTCAGGTTCAAGCCTAGCCGGCACCAATGAGTTCCTGGGTGTGTTTTGGGGCAAGATGCTTTCCCTTAGCCTTGTCCGTAAACTGGGCAGTCCTATGTAGAACCATAGGAATCTATTATTTAGTAAGAGTAGGGCAGGTTCCTGAATTCATATGTATCCTCTCTGGGGTGGCTGTAAATAACTGTATGATGATCCGTTGACAATTAATAGCACCATTTAGACAGTATCTAAAGAATAAGTTATTACTCAAAATCTTTGTAAGTTGTACTACTATATAATTTTTATTAATCAGAAACCCAGTCAGTGCCTTTGTCAATTGAATGGGGACTTAACAGGTGTTCCTGTGCTGTGAATCAGTGGAATATGACAGGGTCTTCCACAGGGCATTTAAGGACATTCCCACTATCTCTTAATTATAAAATCTAATTGCCCCTGCTCCTTAGTTGACCCCCAACCTTTGATTTGTTTGCCCTGTTTCTTAAAAACACCAATAAACTTGCAAAAGGCATTATACCTGTATGTAAATAGCTCCTTGTAGGCTATGCTTCTTAAAAATCCTTTCCTTTGCAGTTGAAATATAATTCAGATTGCATCTAAAGGATCATGATGCGTAAACATTTTGGTCACTCGAAGGGTAACTGATATTCAAATTTAATTCCCCAATCTCTTAAATTATTTAAATTTTTTAATGACCTCGGGCCGAAAAAAAAAAAATTAAAGAAAAAAAAAAAGAAAAAAAAAAAATGTATTCAAATGATAATTTTATTAGCGAGAGTTGTTAAGCATCTAATCTGGATTGCAAAGGTTATCAAAAAGTTGCCTTAGTACAAAAATGGCATAATATATGCAAACAATATATATAAAAAAAATATCTAAAAATAAAACTTTTTCCTACCTTAAATACACATGAATTAAATAATTATGTGCAAGTCCTTGTGTTTAGTTTTAATAACCTATGCCCTAACATCGTACTAGGGCCTTTATAGTGTTGTAGATTGGATAAGCTTTTGATGTAAAAAAAAAAAAAAAAAAAATCCCTGCCTACCTACCCACCCTCAAAATTCTGGGTAGGAGCACAGCAAACAAACAATTTTTTATTGATGGCCTTATGTCTAGTTTTTGAAGTAAAAGCAATACATACTGATGGCCTGTCCATGTATTTCAGACTGATACCTAGTAACGTTGAGCAGATATCTCAATTGATAACAAACCAATCTCGTCATAATATCTGATGAACTTTATCTTATTGTTGTTACAGAGGACTGTGGAGTCTGGATATATCCAGTTGCCTGTTACCACACCTTAGAGATCTGCTGAACAGTAAATACCAGGAGTAAGTAACAGCATTCCTTATTTGAGGATATTGTGCATTAAGTTAAACCACTCTTGCAAATTTTAAATAGTGCGCAATCTTACCCTAAACAGAAAGATAAAGGTATGTAACAGACTTTGTCATTCAATGCCAACAAGGCTAGATAGATGTTGAATGCATTGCTCCACTCTTGTGACAGTTGAATAACATGTCAACTTCTTTACAAGTGTGTGTCAAATTCTTGATAAGTGATCATAGAATGTCATGCACAATTCTGCAGTTTTCTAACCATTGTTAGAGAACTTTCACATTGTTGCTAAAGAAGCTACAGAGTCAACATTTGTTGTGACATTTTGCTCCATTCTTGTGACATTTGAATAAAACGTCCAATTGTTGACTAGTTATCATAGAATTCCATGCACAATTCTGCAGTTGTCTAAACATTGTTAGGGAACTTTCACATTGTTGCTATAGAAACTACAAAATGGACATTTGTTTTGTCATCTTGGCATCACATTTTGCACCGTTCTTGCAACATTTGGATAACATGTCCAATTCTTTACTAGTTATCATAGAATGCCATGCACAATTCTGCAGTTGTCTAAACATTGTTAGGGAACTTTCACATTGTTGCTATAGAAACTACAAAATGGACATTTGTTTTGTCATCTTGGCATGACATTTTGCTCCATACTTGTGACATTTGAATAAAATGTCCAATTCTTGACTAGTTATCATAGAATTCCATGCACAATTCTGCAGTTGTCTAAACATTGTTAGGGAACTTTCACATTGTTGCTATAGAAACTACAAAATGGACATTTGTTTTGTCATCTTGGCATGACATTTTGCTCCATTCTTGAGATATTTGAATAAAATGTCCAGTTCTTGACTAGTTATCATAGAATTCCATGCACAATTCTGCAGTTGTCTAAACATTGTTACCCCCGTGTGGTTGCTGGGGTAGAATACAACCTCTGCAAACACACCGTCACATGCAGAGGGGTAGGACCCCCCCCCCCCCCCCCCCCCCCCCCCCCCCCCCTCCCCCCATTCATATTCATTTTGTCATTTTTTGTTCATGCTCATTAAAGGTCTTCATCATGACCCCTGCATTGTTTCAGGTGCCATCTCGCTCACATCACTAAGAGCAGTGGCAGAAAAACAATAAACGTGGCTCCAGCGTAAATGGAGTGTCTACAATAGAATTTACAGCAACTCTGCAGTTCAGGGTGAGAAGGTTCTAGGCCCATTCTCCATATTTTATGTTGATGTACATGGAGGATGAGCCTGGCATGTTCATGCCTGTTAGGCACCATATAACCTTTCATGTGTTGGTGCGCCTTAAAAACCCCAATTCAATTCAATTAAACATTGTTAGGGAACTTTCACATCGTTGCTATAGAAACTGCAAAGTAGACATTTGTTTTGTCATCTTGGCATGACATTTTGCTCCATTCTTGTGACATTTGAATAAACTGTCCAGTTCTTGACTAGTTATCATAGAACTCCATGCACAATTCTGCAGTTGTCTAAACATTGTTAGGGAACTTTCACATTGTTGCTAAAGAAACTACAAAATGGACATTTGTTTTGTCATCTTGGCATGACATTTTGCACCATTCTTGCAACATTTGGATAAAATGTCCAATTCTTTACTAGTTATCACAGAATTCCAAGCACAATTCTGCAGTTGTCTAAACATTGTTAGGGAACTTTCACATTGTTGCAATAGAAACTACAAAATGGATATTTGTTTTGTCATCTTGGCATGACATTTTGCTCCATACTTGTGACATTTGAATAAAATGTCCAATTCTTGACCAGTTGTCTTTAACATTGTTAGGGAACTTTCACATTGTTGCTATAGAAACTACAAAATGGATATTTGTTTTGTCATCTTGGCATGACATTTTGCTCCATACTTGTGACATTTGAATAAAATGTCCAATTCTTGACCAGTTGTCTGTCTTAGAATTCCATGCACAATTCTGCAGTTGTCTAAACATTGTTAGGAAACATTCACATTGTTGCTATAGAAACTGCAAAGTGGACATTTGTTTTGTCATCTTGGCATGACATTTTGCTCCATTCTTGTGACATTTGAATAAACTGTCCAGTTCTTGACTAGTTATCATAGAATTCCATGCACAATTCTGCAGTTGTCTAAACATTGTTAGGGAACTTTCACATTGTTGCTATAGAAACTACAAAATGGACATTTGTTTTGTCATCATGGCATGACATTTTGCTCCATTCTTGTGATATTTGAATAAAATGTCAAATTTTTGACCAGTTGTCTTAGAATTCCATGCACAATTCTGCAGTTGTCTAAACATTGTTAGGGAACTTTCACATTGTTGCTATAGAAACTACAAAATGGACATTTGTTTTGTCATCTTGGCATGACATTTTGCACCATTCTTGCAACATTTGGATAAAATGTCCAATTCTTTACTAGTTATTATAGAATTCCATGCACAATTCTGCAGTTGTCTAAACATTGTTAGAAAACTTTCACATTGTTGCGCTATAGAAACTACAAAATGGAGATTGTTTTGTCATCTTGGCATGACATTTTGCTCCATTATTGTGATATTTGAATAAACTGTCTAGTTCTTGACTAGTTATCATAGAATTCCATGCACAATTCTGCAGTTGTCTAAACATTGTTAGGAAACTTTCACATTGTTGCTAGTAGAAAACTGCAAAGTGGATATTTGTTTTGTCATCTTGGCATGACATTTTGCTCCATACTTGTGATATTTGAATAAACTGTCCAGTTCTCGACTACTTATTATAGAATTCCATGTAAAATTCTGCAGTTGTCTAACATTGTTAGAAGAAACTTTCACAATTGTTGCTATAGAAACTACAAAATGAACATTTGTTTTGTCATCTTGGCATGACATATTGCTCCCTACTTGTGACATTCGAATAAAATGTCCAATTCTTGACTAGTTATCATAGAATTCCATGCACAATTCTGCAGTTGTCTAAACATTGTTAGAAAACTTTCACATTGTTGCTATAAAAACTACAAAATGGACATTGTTTTGTCATCTTGGCATGACATTTTGCTCCATTCTTGTGATATTTGAATAAACTGTCCCAGTTCTCGACCTACTTATTATAGAATTCCATGTACAATTCTGCAGTTGTCTAAACATTGTTAGGAAACGTTCACATTGTTGCTATAGAAACTACAAAATGGATATTTGTTTTGCTCATCTTGGCATGACATTTTGCTCCATACTTGTTATATTTGAATAAACTGTCCAGTTTCTCGACTACTTATTATAGAATCCATGTACAATTCTGCAGTGGTCTAAACATTGTTAGGAAACTTTCACATTGTTGCTATAGAAACTACAAAATGGATATTTGTTTTGTCGTCTTGGCATGACATTTTGCTCCATACTTGTGATATTTGAATTAACTGTCCAGTTCTCGACTACTTATTATAGAATTCCATGTACAATTTCTGCAGTTGTCTAACATTGTTAGGAAACTTTCACTTTGTTGTCTATAGAAACTACAAAATGAACATTTGTTTTGTAATCTTGGCATGACATATTGCTCCCTACTTGTGACATTCGAATAAAATGACCAATTCTTGACTAGTTATCATAGAATTCCATGCACCAATTCTGCAGTTGTCTAAACATTGTTAGAAAACTTTCACATTGTTGCTATAGAAACTACAAAGTGGACATTGTTTTGTCATCTTGGCATGACATTTTTGCTCCATTCTTGTGATATTTGAATAAACTTTCCAGTTCTTCACTAGTTATCAAAGAATTCCATGCACAATTCTGCAGTTGTCTAAACATTGTTAGGAAACTTTCACATTGTTGCTATAGAAACTACAAAATGAACATTTGATATGTCATCTTGGCATGACATTTTGCTCCATTCTTGTGATATTTGAATAAACTGTCCAGTTCTCGACTACTTATTATAGAATTCCATGCACAATTCTGCAGTCGTCTAAACATTGTTAGGTAACTTTCACATTGTTGCTATAGAAACTACAAAGTGGACATTGTTTTTGTCATCTTGGCCATGACATTTTGCTCCATTCTTGTGACATTTGAATAAAATGTCCAGTTCTTGACTAGTTATCATAGAATTCGATTCTGCAGTTGTCTAAACATTGTTAGGGAACTTTCACGTTGTTGCTATAGAAACTACAAAATGGATATTTGTTTTGTCATCTTGGCATGACATATTGCTCCCCTACTTGTGACATTCGAATAAAATGTCCAATTCTTGACTAGTTATCATAGAATTCCCATGCACAATTCTGCAGTTGTCTAAACATTGTTAGAAAACTTTCACATTGTTGCTATAGAAACTACAAAATGGACATTGTTTTGTCATCTTGGCATGACATTTTGCTCCATTCTTGTGATATTTGAATAAACTGTACTAGTCTTGACTAGTTATCATAGAAATTCCATGCACAATTCTGCAGTTGTCTAAACATTGTTAGGAAACTTTCACATTGTTGCTATAGAAACTACAAATGGATATTTGTTTTTGTCATCTTGGCATGACATTTTGCTCCATACTTGTGATATTTGAATAAACTGTCCAGTTCTCGACTACTTATTATAGAATTCCATGTACAATTCTGAAGTTGTCTAAACATTGTTAGGAAACTTTCACATTGTTGTTATAGAAACCATAAAATGAACATTTGTTTTGTCATCTTGGCATGACATTGCTCCCTACTTGTGACATTCGAATAAAATGTCCAATTCTTGACTAGTTATCATAGAATTCCATGCACAATTCTGCAGTTGTCTAAACATTGTTAGAAAACTTTCACATTGTTGCTATAAAAACTACAAAATGGACATTGTTTTGTCATCTTGGCATGACATTTTGCTCCATTCTTGTGATATTTGAATAAACTGTCCAGTTCTCGACTACTTATTATAGAATTCCATGTACAATTCTGCAGTTGTTTAAACATTGTTAGGAAACGTTCACATTGTTGCTATAGAAACTACAAAATGGATATTTGTTTTGTCATCTTGGCATGACATTTTGCTCCATACTTGTGATATTTGAATAAACTGTCCAGTTCTCGACTACTTATTATAGAATTCCATGTACAATTCTGCAGTTGTCTAAATATTGTTAGGAAACTTTCACATTGTTGCTATAGAAACTACAAAATGGATATTTGTTTTGTCACCTTGGCATGACATTTTGCTCCATACTTGTGATATTTGAATAAACTGTCCAGTTCTCGACTACTTATTATAGAATTCCATGTACAATTCTGCAGTTGTCTAAACATTGTTAGGAAACTTTCACATTGTTGCTATAGAAACTACAAAATGAACATTTGTTTTGTAATCTTGGCATGACATATTGCTCCCTACTTGTGACATTCAAATAAAATGTCCAATTCTTGACTAGTTATCATAGAATTCCATGCACAATTCTGCAGTTGTCTAAACATTGTTAGAAAACTTTCACATTGTTGCTATAGAAACTACAAAATGGACATTGTTTTGTCATCTTGGCATGACATTTTTCTCCATTCTTGTGATATTTGAATAAACTTTCCAGTTCTTCACTAGTTATCAAAGCATTCTTGACTAGTTATCATAGAATTCCATGCACAATTCTGCAGTTGTCTAAACATTGTTAGAAAACTTTCACATTGTTGCTATAGAAACTACAAAATGGACATTGTTTTGTCATCTTGGCATGACATTTTGATCCATTCTTGTGATATTTGAATAAACTTTCCAGTTCTTCACTAGTTATCAAAGAATTCCATGCACAATTCTGCAGTTGTCTAAACATTGTTAGGAAACTTTCACATTGTTGCTATAGAAACTACAAAATGAACATTTGTTTTGTCATCATGGCATGACATTTTGCTCCATTCTTGTGATATTTGAATAAAATGTCAAATTTTTGACCAGTTGTCTTAGAATTCCATGCACAATTCTGCAGTTGTCTAAACATTGTTAGGAAACTTTCACATTGTTGCTATAGAAACTACAAAATGAACATTTGTTTTGTAATCTTGGCATGACATATTGCTCCCTACTTGTGACATTCAAATAAAATGTCCAATTCTTGACTAGTTATCATAGAATTCCATGCACAATTCTGCAGTTGTCTAAACATTGTTAGAAAACTTTCACATTGTTGCTATAGAAACTACAAAATGGACATTGTTTTGTCATCTTGGCATGACATTTTTCTCCATTCTTGTGATATTTGAATAAACTTTCCAGTTCTTCACTAGTTATCAAAGCATTCTTGACTAGTTATCATAGAATTCCATGCACAATTCTGCAGTTGTCTAAACATTGTTAGAAAACTTTCACATTGTTGCTATAGAAACTACAAAATGGACATTGTTTTGTCATCTTGGCATGACATTTTGATCCATTCTTGTGATATTTGAATAAACTTTCCAGTTCTTCACTAGTTATCAAAGAATTCCATGCACAATTCTGCAGTTGTCTAAACATTGTTAGGAAACTTTCACATTGTTGCTATAGAAACTACAAAATGAACATTTGATATGTCATCTTGGCATGACATTTTGCTCCATTCTTGTGATATTTGAATAAACTGTCCAGTTCTCGACTACTTATTATAGAATTCCATGCACAATTCTGCAGTTGTCTAAACATTGTTAGGGAACTTTCATATTGTTGCTATAGAAACTACAAGGTGGACATTTGTTTTGTCATCTTGGCATGACATTTTGCTCCATTCTTGTGACATTTGAATAAAATGTCCAGTTCTTGACTATTATCATAGAATTCCATTCTGCAGTTGTCTAAACATTGTTAGAGAACTTTCACATTGTTGCTATAGAAACTACAAAATGGACATTTGTTTTGTCATCTTGGCATGACATTTTGCTCCATTCTTGTGACATTTGAATAAAATGTCTGATTCTTGACTAGTTGTCATAGAATTCCATGCACAATTCTGCAGTTGTCTAAACATTGTTAGAGAACTTTCACATTGTTGCTATAGAAAATAAAAAGTGGACATTTGTTTTGTCATCTTGGCATGACATTTTGCTCCATTCTTGTGACATTTGAATAAAATGTCCAGTTCTTGATTAGTTATCATAGAATTCCATGCACAATTCTGCAGTTGTCTAAACATTGTTAGGGAACTTTCACATTGTTGCTATAGAAACTACAAAATGGACATTTGTTTTGTCATCTTGGCATGACATATTGCTCCCTACTTGTGACATTCGAATAAAATGTCCAATTCTTGACTAGTTATCATAGAATTCCATGCATTCGAATAAAATGTCCAGTTCTTGATTAGTTATCATAGAATTCCATGTACAATTCTGCAGTTGTCTAAACATTGTTAGGAAACTTTCACAGTGTTGCTATAGAAACTACAAAATGGATATTTGTTTCGTCATCTTGGCATGACATTTTGCTCCATACTTGTGATATTTGAATAAACTGTCCAGTTCTCGACTACTTATTATAGAATTCCATGTACAATTCTGCAGTTGTCTAAACATTGTTAGGAAACTTTCACATTGTTGCTATAGAAACTATAAAATGAACATTTGTTTTGTCATCTTGGCATGACATTGCTCCCTACTTGTGACATTCGAATAAAATGTCCAATTCTTGACTAGTTATCATAGAATTCCATGCACAATTCTGCAGTTGTCTAAACATTGTTAGAGAACTTTCACATTGTTGCTAAAATGTCCAGTTCTTGACAAGTTATCATAGAATTCGATTCTGCAGTTGTCTAAACATTGTTAGGGAACTTTCACATTGTTGCTATAGAAACTACAAAATGGACATTTGTTTTGTCATCTTGGCATGACATTTTGCTCCATTCTTGTGATATTTGAATAAACTGTCCAATTCTCGAGTACTTATTATAGTATTCCATGCACAATTCTGCAGTTGTCTAAACATTGTTAGGGAACTTTCACATTGTTGCTATAGAAAATAAAAAGTGGACATTTGTTTTGTCATCTTGGCATGACATTTTGCTCCATTCTTGTGACATTTGAATAAAATGTCCAGTTCTTGACTAGTTATCATAGAAGTCCATGCACAATTCTGCAGTTGTCTAAACATTGTTAGGGAACTTTCACGTTGTTGCTATAGAAACATTTGTTATTTTGTAATCTTGACATTTTTCTCCACTCTTGTGACAGTTGAATACTATTTCATCCAATGCTTAACTATAGTTTGATGTATGTCATGCACAATTCTGCAGTTGTTTATACTATTCACATTGTGGCTGTTCAAACCGCAATGGTGGATGTCACATTTTATTTTAGTCTTGATACATTATTATTGAGAAATAGAAACTTTAAATTCATCAAAACCATCTTAATACCTGAAGATAATATTTATTTAAATAAGAAATTTTAAATTATTTTTTTCAGATATGTAATGATAGCATGCGAGTCACTAAAAATTGTGCTGAAGAATTTTGGCCCTGTGATAAAAGCCAACCTTACAGCACCACCGAGTTACGGGGTTGACATTTCCAGAGAGGAAAGGTTTGTTGAGTTTCTCTGTTTCCTTTGATTACTGGATGCCTGGTTTACTGACTTGTTGTCTCCCTTTTACCTTAATTATTGGAAACTGGTCTTGGTATCAAACAATGGAATTGGCCACGATTTTTATAATTGGTCGATCAAAGTGCTACTGTTTGGTTGACTAGGTAATACACTGTATCCAACTTATATTATTCTGCAGGCTAGTGGTTTAGTCTACTGTTGAAGACATTTAATTTAGAAAATTGAAACATTGACTTCATATATAAATCCTATTGCAACATCAGTATTTATGAACTTCTAACTTTATTTACTTAACTTCAGTATAGATATATATTGATGCTCAGACAGAAAATGGCCCTTCTTTGATATGTATCTTTCCATCTGTTCATAGAAAATACCTGAAGTTTGGTGTAACTTGTAATATTACATTTTTTATTCTTTTCAGGTATAGAAAATGTACCGCGTGTTATAAAATTCTGATGGATATACGGACTCTAGTTGACAAAAAGACTTCTATTTCGGGGAAAATTGGCGACACATTTAGACAATTACAAATCCTTCTAGGTAGCTTAGATTGAGCATCAATGTTAAATTTCTTCTACTTCTTCATTCCAACATGTTGATGAGATCTGGTCAGGTGAAGGTGCTGGTGAATAGTTTTTCTAAGTCTTCTGTACCAAGCAACAAATGGATAGTTTCGACTTTACTTTCTAGCTCCGCCTTCTACGGGTCAAGTACTCACACAATATGGCATTGTGCTTCATAAAATATGACATGATGTGCGAGACAACATGTGCTTTCCTTACAGATGTAAATACCTCTCAGATATACTTTCGATTGGGTGAAATCTCTTGGAGATTTACGCTTAATTGACAGTTTGAAACTATGCATGAGGTTGATTACAAGTGTTTGAATATTTATTAGGGGAAAGTCAAAGCAACTGTCTAAAAGACTGAAAAAGAGAGTTGTCTTGATAAAATAAATATATATGAAAGCTGGAGAATAATGCTAGAATACAAAATATTGGATGGAATAGAGTCTTCAGAAACATCCGATGTATTGGAATAAAATATGTTTATTTTCCCTTAACAGTCTTTAAAGCACCAAAGAATTGCTTTGTAAATGTCCTTCTTTATGTAGGCACCTGAATGAATAATATCCGGAATTGATCTGAATGAGGTTTCTATTTAGGGTAGGTACAAACATGGTAGGTCAGCTTTTCTACTGAAGGCAAACGTTGTGGAACACTAAATGTCATTGTCCTAGATTCCCGTGCGGAAAAATTGTAACTGAACAAGTTGTTTGTACCTACCTGATGTGACTGGTAACACCAATGAAATGCAAATTCTGGAGAAAGAACATTGAAGAGAACCGGATTCCTCTCATTCTAGTGATAAATAAACATGTGTGACATCCATGACGTTACTGTTGAAATTATAGGATCGTTGGATTTGAATCTTCGGTAAGCTGGAGAATGACAGCCAGTTTCCGGAATTACAGACTACGGCGAAAATCTGAAAATCTGTTATAAAGTTTCAGTTTTGTGATAGGTTGTGTGCGTATAAACGCTTGGAGTGTGATTTAATACCAAGTATTTCAGTATTTCTTGCTTTACTTGAAGTTTTCACTGTTACGAATGGATGAAGTTTAACTACTGCTGATTGTATAAATAGCTTCACTAGTTGCATTAAAAACAACTGATTGTATGTGTAGAGTATTAACAAAACTATTTTATTTCATATTAAGTGATTTTTAGCTCTACTGATCAAAGGTGCGGTGTCCGTCATCCGTCCATCCGTCTGTAACTTTTTCTTGCAGCGACTACTCCTCTGAAACTACTGGATGGATTTTCATGAAACTTTACAGGATTGTTAACCATGATGTCTAGTTAATCGTAGCAAAAATTCACATTGATGTGAAATCAAAGATGGCCGCCAAAGCTAAAAATAGATTTTTAAAAAACAAGTTTGTAGCGCCTACTTCTTGAAAACTATAAGTGATATTGATATGGGAATTTTTCTAAAATCATCAGCATGACATGATGTTGATCCTTGTCGAAAATTGTTTTGATTCGGCATTAAACATGGCAGATCTTTGTTTACATAGAGTTATATAATAAAAACTTGTAGCGACTACTCCTCTGAACTTCTTGACGGATTTACATGAAACTTCACAGGAATGTTGCTCTTGATGTCTAGTTGATCCTAACAAAATTTCAGGTCGGCCTCGAATTCAAGATGGCCACCACGGCTAAAAATAGGTTTTTAAAAAACAAATATGTAGCGACTAATTCTTTCGAAAACTGTAAGCAATATTGATATGGGACTTTTTCTAAAATGATCAGCATGACATGATGTTTGTCCTTGTTGAAAATCATTTTGATTCAACGTTAAACATGGCTGCCAGCGGTCATCTTTGTTTACAAGAGTTATATGGTAAGAAAAGTTGTAGCGACTACTTCTCTGAAACTACTGGACAGATTTTTATGAAACTTCACAGGAATTCTGATCTAGCTATCAAAACTTATCAGTAGAGCTTCAAGGTCATTGACCTCTTGTTTTATATTTCTCTACTGCCCTTTAAACTTATAAAGCAATGAACAAATTCTAATGAACTATGGGAGAACGATTCTGTGTAAATTTAACAGTCATATTGACTTCGCTGCTTGTTGTGGTGATATGGAATATAAGTGGTTAAAAAGGCACTTTCGTAGATGTTGGGATATTGAGTCCACCATTGAATTCTATTACTTATGTTAGTGTTTACAACTGCATTTCGTGGTCGAGTGATTAGAGTCTGACTTGAAATCACTTCCCTCTCACTGCTGTGGATTCGATCCATCATGGGCCTAGGAATCTTTGTGTGGAAGCTATCATCCAGCAGCCTTGCGGAACGTCGGTGGTTCTACTCAGGTGCCCGCCCGTGCACGAAAATTGCCCAGAGGGGCATCTGTGGTCTTCCTCCATCAATGGAAGTTGGAAAGTCGCCATATGACCTTAGCTATTGGTGCGACTATAAAACCCAATTTAATTCCACAACCGCATTTGCAGCAACTCCGCAAGTGTCAGTTTTTAGGCCCATGCTGCCTATTTTTATTTCTATATAAATTAAGGATGAGCCCGGAATGTTTGTTGAACTTTTTTCCTGAGGAACCATATGATCTTGTGGTCGATTCAACTCACATTGATGTACAATGTCAGTGGGATAACACATAAATGTTAACCTGAATATCTGATGAGAAAATGGTTGTAAATATTTTTATTATATGTGCTAATATCTAAAGGCCAAGCTATAACGTAAAAAGTTGTAATGTTGACATGGTGTTTGGTGAAAACATATTATAGAGATCTGCATTGTCCATATTTACACAGGTGGCATTATTTTTTCTACTTGTTTAGATTTATTGTGACACGATGTGTTTGTGATATCTTAGTCTCTGTAGATGGTGTATATTAAGATGTATTTGTCGACTTCTCCATAATTTAACTTTATTTTCAAGACTGGCAGTTTTAAAGGGATGATGTCTGCATTTGCATACAACAACAGATGTGTCCAACTTGTTTGTATGCTTTTTTAACTTCCCTCATTTTTAGCTCTACTGATCAGAGATCAGCAGAGCTTATGCCGTGGTGCGGCGTCCGTCTGTCCGTCCGTAAACTTTTTTTTTGTAGCGACTACTCCTCTGAAACTACTGAATGGATTTTCATGAAACATTACAGAAATGTTGCCCATGAAGTCTAGTTGATCCTAGCAAAAATTCATGTTGATATGAAATCCAAGATGGCCACCAAATCTAAAAATAGATTTTTAAAAAACAAGTTTGTAGCGACTACTTCTTGAAAACTATAAGTGATATTGATACGGGACTTTTTCTAAAATGATCAGCATGACATGATTTTGGGCCTTGCCTAAAATCGTTTTGATTCGACGTTAAACATGGCTGCCAGCGGCCATCTTTATTTACATAGAGTTATTTAGTAAAAACTTGTAGCGACTACTCCTCTGAAACTACTTGACGGATTTCCATGAAACTTCACAGGAATGTTGCTCTTGATGTCTAAATGATCCTAGCAAAATTTCAG
This sequence comes from Cyrtodaria siliqua, assembly GCA_037043455.1. Classification (NCBI taxonomy): domain Eukaryota; kingdom Metazoa; phylum Mollusca; class Bivalvia; order Adapedonta; family Hiatellidae; genus Cyrtodaria; species Cyrtodaria siliqua. Next base: position 154,560 of record JAWPHD010000095.1, on the reverse strand, counting down.
GTCGGCCGGAAATTCAAGATGGCCGCCACAGTTAAAAATAAATTTTCAAAATACAAGTTTGTAGCGGCTACTTCTTGAAAACTATAAGTGATATTGATATGCGTCTTTTCCTAAAATGATCAGTATGACATGATGTTGATCCTTGTCGAACATTATTTTGATTCGACGTTAAACATGGCTGCCAGCGGCCATCTTTGTTTACATAGAGTTATATAATGAAAACTTGTAGCGACTACTCCTCTGAAACTACTCGACGGATTTTCATGAAACTTCACACGAATGTTGCTCTTGATGTCTAATTGATCCTAGTAAAACTTCAGGTCGGCCGGAAATTCAAGATGGCGGCCACGGCTAAAAAAAGATTTTCAAAAAACAAGTTTATGGCGACTACTTCTTGAAAACTATAAGTGATATTGATATGGGACTTTTTCTAAAATGATCAGTATGACATGATGTTGGTCCTTGTCGAAAATTATTTTGATTTGACATTAAACATGGCAGCCAGTGGCCATCTTTGTTTACATAGAGTTATATAATGAAAACTTGTAGCGACTACTCCTATGAAACTACTTGATGGATTTTCATGAAACTTCACAGGAATGTTGACCTAGCTATCAAAAATCTAGCAGTAGAGCTTCAAGGTCATTGACCTCTTGTTCTTCCTCTCTTCATGGGCAACAAAAATAGGGCCAGTGTCTTCCCTTGCAGAGGGGTTGAATCAGTTTTTGTTCTGCTCATACAATTGGATCATCATCATACCCATGTTTTGTTTGCATGGAAACAGAAAACAACCCTGGTGGCTTCAGCGTATATGGAGTGTCTACCATATAATATTGTGTTGTTGCCCCATAAAACTTATTTCAACTCTTTAAACTGCCAGTTTTAACAAGAGCACAAAATAGGTTACAACAACAGGCTTGTCCAAATTTAGAGTACAATTTTCTCATTTCTCTTCCAGGTCACCTGACAGCATAATCTCAATGTCTCAATTGGCATACCTTTGATGCAAGAATGTTTCAGTTCAACATTACGATTTATACATTTTTGTTGCAAAAAAAGGTTGTTGTCCAAGGGAATGTGTCTCCTCATTTCAGCATATAGTGATCTGACTACATCGTGTCACCCTCACGCTAGTCTGTCTTTCTAACAGTGATATATATATTTATTACCTTAGGTAACTTATTTATACATGCAAGTGTGACTAGAATTTTTTTTTATATTAAAGTGCTTAAAATATGTATATTGATATCTATTGTAAACATATAAATGGTACAACTAACCATTGTATTGTCCCTGCTGTAAATACACTATTTTTGTACGAGAATTTATCTTTTTTGAATTAAAGTGCTCTTATTTATGATTTGTTTACATAATTGACACTTTAAATTAATTGTTTAAGTCGTAAGCTACCTATACAGAAAACCTATTTTCAAGCTTGTGAAATCTCTTTAGATTATGTTAGGCCTTTAAAGTAGCTATCCCGCCAACAACAGTCAAATTTTACAACCTATGTACGCCGTTTCTAAACCCTCTGATGGCGAGGTACATATATATATATAACTGACATATTTTGAGAATCCAAACTCTATAGACACAATATAAACAGCTTTAACCAGCCAGGTCAAACCCCAAAACTGGAGCGTTAAATTAAGAGTTACCAACTCACAATTCATTTTACGCATATTCAATCACGGGTATTTAAGAACCTGTGAATAATCCTATACATTTAATCGGCACATGTACATTATAATATGAGCTGAACATCTGGATAGAGTTTTGATAAACTGTTTTGTGTTGTTATTTTGCCGTTATTTTGCGGGTTAAGTTTCTTTAAGTGAAAGCCCCGTGTGGTTACGGGGCAAAGAATAAGGCCACTCAGATCCCTTTGGAGGGAAAGGCAGAGGGGTAGAACCCCCCCAAATTCATGTTCATTTTATCATTTTTTGTTCATGTTCATTAAAGGTCTTCATCATGACCCCTGCATTGTGTCAGGTGCCATCTCACTCATATCACTAAGAGCTGTGGCAGAAAAACAATAAACATGGCTCCAGCGTAAATGGAGTGTCTACAATAGAATTTGCAGCAAATCTGCAGTTCAGGGTGAGAAGGTTCTAGGCCCGTTCTCCATATTTTATCTCGATGTTCATGGAGGATGAGCCTGGCATGTTCATTCCTGTTAGGCGCCATATAACCTTTCATGTGTTGGTGCGCCTTAAAACCCAATTCAATTCAGTTCAATTCTTTATGTGAAAAGTTGTTTGTCGATAAAACAGATTGTATTGGAAAGAAAGAGTAGATTTATCTAGACTCCTCTGTATCCTGTCTCAAACCTTTTCTCTCTTACTGGGTGAGATTGAATAATCTTACTGGCAAAAGTATGTTGGCTTGTACTGGGAGGGAGGTCACTCTAAAGCTTCAACAAGCACCTATAGAGAAATGATACATCAGAATGTAGGAACCAGTGGGTCTACATGTATTTATGTTAAGAGAAATATAATTGAGACTAGAAATGTTTTAAAGAACCAACTTTTAGGTTATGTATATATATCCTTGCAGCTTGTATCATAACTGGAGTAGTTCTTACAAAATGGTTGCATGGGCTCATTTAGAGATACTGGCTTGAAAATAGGTTTTCTTATGTATTGATTAGAAAGCTTATATATATTATATGCAAAGAAAAAGAAAACATTCAGTTTCACCCACTGTTTGTATGAAATGATGGCAAGCTGTTGTGTTTTAATATACTTCGCATATTGTTTTATTAATGATAGAGTTCCGTTATTGTTTTCCAATTTAATAGACGTGTTCACTTGTTTTCATTTCATGCCTTTGGGCATACACATCTTGCTTCATATTCAGTTTTTTATGCGTTTATATGTTTCATCAAAGGTACAGTTATTCAGATGCTGTTTTGCATACATACTTAAAAATGCATAATCTTGCTTGACACTTTGTCAGAATTTTGAAAGATGTTTTGTTTCACCTGAGCCGCTTGAAAAAAAAAAAGAAGAGCCATTTCCATTTTGTTCAGGGTTCGCCAGTATTAGTATCAAGTGACAATGTTCCTCCTGTCGTGCCTCTGATTAAACCAGGCGATAAACAGGTGTGGGCATATGCGGTAGAAAACTATAGTGAGTAGGTTATGAAAGTTAAATTAAATTGACCAAAACAATCACATGGCCAGAGATATCGTTATGATACTCTTGGCATTGAGAATGCAACTCAGTTTGTCATAGACAAAAAAGAAAAAGTATCTAATTATCCATATTTGTAGCATGGTTGGTGACATTTCCTTTGATGAATGCAGAGCATTAAATCGTTTAATTTAGGGTAAATAAAGAGGCATGGCTATACTGTACTACAACTACCTGATATTGGAATTTAGAGTATGGTCACTATGACGTCACCGTGTTACTAAGCACACCATGCTGCAAAAAAGATAGAGTCTGTCTCAGCTTGTTGTTTATTTAAACATCTCGATGGGCTACACCCCTCTCAGTATTTATATAAGCCAACTCGCTGAGACCAGACTCTATCTATTACTTGTTGATAGTTCAAAGGATTTGTTTATTTCAGCCCCGTGTAGGTCACGGGGCAAAGAATAGGGTTACTGCAGATCCCTTTGGAGGGGTAGGCAGAGAGGTAGAATCCTCCCAAATTCATTTTCATTTTATCATTTTTTGTTCATGTTCATTAAAGGTCTTCATCATGATCCCTGCATTGTTTCAGGTGCCATCTTGCTCACATCAAAAGAGCAGTGGCAGAAAAACAATAAACATGGCTCCAGCATAAATGGAGTTTCTACGATAGAATTTGCAGCAACTCTGCAGTTCAGGGTGAGAAGGTTCTAGGCCCATTTTCCATATTTTATCTCGATGTACATGGAGTATGAACCTGGCATGTTCATGCCTGTTAGGCGCCATATAACCTTTCATGTGTTGGTGCGCCTTAAAACCCAATTCAATTGGTTATTTCAATGCTGTTTCTTTACGTCTTTTTTAGCACGTTAGGCCATATATGACAAAAAAAAATATTATTTTTTTTGGTAAAAGCAGTCCACCCCAGTTTTCCTGGGTAGAACCCGTACTGTATACCTCTCGCCATCTGTAAGAATCAACACTTTTTGACTTGACAAGTGAAGCTCCCAGTGGGATTCAAACCAGCAGCGGTGAAGAGCGAGACAGTTTAGATGCAGCGTCTTTACTAGGCGAAGAAACAAAATGTCTTTGAAAACTCGTTATCAGAAAAAACTTTTTTTTTTCTTTTTTATTGCTTCCCAAAGATTTGTTGAGGTAGTCCAGTTAATATTAAATATCACAAAACTTTTACCGTCCACTATGTTGATGATATTGTCTTCTATGCACACATTTGTTTTATGGAATTGAATGGTCACATTTTGATTTGTTTCCCCAGTGAAAAAAAATAATTTCAAAGTGTGGGTTTGTTAACAGTACATAGTTAAAGTACTGCATAAAGCCCATTGTCAGATAAGCAAATGTAGAAATTTGAAAATTGGAGGAGTTATTTCCCTGTAACAAAACTGAGGAATATCTGAATGATTTCCCTTTGACCATCTGACATATTGACCGGTTTTGGCATTTATATTTTTTATGCTTTCAAGCGACAAAAAAGTTGAGGAACCTTGAAACAAACCACTTTCTAGACTATGTTAAAAAAATAAAGGTCATTTGCTCGATTTCGAAAGATATTTGATCATTTACTCGTTTACGAATAACCTAGTATTTTGTAGTGTGAATGTCTCCTATAAAGTTGTGTTTTTTATACAGAATGTTTGCGTTGTTTTCTTCATATGTTATGAAATAGTACTTAATACTTGCAAACTTTGCAACTTGGTACGTTTCTTATATACTACAAATTTATATTGGTAAAATTTACCAAATAAATATAATATACGAATTGAAACACGATTTTTGTCTTGTTTACATCCCACTAATTAGAGTAAAAAATATTGACCTGTATCCTATGATTTTTAGATCACCTGAGCCGAAGGCTCAAGGTGAGCTATTGGGATCACTCTTCGTCCGTCGTCCTTCGTCTGTCCGTCATTAACTTTTCTTCAAACGACTTCTCCTCAGAAACCGCTTGGCTAATTTCGACCAAACTTCACTTGGATGATCCTTAGATTAATGCTTTTTAGATTTGTTAAAATTAGGTCAGCGCTACATCGAAGATGGCTGCCATTACCATACATGGTCGAAACCTTAAAAAATCTTCTTCTCCAGAACAGCTGGACAGATTTCAACAGTTTTTCTTTTAAAATGATCGCCAACGCCTAGGCTATCAAGTTTGTTCAAATGAAGTCCCCGGGGTCAAAAATGGCCGTTCCCCGGGGGGGGGGTCCAAAGTTTGTATATTGAGGTTTTGCATGTTTTACATATAGATATATAGGGAAAAAAAATTCTCTGAAACCACAAGGCACAGAGCTCTCATGTATTACATGTATCATCAGCTTATGGTCCTCTACTAAGTTTGTTCAAATGGTGACACTGGGGTCAAATTTGTACCCGCCCCGGGGGTCACAGTTTTACATAGACTTATATAGGAATTTTTTTTTATAATCTTCTCGGAAACTACAAGAACCAGAGGTTTGATATTTTGCATTTACTATAAGCTTATGGTCCTTTACCAAGTTTGTTCAAATGGTGACCCTCGGGTCACATTTGGCCCCGCCCCAAGGGTCTCATGTTTTACATAGACATGTATAGGGAAAAACTTAAAAAATCTTTTTCTCTGGAACTGCAAGAGCCAGAGTTTTAATATTTTGCATTTGCTATAAGCTTATGGTCTTCTACCAAGTTTGTTCAAATGGTGACCCATTGGTCACATTTGGCCCCACCCTGGGGGTCACAGTTTTACATAGGCTTGTATAGGGAAAAACTGAAAAAAATCTTCTCTGGAACCACATGGCACAGAGCTCTCATGTATTACATGTAGCATCAGCTTATGGTCCTCTACTAAGTTTGTTCAAATGGTGACCCTGGGGTCAAATTTGTCCCCGCCCCGGGGTTCACAGTTTTACATAGACTTATATAGGATTTTGTTTTTTTAAATGTTCTTCTCGTAAACTACAAGTTCTTCTTGTAAACTACAAGTTGATATTTTACAATTACTATAAGCTTATGGTCCTTTACCAAGTTTGTTCAAATGGTGACCCTGGGGTCACATTTGGCCCGCCCTGGGGGTCACAGTTTAACATAGACATATATATTTAGGGAAAAAAACATCTTCTCTGAAACTGCAAGAGCCCGAGGTTTAATATTTTGTATTTACTATAAGATTATGGTCCTCTACCAAATTTGTTCAAATGGTGACCCTGGGGTCAAATTTAACCCCGCTCCGTGGGTCACAGTTTTACATAGACTTATATGGGAAACACATTAAAGTCTTCTTCTCTGGAACTACAAGAGCCAGAGGTTTGATATTTTACATTTACTATAAGCTTATGGTCCTTTACCAAGTTTGTTCAAATGGTGACCGTGGGGTCACATTTGGCCCCACCCCAGGGGTCATGTTTTACATAGACTTGTATAGGGAAAAACTTAAAAAATCTTCTTCTCTGAAACCACAAAGCCCTCATATATTACATATAGCCCTCGGGTTACATTTGGCCCTGCCCAAGGTGTTACACTCCAGCACCTTCATTTTGTATTTGATATTTACCAAACTTTGTCAGTGTCTTTATATCAATGTTGTTATACACAAATCTTCTTCTCTGAAACCACAAAGCCCTCATATATTACATATAGCCCTCGGGTCACATTTGGCCCTGCCCAAGGTGTTACACTCCAGCACCTTCATTTTGTATTTGATATTTACCAAACTTTGTCAGTGTCTTTATATCAATGTTGTTATACACAACAGAGCCCACATTTCTTGAACAATCTTAACCAAACTTGTACAGATTGTATATGACCATAAAATTTTGAAGAAGTTTGATAATGTGCTGTACTTAGGTGATCGATTTAGGGCCATCTTGGCCCTCTTGTTTTTTATCACCTCTGAAATAACAAGATGTAAGGTGGTGTATGGATAACACTGGCCAGGTAGTCTTGTTAAACCACCTTACCCACCCGTCTGTTTGATAGTATGGCTGGAATATAAAACTAGAAGGCCATAGCCTGCAAATTGAGCCCTTTGTCATTGATCAGTTCAAAGGAATTCAACAATCTCATAAAATAGTTGTTCCTTATATACTTAGTATTTAATTTAACTAATCTAAAGTAGGTCACATGATTTAAGATGCAGACAAGGAACATTTCTAGGGGAGATTGGTGAACATGCAGCGGCCCAAAATGTTGCACTTGATGCAAGATGCATATAATTAACATTTTAGTGAATTTGGTAAAAATCCTGCAAGAAGGGAGCAAGATGTGCACGTTTTAGCAGAGACCGGACGTGACCTATATAGACCTATATTTCATAAACTTTGCACTTGATGTTAGATGCATATGAGGAATATTCTGGTGACGTTTGGTGAACATCCTGCAAGAAAGAAACAGGAAGTGCATGTCGTAGCAGAGACTGGACATGACCTATATTTCGTTCATAAGTGTAAGTAGGTCACAGCGACCCGAAATTGTGCACGTGATGTAAGGTGCATATAAGGAACATTTAGGAACAGTTCGGTGAAAATTCTAAAGTAATGAATAAGATATGAAGAAATGTGTCGGACACTGAACTACCGAACAGACGAAAAAAATTCACATTCACCCGGACGACATTGTGATTGATTGCTAAGTCAAGATCCGTAAACAGACTCAACAAAAATTAGAAATATTAATATTAGGGAAATATATATCACATCGAGTTGAAATGGGGAATAGCGATGAGCAAAACATGACAATAACGGAGATGAAGAGGACTGCTGGGAATGAAATAGAGATTATTTAACTGCTGGGATCAATTATAGGGAAATCCTTCACTGGTAGACGCGTGGTTCTTTTCAAGAACGAGCGTAAGCGAGTGAGTGAAAAAACAACACAAGCCTACCATCGAGTGAAGGATTTCCATATAATCAATCACAACAGTTAAATAATCTATTTATTACATTTTTAATAATATTATGTATGATTTTATCCAGAAATATTCGCTTTATTTAGCGTTATCGGTGGATGATGTTGACGTCACCAACACGTTATTGACGTCAAAACTCAGCGTCGTAGTTAGTTATTTGTGTTCGGAGTTATTAATATTTAGCAATTATAAATATTCTTTCACTGATAAATCCAAACCTTTCACCCATAGAAATGTAATAATATCTTATTCTCGATCCCCATTCAACTCATAACGAGGTATTTAGTTTCCAGGTCACATTATAGGGATTTTATCTCCTAGTTCTTTCACCCCACCAAGTGTAAAACATTTAATTCTAACAAAAACTGGATAATATAATGAAACGAAATCCAGTTGTATTGTTTCATTATGGTTTATTCAACTTCAAACATTTTAATGCATGAACAATAACAAATAAGTAGTAAATTAAAAAGCCATTGAAATAAGGTGGAAAAGCTTTTTTATATGTCAATGCATGTACAAAATTAACTATAATGGAAATGTAAAAACAAATATAAACATATTACACAACCGAAATATTGCACTCCCCCTAGATAAAGGCCCATTTTATGTTTACGCTGACAAAATATTGCATTCCCCCTAAATAGGAAGGCCCGGTTTATGTACACTGGCAAAATATTGCACTCCCCATAAAAACAAAGGACTGCTTTATGTGCACTCTGAGGAAATATTGCAGTCCCCATAGATAGGAATGCCTTTCTACAGTACAGCTACCAAGTTAAAGACAAACCAAAACATATGAAAATTGTCAAGTTTGGAAGTATTTTTTTATAAATATTTCTATTTCTTACACAGTATCTCAATTCCTTCTTAAGGCAATCTTGATTTTTAAAAACTCACAGAAAATTGTTAGTTTTTCTACATAACTTACTTATATTTTGTAAATCACTATCAATAATATTTTGAATATTGTAAAGCAAATTAAGTTTTCATATTACCAATGTTGATTATATTGCACAAATTATATATTTAAACTATGGTATAATAACGAAAATAAATGAAAAATCCAAATTGCTTTTGATTTGATTTTAAACATGAAACCATTTTTTAATTGATTTGGGGTTTTAAGGCGCACCAACACATGAAAGGTTATATCGCGCCTAACAGGAATGAACATGCCAGGCTCATCCTCCATGTACATCGAGATAAAATATGGAGAACGGGCCTAGAACCTTCTCCTCCCTGAACTGCAGAGTTGCTGCAAATTCTATTGTAGATACTCCATTTACGCTGGAGCCACGGTATAGTTTTTCTGCCACTGCTTCAGTGATATGAGCGAGATGAACACCGTTAATGAGCATGAACAAAAACTGATAAAATAACATGAATTTGGGTGGGTTCTACCCCTCTGCCTTCTCCTCCAATGGGATATGCAGTGGCCCTATTCTTTGCCCCGTTACCAAACGGGGCCCCCAGAACCACACGGGGTAAAAACCATTTTTAAAGTCATTTTGAAAATGATAAAGTATTAAGAAAGTGAGGTGCTAGTTTTAGTACTTAATAATTACTTCAAGATTGCCATGTGTCCCTTTAATACTTCATCATTATTTTATCTACTAGCATCCAAAAGATGTAAATGAAAGAACTCCTTCCTTTTGCCTATTTTTAAATATTGTATACAGTTTAAATAAATCACAAAAATTCATTTATCATTATATGATAATTAATTAAACCCATCAATGTAAATAATAGTACAACAGTTGAAATTTAACATACAATTAACTCCTGGAGAATCAAACTATAAATAGTTAATGTCCATTTTAATGGAAAGTTTTGTACAAAAGAAAATAAATGCAGAATTGCACTGAAACAACAGTAAAAATGCCCTATGTTTTTACTATTAACACATAAATTTCAAGCATGTATCATAAACAATAATTGTGGCAAATACCAAAATGCAATGTCTGCTTTTTTAACTGTTTTGTAAGTTAATTTGACACCTGGTGGTATTTGCAGTGAATCATTAACTTCAATTTAAGCAACATTATTTAAAAGATTTTACCTCAAAGAGACGCAACATTTTTTCTTTCCATGAGCCGTACCTTGTGAAGTTTCATTAAAATCCCAAGGGAAACATAAGTTATTGATAAGAAACCAAATTTCTATTTAGTGACCTTCATCAATGACCTAAACAATCTCTTAAGTTATTGAATGGAAACAAAATTTAAACTGTGACCTTGACCTTTGACCTGAGTAATAATCACAAGCTTCCTTTTCATGAGCGTTAAGAAGTCTCGTTAAAATTCCTCGGGGGAGGGGTTGTGGAGGGGGACTGAAGAGCGGAAACCAATTGTCTATTGATAGCAACAGTGACCATGACTGTTGATCAAACGCCCGAATAATAAGCCCAAGCTTCCTTAACATGAGCTATACCAGTGACCTTGACCTTTGGCCAAATGAACCGAATAATTCCAGAGCTTCCTTTCCATAAATGGCACTTCATTTTAAAAATCTCTTAAGGGGAAGTGAAGTTACTGAGCGGAAACCGTTTTTTAATTTATAATAACAGTGACCTTGACCTTTTGCCGAATAATCAGAATAAAAATCCTGAGCATCCTTTCTGGGAGCTGCACCATGTGGTGAAGTTTTGTTGAAATTCCTCACGAGAAACTAAAGTTTATTGAGTCTAGCAGAAACCAATTTTCTATTTATAGTAACAATGACCTTGACCTTTAACCAAACGACCCAAATCACTCCCTAGCTTCCTTTCCATGAGTTGCACCTTGTGGTAAAGTTTCATTTAAATCCCTAAAGGGTAACTAAAGACCAACCGACCGACCAGCCGACAGACGGACTGACAGAGGGCAGTCCTATAGTCTCTCCGGTCACGACCAGTAGAGAACGAACAGATATAATATTATAACCACTGAGATGGAAGCCAGCCTAGTTCAAGGGTTGTAAAACACCATTCATTCATTCATTGATGCCAAAATCACAAAACATGTAACCATGGATAAACAACAATGTTAAACAGCGACAGAAGTCATCAAAAATATATGGAATTATACATGAAAATCTACTGAATGTATATGCTCTATTTCCCATGTGTCTCGGATCAGATCGTGACGGAAACACTGGCATGCACAAAAACAATTACAAATGTATTTACCACAACCATTACATTACAGTTTCACACAGATGGAATGTAGAATGACGAAAGGGTGAAATTTTAACAAATTCTGAAAATGTATAAAACATGTAAAAAAATTATTTACAATCGCGAAGTAAATGCCAAATAAAACGTAGGCATACGCATATATACAAACAAGTGCATATTTTATATGCAATAAAGCTGTGAAGCTCATAAATATTATTACAAAATATCCTGCTTTTGTGTGCAAGCTCCAGTGCACATGCGTAATATTTGACGTTTTTCTGTTTTTTTAGTAAGTTGAGCAATATATCATCCTATTTTCATGATGGCAAACAAATATGGCTTTGAAGTTGTTTTTTGCTGCATGAATAAAAAACAAAAAATGATTTAAGAACACCAAAACGTTTTTTGAAAATTTCCTGAACAATACTTTTTTATAACATTCAGTTCTTGTGTTTCTTTTGTCATTTCAGAAAAATATATTAAGTGTGTCTTAATTTAGCTTGCAATGTTAAGGTGAGTAAACAGCTTAGCTTTTTAAGCACCATGATGTTTACTAAGATGGAAACTCTAAAAAAAGGGTACAAAAATATACATCTTGGCTTTTAATTCATTGTGTTAATGTTTTTGAACAGCTCAGCTCCTAAATTTGGCTTTATAATCGCTGGCATAAAAAGTTTAATACCACAAGATTTCTCGACTTCTTTACCTAGAAAAAGTTTCACCATATTCAATTTCACCCAGTCGATTTATTTACACAATATACATGTTTGGTTTCCATGGATACAGCTTCACCGGACAGTTGGTAACTACGGGATTTCCCGTTACTAAGGGAGCTCTTGTTACTAAGGCATTGCTAATGGCCAGTCCACTGTTAAGAATGTTGCTGGTTACGGTATGCGTTGATATGTTGAGTCTGGGTCGGTGAAGACTGGCGTGAGCAGCGGCTAGGTTGGCATGTCCGAGGGTATTCAGCCCACTGTTTCCCACCACACGCCCGAGGGTATCGCGTCCGCTACTCACCGCCACTGGCTTCACTGGCACTGGGACTTGAACTGTCGACTCGGATCTGAAAATACAGGAAATAGTGTGATAGGATATTTTTGTTTGATTTTATGTTAAGCAAAATAATCAATCTGGGTACCCGGTTCATATCGAGAAAGTCCAACCTTGGGAATAACTGTATAACTGAAACCTCCACAGAGCCTCAGTTCTGTCCAAAATGTATACCATATTTGGAGTTCGAACCCCAGCGGGAGCTCGATTTGTCAAGTGAGAAAGTGTCGATTCTTAGTGGTCTCTTAATACAGTTTTATTAATGAAAGAGCAGGAACACACAGAGGCACATACAGAGCAGCAGACATTTCTGCAAACTGCAGAATGAACCCCACAAGACAGCATTCATTCATTCTCAAATAAGCTTTTCCTTAAACCACATTTCATGCTTGGCAGAAGTACATGTGCACTTTACTGGCACGGCTGTCAAGCAGTTCACAGTGTTAAATAACAATTATCTAACTAACCGTAAAGATTTTTTTCTTTAAAAACAAAAATGCACTTTTAGAACTTTATCTTTGTTTGTTATCGCCAAATGCACTGAAAGCTACCATGTCAGTTCTACAGCTAGGAAACTAATCACACAAAGGTCTAGTTAAACAAAGGGACTGTGTTGTAACATAGGTAAATTTAAAATGTTCCCCACATTTGATAGGTTATTGGGTACAAAATACATGTTATTGAAACAACTGTAAGTGTTAACTCCCTTTGTTTTACTTAATAACCTTGGTTTCAAATTTAACACAAATGAAGTGGAGTATTACAATGACCCGGTCAACATATTCGGAAAGCGACCTCGGAGGGAAAAGAGATGAAAGCGGGGAAAATCTGATAAGGCATGCTTTAAATGTAACAAAAAAGAAATAAATGCCAAAAAAAAAAAAGAGAAAGAAACAATTCTGACTTCATGGCAATTGTGTTTGAATCAAAAGCATTCTGGGCGGTGGACACACAAGATAAATTAATCAACAGTAAAACACCTGGGTCATGTCTAAATCAAAATCAAAAAAAAGATGACGTATAGTTTTGATAACAACAAATTCATTGTTTATTTAATGTAAAATCAACGTAAACGTTCATTTAAATAATTCCCTACCGTTATTCAAATTTCGCTGAGAAAGCAATTTCGTGATTAAAACTCGGACAAAGATCTTGCCGCCATAAGTAGACCACGAATGAATCATTCCCGCGAAGGTTAGTAAATCATGAGAAACCCAGAATAGCCACATTTTTGTGGTAACCTATAAATATTCTTATTAAGAGATTGGTAGAAATAGGTGATAAAAATGATGTCATCCGCAAGAACTGTAGTTTTGTAGGTTTTGTTTGAGTCATGGTGAGGGTAACATTAAAACTAGATCTGAGGATCAGCAATATGTCACATTTTACACTATATGGTAGCACTGGTTCATATAAGCCATTTACTGAGTTATTTGAGCAAGAACTAGTCTGTATTTTATTTACATTTTAAAGGGGCACACGGCGAATTCTAGATGTTTTAAAATCTCGTGGCATCCTGTTAGTTTTTCTACTAACTTTTATCTGTTTAATCATTACTAATAATTATAAGAACAGTATAAAGCAAATTGTTTTTGCATATTAATAATTGTTGATTATATTGCACCAATAATATATTTAAACATATTCTACCAATTGATTCATATCTATGTATGTTCCGTAGCTGTTAATATATATACTTGAATTGTAAACACGTTTTCCAAGGAGAGAAACTTTATGTTTTCTTTCGTACCAGTCCTTTACTTAATGTACTGTTAAATGTCTTTATGCACCAATTCAAAATAAAATATGCATATGGTAAATTAGATGAAAAACTGAAAAATAAAAATCTATTTAATTGTATATGCAAGCAGGTTTTAAGTCAAAATGATACTGGATAAATAAATTGAGATGCTAAATTTCAATGCTTGATAAACACTTCAAGATTGCCATGTGTCCCTTTAATAATGAATTAATCGGTATCTTAACCCAGGTGGCTTCTTAATACAGGTGCATTTCATTTAAAAGAATGCAGTGTTCTCTAAATAGAGGTGGTCTCTACAGCAGGTTCGACTGTACATTCTTTTATACATTTCTATCGGTGAAAGATCGGTATTTCTCAGTGAAAGAATAATCATAATCGCTTAATATTAATAACTAACTCTGAACACAAAAATAACTAACCGTGACGCTGAGTCATGACATCATTAAAATGTTGCTGACGCAGACGTCATCCGCCGATAACGTTAAAAAAAACAACAACATTTCGGCTAAAACCATGCACAAAGTGATTTAAAATGTATTGAATTGAATTGAATGTTGTTTAACGGCTCATCAACACAGTATAGGTTATTTAGAGCCGCCCCAGAGAGAGGAGAAGGATACATAGGAATCCGGGAACCTGCCCTACTCTTATTATCGAATAGATTCCTATGGTTCTTTAACGTGCTCGGAGGATAGACCGATACACGGGACCGCCCGGTTTACGTCCCCATCCGACAGACGAGGCTAAGGTAAACTGTCTTGCCCAAGAACACACCGACGGAACTCAGTGGCACCACGGAGGATTGAACCCGGGGCCTCCGGTTACAAATCCGCTGCGCTACCGACTGCGCCACGCCAGCAATGTAATAAATAGCAAAAAAACAAAACATTTCGGCTAAAACCATGGTAATTTAAAATGTAATAAATGGATTATTTAACTGCTGGGTTCGATTATACGGACATCCTTCACTCGATGGTAGGCGTGTTTAGTTTTTTCACTCACTTGCATCCGCACTCCTACCATCTCATGAAGGATTTACCTATAATCAACGCCAGCAGTTAAATAATCTCTACATCTCTCACCAAGATATTCATCAACAGAAACATATCCGACAGCATCGTGCGCACCAGATAGTATGGTTTTATAAAAGGGGAAATGTCAACGCGCCTGGTTAGCACCAATTAACACCACACAATCTGTCTTTCCTGCACCAGTAACTCTACCAGGTCCCAAACCATAAAACAGGGCCAAGAATTTATTCAAATGAATACAGGTGAGATTGGTGACATTTTTGTGGTCAGCTTACAGTTAATTCTAATTTCATATTATGAGAGATTATACAAACTCTATGCAGAGTCAATATTTGGATGCTCTTTGTTATGTCTATCAATATTATTTGTCATTTTGATGAAATGCAGACTTGACAAAGACAATTTCAAACTCAAAGGTAGTAATTTGTGTAAATTTATGTACATGCAAATCAGCCATAGAATTGGCCTTAAATACAATTGACAATCAATTAATAAAACTATCTCTGTAATATCTCTGTATAAGGCCTAACAAATATAAATCAACTATATTGGTGTAAATGACTCTGAAAGCTATCTTATGCAATTATTACAAAAACATTCACTCTGGATATTACTCCATGACGGCTTTATTCATCGACCAAAAATTCTCAATTTTAAAAAACTATGGGAATTTTCCCAGTATTTAAGTCTGTAGTAACTGCTGTGTTATATACTCATATTGATTTTCAAAAAAAAATCTTTTTATGAAAGCAAAAGATTTGCATTTAATTTCAGGTTTTACAAATATTGTTGTTGTTTTGTTTTTTTGTGTAAACATTGTGTACAGCGTTCATATAAGAGGGCTCTGAGTGAGATTAGTTATAAACTATTTTGGCTCCCACTTTAAAATAAAGACATTTATTACATGAAAATTGATGAAGTTGAACAATCAAGGGGGCTAGCTTACTGGAGTTCTTGCATCATGTAATACAACAGTAATCTTTAAAGGGACACATGGCAATCCTGCATTTCTCAAAACTCATGGGTTCTCGTTAGTTTTTCTACATTGCATGCAAATTTGCAAATCATTATTAAAATAACTAATAGTTCAAAGCATATGTTTTCAGATTTCTTCATATTACTAACTGATTATACTGCAACAGTAATATATTGAAGAAAAAGTAAGAACTTCAAATTTCAGCAGAATTTAACGTCAAAATGATACTGATTAATCCATTTTGATGCTTGACAACAACTTCAAAATTGCCGTGTGTCACTATAAGATAGTAAGGGCAAAATAATCCCTGATTCCAATGTGTAATCTCTTACTGGAGTGGCTCTAAATAACCTTATATTGCTGGAGGATCAGCTTAAAGAGACGCACAGCAATCTTTAATCATTCGGCATTCAAGTTAGCACCTCCATTTATTAATTTTGACTTTGTATATGTAAAATTTAACCCGTAGGCCCGAGAGTGCAGTAGAAATCGCATATGAGAAAAATATGCTATAAATATTTTGTACCATAGCCATTTGTCCAGCTACGCGCGCGTAAAATTGGGTAGACCATAGTATAACTGCCGAATCTGTCATTTATAGCAAGTTTGAAATATACCGGCAGTTATAGCACGGTTTAGGTTCAGACCTTCAGGTTTATGAAAATTATATCATAAGCAAGAACAAAGGAAAACCATTAGAGCTTAGTGGTACAAAATTAATTAAGCTAATAAGATTTGGAGTGTTAATTTTTTCCTCATTATTCCAACATAGGTTTAAAGCTATTATTACTGCAATGTAATCAATAATTAGCAAAATATAAAATCAACTGATTTTGAAATATCCAAATTATTATTAATAATGATTTGTAAGCAAAGTTATGTCGAAAAAACAACGGGATGCCGTGAAATTTTATCAACATCAACATTGTCCTGTGTCACTTTAAACAATAATTCAGTTACTACCCTGACCTGAAACAAAAACTATTTCTACAACTGGCCTAATTGAATAAGTCTAGATATCCATTATGGACAGCCTACACTGCTTATGTACACAAACATAATCTAAATACCAATCCTGTTAATCATAATCAGGCCAAAATGGCCAGTCCAGAGGTCAACAAGGTCAAGTTGGCAGCCGGAATACCTGGTCTTGCCTAATTCATACCTTGTCACTATAATATAAGTATCATAAAACCATCATGATTACAATGAATCATGGCTCCATGGAGGTTGCTATGGCAGATTGGCACCCGTTTTACACATTTTGGGGAATTACAGTGATTGTATAGATCAGATAAAGCTAAAATGCAAATCTTCTGACTATCTTGTTCTTTATTTATAAACAGTTACAACAGTTTTGCATTCATCCTGTGTAAACATTTAGTTAGTCATTCCTTTGTATAAAGTAGCATTGGTGCCGTGGCGCAATATATCTACATGATGCCTTTTGTGTTTGATGACATGACGTTTCATATATTCTTATATTACACATGTGTATTATCACTTTGAGTTGCGAATCACGACAATAAACAAAACAGCCAAATGCCAATTACAATTTACTAAACTCGCTTAAATTTAAATTTCGCTTTATATATAAAAAAAAAATTGGAAACTCCATTTATCTTTGCCTATGGATAGGCTATAAATAGATACTGGTAAGATTTTAATTTTAAAATAATTAGGTATAATTTACTATGATTGCACTTGCAAAATGTAAATGATTTTATAATGTATTTTCACTAAAAATTAAAAATTAAAAAAAATAATTAATTCACATTTTATTGGAATTATTTTAAAAGTACCAATATTACTCAATTTTATGGAATTTCAATATAATCGAAACATTTCCAACCTATTTTCCAAATTGAGAGATTTAGAATTATTGAAAGTAGACTTGTGTGACTGGCTACATGATAATTACACCTCTGTAGACTGTGCCACAGGAAATAAAATAAGTAACAATGAACCAATGGACCACACACCCGTCTTTGTTGAAAGCTTGAAAAATGTACTTGAACAAGATAAGGTACAAAATTGAATAATTGTTTGGCTCTCTCTGTGTTTCATAGAGACATATATCGGTGATCAAATGCACCGAAAACCTCCATCAAAACATTCAAAAGCCAAAACAGGTGTCAATTAATGGAGAAACTATCAAAATGTTAAGCATTTCAATTGTACAATTTAAGGTAACATGACCAAGATGACTGGGTATTTAGTTAAAATCACCTATCAGTATCACCTATCCGTATCACCTACCAATAATAGATCTTGTGCTTTTTTCATACTCCAGTAGGAATAGTCTCTTAAATCATTTTAGAATTATTTTTTGTTATTTTTTGTTTTCAATTTGCCATATTCAAAAATCGAAAAACTCATTACTCAACGAGTAATATATCCTTTTTATGCAAAATATAGAACTCACTGTGTTCTGAGAACACACTGAGAGACTCCTACATAGGATTCACTCTGTTCTGAGAACACTGTGACTGAGTTCCATGTTTAGAAGAAAATGAATATGTTTGCATTACTCATTGAGTAACGATTTTCTTGACTTTCTGATACAGCAAATTCTGAACAAAAAATAATTCTAACATGATTTAATAGACTGTTTAGAACAAAAATGCAAGGTTTCATGCTCTAAGACCATGGGCCAAATCAAATATAATTTTTAAAAAATGAATAATAAGCTGTCTATATTAAAATGTATATAACTTATAATATAAGTGCATCCATGGGGGGTAACAAATGGCACCTTTTCCGTCTGTCCGTATGTCACAATTTCTAGTCTGGACTATACTCATAGACTTCAGAATCAACAGATTTTGGAGATACTTGGTAGAAAGTATCCGTATGAGGTCTAGTTGCACATATTGTCACGCTGTTCTGGTCCATTAACTTCCAGCGGAGTTTTGGCCTCGTTTCAGCTAATATACTGAGAGAAAAAAGTTTAACAAGTTTTTTAGATGAAATAATACTGTATGCAAGATATAATGACATTTTGGGACTTTACGGGCTTGACACCTACGTTCATTTGTTCGTTACGTCATTAAGATGTTCGACTGTTATTGATGTGTGTTTAATAAAATATTGTGTCTATGGCAGTAGTTTCTTGATTTTACAACCAAAGATGTATTATTTCCAGGGTGCAACATAAACTTGCAATTTTTTTTCCTCAGTATAGTTTACAGTGAATGTATTCGTTTCCAAGGACACATTTCTATTTTTTTTAAATGAATCTTTGACCTTACACCGGTCAAGCATGACCTACGGTGTGATTTGTCAAGTCTGGTGCGAAGTTTGACCAAATATACAAACCTCTACCATACCAAATAAAAAACATGACCCATATAACAGTTGTTTTAAGTGCACCTTTTAAGATTCTGTGAACAATTTAAAAATGACACAAGATGACTGACAAAAGCATGTTGACAAAACCTAATTATTGTACGACTTGTTTGCGCCAAATTACTCAACTGTTACAGAACAATTATCTAAGTACCTATTCTAACTGATTATCTCATTATTTTAAATCATTCAGAGTTTTGTATCAGTTTAAGATAACCGTTTAGATAACCCCAGTATTTGGGTAAATATGAAAAGAAACACCAGGAGGGGATTACCCACCCACACATTCTACAACTGTTGAAGTTAAACATGAAGTTAAATACCGTCAAAAAAAGTATTTACACTTGATCATATATAATGATTATTCCTTCTGTACAAAGTTGTTTGAACTTAAAAAAGTACAGGGATTACTCTTACAGCAATAAAAACTGTTAATACGTTGCAGTGCACAGCTGTAACTTGAGTGCTGATTCTTAGGTACTTAGAAACTTGGTGCTCATGTCCCTATCCCACTATCAACAGGCACATTTTACAACAGAATTAACACAAGTTTTAAAGTACACTTCAAGAACAACAAAAATATGATACCGTATAATCCCTAATAAACACCCCTCCCCCTAATAAACGGCCCCCACCATTTTTTCAGAAGTAAATTTTTAAAACTTAACAGAAAAAACGATCCAAGTTAATCTGTTTCATTCACAATGAAACACATAAAATCACTGGAAAACTTCAAATCCGATGCATTAATTGATTGATTTCGGACTTTTGTTTTCTTGGTAAAGAAAATCATTAAATAAAAATATCTGATTTAAAAGTTAAATTATGTATTTTTGGTCTCAAATAAATGCTCCACTTCTCAAAAATGTTACGCCCCCAGGGGCGTTTATTAGGGATTATACAGTAGTCATGACAAAAGCCAATAAATCTTCTTTTTTCCAAAAATAAATAAATGTCTCACTGCATTAGAAATGTAAACACAGAAAATACAAAAAATATATAATGATATGTAATTATGTGCGTAATAAAGACATTTATGTAATTTGTAGACAGCTAAATTCATATAATCGCACAAAACACTATAATTCGGAGAAGTATTGGTTAATAACTGTAGTTATGGTGCAAATATGTAATACGGTGCAAGTATGTAATACAGTGCATTTGTGCAATATGGTGCATATATGTCAACTAGTGCTGAGGTTCGGTTCCATTGAATATTTAGAGATTAATACATGGTGCATTATTGTCCGTCATATCGGCCCGAGACTCTAATAGCTAAAGCCTTTGGGCCGATATTGGTCGAGGGCCGATACGACGGACAATAACGCACCACCCATGTTTTAATCTTTTTATCATATATATATACGCATTTTCATTGGGATTTTATCTTTCTTTTCTTTTTTAAATCAAATATATCAAACTGTTACCGAATTAATTTATAAAATAAAAATAGTAAAAACGAAAACAACAACACAGTTTTAACTTTAATTGTATTGTTTGTATTTTATTCTCTCTTCTTTCTTTTTTTTCAATCGTCCATTCCATTCCTATTGTGATTTCTTTATTTCCCATTTCTTGCTGTTTCAGGGCATGTCTTGTAGCTGTCAGAACGTCCCTTGAATGCTGAACCTCTTTATCTATCTAAATGACTATGATGCTCATACCTCTTCTCGAGTAAGTACCAGCTGATGATGGCCTGGACTGATTTTATCGAGTCTAGCAAGTTTTGACGGACTATGCTCAGAATAAAAACGTTCAATATACCGTCGAACTCCTTGACGCCAATTGCTTCAGTAACTCTTGTCTCACCAGTCGAGCGAAACCACTCCGTGAACAATTTTAAGGCCAGATTTAGCTTTTCTGTGGATTTAGTTCCATTCCTCATTTTGTTAACAAACCCTCCTATGTCAGTTTCATTTACTTCATGATGCCTCTCCTCAACATTAGTCCAAGTACAATAAGTGAAATAAGCTGTTAGCCACTAACGCTAACGTCTTCTCGCCGGGTTCTATTTTAACACTTATATAAATGATGTCAGTTATGTTAGTTTCACTTTGGTTACGTCATGTCATTTATGGTCTCAAAAACAGGTAAAACAAAAAAGCAATCGCCAATAATCGTAACGGGCAGGTGACGGTCATTAGCCCTGTCAGGTGACCAGGCCAATAACGGTCAGGACTGTCCGGACCAATATGAATATGCATTTTCGGCCCAGTCACGACCTAAACTTGGCGATCGGACCGCAATTATCATTTCTCGGGAGCTTATTATAAGGTAATTTTGTGCATATTGCGGGCCAAAAATGTGTATATATATATGCTAATTAAACTTATAATAATAATAATAAAAATATTAAATTCTTTATTTCAGGAAGTTACAGCTCAACAACTGCATAACGTGCATCTTCCATGATACTTTACATGAGTTACAACATTAACAGTAATTATGATATCATGATTAGCCTAATCAGGATGTCCTCACTTCTCGGTATCTCAGTAATGCATTACACAATATATTCACAATTTTTTTCACTTCCCAATTTTGATTCCTCAAAATGGTGGCTACAGTGACAGACAGTCTAGCCTGTGGACACTCTGATGTGCCCTTACACATCAATTCCCGTAGTCTCGTCCGTCAGATGGTGATGGGCAATCCGTGTATCAGACTCTATCCTTCATGTACGTTGAAGAACCAGAGGAATGTATCTGGGAGTAAGAGTAGAGACCAGTCCCGTTTTCCTATGTGCTGTAACCGTCCCGTATCTCTGGGGTAGCTCGAAATAACCTAAGATCATGTGTAAATGATCGAGCCATTAAACAACTATTCAAACTGAACTAGCGAAATTATATAATTATTAAAGGGAAGTTAATATCTTGCTGTTACTTAATTTACTGCAAGACATGACAAAGACAAAGTTACAGCTTAAGGCTACCTTACGATATCTTAACCTAATCTCCAATTGTGGCAGGTATGGAGCATGACTTTCTGTGTTGGTGGGCCATAGGTGCCCTTTTGAAAACATTGAAGGAGCAAGGCTTCATCAGTTTTATATAGAGACTTTGTGCCATGTGGGGTAGATCTGCTCACTCTCCTAAATATTCACCAACATGTGTACAATCAGAATTAAACCTAAACGTAGACTGAAGTACGCAAGCCACCTCCATCCCTCCACCCCTCCACCCTCTCTTCATCTGCAATGATCATCTTAACATATACCCTTGAGAGTTTAGGGTAGGTCTTACTTCCGACAACCTTTACAGTTCCCTCTCTACATCTGCAACGATCATCTCGACACATACCCTTGAGAGTTATGGGTAGGTCTTACTTCCGACAACCTTTACAGTTGCTCACGATTAATCGGAGGAAGTTAATCTTTGTGGTTACACAAATCTCGGTCAAGGTTTTCCCCGGGTGCAACCTTTTGTGGTTAATAGTGTTAAATCTGTAAACCAGGGAAATGTAAGAACTAGATGATAATGCCTGGGTATTTTTTGCTTGACAATAAACCATTAAACACCTTCAGAGAAGTGTGCTCCTACTCAACTTGTAACAAAATGCAATTTCATGAAAAAATACCTCATGATAAATCATTTTTTGAAATGGCAAAATAGAGATTTTTTTATTAGCCAACTAAAACATTATTTATGTTATTGTCGGAGATTTATTGAGATAAAATGTCACATCATGACTTTCTTTATCATGGTGTATCATGATTTTCCTTGTGCGGTCATAACATGATTATATTTTTTATAATATGTCTTATCATGTTTTTTTTTGTTTATGATATATATTGTTTCCTGATATTGTATTGCAAAACAATAGCCATGGTCATGACCCTTTGTAGTGATATATACAAAGTAGCAGGGGACTTTTGAGTTCTACGTATAGACTATATCTTAGTAACCTTGATTTTTCGCCTTTCATCGCTGCGGGTTTGAATCCCCATGAGAGACTGATCAACTTGCAAGTGAGAAGGTGTCGATTTTTACGAATGACGGGAGGTATACAGTACAGGTTCTACCCAGGAAAAAGTGGGTGGTGTGTTACCACCACAAAAAAATCGACCATCATACATAGCCTAAAATGTGCTGAAAATGACGTAAAACAACATTAAAATAATCCATTAATACACATAATTCCAGATAATATATAATTAATGGGAAACTGCTGTATCTCAGTCTGTATATATGAAGGTACAGTAGTTTTGCATTCAATCCTCGATATTAATTTATGTGTTATGAATGAAATACTGTTTAACAGCCGCCCCACGCAGAGAGAGGAGAAGATTACACCGGAGACCGGGAACCGTGCCCTACTCTTCCAGGCTCTTTCTTTTAAAAATATATTCCTATAGTTCTTTAACACGCTCTAAGCATAGACTCCAATATTCACGATCACCCGGTTTACATCCACATTAGACGGACGAGGCTGGGAAATGAGTCTTGCCCAAGGAACAGAACGCTGATGAACCTAAGCGTCTCGTGAGGCTCAAGTATTCAGAATGGAAACATTGCTATCCACTGGGCCTACTCAGTCTTAAACCAAAATATATGAAGCAGTAGTCGATATCTACCTTGATTTAGTATAAATATCTATATGATATTTATGTTTTTTGTATAAATTTACATTTTATTGCAATAACTTCTGTCATGTCATGTTAAAAGCAACATTGAACACACCCACTCCCCCACCCCCATACACATAAATACCAAACACATATTTTATAAATCTGGGATATTTTTGTTCCGATATACAAGTGTCAAAATCACCTAATTCTCATGTGTTGTACCCACCAACCCTGGGGTGGGGAAAACAATATCGCCATTAATGTACATAACACAAACTCGTGCACTTATCAAACTTTGATGCCATGGATGTACCCGCTAACCCTGGGGTGGGGAAAACAATATCGCTATTAATGTATATAACACAAACTCGTGCACTTATCAAACTTTGATGCCATGGATGTACCCGCCAACCCTGGGGTGGGGAAAACAATATCGCTATTAATGTATATAACACAAACTCGTGCACTTATCAAACTTTGATGCCATGGATGTACCCGCCAACCTTGGGGTGGGGAAAACAATATCGCTATTAATGTATATAACACAAACTCGTGCACTTATCAAACTTTGATGCCATGGATGTACCCGCCAACCCTGGGGTGGGGAAAACAATATCGCCATTAATGTATATAACACAAACTCGTGCACTTATCAAACTCTGATGCCATACCCTGGGGTGGGGCAAAACAATGATACTGTGCCATTAATGTATATAACACAAACTCGTGCACTTATTAAACTCCGATGCCATACCCTCGGGTGGGGCAAAACAATGATACTGTGCCATTAATGTATATACCACAAACTCGTGCACTTATCAAACTCTGATGCCATGGATGTACCCGCCAACTCAGGGGTGGGGCAAAACAATGATACTGTGCCATTAATGTATATAACACAAACTCGTGCACTCATCAAACGCTGATACCATGGATGTACCCGCCAACCCTGCGGTGGGGCAAAACAATGATACTGTGCCATTAATGTATATAACACAAACTCGTGCACTCATCAAACTCTGATACCATGGATGTACCCGCCAACCCTGGGGTGGGGCAAAACAATGATACTGTGCCATTAATGTATATAACACAAAACTCGTGCACTCATCAAACTTTGATACCATGGGTGTACCCACCAACCTTGGGGTGGCGAAAAAAAAAAATACTGTGCCATTAATGTATATAACACAAAACTTGTGCACTCGCAGAACTTTGATACCATGATTGTACCTACCAACCCTGGGGTGGGTAAAAACAATGATACTGTGCCATTAATGTATATAACACAAACTCGTGCACTTATCAAACTCTGATACCATGGATGTACCCGCCAAGCCTGGAGTGGGGCAAAACAATGATACTGTGCCATTAATGTATATAACACAAACTCGTGCACTCATCAAACTCTGATACCATGGATGTACCCACCAATCCTGGGGTGGGGCAAAACAATGATAGTGCAACATTAATGTATATAACACAAACTTGTGCACTTGCAAAACTTTGATACCATAGATGTACCTGCCAACTCTGGGGTGGGAAAAAACAATGAAACTGTGCCATTAATGTATAATTTAAAACAAAAACTTGTGCACTCATTGTAACACTCATGAAACTCTGATACCATGGTTGTACCTGCCAACCCTGGGGTGGGGAAAACAATGATACTGTGACATTAATGTATACAACACAAAACTCGTGCACTCATCAAACTTTGATACCATGGGTGTACCCACCAACCTTGGGGTGGCGAGAAAAAAAAATACTGTGCCATTAATGTATATAACACAAATCTTGTGCACTTGCAGAACTTTGATACCATGATTGTACCTACCAACCCTGGGGTGGGTAAAAACAATGATACTGTACCATTAATGTATATACTAGTAACACATACATGATACTGAGCACCTTCGTGCACTATTAAAATATCATCACTGGTGAACAATACATCAATGAATGTGTCATTATGGTACACACCAACATCTACCTGTACTGGAGTACTCCTCGCCATCTATTACCACATCAATTACACTGAAGCAAGATCATCTCAGTGATTATAATAACATTTTCAAGCCCAGTTAACCATAATTAACCAAACATTAAACCTAACTAGCATGACTGTATACATTATCCTACCCCACAACAGTACTGTCCCCAGCTTATATATCCCTGTATTCAACTTACAGCGTTCTGTTCTGAATCTTCAAATTACAAGTCATGATATCATGTACATCTATGGATTCAATATTGCTGTAACTACTAATGCGAGGTAGTTTCAGTTACAACACTTGTTCACTAATCTCAACATCTCTCCCATGAATAACATTCTATTTCCTCTTCAGGTGGTGCAGTCAATATCTCGGGAACTCCCCACTTCTATAAATAGATTGAACTACTTAATTTTCATGAATGCATGGTTTAGCTTATTTGTTAGAAATTTGTTTATTCACTGCTGGAGAAATTTAATACCATATCATGAGCAGCATATATATCTTATTAAACTGAATTAAAAATTAAGTTTTTTTAGTTTAAACGGATTATTTGGCGACGAGCATGAACTTATCTCGTCTTTTTTGTACTGGCGTAAAACTGGGGATTGGTTATAAGATGTGAATGATATGTCATGTGTTAAGCTTTTCCTTAGAGTACAGTAAAGACATTAAAATGATTATATAAATAAAAATATTTCAGTAATTAATCGAAACAAATAAACATCTTAACCCTTAACCCGCTACATATATATAATGGACTGTTCTTTCTTTTAATTAAGATCATTCCATTTATGTGAAAAAGGGGTGTTTTGGGGAAATGACTGATCAGCAGATGGACATTGTAATCCCTGATCAGCCTGCGAGTTACTCGCAGGCTGATCTGGGTTTACAATGGACGCAAAGGCTATTGTAGTCGTGCTTAGCGGGTTAAGGGTTTAAGAATAATCACAGATTATTCAATTTAAATCATATCTTTAAAAGTTAAAACAAAATATTAAGGGGTGGGTTTTATCTCGTCTTCTATGACAAAAACAGGATTGGTGATACGAGGTGAAATGAGGTGAATGGCATTTTTCAAAACTTTTCGTTGGTTTTAAACATATTTTATTTCAAAGATAACATACTATACAAAATGATACATACAATTATAAATGGATTGGAATGAAAGCAAAATGTTTTAAGGGACAATGTCCGTAACATTTAGCTTATAAAACACACACTCATTATGTTCACAAACATGATTGAATATTTACTAATTAAATCCAAGATTGTTTAATGGAATTAAATCGCGGTACAAAAAAAGAAGTGCCACTTTGTCCAAACTAAATTACACTCTCGGGTAATAATAGTGAGTGTGAGATGGTCGACGTCGCTCCTGACTGAGCTAAGCAGGTTATACATATTACACAATACATACTATGTAGAAAACCTAATGCGCTAATGGAAGTCACGTGATCAGTAGAAAAAGGTAAATAATGTGGGAACCACATTATTTACAAATAATAATTAAAACTTCTTTTTTTTTCAAATTCATGAATGTATTATTACAGACTTCTTTGGGTCTTAGAATGCTCAAGTTTTCATGTATACATTTCACTGAATAAAAGTCAGACAGTTATTTGGTTATGCTCAATATCTGCTTACTTATGGGCATTGCCCCTTTAAAGAGATCTTTTTCTTTAGAAACTAAGATGGTAAAAACTTTAAAAGTTTATCAAATCTCATAAAGTAAAATGTCAACAAATAAAGCACTTTAGAATAATTTTGGCTAACATTATTCAAATAAAAAAATTACCAAAAAATAGTTGAATTCAACAAGAAAATTATTATTATTTAGTTCAATGGATCAATGCAGGCTGGGTAATTTTAAATTATCTTGTCTAAAAGGCAGTTTGTATTCAATGACAAAATGGGATGGGTTTTAGAAGGTGTGAATTTCATTCCACACATTTTCTTTTCAAATTCAGAAATAATGATTATATACAGGGTGGTATAATAAATGTTATCAAGTAAAGAGAACAAGCATAAATACCTGCTATATTATTTAAAGAAATTAAATCCTCACCTACCTGTTACTGCGAGTGAAAACAGGAGTACTAGAGAAGATCGTTGAATGCAATTTGTTTATTGCATTAAATTTGTTGAAGGTAGTCAGTTGCATTTAAATAGTCAAACTGTAAAAAAAAAAAAAAAAAAAATCTAAAAAAAATCTAAAAAAATACTCTAACTTTAAGTAATTATGAGAAAATAAATATTTTTGGCACTCTGAGGCTTAACAATTATTGCATGTCCCTTCTGTATTTCTTTGACTTAAGTTGTAACCCATTGTCTTACTCATGATTTCATGCATTGTCATCATCTTTATTATCATCACAATCATCATCATAAGCAGCAACAGCAGCAGCAGTAGAATCAGCAACAGTCACCATCAACATCATCATCATCACCACTATTATCCTCCCAAATTTGGTCAGTGTGTAAAATTAAGGTTTATAGACCCTAGCTCCACCTGTGAGTGCACATTACTGGGATCAAGGAATCACGCTCTACTTCATTCTCAGTACTGCTGTGGTTGGTCCCTTCTCCCGAATCCCAGTACTATATTTCACATTTCCCCACCCCTACTCCCTAACTCCACTACCATATTCTGCAAAAACGAGGGCATCCCAGGGGGGATCATGTTCCCTTAATTCTCTGAAAATATGAGACAATCTTCCCTTGTTCACCAAAAATATATTTTGCTTTGTTCCCCAAAAATATTTTTCCAATGTTCCCTTGTTCCCCAAAAAATATTACCAGTAACAGACAATGTTCCCTTGTCCCCCAAACAAAAATAAATGGTTATGTTCCCTTGTTCCCCAAAACCCCTAGGAGACCCTCAGTAACCTTAACCCTCCTCCCTAACTCCACTCCTATATTCTGCATTTTCTCCCACCAGGTTTCTCTCACATCCCACAACAATATTTCATATTTTCCTCCACCCCTACTCCCTATCCCCAGCTACTATATTCCCATTTTCCTGCATCCCTACTTCCTAACCTCCCTCCTATATTCCACATTTTCACCCACCCCTACTCGCGACCCCTAAACCTACATTCCATATTCTCCCTGACCCCTACGCCCGATCCCCACGCCCATATTCCGCATGCTCCCCAACCCTTACTCCCTAACCCCACTACTATATTCTGCATTCTCATTACTTACATTCTTACAAACTGTCATCTCCAACCTCTAGTGACATGAAGCAGCATTTGTGGCCACATTACTATATTGTCAATTCATTAACCTCTAGTGACATGAAGCAATATTTGTGGCCACATTACTATATTGTCAATTCATTAACCTTTAGTGACATGAAACAATGTTTGTGGCCACATTACTATATATTGTCAATTCATTAACCTCTAGTGACATGAAGCAATATTTGTGGCCACATTACTATATTGTCAATTCATTAACCTTTAGTGACATGAAACAATGTTTGTGGCCACATTACTATATATTGTCAATTCATTAACCTCTAGTGACATGAAGCAATGTTTGTGGCCACATTACTATAAATTGTCAATTTCAACCTCTAGCATCATGAAACAATCTTTGTGGCCACATTACTATCTAGATTACAGATTACGTGACAGTCAACACAACACATAAAAGTTTACAATTGTCTCCATGTCATAACCACAAGACAGTGGTGTTATGTATATTTTTATGATGTATGGATGTCAACTCCCCTGCAGTATAAAAATAGCATATTAAACCATTTCTTAAACAGGCAAATTACCGTCTGAATGGGAGACTAAATGTCATAGTGGCATCATGAGGATCCTGTTATTCCTACATATGCCATACTATCAGATATGAGTAGTCCATGCAGACCGTGGTACTATCAGATATGAGTAGTCCATGCAGACCACTGTTCTATCAGATATGAGTAGTCCATGCAGACCGCTGTACTATCAAATATGAGTAGTCCATGCAGACATGCAGACCACTGTACTATCAGATATGAGTAGTCCATGCAGACCACTGTACTATCAGATATGAGTAGTCCATGCAGACCGCTGTACTATCAGATATGAGTAGTCCATGCAGACCACTATACTATCAGATATGAGTAGTCCATGCAGACTGCTGTATCAGATATGAGTAGTCCATGCAGACCACTGTACTATCAGATATGAGTAGTCCATGCAGATCGCTGTATCAGATATGAGTAGTCCATGCTGACCGCTATACTATCAGATATGAGTAGTCCATGCATGCAGACCGCTGTATCAGATATGAGTACATTAGTGTCATTATGAAAAGTGATAGTGGCATATTAACCCTTAGCCCACTATGCATGTATAATGGACTGCCCTTTCTTTAAATTTAGACCATTCCATTTATATTGTAAACCCAGATCAGCCTGCGAGTAAGGACATTGTAAACCCTGATCAGCCTACAATGGAAGCAAAGGCTATTTAGTATTATATATAGTCGTGTTTAGCGGGTTAAGGGTTAAGCAGCTGAAACACATTATGATGGTGGTTTTACTCGTATTTGTAAGACACACATTAGTCTTCCAGATCGCCTCCAGTCCCTTTAAACATTCAAAATGTTATGCCCAAATTAACCATTGTGGTTTCCCACATCCTTAGCTTATTGCCTATAATGTTACTATAACCTTAATAGTCTCCTCTGTTTTTGATAACACTAAAATCATGCAAAAATGGGGTGAAAAATAATCGTGCTTCAGAAAATGATAGCGTCCAATAAGTTATACCCAAATTAACCAAATTCCTACTCTAAGATAATAAACAACTGGCCTAACATGTTTTTAGATTTAAAGGGACACATGGCAATATTGCAATTTGTATCGAACATTAAAATTAGTATCATGATTTATTTATCCAGTATCATTTTGACTCCAAACTGGCTCGCATATAAATAAAATGTTGAGTTTTCAGTCTTCATTATTCTACCAAATGTTGATATATATTATTGGTGCAATATAAACAACACTTAGTTATAATATGCAACAATATTTGCTTTGTACTCTTATAATATGATGTTATTAATTAAGTGGTTTCATATTGGCCCTGTTATTGGTCCAAGGACTGTCATATTGGCCCAAGGCCGAAGGCCGCGGGCCAATATGACAGTCCGAGGACCAATAACTCGGACAATATGAAACCACTTAATTAATGACAATTTTATTAATTAACAGCCACTACAGTATAATTTGTTTTTAATCAAATTATTTTGACATACTTTGCATTTATTTATAGAAGCGTTAATTACATTTATATGTCAAAAAGCGAGCGCGAATGACGTCACTTAACGTGAATGACGTCACTTAAATCTCGTATTGGCGAGTTTCTTCATATTGGCCTTGTTTTTTCATATTGGCCGACCTCCGGTTCATATTGGCCGAGTTTGCATCGTATTGTGTGTAGAGTTTCTAGTAAAACAAGGCTAATATAGTTAAGTTAATTAATAATTAATATTAATGACTGAAATGGGAGTTTTGTAGGAAACTAACAGTGCCACGAGTTTTACACAAATCAAAATTGCCTGTGTCCCTTTAAATTTTGAATCAAACTGATCTGTATCAGACTAACAAAAGACCAGCTTTATACTGGTGTAACTCCAAGATGGCAATAAAGATTATAATGGTCTATGTCACCTTGTCCAAATATAATGTCAACAGTTATTGCAGTGAGTCACTTCTGAACTGCCCCCAGATATATATACTTCACCAACACCAACAAAGTGTGCTGGTATAACACCTAGAAAGTGTGCTGGTATACTCAACTATACTCATCAGAAAAAAAGGACTCCCATTTCTTTCCCTTATTATATAGACAGCAAAACAGGAAATAATAAATGATGTATATATAATAATTAGATTGACCACTACCAATAGTCCAAACAAAAGATTTTTTTAAAAAGTTCAGTACTCATGGGAGTTATCCCCCTTTTTCTTAAACCATGCATTTTGGTAAAAACATATAAAATCTACAAACATTACCTCAATTTGTCCAAGACAATATTCTCTATACGTTGCTTCGAAAAAAAATCACAAAAAAAGGCAACACCGATTGTGTAGGTAGCAGCTTTTGATTATCAAAAATCATCAAATTACCTCCCTGTAACGTTTCCATACCATCCATAAAAGAGTATTGCTTGACAAAACTTGAAACTGTTTAAAGGTACACTGTCCGTAACTTTTAGCTTATAAAACACACAATAATTATGTTCAAAAAGATTACACACTAAACATTATTGAATATTTACTAATTAAAAGCAAGATTGTTTAACGAAATTCAATCGCGGTACAAAAAAAAATGAAAATCCGCAATCGCAGTATTAATAGTGTGCGTGAGCGTCAAGTGGTCGACATCGCTCCCGACTGAGCTTATCAGGCTATACATATAACGCAATACATACTATGGTAAAAACCTAATGTGCTAATGGAAGTCACGTGATCGCAGAAAAGGTAAATATTGTGGGTCCCACTTTATTTATTTATAATAATTAAAATTTCTTTTTTTTCAAACTCACAAATGTATTCCTACATACTTCTTAGGGTCTATCCTCATGTTTTCATGTATACATTCCACTGAATAAAAGTCAGACAGTTATTTTGTTATGCTCAATATCTGCTTACTTATGGACAGTGTCCCTTTAAAGAAATATTAAGTACTCAGTGAAGTGTGGTTAAAAACGTCAAACATTGTTTAATTAAAGCGCTGTTCAAGCTGTCCTACGCCCTCAAAATCTGGCCTATGGGAATACCAGCAAAAAAGGGGGTACTTTTTTTTTTGGTGAGTATCATGTTTTATTCACACCTGGATTAGTTGATGGTTATTACTGGTTAACAGATACATCAAATAAATGTTTCAAAGTCTAGCTAGCTGTGTTTGTTTAAAAGATTTATATTGTAATGAAATTTAGGCCACCTTTCCCTTTTATTTGAATTTAGGAGTTTTGGAGTGAAAATAATTGTTAAGGCAATGTGAATTAAAATAAAAAAATAAAATTTAAAGTACATATTTTTTATTTATGTTCATATCAGCAGGCTTAAACAGTTTATTATGAACTTACATGTCAAATTATTTTAATTTTTAAAGTACTTTTTTATTTGCTGTGTAATAGGGTTAGAAAGTGCTCCTCGTTACTTCGTTCTCGCAGTTCAACGAGTATCAGGTGTCACTCAGTACGAATATATTATTGTTTCGTTGCATGTAAATGATCCTATGTGCACATATGGTAAAATGATTAACAGAAACAAAATACATCTTTAGCTCTAATTTTACGCTCAATTAAGTGTTGCGTGAACGTTTTGTTAGTGTTAAGTAGTACACAGACTGTTGCCTCGCGATACGTTGATGCGCGTTAGTCACAAGTCTGCACTAATAACACAATCATAATCACGTCCATGCTACTGGTACAAGTTATTAAGTGAATTCAACATGTGCAAAAAAAATTGAGGTATGAATAAGACCGGTAAAAAAAAACAACAGAAAAAGAAGATAATCTATTAAATACACATTAGCATCTGATACCCACCAGATGAAAGTCTATAACTCATCTAACACTGGCACCTGGCTAGTGAAATTCATTAGTATTTTTTTTTTTAAGTAATTGAACTTTGTGCTTCATCGCACTCGTTGACAATACATTTTCACACTGCTATACAGATTGTACTTTGTCATCTGTGTTGGAGAAGAAGAAGAAGAAGAAGTAGAAGAAGAAGAACATGATGATGATGATGATGATGATGATGATGATGATGATGATGATGATGATGATGATGATGATGATGATCAAGATGATGGTGATGATGATGATGATGATGATGATGATAATCAAGAAGAAGGACTCACACCACTATTATCTCCCTTGATATTGGATCAATGAAGAATTTAAGCATAAATACATGTTGCAAAATCTTTTTTATCTCTATGCCACGAACAAAAACATTACAATGGGACCCTATGGAAAATTAATTGTGGTGTGAGACGTTAAGAACCTGATTATGATGATGATGATGATGATGATGATGATGATGATGATGATGATGATGATGATGATGATGATGATGATGATGATGGTGATGGTGATGATGATGATGATGATGATGATGATGATGATGATGGTGATGATGATGATGATGATGATGATGATGATGATGATGATGATCAAGAAGAAGAAGAAGAAGAAGAAGAAGAAGAAGAAGAAGAAGAATATGAGGAGGAAGAGGAGGAGGAAGAGGACAGGCAAAGTCTGGCAAGATAGTTCGAGGAAACATCCCATTAGTCACCCTTGTGTCAGAAATAACAGCTCAGGGATAGGTGAAACCAACACCACCTTATCTCCATCATCTTATCCCAGCATTTATCTCCATCATCTTATCCCAGCATTAATCTCCATCAATCCTTTATTTACCCTGCTAATGAAAAGCATATCAAATGTCATTTGTAAGAAGAAAATACATAATTATGCTCCTACCAATGTTTTAAATGTGTTAAATTTAAAAGAGGGGATGGGGGCATAGACAAATGTATAAATTGACTATAAATTCCCATTCCCCTGGAGGAGCAACATGTATGTCTAATTCACCACGGTCTATAAATATAGTCAATATCAAATGTCCCATGCTGCTACCGGATTCTGTCTAATTCCCATTTCTTTTCTTTTTAAAAAAAAAGAGTAGTGAATACTTCTCGATGTTTTATAAATTGCAATAGCTTGAATTGAAACAACAGTATCAAATAACTGTAATTCACTCCATTTTGTTCGCATGAACGAGTAGTGTAATCATTCTGTGTTCAGTGTAAACCTTCGTACAATCTATGAATTTCGATAATTGATGAAGAATTTCCTATTCGGCAGGGCATTGCCAATGTTGCAGAATCTGATCCAATAGTTGAGCGAAATTTACGCAGGGAAGAGTGAAAAGGTATAAAAAAAATCCGGAAAAACTGGTGTGCTTCCCTTTACTGTATACATGTACATATACTATAAAACTGTCTCTTCTTCTCTCTATCAATCCTTCTATACTATTGTAATAGAAGCTTGAGGTTTAGTGAAATTATAAATAAAATACCTGAATACAAAGAGGCATGCTATTTAAGTATAGGGCTGTAGCTTTAAGGGCCTTGTAAATATAGGTGTGCAATTTTATTAACAAAATTAAGTGTGTTTTTTGGATGCACCTGCAATTAATGCATAGCTCAAAACATTAAGTATGGGAGTCTAATTTTTTTCAGGTAAAAACAATGACAAATGAATCAATTACATCACAAACGTAATGTGTAGCACACCTGAACAAAATAATTAATGATTTGTTTTAAATTAGTTTTAAATGTCAAATTGTAAACTGTCAAGACATATGGGAGGAAATGTATTGTATAGCTGTATACAGAAGTCCAGTGTATTAAGGTGAAATAAAAAACAAATACAACTAATGTTGCAGATGGGAACATTTTTACATAACCTGTATTTATAAAAAACTAGAGAATGAGTGATGTTTTATGTTATTGTCAGGCAAATTTTTTTTTTAAGTCATATCTGCTTGAAATCGAGAATGAGAAAATCTTTTCAATTTAATAGTCAGAGCAAGAGTTTTAACTGCAGGAGTAATACAGGATTTAAGGTCTTTTTCTCTTAAATTGTACATTTTCCCCCGTGTTTTCAGTGTGGGCATCAGTGTACCATGGTCACATTTCTAGTTTATTGACATATTTTCTGGTCACGAATGTTTAAAGGGTGGGGGAGGTATATGAGAACAAATACCTTCTTAACTTCAGTATTTTCACATTTTCCATAAACTGTAGGCACATGCCTACACATTGTCCCCAAAAATAAAAAAAATAAAAATGCCAAAAAATGCAATAAAAACAGGGGAGTAGTGGGTGGATGGGTATGGTCTGTTCATATAAATTTTTACTCATGGTCTTTTCAGAAAATAAAAGTCTCACGGTCTTTTGGAACCAAACACACCATGATTGCTAAATTTCGAAAGATTTTCAGAAAGCAAGTATTCATATTAATATATGTTGTTTTTCGCAATCGCAGATTAAACAAGAGGTCAATGACCTTGAAGCTCTACTGATTGATTTTGATTTCAGGAAGTAGTCGCTACAGACTTGTTTTTTGAAAATCTATTTTTAACCGTGGCGGCCATCTTGAATTTCCGGCCGACCTGAAATTTTGCTAAGATCAATAAGACATTAAGAGCAACATTCCTGTGAAGTTTCATGAAAATCCGTCAAGTAGTTTCAGAGAAGTAGTCGCTACAAGTTTTCATTATATAACTCTATGTAAACAAAAATGGCCGGAAGCCATGTTTAACGTCAAATCAAAACGATTTTCGACAAGGACCAACATCATGTCATACTGATCATTTTAGAAAAAGTCCCATATCAATATCTCTTATTGTTTTGAAAAAGTAGTCGCTACAAACTTATTTATTTTAAATCTATTTGTGGCGGCCATCTTGAATTTCCGGCCGACCTGAAATTTTTCTAGGATCAACTAGACATCAAGAGCAACATTCCTGTGAAGTTTCATGAACATCCGTCAAGTAGTTTCAGAGGAGTAGTCGCCACAAGTTTTTACTATATAACTCTATGTAACCAAAGATGGCCACTGGCAGCCATGTTTAATGTCGAATCAAAATAATTTTCCACAAGAAACTACATCATGTCATGCTGATCATTTTAGAAAAAGTCCCATATCAATATCACTTATAGTTTTCAAGAAGTAGTCTCTACAAACTTTTTTTTTAAAAATCTATTTTAGCTGTGACGGCCATCTTGAATTTCCGGCCGACCTGAAATTTTTCTAGGATCAACTAGACATCAAGAGCAACATTCCTGTGAAGTTTCATGAACATCCGTCAAGTAGTTTCAGAGGAGTAGTCGCCACAAGTTTTTACTATATAACTCTATGTAACCAAAGATGGCCACTGGCAGCCATGTTTAATGTCGAATCAAAATAATTTTCCACAAGAAACTACATCATGTCATGCTGATCATTTTAGAAAAAGTCCCATATCAATATCACTTATAGTTTTCAAGAAGTAGTCTCTACAAACTTATTTTTTAAAAATCTATTTTAGCTGTGACGGCCATCTTGAATTTCCGGCCGACCTGAAATTTTTCTAGGATCAATTAGACATCAAGAGCAACATTCCTGTGAAGTTTCATGACAATCCGCCAAGTAGTTTCAGAGGAGTAGTCGCTACAAGTTTTTACTATATAACTCTATGTAACCAAAGATGGCCACTGGCAGCCATGTTTAACGTCGAATCAAAATAATTTTCCACAAGGATCTACATCATGTCATGCTGATCATTTTAGAAAAAGTCCCATATCAATATCACTTATAGTTTTCAAGAAGTAGTCGCTACAAACTTATTATTTAAAAATCTATTTTTAGCTGTGACGGCCATCTTGAATTTCCGGCCGACCTGAAATTTTTCTAGGATCAATTAGACATCAAGAGCAACATTCCTGTAAAGTTTCATGACAATCCGCCAAGTAGTTTCAGAGGAGTAGCCGCTACAAGTTTTTATTATATAACTCTATGTAAACAAAGATGGCCGCTGGCAGCCATGTTTAACGTTGAATCAAAACGATTTTTGACTAGGACCAACATCATGTAATGCTGATCATTTTAAAAAAAGTCCCATATCAATATCACTTATAGTTTTCAAGAAGTAGTCGCTACAAACTTATTTTTTAAAAATCTATTTTTAGCTGTGACGGCCATCTTGAATTTCCGGCCGACCTGAAATTTTTCTAGGATCAATTAGACATCAAGAGCAACATTCCTGTAAAGTTTCATGACAATCCGCCAAGTAGTTTCAGAGAAGTAGTCGCTACAAGTTTTTACTATATAACTCTATGTAAACAAAGATGGCCGCTGGCAGCCATGTTTAACGTTGAATCAAAACGATTTTTGACTAGGATCAACATCATGTCATGCTGATCACTTTAGAAAAAGTCCCATATCAATATCACTTATAGTTTTCAAGAAGTAGTCGCTACAAACTTGAATTTAAAAAATCTATTTTTAGCTTTGGCGGCCATCTTGGATTTCACATCAACATGAATTTTTGCTAGGATCAACTAGACTTCATGGGCAACATTTCTGTAAAGTTTTATGAATATCCATCCAGTAGTTTCAGAGGAGTAGTCGCTACAAATAAAAGTTAACGGACGGACGGACAGACGGACAGACGGACGGACAGACGGACGACGGACTCCGCACCACGGCATAAGCTCTGCTGATCTCTGATCAGTAGAGCTAAAAAACATGAAATCGTGGATTAAAAACATTGTTTTCTGCTTAAAATACCGTCAGAATGCAGGATTTGGCTTATTGCTATAAAAAAAAAACACGGTGGGGGGGGGGGGGGAGTGGACATGCCCCGTACCCCTCTAGACGTTGTGCCTACACACTGATTTAAGCACATCTACGCCCTGACGTGATTAATTATACATCAGTCATCCAACTGCTAGACATGCATATTCTGCACTTCAGAAGTGACTTCAAAGCTCAAAAAGGAGGAGTGACAAGGAAAACAAGATGATTTCATGTAACTTGAAACAAACACAAGTTGTACACCCATCCCACACAACATTAAACTCCCTATCCCAATGCTCTGACCCATCCTTTTCAGAGTCTGAGTGAGTCAAACATGAGAAAGAATGAGAATTTAAAGGGACACACGACAATCTGGAAGCATTTATCATTTATCAAGCGTAAGAACCTCTGTTTATCAATTATCATTGTTATGTTTAACTGGCTTGCTTATTTTTTCTTCATTATTCTATCACAGATTAATGCAACATTATCAACAATTACTAATATGCAAAAAACAGGTGGCTTTGAACTAGCTGTTCAAAATGTTAATTTTGTGTGTATGGTGTTTTATTTTCATGTACGGTTATATACATATGACGGTCGATTTTTTGTGGTGGAGGCAGACCACCCACTTTTCCTGGGTAGAACCAGTACTGTACACCTCCCGTCATCCATAAGAATCGACACTTCACACCCCTACCCCCACACAACCCTACCCGCTACCCTGCACACCCCTACCCCTACCCTACCCCCACACACCCCTACCCCATACCCCACACACCTCTACCCCCACACACCCCTAACCTACCCCACACCCCTACCCCATACCCCACACACCCCTACCCCTACCCACAGTAACACCCATACCCCTACCCCCACACACCCACACCCCTACCCCCACACACCCCTACCCCCACACACCCCTACCCCCACACACCCCTAAAGCCACACATCCCCACACCCACACACCCCTACCCCCACACCCCCCTACCCCCACACCCCCCTACCCCCACACACCACTACCCCCACACACCCCTACACCCACACACCCCTACACCCACACACCCCTACACCCATACCCCTACACCCACACACCCCTACCCCCACACACCCCTACCCCCACACACCCCTACACCCACACACCCCTACACCCACACACCCCACTACCTATTCAAAAAAAAATATAAAAAATTGGACAACAGCACTGAACAATTAAACAAACAATACATTTTCTTAAAACTTACCAAAAGATGCAAGTTAATCTGTTTCATTCACAATGGATCACACAAAATCACTAGAAAACTTAAAATATGATGCATTAATTGATTGATTGACATGCAGACTTTGATTTTCTTGATGAAGAAAATCATTAAATAATGTCTGATTTAAAAGTTAAATTATGTATTTTTGGTCTCAAATAAATGCCCCCTTTCCAAAAATATGTTTCGACCCAGGGGGCTTTTATCAGGGATTATATGGTATAAATAAAGAACAAGATACAGCAGTTTCGTGCTGACCCCTCAGTTTGTTCTCCTTAAATATACTTCATCTCATCTCTGTCTGAAGCTGCACTCCTAGCATGACCTTACAATTGTGGTATGGGACGTACGTTACGTGATCAGAGTATTAACCATCCAACGTCTACTCCAAGAAGTGGAAACGGGGTTTGCTTGGGTATGAAATAAAACCTTAATTTCAGCTTAAAAAGTTTGCATATTGTAAAATTAAAACATTTAACTGGTAATTTTCAATAGATTATCACATTTTTTCAGTAACGATTTTTTTAAGCATGTTTTATTGTCGAAATATCCGTTAAAGCTTTCCCATCGCTTAATGGAATTAAGGCGGGACCATGTAATGTAAAAATCACTTCATTTGCAAGAATTAGAGACACATCATGATGTCACCATTGTGTTACAAAAACATGCAATTATTTTTAATGAGGAAGGTAATCATAAAGCTATAAAGATAAAACAGATACCAATACTTTGCATTTAATGCATAATTTATTAATTCAATTTTCAAGTGCTTTAATTGTTTGTTTGTGATCAAAACTTTTTTTAAAATAGTGTCAAGGGAAAAAGCACCTCTAATGCATACACAAAATTAGAGAGGTTTTTTTTTTGTTTGTTTTTATTTTTTTATTTCAATCACCAGATTATTGGTGATCCATTTATTCAGCCCGTAATAGGTTTGTGAGGGTCGGGGTGGGCCATCCCTCAACAAACCTTACATAAAAAACATGTAATATGCATCTATTAGTTTGTAAATAAAGTAATAGGAAATATAATCAAGTGAATAAATGCATATATTGTAATCAGAGACAGAATAAATGGGGAGGTTTTCTTATTCTTTACAATTATAGAAGTATATTATACAATGTACAATTTTAACAGAGTGTAAAAAAAAAAGGCCCCACTGCAATCGTATTTCCAAAACAATTTTGGTGGAAAATATAGTATGATTGCTATATAGGGAATATATGGAAGCTATAAGATTGCAGCGAGTCTCTATAAACTCTGGAGAAAAAGACAATAATAAATGTAAAGAATATTGTTTTCAAAACCCAGTGTACAACCCACATTGTCAATACATACAGACTTATTTTACACAGATAATTTTAATGTTACAGTATCAAACTTTGTTGCAGGACATGAACTTGGTTAAAGGGACACACAGCAATCTCGTATTATTTTACCGAATTTTTTTTGAAAATAATAAACTTTTTCATGATGTTATTGCATTGTTTTTATCTATATGTGCATATCATCACAACTGGGTATTTTATTGCGATGTTACTTAAAATTAGGGGGAAATTTAGTAAAGCAATCATTTTATGATTGTATCTGTATGGCACAAGGTTTTTTACTAGATATGTGAACTGGCCGAGGGAATTATAACGAAAACAGTGTTGATTAACTTATATTACAAGTATTTTATACCATCATTTTATTTCAAAGTAACAGATTTCTGAAAGGGGAATTTTAATAACTCAAGCCAACCAACTTCTAAATTATACGATCATTTTTTATTCTTATTTTTATGCACATTTATTATGTTTAACATATTCTTGATAACCACTTATCAATATTTTTGACAGAGGGAAATTAATTTTAGAAGAAAATTAAACAATATCATGCAATTAAAATGATATGTTTTATTATTTTTCATTTTTTGGTTACGCCCCTCGTACAAAACAGTACTACATATATAGTTTCGGCTTATTATTTTTAAAAATAAGCAAGGGAGAATAAAAGAAGACACTTTAGTTGGTTGGTGGAATGGTATTTTAAATCCGTTTCAGCACATTTTAGGCTATGTATGACAGTCGATTTTTTCAGGGTCGAGACAGACCACCCACTTTTTCCTGAGTAGAACCAGTTCTTTATACCTCAAGCCGTCTGTAAAAGTCAACGCATTAAAACATTACAATATAAGCTCCCAGTGGAATTCGAACCCCAGTGGTGAGAGGC
Organism: Cyrtodaria siliqua; assembly: GCA_037043455.1. Taxonomy (NCBI): domain Eukaryota; kingdom Metazoa; phylum Mollusca; class Bivalvia; order Adapedonta; family Hiatellidae; genus Cyrtodaria; species Cyrtodaria siliqua. The sequence continues at coordinate 112,799 of JAWPHD010000095.1, read as the reverse complement.
GAGGTTTAGAAAACGGTGTCTTTACCCTCTCGAGCACAAAAACGCTACTGTAGACATGGCGTTTTGATGAGAGAAAATGTGTAAAATAGACCTCAAGCTTGCCGTGAATCCCTTTACGATTAAACCGGTTAAGTCAACTATGGATGAAAGAGCTGATTAATCTTGGGAAAGATTGTGTAATAAATGCGCATATTTAAACACTGGCCCCTTTACTACAGTTGAGGGATTTCTTTCTTATCAGCGGCGTGAAATTGGAAAATTATTTAAAAACATTTTTAAGGTATAAATAATGCAAATTGAAGTCATGTTCGCCTAATTGCAGCCAATTAAAGGAAAATAAGGGACATTAATTAATAAATGATGAGGTAATGTTACGATTAAAATATGTTAATGTTGGAAAATGTTGGAAATGATCAAAGTTTGATCTATAATATGCATTTTTTTTCCTGCAGGTTGCTAAACAAGCAATTAAAAAATGTCAAAATGATACCCAATCAACACCTCATGACCCCGACTTGTATTAAATTACATACAAACCACTGATACTAACAGTTAACTGTATTGAATTTTTTGAAGTTTGAGATGAAATATTAATCCTTTAATGATTGCAAATTTTTTTTAATGGCCATTAAAAGCTAATTAAACAACTGATATACAACTGTTACAATGTCAAATGTCCATATTGTTTAAAACATTCCATTTTTTTGACAGTTTTCCTGACAAACGCATTGAAATAAAACTAAATTATTGTTGCGTTCTACTGATTGTTGATTATATTGCATCAATGATCATACCGGCATTTTTTTTACATTAATTTTGATCATGATTTTGCCAGAATTTGGTTGGTGTCCCAATAAAAATTATCTGATTTTTTTTGAATTTTTTGAATTTTTAGATATGTCCCAAACTAAAAATAATTATTTTCCTAAAATTCAAGGTTGTCCCAATCCTTGCGGTGTCCCAACGTATATGATAAATACGGTAAATGAAGTCACATTTTTGATGGTTTCAAGTCACATGACTTGCCACTATTTAACAGTTGTGTTTTTATTAACATCAACCGATAACATTGCAGGACTTTTGCCTATAGCCTCTAAAGAATGCACATTTGGTGAAAATGTTTTTTCACTTCCCCCCTTAATTTTACAGGAACTTATAGAGGTCAGTGCCTGAGGGACCAGTATAATTAGAATGCCTGTCTAAAAAAAAATAATGTGGCAGGCTCTGTTTGTTATAAGCACAAGACATATTTAGCCTGAAATCACAACCTGGATATTTGCTGAAAATTTCTCTTTTTTTATCCCTAAATATCCATAAATATTTATTCATAAATTTGAAATTATAAGATTAAAAAATGTCAAATATATAAATATATATTTATTTTTTTATTATTATTATCACATAAAATTATCTTGATTCTTCTATCTTTTTTCTTTCAATAACAGTGTGTTAACAGTCACCATAGCACTTGGGGGTTCTGGGAGCCAGGCAGTTAAATGAGTTTTAACCCCAAAACAGATTAACATTCCGTATCAAATATCACTTGAAAAAGAGCAAGCAAAACCACAAAAATATTAAAGTCTTATCATGGCTGACATCCATTATGAATCTGTCAAATGACCTGAGTCACCTCTGTGTTGCCATGGTAACAATCACATTTACCTACATGAGGGATCTTCCCCCCACATCCTGTCAATGGAAGACCCACCCCAGGATAAAACCACAAATGTAATCACTCTGTTTTCATATCTCCCTCCAACAAATGCTCAGTGTTTAGTTGCATTTTAGGTTAGAAAGGTCACGAGTATTTTTTAGCTAAAAATGTGAAGTTTTTTATGGAGTACAGAATCATGCATTGTAAAGCTTACAAATGGAGGATTCAACACAAGACTGTCATAACTACATATAAATAAAAAAGTAGATACAACAGTTTTGCTTTGAACTCTTGATTAATGTTTACCAACATGCTGAGTAAATTATGTATTCCACCAAAGTGCAATTAATGGGCTCAGACATAACTAGAAATGTGTCCATGGGACACAGATAATGACACAACTAGAAAATGTGTCCATGTGACACGGATAATGACACAAATAGAAAATGTGTCCATGTGACATGGATAATGACACAACTAGAAAATTTGTCCATGTGACACGGATAATGACACAACTAGAAAATGTATCCATATGTGACACGGATAATGACACAACTAGAAAATGTGTCCATGTGACACGGATAATGACACGGATGCTCCACATTAGAGTTGTCATTTACATAAAATAAAAACATCAGAGTAAATTAACAAAGCGCAAAAAGTAGGTCAAGGTCATTTATTTTGACCTATTTTTGTTAGGAACAGTCAAACAGTTGTAACATGTGTGAAGTTTAAAAGCTTTATGCTTCTGGTGTGTGAGAAACTTGAATGTATAAAATTTTCGAAATGACAAACAAGAGTAACTCTTTTGTGACAGGACTGAATTATAACCATCAGCAGCAGGCAAACACAATACATGGATGTAAATATCTGTCATTAATGTCAAACCTGCTTTTAAGCAGCCCAGAGGACCAGTTCATTAACCCTGTGACCACAGACGCGACCTTGATAAGTAAAAAGTATAACTATTCAAAAGAATAAAATGCATTACTGCAAAAAGACAACCATAGGTTAATTCAGTTTGTCATCAGTACAAAGAAACCTTCCCCAGGAAGCAAAACCACAAACTGTTTCCTATGGGAAGCCATAACCGTCAAAATGTGGATATTTACAAACCATTCAATGACAGGCCATTTAATTCAACATGAAGTCATTTGATGACGTACATTTTGATTCGATGCGACGTGTAAACTCGGTTCATTCGTTACAAAGTGAATTGATACGGTTCAAAGTGAAATGATACGATGTAAAATTTCAAACCATACGACGCCAAGTCATTTGATGACGTACATATTGATTCGATGCAACGTGTAAACTCGGTTCATTCGTTACAAAGTGAATTGATACGATGTAAAATTTCAAACCATACGACGCAAAGTCATTTGATGACGTATATATTGATTGGATGCGACGTGTAAACTCTGTTCATTCGTTACAAAGTGAATTGATACGGTTCGAAGTGAAATGATACGATGTAAAATTTCAAACCATACGACGCAAAGTCATTTGATGACGTACATATTGATTCGATACGACGTGTAAACTCGGTTCATTCGTTACAAAGTGAATTGATACGGTTCGAAGTGAAATGATACGATGTAAAATTTCAAACCATACGACGCAAATCATTTGATGACGTACATATTGATTCGATGCGACGTGTAAACTCGGTTCATTCGTTACAAAGTGAATTGATACGGTTCGAAGTGAAATGATACGATGTAAAATTTCAAACCATACGACGCAAAGTCATTTGATGACGTACATATTGATTCGATGCGACGTGTAAACTCGGTTCATTCGTTACAAAGTGAATTGATACGGTTCGAAGTGAAATGATACGATGTAAAATTTCAAACCATACGACGCAAAGTCATTTGATGACGTACATATTGATTCGATGCGACGTGTAAACTCGGTTCATTCGTTACAAAGTGAACTGATACGGTTCGAAGTGAAATGATCGGGCGAAAACGCAGTCGGTGCGATGCAAACGCAATCCGTTCGACAGAAACTGATATCATTACGTGCAAAGTGAAACGGTGCGACATCTGGCGGCGATATTTGCCACATCACTTGCAGGGTTATTTCGCCTACATAATATATAATAAATCAAAGTACTAAATGTACTGGGAATGCAAGGTTTGATAGGAAAGACTGTATGGATATTTGTACGATCAAATTTCCATAAATTTTACATTGTTTTAGCCAACTTGGCGATCTTTGGCGACCTACCAAAATCTTACAGGGTCAATCCATTCCAAATATATTGTGATCAATTGTCATTAAACTGTTTCAAATCTAGACTAGAATATTATTTTATGAAATTGCTGATGGATAGACAGATTTGTGATTTGTGTTCATGGCCAAACTGTCACTCAAGATGACTTCCATGTCTAAAATTATGTCATTTACAGAGCGGCGTGTATTAAGTAGTCTTCCGGGAACAAGATGCACAAGAGGGCCTGTATCACTCTACTGGCTTGAATAGTCTAAGGCCGGAAAACAGTTTTTGTCTCGCCTATTCGAAGAAAAAAAGAGACATAGGTGTTGCTTCTCCGGCGGCGGCGGAGGCGTCAACATTCAAGTTTTGCGTTTAGGTCATTTTCTCACAAACCGTATGCACTAGACCTATCAAACTTTGCTTGTAGTTGTATCTTGGGTGGTACATTGCAACGTGACAAAGCAAATGTGGAAGTGACCTTGACCCTCCAAGCAAAGGGCAGATAACAATATTGTTTAGGTTCAACTTTTGCGTTTAGGTCACTTTTTCACAAACTGTATGCACTAGACCTTTCAAACTTTGCTTATAGTTGTATCTTGGGTGGTACATCGCAACGTGATAAAGCAAATGTGGAAGTGACCTTGACCCTCCAAGCAAAGGGCAGATAACTTAATAATTTTTAGGTTCAACTTTTGCATTTAGGTCACTTTTTCACAAACTGTATGCACTAGACCTTTAAAACTTTGCTTATATTTGTATCTTGAGTGGTACATCACAACGTGACAATGCAAATGCGAAAGTGACCTTGACCCTCCAATCTATTCGATAATAAGAGTAGGGCAGGTTCCCGGATTCCTATGTATCCTTCCCCTCTCTCTGGGGCGGCTCTAAATAACCTATACTGTGTTGATGAGCCGTTAAACAACATTCAATTCAATTGACCCTCCAAGCAAAGGGCAGATAACTTAATTGTTACCTTCAACTTTTGCGTTTAGATCACTTTTTCACAAACTGTATGCACTCTTTGCTTATAGTTGTATCTTGAGTGGTACATTGCAACGTGACAAAGCAAATGTGGATGTGACTGACCTTCACCATCCAAGCAAAGGGCAGATAACTTTAATTGTTCATTTACATCACTCTCTCATGAACTATAATTATGCACTAGATGTTTTAAACCTAATTTATAGCTTAATCTTTGGAAGAAAACATATTCTATTTTGACATAGTTGTGTCTTGGGTAGTGCATCTTTTTGGATCCATGGATTTCATCTATGACCTTGACCTACTTTCTGGAGCTGATGATTTTTAGCTGTACTGGCCAAGGGCCTTCATTTTTCATCCGATCTTTACAAAACTTTAACATATTGTTAATATCAATGAAAGCTCGCACAAGTTCGAAAACCAGCCAGATCGGACTAGTAACAGCGGAGTTATGGCCCTTGATTTAGTTAAAAAATGCTATAGTTTGCCTCGGTAATACGACAGGGCTTTCATTTTTCATCTGATCTTTACCAAACTTTACCAGATGTTTTGCCTTTTTTTTTTATTATTATTAGTATATTTTCTTTTATTATTTGTACATTTTTTTTGTTTAAATTTGTTTTAAATATATATATATAATTTTTTTTTTTTTTTTTTTTATTTTTATTTTTTTATTTCATTATTATTTTCGGTTCGTTGAGTTTTGATAGAGTTACGGCCCCTTGACATTTTTACTTTTAAATTTCTTGTCGGCTCTACTCCTCCTAAAGCCTTGTTGGATTTCGACGAAACTTGGAAGGAAGCATCGGTAAGATGTCTAGTTGTGCATATCGCGCTTTTTCCCAGTTCGCTGATTTATGACGTAGTTATGGCACTTTCACATTTAAATTTCTTGTCGGCGCTACTCCTCCTAAACTTTCTACAAAATTTGGCAGGAAGCCTCAGTATGATGTCTAGTTGTGCAAATCGCGGTATATCAATGAAATTTCGGACAAGTTAGAAAACCAGCTAGATCTTGTTAGTAACGACAGGTTATGGCCCTTGATTTGCTGAAAAATGCTATATTGTATTTCCTTTGTTAAATATGTAGTTACTTCATTTTTTATCTGCTCTTTACCATATTTGTTTAGAATGTTAATATAACCCCGTCCCCCACCAGCCCGCCCCATTTTTATAAAATTTCATTCATAGAAGTGGGACAAATTAAAAAAGACCCATGCCAGACTAGACACAGCAGACTTATTTCCCATGATTACCAGGTGAGCGATCTAAGGCCATCCTATCCCTGTTGTTTTTGCAATGTTTGAAAAAAAATACTGATGAGAATTTTATGTCGACAACCCTTGATGTAAGAGCCGTTTTAGCCAGTAGAGCATCCACAGGCCCTCTTGGGCCTCTTGTTTTTAATAGAATGGCATTTTACTTTTAAACAAATGCACTTAAATGTCATCTCAGCAAACGGCAAACTCCATTGTTTTTAGTTACTAAAATGTTTACAACCTCATTTAAGCATCATTGACCGTTTTATTTTTAAGTCCAGCCCCCGTTAGGCGAGACATGTGAATCCACGGATTTCTTGTTTAAAAAATCAAAGGCTATAACTCTGATGTGTCTAGTCTGATGCAACTGGTTTTGAACTTGTCCAAGTAGTTCAGTGGCGTAACCTAGAAAACGTCTTCTGCTGCAGGGACAAATAACTTAACAAGAGGCACTACCCGTTGATTCAACTTCTCTTTGTCTGTCCCACACATTGAAAAGAAACTTTACTGTAGTATTAACTTGAAAAAAAATAATTACACATCTAGCTACCTGGCTACCGTATTTTACCTTGTATAATACGCAGTTTTTTTACTTCTTTTAAGGTTTCCGAAAGGGGGGTGCGTACAAATTACAATACAAGGAAACAATACAATAAGCTTTTTTTCTTGCATTTTATATGCAGAAAATCGATGTTAGACTGGAGAAAATCGCCGATAAAAACATCGGGGACGAAAGACAGACATTTGTGAATGCCGATAATACTTTATTTTTCGTGACTTACTCGCTTGATACAAGTAATTAATTGACTTAATTCGACTTAGAAATGTTATTATAAAGCTTGTTTTTATATAAATTTGTTGTAGAATTTCAATAAATGCTAGCTCGAAGAACAGTGACAAGGTTTAATTGTTTAATTAACCAACAGCAAGAAATATTGTATGCTTAAATACTTTGCAAACACATTACCATTTATACATTCTTTTGTAGTAATTAATTACCCTCCCGTAAAAGCATATAGTTTTCCTCTTTTTTTTGTTAAAAGTTTCACTCAAAAATATTCAAAAAAATTGGGGAAAAAACTTACTTTTTGCCAAATTGGCAATGGTACCATTTTTCGGTACAACTTATATAAGGAAAAAAATCACTGACAAATCAAGATACTGCAATGATATAATTTTGAATACCTGTACCTATGATTGGCCTTTCATAGATAGTATTTTTAGAATTCCTGAACACATTCCGGATGTCAATGGATTTAAAATGTGCCATGTTTGGGCCCTTGTAATGTAATCAGATACCATTTTGCAATAAATTGCTTAGAGTTTTGTTTTTTTAAAATCTATGATGCTTTCCAAATAACTTGCAACAATTTCGTTCAGAATTTTAAATGCTGTGAATTGCCAAATCCTTGTCACAATATATTTGGAATGGATTGACCCTCTAAGATTTTGGTAGGTCGCCAAAGATCGCCAAGTTGGCTAAAACTATGTAAAATTTATGGAAATTTGATCGTGCAAATATCCATACAGTCTTTCCTATCAAACCTTGCATTCTCAGTACTTTAAGTACTTTGATTTATCATATATTATGTAGGGGAAATAACCCTGCAAGTGATGTGGCAAATATCGCCGCCAGATGTCGCACCGTTTCACTTTGCACGTAATGAAATCAGTTTCTGTCGAATGGATTGCGTTTGCATCGCACCGACTGTGTTTTCGCCCGATCATTTCACTTCGAACCGTATCAGTTCACTTTGTAACGAATGAACCGAGTTTACACGTCGCATCGAATCAATATGTACGTCATCAAATGACTTTGCGTCGTATGGTTTGAAATTTTACATCGTATCATTTCACTTCGAACCGTATCAATTCACTTTGTAACGAATGAACCGAGTTTACACGTCGCATCGAATCAATATGTACGTCATCAAATGACTTTGCGTCGTATGGTTTGAAATTTTACATCGTATCATTTCACTTTGAACCGTATCAATTCACTTTGTAACGAATGAACCGAGTTTACACGTCGCATCGAATCAATATGTTCGTCATCAAATGACTTCATGTTGAATTAAATGGCCTGTCATTAAATGGTTTGTAAATATCCACATTTTGACGGTTATGGCTTCCCATAGTTTCCAGTTCGAAAACGGAGAAGACCCTAACCACAAAGTTTATCTGGCTTGAACGATGTTGTATCAGAGATCGTCACCCCTTTGTCGCTGATTTACACCTTGAGTCCCGCCTCGCTGGCAGCTGCCGGGCAAAAACTAAGATGACCACAAACTTTTAACAGTGGACAAAAGACGCCAATATTGTACCAAATACTTTAACGTCTTCCGTTTCTCAATTATTCTCTCCACAATAAATGTTTAGAAAACTTAGACTATAGCCTATTATACTGGACATAATAACTATTAATAACACCTATTACGGTTATTTCGAAAAGATTAAAAAGGAAAAAGTGATTTATGATATTATCATTGTCATAATGGAAATGAGGCATTTTTTTATCTTTCTTGTTAGAGAGTTTTATAAGAAGCTATAATATGATTTTATTCAATAAGATAGTAGTCAAGTTGTGATGGAATAGGAACATGATATAATTGATTCAGTGGCTGAAAGATCAAATATTGAATATGAGAAATTAATTGCCCGCCACCACTCCCCGTTGCTGGTGATTGGAATTATAAGGAATTAATTTGGTTAACAGATAATTTTCTTCCCCAATGAAAAGGGGAAGTTCATGGCATGATTAGAAGTTATACTGTTCCTGGCACTGTATAAAATAATGATAAATATCAGAGATTTTGACTTTTTTTCTTCTTTTCTTTATATAAACACACACAGTTATCTTGATTTTTTAAAAACTCACGGTGTCCGGTTAGTTTTTCTATGTAACTTGCGTTTGTTCAAACATTGATATTAATTATAAGAATCGTTTAAATCCAACTTTTTTGTATATTATAAACTGTAGATTATATTTAAAGATATGGTAGAATTTACCAGTAATGAACAAAAGGAAACTCAAAATTGTATTTAATTATATGCAAGCAGGTTTAACGTCAAAATGACACTTCATAAATAAACCGAGACACTAATTTCAATGCTTAATAAACACTTCAAGATTGCCATGTGTCCCTTTAAGAAATAGAAACCCGTTTTTACTGGTGCTGGTCATCAGCTTGATAAATAATGATGATTTTGTTATGATTAACCCTTAAACCCCTACATATATATAATGGACTGTTCTTTCTTTGAATTAAGACCATTCCATTTATGTGACAAAGGGGTGTTTTGGGGGAAATGACTGATCAGCAGCAGTAACTCGTAGGCTGACAATAACCTTATTTTGGTAAGTGACACATCGCTATCCCAAGATGTATTCACATACCAGGTTTGGTATATCTAAGTGTTATAGTATTGAAAACACGGTCCGGACAAGCATTTTCTATGACAGAGGTCGCAGGTCAAGGTCACAGTGATCTTATTTTGGTACGCGACACACCGCTATCCCAAGATGTATTCACATACCAAGTTTGGTATCTCTAAGTGTTATAGTATTGAAAATACGGTCCAGACAAGCATTTTCTATGACAGAGGTCACAGGTCAAGGTCACAGTGACCTTATTTTGGTACGCGACACAACGCTATCCCAAGATGTATCCACATACCAAGTTTGGTATCTCTAAGTGTTATAGTATTGAAAATACGGGCCGGGCAAGCATTTTCTATGACAGAGGTCACAGGTCAAGGTCACTATGACCTTATTTTGGTACGCGACACACCACTATCCCAAGATGTATCCACATACCAAGTTTGGTATCTCTATGTGTTATAGTATTGAAAATACGGTCCGGACAAGCATTTTCTATGCATTTTCTATGACAGAGGTCAAAGGTCAAGGTCACAATGACCTTATTTTGGTACGCGACACACCGCTATCCAAAGATGTAATTGAACTGAATGTTGTTTAACGGCTCATCAACACAGTATAGGTTATTTAGAGCTGCCCCAGAGAGAGGGGAAGGATACATAGGAATCCGGGAACCTGCCCTACTCTTATTATCGAATAGATTCCTATGGTTTTTTAACGTGCTCGGAAGATAGACCGATACACAGGACCGCCCGGTTTACGTCCCCATCCGACGGACGAGGCTAATATCCCAAGATGTATTCACATACCAAGTTTGTTATCTCTAAGTGTTATAGTATTGAAAATACGGTCCGGACAAGCATTTTCTATGACAGAGGTCAAGGTCACAGTGACCTTATTTTGGTACGCGACACACTGCTATCCCAAGATGTATCCACATACCAAGATTGGTATCTCTAAGTGTTATAGTATTGAAAATATGGCCCGGACAAGCATTTTCTATGACAGAGGTCACATGTCAAGGTCAAGGTCACAGTGACCTTATTTTGGTATGCGACACACTGCTATCCCAAGATGTATCCACAAGCCAAGTTTGGTATCTCTAATAAGTGTTATAGTATTGAAAATATGGTCCAGACAAGCATTTTCTATGACAGAGGTCACAGGTCAAGGTGACAATGACCTTATTTTGGTACGCGACACACCTCTATCCCAAGATGTATCCACATACCAAGTTTGGTATCTCTAAGTGGTTATAGTATTGAAAATACGGTCCGGACAAGCATTTTCTATGCATTTTCTATGACAGAGGTCACAGGTCAAGGTCAAGGTCACAATGACCTTATTTTGGTATGCGACACACCGCTATTCCCAAGATGTATTCACATACAAAGTTTGGTATCTCTAAGTGTTATAGTATTGAAAATACGGTCTGGACAAGCATTTTCTATGACAGAGGACACAGGTCAAGGTCACAGTGACCTTATTTTGGTACGCGACACACCGCTATCCCAAGATGTATCCACATACCAAGTTTGGTATCTCAAAGTCTTATAGTATTGAAAATATGGCCCGGACAAGCATTCGGAAGGACGGACGGAAAGACGGAATGAAGGACAGGGTGCAATTAAACCTGCAATTAAACCGAGATCGGTGGGGGGCTAATTATGATAAACTGTAAAATTAGAGAAACACAATAAGATTTGTTTCTTATTATTAACTACGAATACTGTACTATAATATTTTATACCCCATTTTAATGCTCGCACCCTCCCTAATAACCACCCACATAGAAAACTTGAGGTCTACTTTAGAAAAATACCACCCCACAAGCATTTTAGGGGTATAATATGTAAAAAAGATGATCTCAGATAAACACCACCCCCTTTTGTAAAATGCAATACCCCCGGGTGTTTATACAGTTGTATACGGTATACAGAAGTTGAAGCATTCAACCACCTACAAGCATTTGCACCTAGTTATTTACTAATTAGAAGTCAATAATACAACTACAAACATCCCACTATTTCACTACCCACTTGAATTCCCCAAATCTGACATCCACCCACACAAATGGTCACAATTTTAGGGCTAGTCATACTGGTCAGAGCGAAACTGACCCCCAGGGCAGGGGATTAGGTCATCTTTTCACTCACCTTGTACTGGATAATAGAATGTCAAGCCAACTTTAAAACTTAATTCCCCCACAAAAACGCATTTCGGTATTCATAATACCTGCCCACACAGATCTTTCTGTCTATTGTAATTTAAAAGGTTAAAAGGGAGTAGTTTTGTAAACAGATTGATTGATGACATTAGATATGTGAATTATTACCACAGTTCCTTACATATAGTCTGCAAGAAATTATCCTTGAATAAGCACCAAAGTGTATTTTTATTTGCAACCCATTTTAAATCCCTGTAATAATTGAAGGTTCGCATTTATATATTTAGCAGCTTAAAAACAGTGAAAATATGGTAATTCCAGGTAACATCAGCACATAGTAAAGATGCATAGAAGTGCAAATGCAGGCCTGCCAAATCACCGGATAAAATCCGGATTCTCCGCCACCGGATTTTTTCAGTTGCTCTCCGGATCTCCGGATTTAAGTTTAAAATCTCTGGATTTTTCATCAAAACAAAATGTTCATGATCTAGCTAACAACTACATTTTCAGTTTATCAGCTATTTCCCGAATTGGTCCTATTACGCTCCCTACTGTAGTCAGAGGAGTATTTGCAAATGCCAAATCAACAGGGGTCATCCGTGAAATGCACTGACTGAATATGCAATTTACACCTAAGGGCATTATTAGTTCCTTCAATGACATAATGTGCAATAGCAGCAATATATCTGCGACTTCTTTAATTGGCCAAGCTAACTGAAATCGCAAGTGTGAGGAACTAGCAACTCCTAGTGTGTGGTACCACTATAACACCTGCTGCTGTGTGTAACGATGATTATAATTATATAAGAGTTATGAAGACTTTGTTTTTGCATTAAGAATGCATCTGTTTGGAAAAGTATGTGCACTTCATAAAAAAAAGAAATTGTGGTAAAAACTAAAGTCTTTCTAATAGAATAACTATGCTAATTTATTATTTTCTGTAACTATCAAACAATGCATCAATTTGTATTAATTGCATAAATAATTTAAATTTGTGCTTTAAAAACAGTTTTGCGAAAATTAGGTCGCGCGCTCCAAATTTTAATTTAAAAATGTTCTTCACATGCTTTAAATCCGAAATTTGAAAAATCTCAGGATTTTGTGTTTAAAAGTTTTGGCAAGCCTGCAAATGATGCAATTTCTTCAGATCCAAATAAGTTTTGTTAAAAAAAAAATTGAGAAGGAAACGTGATGAGTATCATGTTATTTAAAGCCACTCCAAGAAAGTGGTAGAGTACAATGAGGTGGGGTCCACCTACTCCTTAAAGGGGCTGTTATACAGAATGCGTCTAAAAACAACACTCTTTAGTTAGTATGTAGTTGTTTTGTTAAATACTAAAATAGAAGGATAACATATAAAAGTCATATTTACCACCATAAGTTTAATAAAAGTAATGTTTATTAAAATATGTGTAAACAGCAAATAAATACCTTAAACAAATCTTGAAACTGTACAATTTTTGGGGTGTACTGAGTGAGTATGTTGATTTTTTGTTTGTCTGTTATTTAGCACATGTTAGGCCATATATGACGGTATACCCCTTGTCATCCCTAAGAATCAACACTTTTACATTTGACAAGTCAAGCTCCCAGTGGGATTCGAACCCACAGCGGTGAGAGGCGAGAACGTTTTAGACACAGCGTCTTTACTACTAAACCAAGTTAGTTTACTAATGAACACAAGGCACGAAATTCAGTAAAACTGTTCCTTAAATGAGGGTTTAAATAGTCCACACGAAAATAATGCATTAGAATAATTGATACAAAAGATCAGAGCGCTTCCGTGACAGGGATAGTAAAGACGCTGCGTCTAAAACGTTCTCGCCTCTCACCGCTGCAGGTTCGAATCCCACTGAGAGCTCGACTTGTCAAATGTAAAAGTGTTGATTCTTAGGGATGACAAGGGGTATACAGTACTGGTTTTACCCAGGAATAAATGGGTGGTCTGCCTCTACCACCAAAAATGCGATATTAACTTTGTGACTTTGGTTTATGAAGTGGGTAACTTTGAATAAGTAAAAATACAAGTGAGAAAGTGTCACACACTCGGTACATTTGAAAACGCACATCTTTTTGATGATGAAATTTATTATGATCCCATAAAGCTACAACAACAAAATTTTGTAGTATTCATATATCATCTTTATTTTATTCATTTGCCAAATTTCTTCAATATCGTACAGAAAATTCATGTATTTTTACTTATTCAAAGTTACCCACTTCATAAACCAAAGTCACAAAGTTAATATTGCGTGTGACCACCTCGAGCGTTTAAACAATGCCTGGCACCTTCGTCGCATTGATGCAATTTTTGTGGCTATAGACCTTTGAGGAATATTCCTCCACTCTTCCACTAACGCACGACGGAGATCAACAATATTTTGCGGTGGGTGAACAGGCCCATACACGCGCCTTTTTAACATATCCCAGACATGCTCCATTGGCGACTTATCTGGAGATAATGATGGCCAATCGAGCACATGAATATTGTTCTGGGCGAGATAATTGCGAGTGATACCTGCTGTATGTGGGGTGGCCCCATCCTACAAAATATTGTTGATCTCCGTCGTGCGTTAGTGGAAGAGTGGAGAAATATTCCTCAAAGGTCTATAGCCACAAAAATTGCATCAATGCGACGAAGGTGCCAGGCATTGTTAAACGCTCGAGGTGGTCAAACGCGATATTAACTTTGTGACTTTGGTTTATGAAGTGGGTAACTTTGAATAAGCAAAAATACATGAATTTTCTGTACGATATTGATGAAATTTGGCAAATGAATAAAACAAAGATGATATATGAATACTACAAAATTTTGTTGTTGTAGCTTTATGGGATCATAATAAATTTCATCAGCAAAAAGATGTGCGTTTTCAAATGCACTGAGTGTATATGGCCTAACATGTGCTAAAAATGATGTAAAACAAATAACTCTGAAAACATTCTGGAGGCAATACCCTTTAAATATCAAATAGAATGCACAGACTGGTTCTATATTTTCAAAAAGGATGTAGACCTCCGTTCATGAAACTGTCCGGTTTATGTCTGCATCCACTGAATGGTGTGCTAAACCGGTACACGGTTCCGTGTATTGGAGTCCATCATCCGAGCACGTTAAAGAACCCTAAAAATGTATTTAATAGGAAGTATTGGATTCCTATGTATCCTTCCCCTCTCTCCGGGGTAGTTCTAAATAACCGAAGATAATGTGTGATGACACATGAACCAAAAATTCAATCCCAGTCTCCATCCGATGAAAGTATCAGAAGTTTGAATTACGGACAACAAAGAATCACTTAATAAGAATGCGGCAAGTTTTTTTTTTAAAAATAATTAGGTAATCCAATGATCCCACTATTTCATCCTTTATTCTCCAAACAGGAAAATATTTTTTTATATATATATATATATATATATATCAACATCTCATGAATCTGAAACAAGAACACCTCCCTCGCACAGGTCCATATCAGACATTACTGGTTAAACAAAACTGTAGATTGTAACATCATGGAATTAAATTGAATTGAATTGGATTTTATAGTCGCACCGACAGCTAAGGTCATATGGCGACTTTCCAGTTTCCACTGGTGGAGAAAGACCCCAGGTGCCCCTCCGGGCAATTGTCATGCATGGGCGGGCCCCTGGGTAAAACCTCCAACGTTCCTCACATAAAGATTCCTAGGCTCCTAAGGGATCGAACCTACAGTGGTGAGGGGCAAGTGATTTCAAGTCAGAGACTCTAACCACATCGGCCACGGACGCCCTGTAACATCATGGAAAGATGATGTATTAGTTTCATTAGATTGGAAGTGAAGTTTTAAGTTAAACAATTTCTCTAAGTGACATAACTCAACATTTTCATTTAGAGTTATGGGCCCTTTAGATGTTTATTTTGCGCGTACAGAAGGGTATTTGTTTTAAAAGCCTGAGCACTGATAATTAAGAAATAAAAGGCAAGGTAAAGTTTCTGGTTAAACTTTTTCAAATGGAAATCATTCAAAACATATGATCCAGAGAGTTATGGGCCTTTTCCCTTTGTCAGATGTATTAATTGGATCATGCTGGAGATGTAAACAAAGTTTCATTTGTTGCAGACACAATACTTTGAATGTTTTAGGAGGTGGACTTATCTGCCAGCAAGGTTCATACAGCCTTAAAAAGTCCTTAAATTTCAGAAGTCCTTAAATCCACTCCAGCCTTAAAAAGTCCTTAAATTCTGACATAATATCATTAAAGGTCCTTGAATTTCATAATCAGTCGATTAATTATACAAGAGGAATGATATCTGACGTAGTTTAAAAAAAATCAGCAAAAAAAAAAAAATAGCCGATAATGTTATGAGTTAAACCGGGCCTTAAAAATGGGTTATTAGGGCCTTAAAAATCCTTAAAAAGTCCTTAAATTTCATAATGATAATTCTGTATGAACCATGGCCAGGAGATCCTTATATATGTCTTCTGTGCATTTTTGTTTGTTTTTCTTTAGGAATCCTATTTTCGTTTATCAACTAACTAATGTTTGTGTATCTGAAAAAGTTATAATAAATCAATCATTATTAACAAGCATCGCAAAGTGGCAAAACTGCCATTAATGTAAAACTAGAAATGTGTACTTGGACATAAATGCCCCTGCTGTAAGCTATCAGCCTAAATGAGGTCATAACTCATAAAGTCAATGGACCGGTTCAGGAGGAGTATTCCGGTCAAGAAAGAGTGACGTACATACGTACAAAAGTGTGACGAATGTACAAACTGACTATATGCTGCCCCGCCCCACCTCCCTCCACCCAACCTCCCCAACATATATATGGCGACAGCTTAAAAACTTGAAATGTGGCCCTTTAAATTACAGAGAATCAATATAGCTAACAAGTTTGTATGCACGTGTCATTTAAACGTTGTGATAAGACACAGTATGCACGTGTCATTTAAACGTTGAACGTTGTGATAAGACACAGTATGCACGTGTCATTTAAACGTTGTGATAAGACACAGTTCTCAAATTTATATATTGAATTATTGCTTGACATATAGTTTCCAGTTGACATAGTTTCCAGTTTACTGCCAGGTAGCAGGAAATCTCCAGGATTTCAGTCTCTGATTCAATGCTTTGGAAAAACAAGTATATCAAATGCCATATCTAAATATACATTCCCATACTCCTGCAATATTGAATTTATATTGTATAAAAAAATAATTGTAATGCGGTAAACTCTTTATCAATATACGCTTATAACTAAGATGCTTATTGGAAAACTCGGAAAACAGACATGAGGACGCGTCGACTTCACAGAGACTTGAAATGATTTTCGCATTGCAGCCTACGTGATTGACAGAAAAGATGAGAGATATTTGTAGGAGTTGTTATAAATCATGCGATTTGTAGACATGCGTCATACTACAAATAGATGTCCTTTTGATAGAACAACAAAGTATTTACAATGAAAAATGGGAGTTTAATGAAATACACATAAGTTGATGAATTGTGGGGTATTATTGAGAAAGTGATTTGAGAAAGATGGGTAAATATCCTGGATTTTGACCATTGATAGAGGTAATGGTGGGTGGTGACCTGCCAATCATTGTATCAGTTTGAATGATACAATTCAGGAGGTGTACTTGTATATAAATATGGTTTTAAAGGTTTGATCACCTTTTAAATTAGAAAATATAGCAAATGTTTCTTATAGAAGAGGTCACTCTTGGCAGTGGTCTCTCATAGCAGTCATCTCTCATGGCAGTGGTCTCTCATGGCAGTGGTCTCTCATGACAGTCATCTCTCATGGCAGTGGTCTCTCGTGGCAGTAATCTCTCATGACAGTCATCTCTCAAGGCAGTGGCCTCTCATGGCAGTGGACTCTCATGACAGTGGTCTCTCCTGGCAGTGACCTCTCATGGCAATGGCCTCCCATGGCAATGGTCTAATGACAGTGGTCTCTCAAGACAGTGGATTATCATGGCAGTGGTCTCTCATGGCAGTGGCATCTCATGGCAGTGGCCTCTCATGACAGTGGCTTCTCATGACAGTGGTCTCTCATGGCAGTGGCTTCTCATGGCAGTGGTCTCTCATGACAGTGGCTTCTCATGACAGTGGTCTCTCATGACAGTGGTCTCTCATGGCAGTGGCTTCTCATGACAGTGGTCTCGCATGACAGTGGTCTCTCATGACAGTGGCTTCTCATGGCAGTGGCTTCTCATGGCAGTGGTCTCTCATGACAGCGGCTTCTCACGACAGTGGTCTCTCACGACAGTGGTCTCTCATGACAGTGGTATCTCATGGCAGTGGCCTCTCATGGCAGTGGCTTCTCATGGCAGTGTTCTCTCATGACAGAGGCTTCTCATGACAGTAGTCTTCTCATGACAGTGGTCTCTCATGACAGTGGTCTCTCATGACAGTGGTCTCTCATGGCAGTGGCCTCTCATGGCAGTGGCTTCTCATGGCAATGGTCTCTCATGACAGTGGCTCCTCATGACAGTGGTCTCTCATGACAGTGGTTTCTCATGACAGTGGCTTCTCATGGCAGTGGTCTCTCATGACAGTGGCTTCTCATGGCAGTGGCCTCTCACGACTGACTTTTCATGGCCATGGTCTCTCATAGCAGTGGCCTCTCATAGCAGTGGTCTCTCATGGTAGTGGCCTCTCATGACAGTGGCTTCTCATGACAGTGGTCTCTCATGACATTGGTCTCTCATGGCAGTGGCTTCTCATGGCAGTGGTCTCTCATGACAGTGGCTTCTCATGACAGTGGTCTCTCATGGCAGTGGCTTCTAATGACAGTGGTCTCTCATGACAGTGGCTTCTCATGACAGTGGTCTCTCATGGCAGTGGCTTCTCATGGCAGTGGTCTCTCATGGCAGTGGCCTCTCATAGCAGTGGTCTCTCGTGGCAGTGGCCTCTCATGACAGTGGCTTCTCATGACAGTGGTCTCTCATGGCAGTGGCTTCTCATGGCAGTGGTCTCTCATGACAGTGGCTTCTCATGACAGTGGTCTCTCATGGCAGTGGCTTCTAATGACAGTGGCTTCTCATGACAGTGGTCTCTCATGGCAGTGGCTTCTCATGGCAGTGGTCTCTCATGACAGTGGCTTCTCATGACAGTGGTCTCTCATGACAGTGGCTTCTCATGACAGTGGTCTCTCATGACAGTGGCTTCTCATAGCAGTGGTCTCTCATGACAGTGGCTTCTCATGGCAGTGGTCTCTCATGACAGTGGCTTCTCATGACAGTGGTCTCTCATGACAGTGGCTTCTCATGTCAGTGGTCTCTCATGACAGTGGCTTCTCATGACAGTGGTCTCTCATGACAGTGGCTTCTCATAGCAGTGGTCTCTCATGACAGTGGCTTCTCATGGCAGTGGTATCTCATGACATTGGCTTCTCATGACAGTGGTCTCTCATGACACTGGCTTCTCATGGCAGTGGTCTCTCATGACAGTGGCTTCTCATGACAGTGGTCTCTCATGACAGTGGCTTCTCATGACAGTGGTCTCTCATGACAGTGGTCTCTCATGACAGTGGCTTCTCATAGCAGTGGTCTCTCATGACAGTGGCTTCTCATGGCAGTGGTCTCTCATGACAGTGGCTTCTCATAGCAGTGGTCTCTCATGACAGTGGCTTCTCATGGCAGTGGTCTCTCATGGCAGTGGCCTCTCATGACAGTGGTCTCTCACGACAGTGGCTTCTCATGGCAGTGGTCTCTCATGACAGTGGCTTCTCATGACAGTGGTCTCTCATGACAGTGGCTTCTCATGGCAGTGGTCTCTCATGACAGTGGCTTCTCATGACAGTGGTCTCTCATGACAGTGGCTTCTCATGGCAGTGGTCTCTCATGACAGTGGCTTCTCAAAGCAGTGGTCTCTCATGACAGTGGCTTCTCATGGCAGTGGTCTCTCATGACAGTGGCTTCTCAAAGCAGTGGTCTCTCATGACAGTGGCTTCTCATGGCAGTGGTCTCTCATGACAGTGGCTTCTCATGACAGTGGCTTCTCATGACAGTGGTCTCTCATGACAGTGGCCAGTGGCTTCTCATGACAGTGGCTTCTCATGGCAGTGGTCTCTCATGACAGTGGCTTCTCATGACAGTGGTCTCTCATGACAGTGGCCTCTCATGACAGTGGCTTCTCATGACAGTGGTCTCTCATGACAGTGGCTTCTCATATTAGTGGTCTCTCATGACAGTGGCTTCTCATGACAGTGGTCTCTCATGACAGTGGCTTCTCATAGCAGTGGTCTCTCATGACAGTGGCTTCTCATGGCAGTGGTCTCTCATGACAGTGGCTTCTCATGACAGTGGTCTCTCATGACAGTGGCTTCTCATGGCAGAGGCCTCTCATAGCAGTGGCTTCTCATGACAGTGGACTCTCATGACAGTATCCTCTCATGGCAGTAATTTCTCATGAAACTGATCTCTCATTGCACAGTGGTATTACAGTACAGAACTCCCATGGCAGTGATCTCTCATGACAGAGGTCTTTCATGACAGAGGTCTTTCTGGGCAGTGGTCTCTAATGACAGGGTCTCATATAATTGTTTACTGCACTGTCAGCCAACCCATTCACCAGAAAATTTCGCAAAACACTGCTTCTCCCAAAATTATTAATCACTATTTAAGACCAGTTGCATTTTAACCATAATCCATGCAAAGGAAGCTAACACAAGTCAAATGTGATATTTTTTGATACAAAAAATCAAAATTATGCTATTCTGAATTAATTACAGATCAAAATAGAGTTGTACTTGAATTCTAATTTAAAAACAACAACTTTGAATCACTAACAATTGCATTACCTTTGTTGTGAGTCTGTGATATGTAATACAATTTATTAGACAAAATGACCTCATAATTTTCTTGAGAGATAATAGACCAAGGCTGGTATTTTTTTCAAACAATGACCTTTTGACTTCTTTTATTCATAATTTTTTTTTTCAAACAAGGGTATTAAAAAATGCAAGTTTTGGATAAACCATTGAACTTAATTCTGTTTTTTATTTGAGCTATTGTAGGGTGTGTTTCTGCTCTGATGTTCATTGAATGCTATATTTTATAACTTCAGGGTAACTTGTTTTTTAATGACAAAAGTATCATTGTTGCATCTTTCCAATTTTAAAATAATTTATAACTGATGAAAGAGGTTACTGAAATAATTATACTAGGAGCTAGTCGCTGATTTTTAACCAAATTTTATAAATCAGTTCTACATCTCAACACTGCATGCAGATGCTGTTTTGATCTTATATACCGTAAACCTCCATTTAAACGCCTCCCACACCCCAATATAAATTCCCCTCCCCACACACCCTCAAACAAAATTAGTTCTATTAGATTGGTAACACAATTTAGTTAAGAAGTTACTGTTAATAGTCTCAAATCAAATTCAATCATTTTAGAGGTTTACTATGGGTTTTTTTAAATGCAGAGCATCCTTAATAGCATTTTTACATACTCGTATAGTTTATTATATACTTAATTTCGAATGTGTGTTTCTTCTTAAAATGCCCTCCTAAAATGCATCGCCCCCAGGGGCATTTAAATGGGAGAATACAGTATGCTTGACACAATATTTTCTGTGTTGGAACTTATAAATTTCTTCAAAAAATTCAATAAATGTTCGATTAGATTTCAGATTTAGTGTAAAGGACATTTACAGCTCATTTTGGAGTATACAGTCTGGCAAGAACTACATAACCCTAACAGATAAAACTAAAGTAAAATAATATTAATACAAAATAATAAGGTGCTCCCTTTGCATTTTGTCTAGCGCCCGGGCACTACTAAGTAGGTGGAAATATGGAATACAGTAGCAAATTAACCCTTAACCCGCTACATATATATAATGGACTGTTCTTTCTTTGAATTAAGACCATCCATTTATGTGACAAAGGGGTGTTTTGGGGGAAATGACTGATCAGCAGATGGACATTGTAAACCCTGATCAGCATGCAAGTTACCGCAGGCTGATCTGGGTTTACAGTAGACGCAAAAGCTAGTATAGTCGTGCTTTGTGAGGTAAGGGTTAAACAAGGTTCAGAGAAATTGGTGGACAGATATAACGTTAACCCTTACCCTGCTGTAGTAGAGGGTTAAGGGTTAAACTTCCTTGAACAACGTCATTCATAGTAATATGCTAACAAGCTGACGTCAAATAAATTAAGATAGCGGCCTTAATCACGTGGATTAATTGACATACCACCATGGATTCTGACCATTTTAACAACTTAGATGTGTTCCCTTGTTGAAAGCGTGTCAGAAACGGGTTAAAATATTGTTGAATTTTAAGTCATTTAAATCTACTATTTTCAAAGTAACATTGATTGATCCATGAAATAGAATGTTTAACCCTTAGCCTGCTAAGGGCAACTACAACAGTCTTTGCGTCCATTGTAAACCCAGATCAGCCTGTGTGTAACTCCTGTGTGTAACTCACAGGCTGACCAGGGTTTACAATGTCCATTTCGCGCAGGCTGATCTGAGTTTACAATGTCCGGCTGCTCATCAGTCATTTCTCAAAAGCACCCCTTTGTAACATAAATGGAATGGTCTAAATTTAAAGAAAGGACAGTTCATTATGCATTCATAGGGGGCTAAGGGTTAAGCAAACCTTCAATCCCGCAGCTTATACACCTACTTACGAAAGATTAATTTGGTAGCGTAACTTTTAACAGATTTGTCGTCAGCATTCAGCCATTTGACATTTCTTTTTCCGATAAAGTGTTCGATTCAAGACCTCGTTGACAGTTAAAAGAATCAGTTAAGATGTTGTTAAAACATGAAAAGGTTTCGTCTATGGTAATTATAAGTGGCACACCAGTTATACAATAGTCAAGGTCAATATTTTATGAGTTAAGTCTGAGCACCACTTGATCCAAAAAATTAAACCTTTATGTGAGGGTTTAAAACCCTAATTTGGGCGCACATCACAATATTTTCGATTATTTCATCTCGGAACAGATGTGATGTGTTTATTTTAATTGATTATAGTTACGCGAAAAATAAATTAAATGTAACGTTCCATACTGTTTCTTTCAGTATGGTTAATTGTTTCTTCCGTGCTTTGTTTTTTTCTCTCATTTTAACAGCAATAAAAATTATCTTTCATGAAATAAACTGTAATTTAAACTGGTTTAATGGGACAAATGGCCCATTAGTTTTTCTGCATAACATGCATATCTGGGAATCATAATCGGAACAGATCAAAGGATATGGTTTTTGCATATTACAGTTTGTTGATAATATTGCACCCAATTATACAGTCCTCTCCATAAGTCTCTTTCACAACTCTATTATAAATGAATTGTGTTTTACAGCACGTCGACACATAAATAGGTCATATTGTGCGTAAAAAACGACAATAGATGAAGAAATTAAGCAGTAATTAAAAATTAATGTAAATATATAAAGATAAAACTATTAAAAAAATAAGGGATGATATGGTAGTAATATAAACTATATATGTAAATCAACAAATACCCTACAACTCTTATTATCCTATCCCTATTGCATTAAATGTTGATCAAATAATTTTAAACTTGCAGAAAAAAATGCAAATACTGTTTATTCCAACATGAACCCATCATGTTTTTGATGGTTATACATTTAATTCATTTTTAATGTGCAAGTTTTTTGTTTTTTTCAAACTGTTGTCTGACCTGACCTACCCATATGGAATAATAATGAAAAGTTTATTTTCTGTTCAAATTTTGCATTGATTTAAATAGAAATACAATTTAATGGTCATTCTCTCATACATTTCTCTAAATGTTGGCTTTAATATGTCATCCAAACTATTAATGTATTACAAAGTGTAACATGTATACTAAATGTAAAACATAAATTCAGGAATTAATTGTAGGATGTTTCAGTAAATGTTAAGGTATACGTTAAATGGGGATGTAATGCAATGAGATTATAACATTGTGTAAAGAGAATTATGGAGGGAACTGTATATTTTAAATCTATAGTAGAATAACATTTAAGAAATTTTAGTAACTATTTTTTAATTAAACGCAAGCAGATTTATAGCCAAACTGATACTGGATTATTAAATTGAGGTGCTAGTATTGGTGCTTGCTAAGGTTTACCTTTGGGAGCTCGACTTGGCAAGTGTCAGAAAGTGTCGATTCTTACGGATGGCAGGAGGTATACATTGAATTGAATTGAATGTTGTTTAACGGCTCATCAACACAGTATAGGTTATTTAGAGCCGCCCAAGAGAGAGGGGAAGGATACATAGGAATCCGGGAACCTGCCCTACTCTTATTATCGAATAGATTCCTATGGATATTTAACGTGCTCGGAGGACAGACCGATACACAGGACTGCCCGGTTTACGTCCCCATCCGACGGACGAGGCTAACAGGAGGTATACAGTACTGGTTCAACCCAAGAAAAATGAAGTGGTCTGCCTCTACCACAAACAAATTGATCGAACTGTCATATATGGGCTAACATGTGCCAAAAATGACGTTAAAAAATCACGAATGACGTGTGTCAGTCTTTATAAACATCTTGTACAGATTCATTACATCGTATGTTAATATAATTCTGATTCCATCTTTAGCAATTAATAATGTGCCATAAAAAAAAAGTGCTATAAAGATTGTATCAATTGCATCAAGCTTTTTTTCTTCCCCAATCAGATTATGAAATTGTATTTAAGGACACCAATCAACACTGAAAATTAACATGATCAGTTAAAAACGACACACGACAACTGACAAGCAGTTATCAAGCATCAAACCTATCACCTCAATTTATTAATCCTGTGTTACTTTGACTTTACGTCTGCTTGCATAATTAAACGAAATTTGAAGTTTCAATTTTTATTCATTATTGTCCCTTATCTTTATACAAGATTGCCGTGTGTCCCTTTAATGTTACAATTCTCTAATCTGATTTTAATTATTTTTTTTTTAAACATTGCTCTCCTATAGAAGCCTTCTAATTTTTATTTTCAATTCAAAATTTGGTTTGTTGAATGGTGTTTTACATCATTTTCAGCACATTTTAGGTTATATATGACGGTCAATTTTATTTTGGTGGCAGCAGACCATCAACTTTTTCCTAGAACCAATACTGTATACCTCCCGCCATCCGTGAGAATCGATACTTCTCATTTACAACCAATTCAAAAAATGAAAAGCAAAACAAATAATGTTGATTATTATCATTTTTTCACCTTGTTTTGCCTGTAGTTTGAAATTATGGTATTCAATTTCCTTCCTCAAATTTGAAGGGTTCGTGATAATTATTGTGAAGAAAAAGAAAAATCCGTCTAATACCTTTTTTTAATTTAACTATTGTCTTGTCAATAAATCAATTCCAACAAGGCCAGCAGTAGGAATATAAGGTGTCAAGATGAAGTGCGCCAAATTGTAAAACTGTCCATACCCCCTGGTCCTCGGGACATAACAAAGTCATCAAGAAGCGTGCACCAATAATCCATGTCACCCCAGGTGCTTGCATCCAACACTAATCTGTGCGTTACAGATGCATGACAGTGATGCATGATTCATGCAGTTATTGCATTTTGTATCATATCATCTAATCCCCGATTGTCCGAGGGTGACGGGTCATCAAAGATTACATTGTCTCCTTAACATGATTACAATGTATTAACATTGCCGCCTTACGCCCTATTTTAACTTCCCTAATTCTCGTTTTAACCTCGAGCAGTATTTAACAGCGGGGTCGTGTGCATCCCAGTAATGACCCGATGACCACCATCTTTCAAAAATTTACCCATAAATCAATGAAGCATACTCATAAAGAAAATTACGACCAAGAAATGGCAACTGACATCCAACCTTCTGATGATCCTGTTATCGCAACACCGCGTAATTATTACTCCCTCTCCGCTAACAACGTTAACATTTTTGGCATACTCCCTGCGATGTCCATTGACATATGACAATACAACTAAACTGGACATTTGCAGTTGTATTTCGGTGATGATTGCCCGTGGGCATAAGGGTCACGCGACCTTCATACAGCTGGTGAAGTGAAGCGGTAATTTTTCCATTACTTATCAAAGGAGATGATTTCGGCCCAAAAAGATGCAAAACCACTGTGCAATCAACGATGAAATCTCGTCGGAAAAAAATTGGAAATGTCAAGACGTAACGTCGTCACCCGTATTCCCATTTTTATGTCAGTCTTTTTATTGGTGTGTCACATGACGTTTTTATGATGCAAAACGGGTAAAAATATCAAATGCAACATGTAAATTGTACATGGTTTCACCTTTACAAAGAAACATGAGGGTTTCATATTTTTTAAAAATTCAGATTTCATGTCCTGGTCAATCCTCTTTGGAATTAAAAAAAGTCTTAAAAAAAAGTCTAGAATGGCTTCAATTATATTGCAGTCACACCCTATATAATTATCTTGCACACAAAAAAATCTGTTTCACTTTTCTTTTTTTAAGGCTATAAACAGTAACCTAACACAATTAGGCGCAACATATTTATGTGTTTTTTAAGTAATAGTTGTGTCTTAAACACTGACAGTTTCGCGGATCATCTCGAACTCCCCAGGGATAGGGAATAAATTTGTCATGCAATATGTCACCTTTCAATTGCTTGGTCTCAGCACAACTAGCATGTAATAAAAAAACGTCTTCATGTTAAATAGATCTAGGTAGTGACTGGAGAAAAAAGAAAAACATAATAATTGATTGATTGATTGATTGATTGATTGATTGATTGATTGATTGATTGATTGATTGATTGAGTGATTAAAATAGTATGAAAATAAATATGTGGATTGATTGACTGGCTGGCTGGCTGGCTGGCTGGCTGGCTGAATGACTGACTGACTATGATTGATTGATTGTGACCGACCGACTGACCGATTGAATGATTGACTGATTAATTGATTCTTTCATTTGATCAAATGGTTTATTATACTTTCTTGTTCAGTAATCTCAATATTTAATTCACTAAAATATAATATTTAATTCATCATTTTCATATCTATCAATAAAATATAATACATCTTCATCAGGTGTAAAAAATTGACTCTCTTGGTTATTAACAGCTTTAAAATATTGCTTTATTCCAGCACACTGTTTTAGCATCTTCCAGTACATCTTAGCATTTCCATGCTAAGCCTGTATTAGTTTATTTGTTTCTGTTAATATCATACTCACATCAACATTGATGTATAATAAGTGACTTGTATTTTAATCTAGCATTTACCTTATTTACTCTGTTAACTTCGCTCTTATCTTACCGATATTTATTCAGCATATATACAAAATTTGATTTACCATATAACAAGGACTATCTAACGTTGTATCGTTAGATGAATAATTTTCAGAAGAAATAACCTTATTTATAAATAGTGCTGGGTAATATGCAGTATGTATCATCATATATTGTCTTGTACAATAGCGTTGATATTTCCGATTTCCTGGTGTACTTCGTTGCTGATGCCATAACCCGATTCTTTGTTTGTATGATGTTTACGTCATTTTTAACACATATAAGGTTATATATGACGGTCGCTGTTTTGTGGTGGAGGCAGACCACCCATTTTTCCTGGGTATAACCAGTACTGTACACCTCCCGCCATCCGTAAGAATCGACACTTCCTCACTTACAAGTCGAGCTCCCGGCATAACGTGATGCAATATACAATTATGGACTTTTCAGCTGTTATACATGATGTGATATGCACCAAAAAAATCATTATTGACCGAGGCGATAGCCGAGGTCAATAATGATTTTTTGGTGCATATCAACATCATGTATAACAGCTGAAAAGTCCATAACTGTTTTATTATATAACCCTCAATTTACAATTATATAAAACAGGTCAATATCAAAAAAACAATTATATAAAACAGGTCAATATCAAAAAAACAGGTCAATATCAAAAAAACAGGTCAATATCGCTAGATATTTTTTCTAAAAAATTACTTTTTAGCCAATGAAAACGCGTCTATTTATAGGTTATATAATAATGTTGGTTGTGCTTGTGAATGAGAAACATTACGCATGCCAGTTCCGATGTTGACAATGTCTACTTTCTGTTTTGAATTTGTATTCAGCGTTGAGTAATATCTTCGCAAGTGAGTTACCAAATGTGTTGTGCTGCCGGAGCAATTACAAAATGCAACATTGCATAGATCTACTATTGTAGTGCCCTATTTAAGCCCAAAGTGATCCCAAACACATCATTTTGCTCTTTTGTTTTTAACATTTCTCAATCGCTTGAACTGGCCATGCTCGTCTGAGTGCATGGTACCCAGCACTACATATGCGCACAATACAATAAGCGAACACCAATAATATTGGAAGTGCATCTATTTTTAACTATGATGGTGCCCACTTCCCAATATGTGTATTTATGATTGTATTACAAACACGGGAAACATACAAAGTTAAAAATAAATCGTAGTCGCAGATAGACCGATGATACCACGCAGCACTATTTTTAAATAATGGCAAGAAAACTTCATCAATAATGTTAGAAAATCTTTTAATACAAGTATTAACATTGTCATTATTTGAACATTCATTTAGGCCAAACAAAATGATATGTGTGATTCAGGTAACACTGGCAAAAAAAATAGGGTAGGCTTTTTTTTCTTCTCAATAATGAATTCAATTCTGATTTTAATATGTCAAATTACTATACCTTGAGTTCGATTTTTTTGCATTATCAACAGAATATATTCTTCCTTTTTTTCTTTTTTTTTTGTTATTGATTTTTTATTTTTTATTTTTGCATAAAAAGTTTTAGGGTCGCCCCTTATAAAGGGTCGGTCGGGTTACCTGAACCACACATATTTTTTTATGTGGCCTTACAGATTGATTAAACCTAAATAGGATTTCTGTGTTATATCAGGGGATGAAAGTTTCTCAGCATAATCATATTTCTTCTAAATTTTCCAAGCACACTCATACTTTACTATCTTATCATTACAAATTACATCCTCATTTATGCTAACAGGATTAGAAAATGCAAAAGAAAACCATACAAGACAATGATCACTTAAAATATTGGATTCAAGAACATCAAACGTCAATACACTTTGGAAAATATGTTCAGTACTTACTACATATAAATAACATGTGACAAAATAAAAACACTGTTTATCTCAGTCTGACAAAATTGTCCACTGTACTTTGATCGTATTTTTTTTTTAGATCTGAAAACAGACATTCATATATTTATAAGCGCAGCATGGAAACAAAATTATTTGCATTCATATTAAGAGCAATGATGCTAAATAGCAATTAAACCATTTTTGTTTTCATTCAAATTTGTTTGTATGGTTGCTGGGTAAAAAAATAGGATCTGCATGCTTAATGAATTAAATGTGCATCTTTTTATTTGATGTCTAAAATGAACTGCTCTTTTCTTTAACCATTAAAAAAACTCTGACGATATTTCAAGTTCCTTTTTATCTTTTTCTTTAAAACTGAGTACAGGTTTGAGACACTAAATCAAAACCCTCCTTATTAGATATGCATGAACTGTGGTGGAAATGACATTGTGTTGCTATGCTGAAACATTCAGAAAATAGAGGCACACCAAAATACCTCTAATGATGCACTTAGCAGAGAACATAAATATATCCTTAATGTAGTATAGTGTCATCAAAGGACAATATAGTGTGCATTAATTATGTTAATCATTTACCATTTTGAATCCTAATTGGGCTTTTAATGGAGCATTTTATTTGTTGGTAGTAAATTAATAGAAAATGAATAACAACTTAGTCATGCAGCTTTCCATGTTTGATTAAACTGGAATTAATTTTCAGAAATGTTTTATTGTAGATACAAAAGGTGAACTGTCCAATTCTGAAGAAAAGGCCTTGTTATACCTCAAATTGATTTTTACCTTTTTTCACCCCCCATTATTTGACAGTTTAAGGCCTTATATCATACTCAACTAGTCATTACGTGGTCCGAGTATTAACTTTTATACCCCATTTAACCCCGTCTCCAAGAAGCGAAAACGAGGTTGGCTTGGGTATGAAATAAAACCTTAATTTTGGCTTTAAACATGTTATCACATTTGTTTCATTAAAAAATGATTTTAAATATCACATTATTTGGCAGTTTAAGGCCTTTAAGCATATCACATTATTGGGCAGTTTAAGGCCTTTAACCATATCACAGTATTTGGCAGTTTAAGGCCTTTAAGCATATCACATTATTTGGCAGTTTAAGGCCTTTAAGCATATCACATTATTGGGCAGTTTAAGGCCTTTAACCATATCACATTATTTGGCAGTTTAAGGCCTTTAAGCACATCACATTATTTGGCAGTTTAAGGCCTTTAAGCATATCAAATTATTTGGCAGTTTAAGGCCTTTAAGCATATCACATTATTTGGCAGTTTAAGGCCTTTTTTAATCATATCACATTATTTGGCAGTTTAAGGCCTTTAAACATATCACATTATTTGGCAGTTTAAGGCCTTTAAGCATATCACATTATTTGGCAGTTTAAGGCCTTTAAACATATCACATTATTTGGCAGTTTAAGGCCTTTAAGCATATCACATTATTTGGCAGTTTAAGGCCTTTAAACATATCACATTATTTGGCAGTTTAAGGCATTTTAATCACAGTATTTGGCAGTTTAAGGCCTTAACCCATACCACAGTATTTGGTAATTTAAAAAAATAAATATCAAACAACAAAATATTAGTTTCAATACTTTGCTATGCGAAAGAAAAACAAAATGTCAAAAAGCATTCTTCAATCTTGGGTAGAACAATGTGTATGAATATTATAACAAACTCTTGGTTGCTTATGTTTAGATTGTGTAGTGAGCATTAATTTGCGGACCGTTTGTTTGAAAATGATTAATATTGTAAAACTGCCTCTGTGTTTTTCACAAGATGTTTCATTAGATAATACAATCTTGTGTTGTTTCACAAAAACACAATTTCGAATCTCTCCAAGGAATACCAATGGTGACCCATTCTGGTGGCAAGCTCAAACGGCTTGACAATTAAAGGGCCTCAGTAGCTCAGTGGATAAGGCCGGGCCCCCTATTCTCGAAACTTGCTCAGCCCAAATCCCCTGATCAAGCTCAAACCTCCAATATTTCTTTTAGCTGTAACTTTTTTCAGTGATTGTACATTTCAGGACAGCTGTACTATTTGCTTAACTTTATTTGTGTAAAGTTTCAAGCAATTGCATGACCATTAGGCCATAATAAATTAATTGCTAGTTTCTCATCCAAATTTAGTTCAAAATAGGGGTTGGGGTGAAATTTTATTTATTTTTCATTTTTTATTTTTTATTTTATACGGCAAATGGAAAATGGCCTCGGCACAAGGCAAAAATAGGAAAAACATACTTCTGAGTAATTTAAGATTGAAAACACATTGTTAATAGTGTTTCATACCTCCAGCAATTTTTATTTTATGAATGTTTTTTTTTTTTTTAATATTTTTTTTTTTTTGAAGAAATAAAAATTACCGGGGCGTCATAAAAAACGGGGGCGGGCGGGGATGAGAATCTAGCAATTAATTTATTATGGCCTTAAATAAGATTTTTAAAATTTTATAGCTGAGCTTGAGCTTAAGATTTTGACGCAAAAGTTTCAAGAATACAGTGGTTGGGAGCTGCAGACCTTCGGCCCATCTGGGTTTTAAGTCCTGGCAGAAAAAAATATCCGATGGGAATTCATCCATGAACTCATCCCCCTCTGAGGTCGTCGTTCCACAATTACCTCACGCGTGTTATTAAGACGTAAAAAGACATCATTTCACTTCTATTGGTTCATTAAAATATTCACAAAGACATATGTTATTCATTCATTTCAAAATTGATCCTGCACATGAAAACTTTCTGCACTTGAATATTATCGCGATCATCAGTTTTTCCTTTTACTACTGCCAAGCGAATACCTTTATAGCACAAGTGCAATTAAAGAATTCGCTACAAACATGGATGTAACCTGCTGTGCATCCATCTCCGATTACGTTCCAGTATCATGACATTGATCTCCGCAGCAATTCTACCCATTGTTGAAACGCATATTCCCAACTGCTCATTATATTGGGCTCTCCGTGTGCACAGGTAGGTTAATTAATAAGAGACTCACAACACCTTATAACTGTATAAAAACGGAAACCTTACGAAAACACCGTCAGGATAATGTGACATAGGGATTGTCACACACGTGTACCTCCCCACGTTGTCACACACGTGTACCTCCCCACGTGCTGTCAGTATGAACTTCAGGCCTTGAGCCACTGACAATAAAAATGACTTGTGAAAGTTTAAATCATCCAAGTAACCAAGTGCTCTATTTAAATAGAAGATAATTACGTTTAATAAACATTACGGTATTGCTGTTCTGCTGTTTATGTGAAAATCGAATGCACGCTCTACAGGGAATCCTCAAAAAAATATGTACTTAATTAATAATCGAGCTTCCAGGTTAGACATCCCAGGTTAGACAACGTATACGAAATCAAGCATAAACTGTGAAATTGCATTTAAAATATTTGAGATTATTGGGGATTACGGGTATTGTCCTCAACCTTATGATGAAAAAATAATACAACGAGTATATGGCTGGGCGATGACATGTGAGGGTATTATAAAATTCAAATAAAAGCTGGGATGACTCCCTAGAGTCTTCCATGGGTTGAAAGGCCGCAAAAAGTTTGTTTTGAAATGAAAGTGGTGGAAATAAAAACGTTAGGACATGGAGATTCACAGTTTGATAGAAGAGCTAATCAGAGGCCGGGCATAGTCGTAAAAGGACCCATATTTCACATTTATTATTTATGAGGCTAAAAACCTGTAAGGTATCATAGGGGACATCGAAATAACAAGAAATTATAAGGTCATAAAAATTAAAAGATTTTTTATGGTTCAAACAGAACATTGCTGGGCGAAATTGCTATTGTGACCATGCTAATTAATACAACCAATATGAAATATCAGAGCCAATCCAGTGTAACTCATGGCTGGTATACTGGCAAATTAAAATCACAAAACTTAACAACTTTACAACTTCACTGCATATTTGGGAATATTTTGGTAAAAAGAAAAAGGATCCATGTAACTTTTAAATATTTATGACTTTCAAGTCATAAATTGTCTTTCGGTTGCCCATGATTTTATTAATGTTTCATAACACTTTATGGGCACTTCATGCATTGTAAAATTACCGTCTTGCTGTATTTTTGACTGCAATGAGTATTTACTCAAATTACTGTCTTGCTGTATTTTTGACTGCAATGAGTATTTACTCAAATTACTATCTTCGGTATTTTTGACTGCAATGAGTATTTACTCATCAGATTCAAAATCAATGAGTAACAATAACCACGTTCAGGGTAAAAACATTTTTAAATAGTTCATGCTTCCAAAATGGATGTTAGTGCATTTTAAAATAAAGAAACCTTCTGATTAAATGCATGTTAAGTAAAACGAAACACTGTATGGTCATTGTTCTTAATATTAGACCCATGCTTGGAACAATTTTCATCATGTAAACATGGAATAAACGGTTCCATAGGACAATATATACAAATATAATACTCATGACTTTTAAAAATTTAGAGTATTTGTAGTAAGATGATGCGTAATGATATTCATAATTTAAAAAATCTGTTCAAAAAAGTATGAGTAAAATACTCAAATACTCAGCTTATCTACAGCTCCTCTTGCTCAAAGCCTTCTAACTTTTACATAAGACACATGCCACTTAAATAAATCCAACTGCACAATAACCAAAACAACAAAGACATAAATTACCGTATGTCCCCTAAAAAAGAAAAAAGAAAAAAGTTATAAATAAATAATTTCAAGATCTTCAAATTTCAATACATTTTCGATCTTTTGTATCCAAAAATCACCCCCTAATAAATCAAAATATATTTTTAACATTTTATAAGAGTGCCCCGCTTGGCACTGCGCATAGCTCCCGGGTGCTACTTCCCCGTTTGGCACTGCGCACAGCTCCCGGGTGCTACTTTAAGGGTAAATACGGTAATTTAACATTCAAAATGAAACTCTTACTTTTTCAATCTTTTTCTCTCAGAGTCATTGTGGCCATGTGCATTGTCCACTGCCGAAAGTCTTCGTTTTGTTCTGTCAAAACCAAACAGAAAAAGCGGGTGCGACTTTTCTAGCATTTCAACTCGTGTTCTTAGAAGCCTATGATATTCCTGTATAAAACAAAGCGAGATATGGTTAGAATAAGCAGTTATTAAAAAATATGTCAAAATGGAGTTGTTTATTTTACTAATAAACAGTATTTGACGATGTAGTATTTAATTTAAAGTTAAAAAAATTAAGCTTTATTTGTGTTCTTTAGCAAAAAATTGGACTCGTGAATTCCAAATCGGGTCTTTCTTACCGGTATATATTTTATTTTTAATAATATAGGCTACAGGGCTGCCAATTTGTTTAACGTAAAAATCATGAGATATGTTTTTATAAATATATAATGTGCGAAGAAAATCTTTCACTAGAGTTTCAGCAAATGACTTATGTTTTGTATTTATTTTTATGCAATAAATTAATACTTGTAAATTGTTTGATTTTTAGCGAATAGCTAATTAACCTTCTTTTAAAGTGAACTAATTTCTTTTAATCAGTGAAAATTCAGCTTTCACTTTTATTCGAAAATAGGAGATTTTAGATTTAAATCCGGTGATCCGAAGATATAATGAAAAATCTTTGGATCCTGGATTTTATCCAAAGATTTGGCAGGCCTGCATTCTTTTTTAATTGATTATTCAACGCAAATATATCAATACAGTCTTCTTATTTTTTTTATTTATGGGGCCACCAAGAACAAGAGTTGAAATTCTGAGTCCAAATAAAGTGTACAATATAAAAACTCAAATAGCAAACAATTTTAAACAGCCATGCACAAACTAATCACTCAACAAACTAAAGCATAAAACGATAGATTTACAACACGAAATACAATTTCAATTTAAAAATGTTATAACAGAAAATATGGTAGTAAAAAATACTTACAAACACTCCAAATACAAATGTTTATTGAATGCAATCCAAATGTATGGTGGTCCCTTTCCATTTCCAAGTGAAAACTGAGTGTCCAGTTTCCTTGAGTATTTATTTTACTGAGTGTCCAACTTCCTTAAAAAATACCAGTATTGTATGGCAATGAATCCCTTTGTTTTATGTATATTAAGCATTCTTTCCTATTTCAAATGACATTGAATGTTGACTTCTGTACATTGAACTCGTCCTGTATAAAACGTGCATGCATAAATCCCATTCGTTTGCACGTTTTGTTAATTTCCCTTTCTATTTCAAACGTACACAATGTCGACATCCCCTTTTGGTTATCAGATTTTATGTATGTGTTCCTTCCTGGTGCAAATGGTCATTGAACATGGAATGCCCCGTTCCATATGAAAATAGATATCACATTCTCTTTCTATTCCAAACGCCTTGCTTCAGCTGCATGCACATGTGAATATCTAAGATAGATACTCGTATATAGATGGTACAACAAGGATCCTGGTTAACATGTGATTACTCTCCAAATGCAGGTTGCAAGTAGAAAATATTAACATGTGCTAAATTTTGCAAGATAGAAAACAAACTGAACATATTTAAGAAACCTTGTAAACTGAATATGTGCACAGTAGGTGAAACCATAATTTTGTAATAAATTAGGAAATCAACAAAGTGTGCTGCAGAGTGACATAAGGTCGTCAGTTGTTATGTGTATATGAAGTTTGGGAACAATCCATTCGAAACCGTTTGGGAAAGTAATAGAAATGTGTTACGTGACGGGAAGTGACAGAACCTGGGGGTATGGGACGTAATGTGACAGGACATTGGGGTACGGGACGTGACGTGACAGGGCATGGGGTACGGGACGTGACGCGATTGGACATGTGGGTACGGCATGTGACGCAACGAGACATGGGGGTACGGGACGTGACGCAACGGGGACATGGGGATACGGCATGTGACACAACGGGACATAGGGGTACGGGATCTTATACGACAGGACATGGGGTTACGGGACTTGGGGGTACGGGACGTGACGGGACATGAAGGGACATGGGGGTACGGGACGTGACGGGACATGGGGTACAGGACGTGACGCGACGGGACATGGGGGTACGGGACGTGATGGGACAGGACATGGGGGTACGGAACGTGACGCAACAATACATGGGGTACGGGACGTGACGTGAAAGGACATGGGGGAAGGGACGTGACGTGACAGGACATGGGGGTACAGGTCGTGAAGTGACGCGACTGGACGACATTAAGGAACGTTATGGACAGCGCGATTCCTATATCGCCCCGGGTATAATTATACTGTTACATTAATATTCTATTGCATCTGAGTGTGAATGTTATATCTTTTACATGTATAACAATCTCGATAAAATGAAAAGTCTAAAGAATAAACACAACTACCTCGATTACCAAGTAGAAATTCTTGACACTTGCATTTTTCAGCTGGTGGCTAAAAATGTTCACTTTGAGTAACTTAAAGGGAAGCCATAGAATACAGTTAGATGAGAATGTATGGTACAACTCAAAAGGTATGGACAGTCTAACGGAAAACAAAAAGTTCATTCAGGACTGGGGTAACAGTAGTACGAGTATGCATGTGCCGTTAAAAGAAAGTATTGTATTAGAAAGGACACACTGTGAGCACTGATAAAACAAGGAGAGGAATCGCTCAGACACGTGAACACAGCAAAATATGCGATGACTTCTGTGATGTTGATTTGGTTATTTTAAAGGTTTTACATCATTTTTAGCACATGTTAGGCCATATTATGACGGTTTATTTTTTTGTGGTACAGGCAGACTACTTGAGGCAAAACACCTCATTTTTCCTGGGTAGAACCAGTACGGTATTCCTCCCGCCATCTGTTGAAGATTGACTGATATTTTCAAACTCGAAAAGAGGTATAAATGTGCAAGGAAATAAATAAAATAATACGAAACAACTATTGTAACAAAATTATACTTTATTTATTATGGAAAAACACAACAATATAATACTAAGTATTAACAGTTCAATCTTTTCTCTCGTTCATTTCATAATGGACAAAGAATCACATTCGTTTATGTTTTCTCTCACTCCAGTAACATAATGAAGGTTGGATTTTTTAAATGCCATGCACAAGATTAAATGATTTGATTTCTGTAGAAATTGACGTTTTATTAATCCTGAAATTTTACATAAATGAAAGTAATGGTGTTTTTCATAACATTTAACACACGTAAGGCCAAATTAAGACAGCGACCTCGGAAGAGATGAGGTTAGAGGTCTGCAGCTCAAAACCACAGGACCCTAACAAATGAGGAACTCAGAGGCTACCTGCAAACTTTAATATCAATATCAATGGGAGGGCCTCATAAAGTGTCGATGAGCCATTAATTAACATTCAGTTGAATTACATCAACACAGGCTATTAAACCGTTATTACCCATCAAGGTTAAAGATGTTCAACCCCACACCCAGACTCCCCCACACTCGGACAAATTTTGGGACGAAGAAAAAATAGGGAAATCTAAAAACTAGAATCCCACACATATTGTTTTGTTTTGCCTTAAGATGTTTACATCAACATATTCTGAAATGAGCATAATATTCATTTCATGACGTAGCTGTTGACAAACACAAAATACTCCCAAATGACGTTTTAATTGAATTAGCCTATATTAATGACCAAATTTCAGTGTATGTAAATGCATCACTGCAGAATCAGTAAACAAAATTTAATGTTTGAATATCTGTAAACTGCTATTTTTTGTCTCATCGGATGTGTGTTTTGTGGTGTATCAAATATAAATAAGTGAAACTATGGTGCACTTATTAACCGGGATCTGATGGAATACCTAACATTCTGATTGGGATTTGGGGATGAAAATGTGCATTGCGATATGTGTTATTTAGAAGTCGAAGAGTCGCACTAAGCCTAGAGTCCATGTGCACCAATTATTTTACTTTCAGAAACCATTTCATTGCAACTGAAGTTTGCCATCATGTCAGGTCATAAATAGGTTTATAACCTTTTTGTCTTAAAGTACCAATGTATAGCAGAGAATCAGCCTTTCAATTTTGGGAACTGAGTTTGAATCCCCTAAATGGCATTGATTTTTCCTCGTTCTATTTCATTCTATCCTTCCGAAGCTGAAATTGTTGGTTGAGTGAATATCGAAATGCTGACACTTTCAGTAATTTATTGGTTGTTGCATGTTCTGGTTACCTAAATGTGACCACAGACCACACATTGCATGAAAGTGTGTGATAAATAATAAGGATCATTTCTGACCTATTGGTATCCGTCTGACAAGCCAGTTGGAGTTCATATGTTGGCTTGTCGTTGGGCCATGGCTTGTCGTTGGGCCAACAGACATTTTGACCTTAAGTTGACCCCTGGCAACAATGTATGGGAATTTAACATCGCTTTTCAGTCATATCACGAAGGTGTCATAGAATTACCCTTTATATGGTGAGCAACAAGCACGGGAGCTACTACTTTTATAAAGTCTTTGTTATTACGTACCCGGCCGGGGATTACACCCACAACCTCCTACATACACCCAGGACATGAGACTGACGTTATACTATAACATCAATGCCGCGGTCCTGTCAAATGGACAAAATATTATGTAGCAATGCGTGTCATAATCCATTAATTATTTTATCACGGTGCACAGGGATTTCAGGCTTTAAGCCATTCACAAGTTAACCGGCTTATATAATACATTCAGCGTCATCAGACCGACTTGACAAGACATGTAATGTACACACGTATTATGAATCACTTCCTTTAAATGGAAATTATCACAACATAAACACTAAAGAAAATACTTTAAATGCAAAACAATTTTTATACAAATTATGATAACAATGGACTGCTACACTCCCTATTTATGGACAATATTATCTTGGTATATTAATTTTTAAATATTATTTTGATGCAAAATAATTAAACTGAATGTTGTTGATCAGCTCATCCACACAGTATAAGTTATTTAGAGAGTGATGCCCTGCAACCATGCCCAACTCTTTCTTTCAAACAGACTCCTACGATTCTTGAAAAAACTAACCCGCCAAATATCGACACAAATTACACTTCAAAATCGTTTATCAAAACTCTATACAGATGTACAGGTCATATAATAATGTATATGTGCCGATTGAAAGTATATGTTTATTAACGGAGGTTTAAAATACGCGTGACTGAATATGCGTTAAATGAATTATGAGTTGTAACTCCTTATGGCCCTGTTACTCCGATATACGGGACCTCCGGGGTTATGTCCCCATTACTCTGATATACGGGACCTCCGGGGTTATGTCCCCATTAATCCGATATACGGGACCTCCGGGGTTACGTCCTCGTCCCACAGACGATGCTAAGGAAGTGTCTAGCCAATGGGCACACACACAAAAAAGTGGCACCAGTGAGCGGAAGAGGTGAAGAAGAGAACGGATGTTGATGCTGTCTATAGGCATGGTTTGAACTTCATGTTATACCTTAAAAGTGTCTTCTTTTATTTTTAGGATAACAGGCCCATCTACCCTAAACTTTGGTAAAAATGGACAGAAGATATGCGTTTATTTATTCGGGTACAGGTAAATGGTGAATAATCGATTCCTAACCGTATGTCCTCGATTGCTCAGTGGTTAGAGCTGGTACGGTAAACCAGAGACCCGGGGTTCGAGTCCCGGTTGAGGAACAATTTTTTCACCACCTGTTATATTTGGGGGCTGGTCTGGTATCATCCTGAGAAACACCAGCAGTGGTTCTCCTGTATAATTAGAAATTCAGAGACGAATTTCGTTCTGGTGGGGGTGTATGTAACCGGGAATAGAAACACATTTTTTCTGTCCATTTTTGTCCACAAAAGTATTGCCTCCAATGACAAGAATTGGAAATGTACACACTATAAAAAGAGACCAGGTGTTCCTTATCATTGATGAACACAATGGAATTGAATTAAGTTTACCACATAAGAAAGGTTATATGACACCAAGCCAGGCTCATCAAAATAAAAAAATATTGAAAATGAGCCATTCTAACCACATTTACATATGTAGAGACATGATGAAGGCTTTTAATGTGCATGACAAAAAATGAAAATGAATGAACATGAAGAGGGGAGTGGGGACAGGGGGCCTCTTAAGGGAATTACAGTGGTCCTATTCTATACTCGTAACCATCATGGAGTAATACAGCAGAATATTTATTCATGGTTTCCTTTTTTCTTCTTAAAACTTGTGAAAAAAACTTCCTATGTTTTGCCAACGGTAAAGTAGCTTCCTACTGTGCATGCCAGATGACAACTAAAGTGCAGTACCATTGACTTCTTTCATATGACACCACTACGCCCTGAGGCATAAAAGGAAACAAAATACCCTCTTTTTTTTCGTAACCTCTGATTGAAAAGTGTGTAGCCAATTATAAATCTTAACAATTAAAATTGAAAGCAGGCTTCACTTTTTCTTAACCTACAACTTTGCAAAAAATCTGAAACCTGTAATTACCCATGTTGCAACAGACTGTTGGGATTGTTAAAAAAACTAATAAATCACATTTTGCAATTTTTCTGTTATAAAAAGTTCCCTAAACAACAAATGTACAGATTTAAAAAATCATGAATTACAGTGCAGAGGTCTTATAATAACAAACGTTTCACCAGCTGGAGTTAATAAGAGTCCAATTTCAGTAATATCTGTACCTCAACTGTTACCTTTTGATAAAAAGAATTGTTTAAACAATTGTTACTTTGCCTCCAAGAAAAAAAATGTTCACCAATAATCCCCCGCGATGTCACGTCATCGTTTAAGTAATTATACTACCGAGTATCGAATCCGTGTTAATCGAATGTCGACGTTAGATCAAACATCAAATGCAACTTCTTATTGCAAACAGATATCGGTACAAAATTTAAAGCCAAAGGGCAAAAAGTGGATGAGTTGTTCAATTGGTCCAAAAGTGGTTCAACAGAAGTGTTACACTGACAGCTACACCAATAAATGTTCACTAATTTAATTCTAAATAAAATGTGTTTAAAAGCAACAAAAGTTCAAATAAGTAGAAAATAAATAAAAATGTGTTTTACGTCCTAATCAATGCACGTAAGGTCATTTTGGGACAGTGACCTCAGAAGGTGATGAAATGAAAGACAAAGGTTTCCAATGCGTTTTGGCAGCAACATCAGAGGGAAATGAGATGAATATGTAAGGGGTTTGGAGCAGAGGGAGATATTCAGCCCTGAAACCCGCAGGCATAGGTCTGCAGCTCTGAAGTACAAAGCTTGATTCAATAATTATAAGAGTAGCCGAGACGGGCAGTTATTTAAATTTGCAACAAAAATTAAGTTTTTAATTATACATAAACTACCTGTATAAGCAGTTGGAAGACATTGAACAACAGTTACTGATTTTAACATTTTAACATTGACTGTCCACACATGTTACAGTTCATTTAAAAAACAATGTTATCCCTTCAGTTTTGTTCAATTGCAAGAATATTAAATTTATATTCATGGTTATGATGGAAACTCTAACAAATTGCTTAATTTCAATTCATAAAAACAAATATCAAGATTAACTTTCATGGAGGTGTAATTTTGTGAGGGTTTTTTGTTACTCTTGTATTTTAAATTAACAATGTCTCAGGTGAAAGAAATACGGAATCCAGTTTCCATTGACATAGAATTTCATTCATTGAACATTTCCAAAAGGAAATCAAAGAAATGAATCAAGACAAATTAGTTATGTCAAAAAAATTCCAGAATATTTTGGAAATTTGGCTTTCGATTTAAAATGTCAAGTACTTTCATTAGAATATAAAAAGTGAGTTCTAAATTACTTAAAGCTGATCTACAGACTACATATTAACTGTATTTGTATTAGATATAGTATGCTTTATTTTTTATTCTATTAAATTCTGTTATCTTTGGAACATTTTTTAAAATCGCTTTTTAAAAAAAAATGTATTATTAGGTAACTATTTATAAACTAACTACTACAGGTTTATCTGGGTCTATGCTACTAGGTCTTTTAATTAACTTCTGTAGGAATACAGTACTTCTTAGTGATTCAGAATGCACAAAGCACTTACTGATGGAAACATTGCCACTAAGTCTTATCAATTATCTGTATGTGGTCTAAGGTCTAATGGACATTTGAAGTAAATACATTATCCATTTCCTGAAAAAATTAAAAAGAAAGAAAAAATGAATCCTCTGCTAAATACATTTAATTTACGGATTTATTAAATTAATAGACAGTTTTTTCATGACTATATTTACCAGATGATGCACACTTAATTCATGGCACTAATTGTAACATATTTCTCACTGTTTCTCAGCGAAATGTTCTTAGTATTCTCTCTTAAAGGGACACATGGCAATCTTGAAGTTTTGTCAAGCATTCAACTAGTGTTCGAATTTATTAATCCAGTATCATTTTGACTTTAAACCTGCTTGCATAATATACAACTATTTAATTCCTTAGAAGTCAATGGTTAGAACTGTTTATCAGAGGGAGTGACTACCGACCCGAGAAGGGTACTATTGCATGAGGCGGCACGCCGAGTGCAATAGTATCCCTCAAGGGTCAGTAGTCACTCCCGAGGATAAATAGTTCTAAAGTTACGTGAGCATCTACAACAAGCACTCAAGATTGCCAAGGAGACCGTAGACAGCATACGCTTCGAGCGCGTACACAGGTCCCCTGGGCAACCGGTACCTGGTAGGGTTAGAACAATTGTGGCAAAATTTACGTTTTTTAAGGACCGAGAACAAGTGCGAAGGCAGTGGAAGGAACTGAAGGACACCGCATTTCATATGTATGAACAGTACCCGCCGGAAGTGATAGCTAAGCGGAGGAAACTCGTACCCAAGATGAAGGCGGCCAGGGAACATGGTAAACGCTCCTGGATAGCCTACGACACGTTGTACGTTGACGGCCGGCCGGTGCGCGACTAGGGGCACGCCGGAGGTGAGCTGTCCGTACTATCATGGAACGTGCATGGACTTACGCAAGGCAAGCAATGCAATAGTGATTTTGTAAATATTGTTGCTAATCATGATATATGTTTTTTTTATGAATCTTGGGCAAATTCTTCTACTAAAATTAACCTTAATGGTTATATCACACATAATTTTTACAGAAAGTTGCAAAACAGAAATGCACGCCGATGTAGCGGGGGTATAGTTTTAATGTATAAAGAACACTTAAAAGATGGTATACAGATTGTGAAAAATCACCATGATACTATTATTTGGATAAAGTTGGATCGTGTGTTTTTTAATATAAATGAGGATATCTATTTATGTGGTTCATATATTTGGTGTGAAGATTCACCAGCATATAATTCATTTAATAACATCAACTTGTTTGACACACTTGAAAATGATATTTCTACATTTGATTGCTTAGGTTCTGTGTTTCTATGTGGTGATTTAAATAGTAGAGTGAGTAATAAAAATGATTACATAATCCACGATAAATGTAATATGTCTGTTGATGAAGTAGATTATGAACCAGACAATACCCCTGTTAGGGCCTCTATCGATAAAAACCATAATAGTCACGGTATTAAATTATTAGATCTGTGTAAATCTTCATGTATACGTATTGTTAATGGTCGCATTGGTAATACAAACCAGTTCACCTACCTATCACGTAACGGTACATCTGTTATTGATTATTTGTTGTGTAGTGAACGCCATTTTTCATTGATCAGTGATTTTACTATTGGGCATTTTAATGAATGGAGCGATCATGCCCCGTTACATTTTTCATTTGTATGTAATAATGTATCACCTGATGTTAACAGTTATTCTGAGACACGATTTAAGTGGAATGATTTGTATAAGGCGCAATTTCGGTCTGGTATTATTGCCAAATTGCCCGACTTCAATAATATTGTATTTAATTTAAATAACTGTACTAAACAGACGATAAACGAGGCTTTGAGCAATTTTACTGATACTATACGGAGTGTTGCTGATCCTTTATTTACAAAACGCACTTATTCTGAAAATAAACCTTGTTTTGATACTGAGTTTCGTATGAAAAATGCAGACTGGTTTGATCAAGACTGTGTGAATGCTCGAAATACGTATTTAGATGCCTTAAACCTGTTTAATTGTTATAAAACTGATGCAAATAGAATAGATTTATGTGAACGTAAATTATTGTATAAGAATATAATTTGTAAGAAGAAAAATACATTTTATAAACGTAAAATGTCCGAAATAGAGAGCCTTAAGAAAAGTAAACCACGAGATTTTTGGAAGTATTTCAAGAGCTCAAAAAAGTCTGTTGCTAATAAGATAGCATTAGATACTTTTCGTGAATATTTTGAAAAGCTTGGCAGTGATGTATTTAACTGTACAAATGAAGACGCGGAAATTTTTTGTGAAAATAATGATTTTGATAATCCTAATGGGTCCTTCCCAGAACTTGACCAGCCCATCACGATTGATGAAATTTTAAATGCTGTAAAATCTTTAAAAAGAGGGAAGGCTTTTGGTAGTGATTGTTTACTGAATGAATATTTTATTGAAAGCATAGACATATTAT
This sequence comes from Cyrtodaria siliqua, assembly GCA_037043455.1. NCBI lineage: Eukaryota > Metazoa > Mollusca > Bivalvia > Adapedonta > Hiatellidae > Cyrtodaria > Cyrtodaria siliqua. The sequence goes on along the minus strand of JAWPHD010000095.1, from coordinate 68,584 downwards.
CGGCTCATTTATGCGATATATTCAACTGCATTTTGAATTCGGGTTTTTACCCAGATAAATGGATGGAAGGGATTATAATTCCTTTACACAAAAAAGGTGATGCAAATGATGTAAATAATTATAGAGGCATTACGCTAGTTAGTTGTTTCTCAAAGGTTTTTACTACTGTACTCAATAGGCGACTTGAAAACTTTTGTAATGAGCATAACATAATTTCGGATGCTCAGTTCGGATTTCGGAAAGGAAAATCCACTGTTGATGCGATTTTTATACTTATGTCATTAGTCCAAAAATACTTGAATGAAAACAAACGATTGTATGTTATTTTTGTCGATTTGATGAAATGTTTTGATTCTATTTATAGAAATGCATTATGGCTTAAGATGTATAGATGTGGTATTAATGGCAAATTACTTAGAATTATACGCAATATGTACCAAAAAGTCAAATCATGTGTCAAATCCTGTGCTAATTATACTGATTATTTTAATTATGCTGTTGGCTTACGTCAAGGGGAGGTAATGTCCCCTCTTTTGTTTTCTCTTTTTGTTGAAGATTTGGAGTTATATTTGCAAAATAATATAGATTCAGGTTTGCAATTAGATGATATAGTACTAATGTTATTGCTATTTGCGGATGACATGGCCATTGTAGGAAAAACACCTGCTGAAATACAAGTACATTTAGATACATTAAATAATTATTGCGATTCGTGGGGACTTAAAGTAAATATTGCCAAAACTAAAATTATGGTTTTTCGTAAACGTGGCGGGTTATTAGCCAGTGAGCATTGGACCTACAATGGAGACGTTATCAACGTAGTGAATGATTTTAACTATTTAGGGAATATTTTCAATTATACTGGAAATTTCGCTCTTAATCAGGAGCATTTAGTTGGTAAAGCTCTTAAGGCAATGAATGTTTTATTATGTAAATGTAAAGTATATGATTTGAGTCCTAAAACTTTATGTCAGTTGTTCAATGCCTTTGTTGTGTCTGTTCTTAGTTATGCATGTGAGATTTGGGGCAATACTAAATCTAAAGAAATTGAAAGAATTCATTTAAAATTTTGCAAAAGGTTATTAAAGGTACTACCTAATACATGCAATGCAGCTGTGTATGGTGAACTTGGAAGATATCCCCTATATGTTAATAGATATATAAGAATTATGAAATATTGGTTGAAAGTAATAAATACTGACAATATCATTCTAAAGACTGTGTATGGACACGCTTTACAGGACTGTAATAGCGGAAAAACGAACTGGGTTAGCAGTGTTAAGAAATTACTAGATGATTACGGTTTTTCTTATGTATTCGATAATGCGTCTTATATAAACAGTGACGTTTTTTTGTATGACTTTAGAATTAGAGTTTTAGATGCCTTTAAACAAAATTGGTGTGGTACCTTAAACAACAGTTCTGTGTTAACATTGTACAAAGATATTAAAACTAGTTTGGAATATGAAACATATTTAGATATTTTGCCAAGAAGTTTACGTCTATATTTTACTAGACTTAGACTATCTGTGCATCCACTCAGAATACAGACTGGTAGATATGCCAGCAATAGAACACTTCGTGAAGAAAGATATTGCCTAATTTGTAATAGTTTAGATATAGAAGATGAATTTCATTTTGTATGTATTTGTCCTTGTTATATTGATATTAGAAAGAAATACTTAAAACGTTGTTATTACAAACGTCCTTCTGTTTTCAAATATTTGGAGTTACTGAAATCACATGACAAGATAGAAATAATAAAACTTTCGTTATATGTTAAAGAATCAATTATATTAAGAAACGCATTATTAACTATTGAAAGGTAGTTACTTAGTTCAACCTCCTACTCTTATTTACTATACTACATAATAATAATAATAATAATGAAATGATAAATTATACCATTTGTATATATTTCACCATTGAAATCACATGACAAAAAATAATAAAACTTCTGTTATATGTTAAAGAATCAATTGTATTAAGAAACGCTTTATTAACTATTGAAAGGTAGTTACTTAGTTCAACCTCCTACTCTTATTTACTATACTACATAATAATAATAATAACAATAATAATGAAATGATTAATTATACCATTTGTATATATTTCATCATTTACTTGTATATATACGTTGACATCATATATGCTAATATGTATGTATTGTAGACGATGTACTTTGTACAAGTCTGAATAAAAAAAGTCTGTCTGTCTGTCTGTCTAATCCATTGACTCCTAAGGCATTAAATAATTGTTTTTATTATAATTATATCATAAAATATGACAGTTTTGATTTTTTTACTAATAAAATTAAAATTTGGAGTGTGAGCCGTGTTAACTATGTATCTGCTTCCTTTGTTCATTTAAACAAGCGCGTCACTGACACAGATCCACTATTGTACGGTCACGTGACGCTGCATCACTGACACAGATCCACTATTGTATGGTCACGTGATGCTGCGTCACTGACACAGATCCACTACTGTACGGTCACGTGATGCTGCATCACTGACACAGATCGACTATTGTACAGTCACGTGATGCTGCGTCACTGAAAGATCGACTATTGCACGGTCACGTGACGCTGCATCACTGACGCAGATTGAGTATTGCACGATCACGTGACGCTTTGCTGTTTTTAAAAAAAACGCGTCAATGACAAAGATGTACAAAGATGCACTCTAAATTTACTATTGCACGGTCACATGATGAGCTATTGAACGGCTGGCATATTTCCAATGAGAATGGTCGAAACTATTTAATCACACATGAGTGCTTCTAGACCAATGAAAAATGCTTATATTTTATGATATATAATAAAATTAAATACATCTGAGTTTTCATTTTTCATCTTATTCTGCCATTGGTCTAAGTATGTTATTGGTGCAATATAATCAACAGTTAGTAAATGCAGGTGCAATATAATCAACAGTTAGTAAATGCAAAAACAATTTGCTTTATACTCCTTTTATAATAAATGTTAATAATTGAACAAATGCAAGTTATGTAGAAAAACTAAGGGGACGCCGTCATCTTTTAAAAAATCAAGATTGCCATGTGTCCCTTTTAATCAACATATCCTTGATACAGCATATGTTCTCTACACAGCATGTATACTCTACACAGCATATTAAAACATACATACATCACTAAATAATTACGCCCACACACACAACACATGTATGCAGAAAATGATTTCTATTACAAAATAAATAAAGAAATTTTTTTTTCAGAAAAACTTTCTCATAACAATCTTTTTTGATTGGAGATATATACACTTATTTGTATATCTTACATGTACATGTATGTTAATCTATACAAAATCTAGAAATCCTGGCAATATTTACTAGGTTTATAATATAACTCATTTAACATCATTTATTACATTTCTGTAGATGACATTTCTGTAGAGCTGAATAAAAAATAATATAACTGATTAAAAAGATAAATATATGTACTATACACCGGGTGAATTACAGACCAGGTAAATTATACCTATGGCCAGAGTTTGTTTTTTTCAGTTCTCATATTCTATACCCCATTATTTGTAAATATGAGAAAAAATAAAAATTCAAAATTCAAAAGTTTTTTCAAAAACACACAAAACGATAAAAAAGAAAGTATCGGGTATTCGTATTTTGGTCCCGCATTTCAAACAACCATGTTACCATGTTTAAAACTGACTGTCAAATCAGAAAAGCATGTTTCTATATATTTGTTCTGGTCAATTTTATGTTTTACTCTGTAACTAACACCATTACAAGATACATGCCTAAACAGTTTCAGTCTTTTTTTTTACTTTTTTTCCCCCAACTCCTGTGGAACATTTTTAGAAAAAAATCCAAGAACCAAAACAATAAAAATAAAGTGGACTATGCAAGCTAACCATTTTGAAAATGCAAAACTCATTAAAAAGAAATGTTATTAATTGTTTAATTTGCGTCTTTTCATAGATTTATTGGTAATAGTTCACTGCGCTGTTTTTGTGGAATATTGCAGCGTCTGACCGCGAGTGAAATACTTCTCTATAATCTATCTAAATGTCAAATTAACTGGTTTGAAAGGATCAATATCAGTAAAGACAAACCTGCCTAAGAGACCACCCCTTTTAAGACAAGTCCAGCTTTAACCCTTAACCCGCTACATATATATAATGGGCTGTTCTTCCTTTGAATTAGGACCATTACATTTATGTGACAAAGGGGTGTTTTGGGGAAAATTACTGATCAGCAGCCAGACATTGTAAACCCTGATCAGCCTGCGATTTACTCACATGGATTTACAATGGACGTAAAGGCTATTATAGTCATACTTAACTGGTCCAGCTTTAATAGACATTTATTTCCATTTCCAATTGTATACTTTAAAATAAACCTGTATTTGGAGACCACCAGCCTGTGTTGAGATCCAATTTGCTCTTCCTTAAGTGGTCTCTTAATACAGGGCTGACTGCATATAAATAACCAAGAGTTGTAACTCATTACAAACAGTATAGTAAATCATTTTAGAATCATTTTTATTTAGAATTTTCTAATTATTGGTTTCAAGAAACTCATTACTCAAGTCATACACAGTCTAAATCTGTTTCTTTCAACAATTTAAAGACTCAGTCAGTTCTGACTGAGAGCATCTTAAGAGCATAATGTAATAATACCAGGAAGTGATGTCATGATAGAAACAACCAAACAAAGATATGAACAAAGCATTCTGATTGCTTTAAAAAGTTGAAGTGATAAAAAGTGTACCAATGAAACCTGTTAATTTAGAAAGGTGGAGAGACAAACACTGAGCACAGACATATTAATAAACAGATAGGAAACTTCCTATCTTAACTAATGAAGTAACCAAAATATCACGTGGCACCTTAACTTTTCCTTCTATCTTCTCTCTCAATTATTCACCGATTTTGATGAAAATACATCCAAAAGATTCATAGTGAATAGCAAAATGGGATTATAATAATTTATGTTATTTTCAAAGTAAGAAATTATATAAAAAAATGTTTAAAGTTTAAAATGTCATCATTTTTCGCTTTTCTCTTTAAAATCAATGTTTTGACATAGTCAAAGTTTCCATCAAACTCCTTTTTTATGCTCAATGTAAGAGAAAACAAAATACTATCATTGGAAAGAAAATTAAATTTGTGATGGTATTTGGCTTAAATAAAAATTGTATCTATAAAATTCTTCATGATATGTGTGTTTAAAGTTGGGAAATCCTTTGTGAAATTTTCGAACTGTGCCACTTGAAATTTACACAATTTTCATTGTGTCCAGTCTATTTGTTATTAGGTCTGTGCACTGAGTAATGAGATTCTTGAAATCAAGAATTGCAAAGATTTTAATAATAAAATAATTCTAAAATGATTTAATACACTGTTTACTGTTTACAAACTATAAAAGTTTGCTATAAGCAAAGTTTGACTGTTAATGTATCACATTTTACAACAAATAAATCAAAACAAAATAGATTTAGAAAGATTGTATAATCACTGCCTATAATCAAAAAAGATATGGACAGAAGAAATCAAGAATATTCCATGTGGTAAGAACATGCCATTCTGACATATCTCCTCTGATAGTGTTTCATAGTCCCTGGTTCCCCAACATGTAATAGTCATATACAGGAAATAGTCCCTGGTTCCCCAACATGTAATAGTCATATACAGGAAATAGTCCCTGGTTCCCCAACATGTAATAGTCATATACAGGAATATGGAACCTTTTTTGCTACAAGTAGTACAGAGTGACAAACTAAGGCCAGATTTTTTTTATTATTAGGTTTACCGATTTTTCTGGAAAATTGAAGGGTAGAATAATAAAAAGAAAAAATCATGAAAACATACCCACAAAGGCGTGTAAAAGAAAAAAGATTGTATAATAGTATTTTATGACTTTAATGTTAGTTTCAAGGTAACAAGTCATTTAAAAGGCAATCTATTATGGTTTATTTTGATTATTTGTTGCAAGCTTCATGAAATTTCACCTTGTGGTCTTATAAACGCAGACAGACAAACTGACGGATAGAAAACGCCAAACCATGTATTAAAGTCTAAAATTAACTGTGCATTCTGGCTAATCAAAATATCTGTCCCAGTCAAGCCAGTTAAGCTTCTTCTTCTTTCTTTTTTTTTTGATTTATTTTTTGATTTCGGCATTAATTTGGGTCGGCGGGTCGGTAAACCTAAAAATTAAAAAATCTGGCCTAAGGCAGACGTAATACATGTATCCCCAAAAGTCTACTGATTTTGGCTTTTAAGTGTGGCTTCTTTCAATTTACATTCAACAGCAAATTTTAAACATTTTTATAATGCAATTGCAAGTGTAAGTTTATCCACAGACCTAATAACAAATAACTGATGTATTAATATGTCTGTGGTTTATCTCTTTTTTATCTTCATTAAAGACTGTATAATATCTAATACAAATTAAAAACTAATTCCATTCATATTTTTTTTAATATGTTTGTTCATTCCTTCTTAAGGCTGTGTTATTCACAAGGTCCGCATATTTTAAATGGAACTTCTTGCTTCCATTTTAGCTAACTACCGTCTTGAAAACAAAATGTTCCATTCAGTTTTAAAGGGGCACACAGAAATCTTGATTTATTTTTTTTGAATTGTGGCACCCCATTAGTTTAAATTTCTAAATAACTTTCATAATTGCAAATCATTTTTAATAATTATTTGAATAATTTGATAACAAATTGTTTTTGAATATTACTAATTGTTGATTAATTCAATAATATATTTAAAGCTAACGTAGAACAAAGAATTTTTTTGAAATCTCCAGATCTTACATAATTATTTCAGCTGATAATATCCAAGCAGCTTTAAAGTCGAAAAGATACTGGCTTAAAAAATTGAGGTGTGAGTTTGATGCTTGATAACTACTTTAAGACTGCCGTGTGTCCCTTTAACATTAGTATACATTGTATTATTACAATGCATATACTAGCTCTACAAGACGAGTAGACTACAGTAACTGTATATCTGATATGTCTGTACGCCATTTTGCACTTGAGCAAATATTCATCAACTTTTAACATACCAATGGCACTGATATGCTAGTCGTCGACTCACTTTCGTATTATAACTTATTCTGGTCATTTGAAAGCCGTAAAACATACTGCAGCTCCAGCTGAACTGAGAGGGCTTCATATATATATGACTATAGTTCCTTCTGGCACTATGAACAATGGGCTGTCTGTAGCTCCGACATTCACTGCATTTAAGTGTTTAAAAAGACTGTTGATCAATACGCCTTTTCGTAGCAACACTGTTTGATCCAGAGACGTCATCCCAAAGACATTAGATTTGATCTGAATGGTATCTTACATAAATTTAGCACATGTTAGGCAATATAATTATGATGGTCGATGTTTTTGTGGTAGAGGCAGACAAGCCCATGACCACTGCCACGCAAAAGAATCGACACGTTCTCACTCGACAAATCAAGCTCCCAATGGGCGTCGAACCCGCAGCGGTTAGAGGCGAGAAAGCCAAAGACATTAGACAATTATTCATTATAAACATGGTAGGCAAGAAAGCCAAGCTATATCTATCAAACTGAGGGAAACAAAGTTGCAGGAAAACCTTAAAGTCTCCTTGATTATTAGCACAAGTACTGGTCACATGATGCACGTGATAGATAGCTTGACCGCTCACATGGTAGGCATGAGTATTTTTAACTACTACTATACAAATAACTTATGAACACATTATCTCACTCAACTATTTTGATTTATACCCACATATGTTCTGGAAATCATAATGCAATGAGTATTTGAAAGATGCACAACATAATGCCAGACTTGTGCAAAATCATATATATATATATATATAGATATCAGTATATATAGCAACATTCTGATGCCAAGTATTTGAATACTTGAATAAATCATATGCAACGACAATTACGGTATACAAAATAACATTTTGCAATATACTGATGCACAACTATATGAATATAGCATCAAATGTGAATGTAAATTATGCAAAATTACATTTTGCAATATCCTAATGCACATGAATTATAATAATGAAAAAATAAATTGCAATATCCCAATGCACAAGTACTTAAATAATGCATGTAAGGGCCGAATGTTCGCAAAATATTGCAAAATCTCACAAATTTGCATGTATTCAACCAGATTCCAGCACTTTTATAACACCACATTTGTTGAGTGGACAATGCGAGTATTCCTGAAGCACTGACCATTCCTGGCACACGCCGAGTACGCGACAACAACAACCTCCCCGAATTGACTAGATTTAAAACAACGTTAACCATGAGGGTCCTGAAATTTCAAGAAAAAATTGTAAGATTTTGTTTTGAAAATTTTTAAATTTCAAAAAGTTATAATTAATATTTCAGTTTTATAAATTTATATATTTTATTTCGAAATGTTTGCATGCATTAAATTTATATATATTTAGTTTAATACTGGCAATGAAATGTTTGTCAATTAATTATGTAAAGTTTAAAATAAATGGCAATCAGTAATACCCCTAAAATATAAGGAAAATATAAAAAATAATTTTTTACAACCATGCATGTTCATAAAAGTCCACAACCGAATATTTTTTTTTTTAATGGAGTGGCTTATAACTTAACAGTTGTCTATATAACTAAAAAAAATGTAGTAGGCAGATACTGGGGATGTCACCACGAAAAGCAAAGCAGCATCAGACAATAGAGGAGTACACAGAAGAGAAATATTGTTCCTATATCAAGATGCAGAAAAAGGTCTGTCAAGTTTCTTCGTGCTGTGAAAGCGATGGTGACCATGATGTGAGGCAGGGATCCATGGAAGGCGTGGAACTGGCCTGTGCCTGCCTTAAAATCTGATGAATCGTACCCGCACGAAACAGCTGAAAATAAGCTTGCGTCACCATGTTCTTCTTTTTTTGGTGAGTGTGGGTGAGGTGGGCATTCATCTTTTTTTTTTAATTCTGGATCCTCCCAAGATAAGATTGCATGCTTTTAAGGTCAGAAAATTTAGACAATACCGTATTTGCCCTAATAAGATTTGCCTCCCATAACAGTAGCTCTCATGCCAACCCCAACTTTTAAAAAATCTTAAAATTCAATATACTTTCAATCTTTTGTATAACACTTAAGGCCAAACAAAATAATATGTGTGGTTCAGGTAACACTGGCCAAAAAAGTAGGGTAGGTAGGCTTTTTTTTTTCTCTCTCAATAATGAATTCAATTCTGATAATGAATTTAATATGTTAAATTACTATACCTTGAGTTCGATATTTTTGCATGATCAACAACTTTTTTTTTTCTTCATTTTTCGCATAAAAAGTTTTAGGGTCGGCCCCTTAAAAGAGGGTCGGTCGGGTTACCTGAACCACACATATTTTTTTAATGTGGCTCTAATACATTTTATATTTTTACAAGAGTGCCTCCTTGCCATTTTGCATAGCGCCCGATAGCGCGCGGGAGCTAATGTTAGGGGAAAATACAGTAAGTCAACTTTATAAATACATAGGCTTGAAACAACGTTTCTTTGGCATGGTACATTGCATAATGTATACATAGTTGGCATAGCACACTTCTCAAGAAACTTAACAATTAGACAATTCAAATAATTTAAATCATAACATTTCAGGCTTTCTCTTTCAAAATCACACTATCGTAGCAATGCAGTACCATTGCTTGCAGATAAAATTAAACAGGAAAAAAAGTTATTTTACACAATTTCTCATTCCTTTTTTTTCATGTTTAATTAGCTCAGTGCTTATTATCAACTCAACAGCATACTATAAACATTCTCAGTTCTTTCAGTTATTAAATATTCAATATTTTTGGACTTAACCCCAAAAAATGCAGAAAATGGCAGATTCCAAAAGTTGTGTTAACTATTTTCCAAATAATTTTCAAATATTGATTTTATTCAAGTGATAATAATTATCATATCAAAATGTTTAAGAATAAATACCAACAGACTTTTACAACAGATTCATTTTTCTCTTAAAGGGACACATGGTAATCTTGAGTGTGTTTTTTTAAAGGGACACACGGCAATCTTGATTTTTTTTAAACTGACGGCATCCCGTTAGTTTTTCTCTTAACTTGCATTTGTTCAATCATTAATATTAATTGTTAGAATAGTTCAAAGCAAATTGTTTTTACATATTACTAACTTTTTATAATATTGCACCAATAATATATTTAAACATTTTGTAAAATAGTGAAGAAAATAGAAATCTCAATTTTTATTTAATTATATGCAAGCAGTTTTAAAGTCAAAATGACGCAGGATAACTACATGGAGGAGCAAATTTTAGTGTTTGAATAAACCTTAATATTGCCATGTGTCCCTTTAAACTAACAATGTCCTGTTAGATTTTCTACATACCATAATACTCCCATGAAATGTCCCCTCAAAAGAGATGCGTTTATTTGAGACTATAAGAAACAAGACATATTCTTTTTTCACATTATATCTCTAAACTGCTTGTGGGGAGCTAATTTCCTAAACTTGACCTCAAGTCAGGATTCTGGCAAGTGTACTTTCTCTAAACTAGATCTCACATGATGTAATTTACTCTCCAATTGAAAAAAAAAGTGGGAGGGGAAGAAGTGGAGTATTATTAGAGTGTTTATTAGGGGGTATACAATAACTTGCATATTTGAAAATCAATATTAATAATTATTTGAAAAGTCTAAGCACATTCGTAATTGTTGATTATATTGCCCCAACCTATAGTAGAAAAATGAAGAAATAATAAAGAAAAATTTAAAACTCTAGTGTTACCTTGCATTTAATTATAGGCAAGGCCTTTTTTTTTTAATAACTTGGTTTACGGATTTTTTCCAAAAAAATAACGTCAGGAGGTCGAAATAAAAATAAAAATAAAATTACTCAGGGGAAATTGAGAGAAAAAATTACAAGCAAAATGTTGACGTTTTAAGTCAAAAAGGGGGAGAGAATCAAAAATCGAACATCACTTTTCGTAGATCCCTATCGAAATCCATGTTTTATAGCGTACTTTAGATAACCGAGCATGTCCTTGACACGAGTGGGAAAAAAAAAAAAAAAAAAAAAAGTGAAAAGTACAATTTTTTTTTTTTCCAAAACGGGAAAATTAGACTCGGCGGATCCGTAAACCAACTTATTAAAAAAAAAAGGCCCAAGCAGGTTTAAAATCAAAATGATACAGAATTAATAAATCAATCTGCTAATTTCAACACAATAAATACTTCAAGCTGCCCTGTGTCCCTGTAACCATGATTGCCAAGTGTCCCTTTAACATACACATTCTCTCTCTGAGATATTGGCACTGTGATTGAACAATGTTCACAATGATGCTGAATGCAGAAATTGAAAGAAAAGCAAGGAAGTCAGTTTATTAAAAATGTTTTATTCAAATAAACTTTCATACATAATAACAGTTGTAAAAAATAAATAATACTCTTTCAAACTTTATAAACGTTCATACATCAACATATAACAATATAATATCTACACAATTATTTCATAAAATGACTCAGTAGTTACACTATGTTTTAAATGACAAAAAAAGAAGCATAAAAATGTAGTATGCTGATGAAAGTGAATATGTTAAATGAAGATAACAAAAGTACTCCAAAGCTCATTTAAAGGGACAAACGGCAATCTTGATTTTTTTAAATCTCAAGGCATCCCGTTAGTTTTTCTAAGTAGCTTGCATTTGTTCAATCATTAATATTAATTATAAGAACAGTTTAAAGAAAATTGTTTTTGTATATATTACTAACTGTTGATTATATATTACACCAATAATATATTTAAACCTATGGCAAAATAGGACGAAAAAATGAAAGCTCAAAACTTTATTTAAGCATGTTTAAAGCCAAAACGAATCGAGATAAATAAACCGAGACACTCATTTCAATGCTTGATAAATCAAATATATGAAGATTGCCGTATTTCCCTCTAATTCATCTTGTTTACCGAGAGTTAACTATATCATCATGTTTAAGCAATAAATGAGTAAAAATGAAAATGTATATATCTTTCAGAACTATTTAGTTTCACTAAATTAAACACTTGTAAAATGTCTTAATCCGCATTTCAACGAAGACTGCAACTGCCTATTGTTTCCTATTTTTTTCAAGCTTCGATGAATTCACGATACAGTCAAATCCTTTAATTCACTTTTTGTTTAGAATGTTCACATATATAAATATAAGCATTCGGTTATGAAATAGAAATTGCAGTTTCCAAAAATTGTATCAATGTACGCACTGTATCAATGTACGCACTGTATCAATGTAGGCACTGTATCCCACTAAATGTAGATCAGCCCACGGCAGAAAAAAATTGTGTTTTTACGTCATTTTAGCACATGTTAGGCCATATATTAGTTGACTTTTTGTGGTAGAGGCAGACCATCCTCCTTTTCCTGGGTAGAACCAGTACTGTATACTTCCCGCCATCAGCAAAGGTGATGAGGGATTTACACTGGTACAATGTGGCCCCTCCACAGGGCCATATTGGAGGGGCCACAATGTTACTGCTGTCATGTTATCAAATTTATCTTTTTCAAAACAACTTTCTTGCTGAGATATCACATTACCTAATTAAAAGTTGAAACAGTTACTGTAAAAATGTCTTTCTTATGCCATACGGGGCTGTGTGGGGCCAGCAGATAGCACGTTCAACTACGAATCCAGGGAGCACAGGTTTAAGCCCTTTTGGAGCTGCAGCATTTCTTTGGTGTCCTTTGGCAAGACACTTCCCCTTAGCCTTTTTGTCAGATGGGGATGTAAACTGTGAGGGCCCGTGTATAGGAGTCCATACCTCGTGCAGGTTATAGAACCAAAGGAATTTATTTGATAGTAAGATTAGGGTATTGTTCCCGGATTCCTATGCATCCCATCCTTCCCCTCTGTCAAGGGAGGTAAGAAATAATCTAAGATAATGTATTAATGGGCCATTATACCATCATTCTGTTCTGCCATAAACTGTAGAGTACTAAGATTTATAGTACCTCCACCCATTTTTGAGACATTAGAGTCGGGACTAAACAATGTTTTATGGGAGTCTAAATATTTAATCAAACTTAAACAATTGATCCTTTTCTGCACAACATCAATAAACAACAATAACTGACAACAGTAAATACAACAGCCAAAATGTGTTAGATATTTATAAAAAAAGTATTCTTCATTTTTCTAAAGATTTCATATATGATTTTCATTTTAAATTTATGGTATAACATACACTATTTTATGAAATAAGCATTTAATTTAAATTAACTATCAATTAAATTTTGCAATAAAATGTTACTTAAAACTCAATAAAATATTCAACATCAAGTACAATAATAAATATCATATACACAACCCTGAGAAAAACTTCACAAATCCATAACAAGAATAACAAGGAAGGCCTAATGAGCACAATGTGTAGTTTCAGAGATAATCCATCAACAAAATTTAAGATGACGGATTTATTTGTTTATTGTTTATATTTTCACTAGTTACTTAAGTTGGATCATACGGTTATATAAATATGTAGACTATGTACCCATGACCTGCTATTAAGACAAAGGCCAAAACGTCCATGTTTTTTTTTAAAGATATCGGCTACTAGAATAGCTTAATCATGACAGCTTTCGTAAATATAGGGGTCGCTCAAGAGAATGCTAAATCAGGCCTTTTTATTAACTATACGTAGCAATAGCAACTTTATAATAACTATAACAACACAAAATGTTACAATAGGCCTTTTTATACACTAAACTAAAGAAACGTAATCAAACAATGGCAGGGCCTTTGGTACAAAGCAGCAAGCATGCGAGGAAAATAAGCATTTTACACTCAAAATATCAATTTTAAAAGCTGACATGCATAATAAAAAAGCAACCTTAATCTTGCTCTTAATCTTACTATTTTTTAATGTATTTTGTTGTATTTTAATTAATCACATTCTATGCTTGCACACGAGATTTAATAGTTCTTAACTTTTTTTTAAGTTGCCATTAAAACCGTTTTTTATAGGTTGCACTAATTTCTTTTATTCAACTGACTTGATTGTGATAAATAGATAGCCTTATAAAGTTCATGAATTCTGTGAGAACCAGGCAGAGTCTGCAACATTTTCATTGGCTCTTAACATCATGAATGAACGTAGAATAAATTAATCAATATGAACTGCATAAATGACTCCTATTGTCTAATGGCACTAGATACCAGAAACCATTCTAGCAGTATTCTATCAAGCAAAATTGAAATTATGATATTATAATTTAAATTTAAAACATTTACACGCCCTGAGTTGTAGAAATGAAAGAATGGTTAAGTTTATAGAGCAACGATGGTAAAATATTTCGACAAAAAGATTTTACGATTGAAACGCTTTTGACTTGAATGTTTACAAATAACAAAGTTGTAGCTTGGAAAATAGTATTTAGTTTAGACTGCTTGTCTGTTAAAGGGGGTACATCAGGTTTTTCAAGGGGGAATTGGAGTCTGACTTAAAATTGACAAAATTCGTCACCTTAGTGGTAAAAGGAACTATGAGTATATGAACAAAGAAGGCACATATAACCTTTTACTTCTAAGGTGACGAAATAATGATATTTTCTATTCTGAAGAGCCTAAACATAATGAATGAGCCTAAAAAGGACCCCTTATTTACAAGGAAATTCATTATGCACAGTTATATGAGCTATCCTAGGTTATGCACCAGGGATAAAGTAAACATTTTATGCCTGATTCTATTCGAAGTCTATGGTGAAGTCAAATTTAAGACCTGAAAAACATCACATTTTTGAACATTTTCCGGTATTTTAGAAAAAGGCCTGATGTAACCCCTTTAAAGAATACAACTTGAAGCTTCACGGCCTTTAAAAAACGGATCCATAATGCTACGTAGTTATTATCAGAGGAAAATGGGTCGGGTGAAAAAGCAGAGGAGCTTTCAAAATGCTAAGAATAAAACGCCACAAGAGGACTGTGAACTGGGTTGCTTGGCAACCAGTTTGAAATGAATGAATGAGTATTGCATCCCCATGACGATATGTATGTCATATTTACACAAGGTATACCGATTGCCCTATATTTTTATCTTGACTTATTTATATTTCCTTAGTAATACAATATATTGATTTCAGAAGAAACAGATAAAAAATAAATATAAAATTGGTTGTTCAAAACAATGCATAACACAGACACAACACCATTTACGTTTTGCTACGATTTTCGCTCTTCGGAAAAATTTAACAACGCTTCTACTACCTCTGCTTCCGCCTCGGCTCGTCGCTCTTGTTCTTCCCGATAATGTCGTTGTCGATCTTCGAAATCACGTAATTGTCTATTATACTGATCTATTTGTTGTCGTAATAAATTATCTTCAACCTGTGAAATAGAAACAATAAAGATTTAAAAAGACAGTTAGAGTGACAGCAGACGTAATAAACAAAACAGATAAAACTACAACATACAGAGTTAAATTACCAGTGTTTATTGAATACTGAAAATATCTCCCGCTTGAGAGAAATTTATCAAATGATTAATTTCCCTCCAGAGGGAAATACAAATATTTCCCGCATTCAAAAACACTGTTTATTAAACTATATTTTACATATTTTGTGATGATATGCAAGAAAAAACGTGGTTTTTGTTCATTTAATTCATTCTTTCAGGTAGTGCAACTGGCGTGGCGCAGTCGGAAGCATGGTGGATTTGTAACCGGTGACCCCGGGTTCAATCCTTTGTGGTGCCACTGAGTTTCGTTGGTGTGGTCTTGGGCAAGACACTTTCCCTTAGCCTTGTCTGTCGGATGGGGACGTAAACCGGGCGGTCCTGTGTATCGGTCTATCCTCTGAGCACGTTAAAGATCCACAGGAATCTATTCAATAATAAGAGTAGGGCACGGTTCCCGGATTCCTATGTATCCTTCCCCTCTCTCTGGGGCGGCTCTAAATAACCTATACTGTGTTGATGAGCCGTTAAACAACATTCAATTCAATTCAGGTAGTTCACATTGATACATAACTGTATGACATCACTCTGGCTACTGAGAAATATCCCCTTCCAGTGTGAGATATTTCCCAGTAGAGCTCTGAGAAGATACAGCTTTTCTATTCACTGGGTATTACTATAAATCATCACAAAATGGGTAATATATAGAGGATATTTGTTGTTTTGGAGTGAATAACATATTTTATTTCATCGAGAAGTGAGAAAACTTTATATTTTCACGAATGCGAAGCATGAGTGAAAATATAAAAGTTTTCTCACTTTGAGATGAAATAAAATATGTTATTCACGACAAAACAACAAATTTTCTTTTTATTTTATGATTTTACAATCTCTTTTTTAGGGAAACTATGGTAGAACAACAAAAGTAGTCCCGGCAGCTACTGTGAAATAAAACTCTATATTCCACAGTGTGGAATAACACTTTTATTTCACTGATAAAATACGGTATTTCATTACATATCATAAAATAAATGTCCTTATCTCAAATGTAAAAGAAATAATTATGTACATTACACTAGTCATAACTAGAAGAAGTTAAAGTATAGATACAGTTAAATTTTGTTTTGCTTCATTTTCCTTCATTAATTCGAATACATTGTTCGATGACACTTCCAGAATAATGTATGTCAGTATAACTTCATGCAAATGTTAAGAAAAACATCTGGTTTAAAAATGAGAAACTGCAACTTATAACAGTTATGTTGTTTTTTTAGTTACAATTTGTACTTTTTTTGTACGCATGTTACTTTTTGTGTTTTAGCATTACAACCCTTTTTACATTTTATATATGTAATAGGTTAAGGGTTAACAACCAAAATAGCATTATTTCACTTGCTTAAATAAATATGAACCATTTTGGATTCTATCATAATACAAAATAAGAATATGAATACGAAATTGTGAATTGCTTTCGTGTGTATTTCTTTAATTTAACCTTAAAGCTACACTAGCTGTAACGTGTAGCTTATAAAACATAAAATAATTACGTTGACAAACATTTCACAACTATCATTATTGAATATTTACTAAACAGAAACAGGATGTTTTGACAGAATTCAATCATGGTACATAAAAAAAGTACCACTTTGTGGGATTGACCTCCAAGCCCTCATTACAAAGTACACGCGCAGGTTAGATGAACGCGCTTCTGATTGCGCAACAGGGTACAATTATGTGATGAAATACACACTGTCATCAAAACCTCATGCACTAATGGATAACATACGAGCAACAGAAACAGTGTGGTCACAGCATGTTTACAAACAATAAATTAATAAAAAAAAAATTCAAATTAACAAATTTGTTACTAAATACTTAATTGGGTGTATGCTCATGTTTCCATGTCTACTTTTCACTGAATAAAAATCAGACAGATGTTTTCTTATGCTCAATATCTGCTTTACTAATGGACAGTGTCCCTTTAAAATAATGAGAATGTATTTTTTTTTACTTTTAAAAAAAGAAAATCATTTTGGTTGATACAGATAACATATTTTCCTAGCCAGATATGTCACAGTCATGCCTTCACCCAAGCTCATACTGGTTTTAACTATAAATATTCCATGTTTTTGATATTTTCCAAGTTACAAATTCTGAAAAAGTTATTTTTCCTAAGATAATTTACATAGAAAAAAAATGTATATCGATCAACATATGTAATCAGTTAACGAAAAAAGAAGAGATCTTTCGCATGACTTAATGCATGTGTAATAGACACTATATATTACAATGACTACTGTAATCTGTCAAAATTAAAGCACTTTATAGGCTGTAATATTAATTGCACCATTAAATGTGTGTTAATTCAATAATAACACAGAACAAGTATCGATTAAATTAAATAACAAATACAATGCTCCAATTTTCTTTTTTTTTGCATTCTGAGGATGGTAAATTTTAAAACTTAACAAATTATGGTAAGCTAAAAAAAAATAAATAACTAATGTTAATAACTGCATCTTCTATTAAATGTACTTTGAGCAAAATATGTATCACTTTCTATGAGGCAATTAAAAAATAATGTGTTTTTTTTTACATAATTTCTGTCTTTGAATAGTTAAACAATAGAACAATTAAGTCAAACAATGCAGCAGCAATTAACTGCAGTGGTGGGTGCAAGAAAATTTTGTGATGGAACCAGAATACAATGTGTTCCATTGTAAAATTCTCCACAGTATGCAACCATTTTACATAGATTTATTCAAGAGGTTAACTTCTGTTCATTTTATGGTTATTTAATCAAAATTGAAAAATTAAATGCTTTGTTTTTTTGTATTAATCAGCCAATCTATGTAAACTATGATGCCAGTGAAATAAATGTTCATATTTTACACCCTTATTTATACAGACCTCCCATGGAGTGTGCAATATGATTTCTAAACAAAATTTCTCCCATGTACAGTAATGCATATTGAAATACAGTCTGTTTATATTACTATAAAGCACAATGTCTTTTGTTAATAAAACAATAGATAAATTAACTCAGCCCCTGCCACACAGCAACATCAGCAGGGGGCAGTTGATAAATGACAGCTCCAGACCATTTAATGCCTTCATAAACCCTTGTCCAGTAGCCAGAGATACTGCACATTTTGCAGTTGTCTAATATTGGTTAAAAATCCAATATGGCTGCTTTGTGCATAGAAGAAACTACTGGAGAAGGCCTTTGCAATGGCTAAACTTAGCATGTGCAATCTGTGGTTTTTACTTGGAGAAGTGGCATTTTCTAACTTGTTATTGTCTCCTTATTCATGTGACATGTAAAATAATACAATATTTGATTAATAACTCCTTGATTACTTCTCCATCTAATGGATACTTTAATAAAAACATGTGAACAGAACTTGTGGTTTGACCAAAAGCAGCTGAGCCTTTCAAAGCGGTCCAAGACTTGAGAGGGGTGTTCGCTAAAGATGTTTGCCTTCAGATGTTGCACAATATGCTTGCACTTTCAGGTGCTCCCTAAATCACACTGCCTTGCATGTTTAATTGCTTGCTAATTTGTTCAAGAGCCAAGTTGTTGACAGGCACCCTAGCACATGGAGCTAGTGAAGCTCTCTGCAAGCCTGATTAGAAGACACAAGCATGTAAAATGGTCTCTAATCTGAAGAGCAGCTGAGCTACAAATCCCCTGCATGTTATATTGATTTTCTTTGTCTTTTTGTTTCTTGTTTGCTGCAAAAATGACTGATTTTTCCCTATCTCCCAGCAGAAGCTATGCAGCCCATGTGCTCTGATTACAAGTCTGACAGCTGAAAGCATGCTGCAACACCACAGAAATGATTTTATATTGCACCGTGCATTATGTAAAGGGTATAAACAGTGTAAGGTGTGCTCTTTGTTGCTTTGTCTTA
Organism: Cyrtodaria siliqua; assembly: GCA_037043455.1. Classification (NCBI taxonomy): domain Eukaryota; kingdom Metazoa; phylum Mollusca; class Bivalvia; order Adapedonta; family Hiatellidae; genus Cyrtodaria; species Cyrtodaria siliqua. Next base: position 49,244 of record JAWPHD010000095.1, on the reverse strand, counting down.
TCAAGGCTGCTTATCAGTACAGGCAGATGTAACCCCGGTGGGGTCAGTACTACTGCCAAAAGAGGCTGCAGCAATTGGGATGCAGGCGGCATTGCAGACTCTGCTAATGCGTGTTGTCTCCGAGATGAAAAATATGATCAGGCGGTGTTGTATTCTTTGCATCATGTCAGTAGTTTGTGATCAAAGAAAATCAACATATGGATGCTTGGAGAAATCAACCTCAACATGTGCAGTCTCCAGAATGGTAGGCTGGTCTTTGTTTAGCATGTGAGCATGGCCAAACCATGAGGTCACTGCCTGGCAAGATTTGTTGCACAATGTCAAATCCCTCACATCTGCATGGAAAATCAGCATCAAAACTCATCATCAATTACTGACAAAGTGCCCATGACTTTCCATATTTTGATTGCAATCAGATGCAATAATTCCATTTAAAAACTTGCCTGTTTTCTGTGCGATGTGTTATACAACCTCATACAGAGGTTAGAGGCCAGTTTTTCACTTGAGAGGGAACCTGCATTCTGCATGTCTTTAAAATTGCTGGACAGATTGTTTAACCAGTCTTATGGCTGATTTTACACTTTTGATGAGAAGCTTGAAAGTGTGTGCTCAGTGTGGATAAAAGCTTTTATTTTCTCAATATCAATCTGTGACAGACATCTTCAAAGTTCTGACACCATATTCACAAAAGACTGCAATTAAAACAGTAATTGTTATGAAAGCCTAGACATGCACCTAATACAATCCGTGCACATATGCTAGGGTTTAACAGTCGAAGCCACTGACTGTACGGGGTATTGGAGATAATGTGCTAAAACTGCAGCGTCTCCAACACTGTTTGCCCACATGATTTCCCACTAAAAACACCATCTCAACCAAACTCTACTGCTCAATATTTTCTGTGGTTTTCAATGATAAAACAGCATTGCATATTTGGTTACAAGAATGGTAGGAAACACCTCAAAATACAAGCAATAAGTCATCTTCAAGGAAACTGCAAAAGGAAGTTAACTTGTTCATTCACTGCTGTGTGAATTACATGTACATTGCATTGAAATAGCATTCAAAATTGTTTTCAAAAAGGAAGCCATGAATTTGAATCATCATTCAACTGAATTAAAACAATTTCAAAGATTTATTTACTTTACATGCACATGGTAAAGTTTTTAAACCTTCTACATAGTGTCAAAACATACAGCAAGCAAATTCTGCAATTTTGAAATTCAAATTTGGCAGAAAAATAACTTTTCCTAACTCCATTGCCTAGAGAATAACGCAAGTGGAGAGCAGCTGCACACTTTTCCAATATTATCTGCACTACTCTGCTGCAGTGTGTAAACTATACCATAAAACCAGTCTTAAATTTGAGAAATTGAAACATGGATGCATTTCTGATATTATAAAGTAGACCCTTTATTAACATTTGGTGAATTAATATTTTTGAAACTTTAGAGTTAGATAATTTAACCTGCTTGTCTATAGAAAACATGTAGGAATAATGCCTACGTTAAGTAGGGATCCCATGCAGTACATCAATTAACTTTCTCTATTCTTAAGAAAGCCTCAGTTTGAGATTGAAGACTTTTATTTCGATGTGCATGTTTAAACCAATCTTTTATCAGGCAATTTTAAACAAATGCATCAAAGTTATGGATGGTTTGTATGCCCGGTTACACCTGGTTACATAATCATAACTGTCACTTTATTGCTGTTACGCTTTTATTCAACAACATGCAGTACGTAGCAAAGTCATGACAACTATGCCTCATTTGATTTAAGTATAACAAACAGAACTCCTAGCACACCCACATTTTATATTAAATATACCAGTATTTTTTATTATTTCATTTTCGTGTAATCAAATTTCATATGGGTTCATTTGAACCATATTCAAACATAACTGCATAAGCATTTTGTTTGATTTATATTCAGATGAGCTATTTTCAAGCTTAGTGCATGTAACACAATTTTTTCAGTAAAATTACTGATGTTTATGTTAATTAATTTGACTGAAATTGGAATTTTTTTAAAAATGTATTATTATATATACCCAATCAACAATGTATGCAAAATGCACAAACCCATGCCATCAAATATTAAATCTAAAATGCACAAACCCAAGCCATCAAATATTACCTAATCCATGTATTTAAAAAAAAAAGAGTGCCACATTACATCTTAACAGGATCACTGTTCCAGAACAATTTCTAAAATAATTAAAGGAACCAAACCATAAATCTGTCTGAAAGCAAAATAAATCAAGATTTTTACTAATTGGTCTCTTAATAAACATGAAAAGATGTTGTAGAAAGTTTTACTGAAGTCATCGATGGCTTCAATATTTAAGGGTAAAGTGACATTTCAAGAACAATTTAAATTACACAATACTCCCCGTGGAGGCTTTTGTATTTTTACGAGTTACAGAATTTTTTTCTCATCATTTGCAAAAAAATATAAAAAGATTTGCACTCGTGAAAAAATTCAATGCCCTTTTGTATTTTTCTAGTCTTGTTGAGTTTTTCTGATTTAATATGCGTTTACAAACAACAGCCATTAATGTATTCACGGCCACGTGCAGCACGTTACAAAGGTGATTGTTTAAAGATAGATTGCTCAGTATGTCAAGAAGTGAATCTTGACAAAATAATTAGTGTTCTTGAGAAGAAAAAAAACACAATATAAATGTATAATCAAAATACTGTTTAAACTGATAGCTTTTTGAGACTCATAATCAGCCCAGAAATATAAGAAGGTTGAAAGATACCTTTTTCAGCATAAGTTCTATTGCGTTAATTGAAACATATTTTAAATGACTCCTCACCTTTTTATAGGTCAAGGTCAATCTGATATATACTCAACTTCCCATTGCTCATTCTGCATTTTAGCATGCAGAATGCATCGAATTGAAATTGAATTGGATTTTAAGGTGCACCAACACATGAAAGGTTATATGGCGCCTAACAGGAATAAACATGCCACGCTCATCCTCCATTTACATCAAGATAAAATAAGGAGAATGGGCATAGAACCTCTAACCTGCAGAACTGCAGAGTTGCTGCAAATTCTATAGTAGACACTCCATTTACGATGGAGTCATGTTTCCACATTTGCATACACGGTGTCATGATGAAGATCTTAAATGAGCATGATAAAAAAATGATAACATGAATGGGTGGGGGTGGAGTCCTACCCCTCTGCCTTTAGCGGGATTTGCAGTGGTTGTATTCTACCCCGGCAACCAAACCGGGAGCATGCAGAATGCACCTTTCGACCTAATCAAGGGGTGATATATATACTGCTTTACAGTTTACATGACAGCTTGGCATAAAAACACACAATACCTAGGCAGAGCCTCTCCATAAGGTGAAAAAAACTTCATAATTGGCTAAAATGCCATTCAGGTTAGGGATCTTGTGTGTCAGAGTGGCCTTGATGGTACTGGTCTATAAATTTGAATGAGCAATGAGAAAAACTTTAAAGGGGTTGATGCACTATTTAAAAGGGCTCTGAACAATTTGAAAAAAAAGCTAAAAGAATTATCAAAATGCCATGAAAAATAAAGGAGGCGGCCATCTTGGAATGATGTCATTGCGCCTTTTTACCATATATGGCATATTGACAAAATACCTTTTAAAGAAAAGAAAATCACTGCAAATTGATTAAAAATAAATATACAGATGTAAAAATATACAGATGTAAAATCTGTATTAATATGCTTATTTTTCAATTGCAGAGATTTTCTTTAAATTCAAGTTTTTCAGAGCCCTTTAAAATAAGCCTTGTTTGAAAATAGTGCATCAACCCCTTTAACACAAAACTTTAACGCAAATGTTGATATCGCTGTAGCCGTCACTGAAAAGTGATACCTATGTCTCGGATACCTGTGTCTTGGCGAGCCAATGATTTTACTTGTTTCTATCAATGGTTTGAGTCTATGAGAGTAATAAACTACTAAAGTAAGGTAAAAAAAAAAAGTGTTTCCGGTGGCCCGACCGACCCTATTTTTAAGGGGCTCAAAACTTTTTATGAAAAAAAATATATATATATAAAAAAAAATTAAATTTGTTCTGAACAATGAAAAAAAAAGAAAATGCCTACCTACTAACCCTATTTTTTCAGAGCATGCAATAGGAAACACATTTATTTTTTTTGGCCTAAGGTTTAAAATGAATTATAATAATTAAAATGTTATCTTACCATTGCTCTTTCTGAGTCATATTCTAGCGAGCCTAAACCATCCAATCTGTTAAGGTCTAGCCAACCTTTCCATATCACACATACACCATTTAATATTAATTGTGACTTTAAATGTACCTGGAACAAAAAAAAACACATATTAACACAGTGACCTCATTAGTATTCATTTATGAAAAATACAATTCACTATGATATGTTTGTATTAAAGGGACATACATTAATCATAAATTTATAACAGGTTTCTGGAACAATAATTCAAAACATTATATTCATAAATAATAACTATTTTTACGATATACCAGTATCATTTATTTTTATTATTTAGCACACATATTCACATACTTCCATGCAAGTGGTTGTTCAAAAAGAATGTTTATGAAACTACCACCCTTTACAAAAAATCTTTATTTGTGCTTGGTTTATGGTATGTTTAACAAAGAATTCAAACTTGATTTTAATGGAAATGGATCGTGATTGTTGTGTATGTGTTCTTCTAAATAAAAGAAGGTAATAATCAAAAGATGCAATTTCCCGTGATCCCGGATGTGTGATCCTGATAGTCGAAACACAGACCTAATAACAAATTATTAATATGTCTGTGGTCGAAATAAAAAAACAAATTAAGAGAAAATTCACAATAATGTTATGTTTATAAATTTGTTACTAGGTCTGTGGTTTATATAAGTTCATTATTATTTGTATATAGGGTAATGCGATCTTTAACCGGACTTGATATTGCGTCGGACGATTTTGCCCGATTTGGTACTGTTTTTAAGTTGCCACAAACGCACATGAAGTGCAAACAATATCAACAGGAAACCAGTTTGATGTTCATTGTAACCACTGGAACCCAGCAAGAACTTGATATTCAATATTGCTAGTTTCCAGTATGATTGCAGAGGAGGTATATGAAAACATGTATTTCCTTGATATGGACATAGTGTCTGATTTGCAATCGAATCGAGTGAGCTCGTATACTGTAGTTTCATTATGTGTCACATGTCAGATGAGATTAACATACAAATTAAAAGAAAACATCATCCATGTGTACCATCAAATAATGTCAACAAATTAACTCATTCTTCTATATTCTCACAAAAACACAGTGTCCGACTCACGATCAAAATCGACCAACTCCATATGGGTACTGTTTTGCTTATAACATGCTGTTTCTACATGCAAAACACATGTAAACAAATGGAATACTCCCACGAAATACTGCAATACTGATTTAAACCGAAACTAGAATGAATTATCGTGTGATGTCGTATATCTGTATCATTCTTTACAAATGGCGTCCCGACTTTCTAGATCCGACTTTCGATCCCTTTACCCTAATGTTGCCGGTCCGCAATGTTGCCATCAAATTCTTCATTGTGCTGGACTGGAGAGTGACCTCCCTTGCTTTATTTCGCGCTGAGTTTGAAGTTTGCTTGAAATTTCTCGTACAAAAAAAAAAAAATCATGCAGACACTACATTTATAACATGTCGACTAAGAAACAAAGTAACATTTAACTGTACCAACAAGGACCGCTAGATCCACTTTTATAATAAGACCGCTTCGAAAACTTATTGACTCCGGTAATATCCAGGTTCCCTGGTACTGCTGTTGTTCCGAATTACAACGGGGGACCAGTCTAAGCGCGCGCACTAATTTTCGACATTCTTAAAGCTAAACAATCTATATAAAACCATTTATGGCCATGACGACAAGGGCAATTACAATTATACACTTAAACATTGCCCTATAAAGTGTAAGCGATTAGCATACATATCTTTAATACGTTCCACTTTGGAATACGGATCAACAATCTGGGATCCTTATCTACAACAAGACATCAACGCTCTTGAGAAAACCCAGAGACTAGCAGCAATATTCATAAAAACAACTATAGAACAAGAACCGACGGATGTGTGACACAGATGCTTCACGATCTTAAACTACCTACACTCCAACAACGGCGTAAAGATAACAGACTTGTCGTGCTATTTAAATATTTAAAATAGTGCGGGGTATGCTACCGGCGTTAGAGCCTGGTGATTTTTTATTAAGGCAAAAATGTATTAAGGCAAAAAAAAAAAAAAGGCAAATAAAAGCAAACAAGCAATTTAAAGACTACGAGTGCAACAACATTATAGACGCAAGTGTTACAAACAATAGTGAATGTTACAAAATAAATAGTGCTAATACACCACAGTATAAGAACAATTTGAAGCTTATATCCCAGCACTGGGCTCTGCTTCGTCAACTATTCAGATACAGATTCAGACAATAAATTGTCGTGAAAAGAACAGAAAATATATTCTAATATTGGTGCTTTTGTAGACGTTTGTCTTGAAAACAAGCAAGCGTCGCATATGATCTAGACTAGCAAACATGTTAAACATTTATTAGAACAGAACAGAACAAATTAGACTGCTACACAGACGTACAGCAGTTTGCAATAACACTCGATGTTTATATACTTAACCCGAGGTAATACTGTTTACACGCAATTAGCTTCCGATTGTATCGTAACACAATAGACCACTATAATTTGTAATATATTTATGTGGGAGGGTTTAAGATAATTCGTGCTACGGCGTATATGTGTTATAGGGGAGTTACTTATGTTACACTCCAAAGTATGCCACTGACTGAAACCATTAATTTCCTGACATTTAAAAACCATCTGCAAGTCATCACTTCTCTAGCTCTCATCTTACCGCGGTGCTTATTTCTGTACTGGTAATGCAACCAACGTATACAACATTTTATTGGTATTTTGCTCACACACAAATTCGGAATCCTTTAATAACTAACGTGTTATGCATAAGTATATCGTAATTATATTGAGGTATATATATGTTGCTGGTTGTTGTTTGTCAGTCGAAGTTAATCAGGGCGGTTATAGTTACAAATCCTGGTACTATTAAAAAATAATAATGTCCCATTTACCCATGGATCAGAAACGAGTAGCTACTTATCGCGACGTGTATCATCCTAACAGAAATAAAATATATATCAAGGTAAGCATGAACTTCTATTTCTAATATGTTATCATCGTCTATCACGGACCGTAGATTAAGACCATTCTAAAACCCATGGCATTATCAATTTATCCAATTAACGAATACAGGAAGGGTGGTTCAGGAGCAACCCTGGCTATGATAAACTGATCACGCCAATCATTAACTTTCCACCTAGAAAGCCAAACTGTCAGTAATATACTTAGGTGCAGCCGAAAATTTAGATATTGCCAAACTGTGTCATTGTGGATGGATCGAACTTTAACCTTTGCGTTGCAAATAATAGGACCAAAATCAATCAACTAGCTTTCTTCCTTAGCGATCGTCATTAATTATATACATTAATTACAGTACTTATATAGAAACGGAAGATTAAATTGTGTATCGATTGCTTAAACAATCCTAAAGGCTAGTTATACAACCATGTTTCTATTGCTCTATCATTCTGTTTCATAAAAGAGTATGATCGTGGACTTTTGGACGTCTCAATTGCTACATGTCTAATAAAGTACACCCACCACCATGGTCAGCACCGTTCCCGGATTTAACAAACAATAACGCCTTCTCAGAGAGATATTCGCTTACAATTTCGATGCTTAAATATTTCAAAGTAAAATTCTTAAAGTGCACAACCCTACCACCCAGGGACACATGTAGGCGAACATGTAACTGAGTCACACGTGGATTCCGCCGCTCCCCCTAAAGGATCATATAGGAGTGTCGACTACGTTTTACAAATTAATCAGAGCGTGAATACAACCATGCGTCAATAAAATAAAGTCAAAGTACTTAAAAATATAGTTAAAGTACTTGGAGCAGAAAACGTGTTGTTTGTTGTTTGTTGACAATATAATTACGCAATCCCGTTTCGATCCTGTAAACAGTTGAAAGCCTACGCACTTCTATACGTGATAAAACAAAGGCAGCTTACGCCGTATTAATCAGATACAACCTTATTATGTCACGTTTTCTATGGTAAGACAAAGGTCAGAGGCCGGCGGCCAGTCCCCTCTCCCATTTTCAGGTAGTATGTGGAAGTATCATGTGTGTCAATTTCTCCCTAAATAACTAACAATGTAAATAAATATTTGACAAACAGAATTAATGAATTCTGATATTATTTTCATCATCGCTTTTCTTTTTCGTTTTCTTTTTTTTTAGACAACCTCAAGTCCACCCCACACAATCGCACTAGTCTGAAACTCTGTATGATACTAATTAAACGTAATCTTAAAGGGACATATCGTAATCTTGAAATCTTTAAAACGAATTAAATTAGGCTCTCGATTTATAAATCCATTATCAATTTGACTTTAAATCTGCTTGCATATATTTAAATACAATTTTACGTTTTCCCATTTTCTTCATTATTCTACCATAGGTTTAAATATATTATTGATAAAATCTAATCACCAGTTAATAATATGCAACAACTGTTCGATTTATAATGTTCTTATAATTAATATTAATGATTGAACAAATGCAGTTTATGTAGAAAAACTAACAGGACACCGCAGGTTTTTAAAAAATCAAGATTGCCATTGTCCCTTTAAGGGGAAACGGAAAACAGTTTGATATAGTGGACGACTAATGCGTAGGTTCAGGGAAGGTATCTACCTGAATAGAACATTATTTTTTGGGGAAGAATATGTTTAAGCTTGACATGCGAATTAAGGAAGCATTTTCGGTAACTTGTAAAAAATAAATCGAGAACAGGGGTCTTTAGGTATATCCGTTTATGCAATGAACATGTATGTTAGAGAATATAAACTGGCGGGGATATCTTGATTTACACCTAGGGTAAAAGTGACGTTTTAATGTACCCTAGAACCTGGTTACCGCCCGCCCCCCCCCCCCCCCCCCCCCCCCACCCCACCACCACCACAACCACCCACCACCCGCACACACACACACACCTAGCGGCCGTTTTACCACTGACCGTTACAAGGCAGTAGCCCTATTGTCAACCCTTTTATGTTTGTGATGTCACATGCCGTGCTTATTATCATTGTAATTCTTGTGTGTTGTAATGCTGCATTTCCTGTGCGACTTTTATACCTACGTATAAGATGTACGGCGATAATCATGTACCTAAACTGACACCTTCTTGGATTCCAATAGTGGACAGCAGTTTTTGTTGTACCAAGTCACAAATGAGAACAAATTTCAAGATTATGTCCGTATTTTTAAAACTAGGATTATCCAACGTTCGAGTGGATAAACTATCATTTGTATTACAATGCGGATTACGCGTAATCTGCTGGCAACGTTCTCCTTCTTGGTACACTTTAGGGCCATGCAATTGTGGATGAGTGTTTTGTTTTTGTTACTGAATGCTTTAGCAGTTTACTGAGTCATGACTAAAACTCGGCAGTCGATACAACTACTGGTGTAGCTCTGCCCCGCGGACGGGAGGTTATCTGGTCACAGGGTGCAAGTTACTTCTTGCTTCACATTGTGTTTCTAGTTATAATAAGTATATTATTTCCAAATAAAAAAGGACATTGTAAACTATTTAACGAAAACAGAAGAAAATACTTTCAGTTCAGCGAGTACTATAATGTCTTTATAAACACTAAATGGTTAGCTGCAGAAGGGAACAAAATACAACATACGAACCAAACGACCTTTACGAACTCGACTCTATAGCAGTCGAGGAAACGATTACACAATTAATAAAACGAGATATTCAATTCAACGACGATGCCGATGTCGATGCATAGGGCCGTGCATAATTATACTGATCCCCGAAAATATACCGGTAAAAAGCATAGAACATAAAAATGTAGCCACTGCGAAGGTTTCTTTCAGATAATGTTTTGAACCGTGCCAAAAATACGCCATTCAATATATGTTCTAAAAAAATCATTTATTCAACGATTTCAGGAGAGGTATATATCCTATTAGGCACGTGAATACACGTGCATGCATTCAGACAGGGGCTTAAGAATCAAGAGTTCGTAACTAAATGAAGTCCTAAGTTCCAGATGTAATGACACTGTCAGATCATATGTGTGAGTGATCTTGCGTCAATATTGACTTCAGACTTAATATGGGATCAAAGGTTCACGATAAAAACTATTGAGAGAACGTCACATTGCGTAACCCCTACGGGTCGCTCACAATAGAAAAAAAAACGTACGCACGTGTTCTATTTTATTGCCTTTTTATCACCCGATTCTTTGTGAAAAGGTTATTAACATTCGCCTTTTTACAGTTTATTCGATAAGAACTTTAAATAAAAGATGCAGAAGAAATAATTTCGTTTTTCAAGATGGGTACGTAATGGCTAATTGTTTGATCAATCACGCGGGTCAAGTGTCAGAAGGCGACTGACGCAAATAATTGCTTCGTCAAAGTGGGTGCACTTTATATCCCAGTAGCTCCAGCAGAGTCGGTCAGCACTGAAGCGAGTACGTCTCACGAATATGTTAGTAGTTTAAATACAGAAAAGGTGATTCTTTGGTAGCAACACAAACAACAGAAGACCGTGACAGACAGCGGCGTTTTTTGCCACTGGCATTCCCAATGCGGCAGCCATATTGTCAATTCATTTATATTTGTGGTGTCATCTGTGGTATCACATACATTGCCTCTATTTAACCTTGTAATTGTTGTTTGTTTCGATGCGTGTTTTGGTTGACTGGGTTTCTTGAATGTTACCTCTTCGACTTTTATATCTACATCATTGGATATTGACTCTATTCATGAGAAGCAATGTTATATGCAACAGCTCTCACGCCCCCTTGCATTGGCTTTAGCGGTTTTCCGCAATGATCCTAAAATAAACACGATTGTATGTTCACAAACGTACTACTATCGCTGTACAATTATTTATCAAACACGTTCACACATATTGGTGTGTTTTTTCCCCAAGAGAAGTCGATGGAGTGTTTTATTTCATGCAAGTCATCTAGGTACTGTACCATAAATACATTAACTTTAAAAGACGGCACTTCTGGTAGCGGGGGTGTTTCGGCGAGGTTTGTATTATATCTCGTAGGAGGAAGTGTTATTACGTCTCTAGTTTGACCAAGGTACATGAGCTTCAAAATATGGAAGTGTTATTACGTCTCTAGTTTGACCAAGGTACATGAGCTTCAAAATATGGAAGTGTTATTACGCCTCTAGTTTGACCAAAGGTACATGCGCTTCAAAATATGGAAGAGTTATTACGTCTCTAGTTTGACCAAAGGTACATGGGCTTCAAAATATGGAAGTGTTATAACGTCTCTAGTTTGATCAAGGTACATGAGCTTCAAAATATGGAAGTGTTATTACGTCTCTAGTTTGACTAAAGGTACATGGGCTTCAAAATATGGAAGTGTTATTACGTCTCTAGTTTGACCAAAGGTACATGGGCTTCAAAGTATGGAAGTGTTATAACGTCTCTAGTTTGACCAAAGGTACATGGGTTTCGAAATATGGAAGTGTTATTACGTCTCTAGTTTGACCAAAGGTACATGAGCTTCAAAATATGGAATTGTTATTACGTCTCTAGTTTGACCAAGGTACATGAGCTTCAAACTATGGAAGTGTTATTACGTCTCTAGTTTGACCAAAGGTACATGAGCTTCAAAGTGCCGTAGTAAAGAGGTGTTTATATATAGATATATAGCTTGGGCATTATCGGAATAACAGACGTTTTCGATTGCAGCATTATAAACCTTCTGACACAGACACATTGAAAAGCTTTGGAGTATAATTAGTGCGCTCTTTTGTCTTACAAATAGTTTGAACGAAGGAATGCGCAGATGGATAATAAGTTAACTGTCTAACGTTCTAACATATGATAAATAATTCGCGGTGATCTGCTTGTTGAAGTATTGATAACACGGTTATTGAAATCCTCATAATGTGAATAGTGTCTTGGGTGTTCAAAGACTGATTGATATTTTTTTATGAAAAACAGTTACTTGGGCGATCCCGCATAGGTAGTTCATGGGGCTATCGACAGATTTCGCTTTTCCTCGATAATAATCAAAAGCGATAATAATCAAAAGCGATTATGAAGTTGTTATCCAACTGTTAGTTATGAATATGCTATTATTTTGTTCAAACGGACAGACATTATTCGCACTGCTTATAATTAAAAAATAAATTTCAATTTGTATTGCCATGATAAAGAAAGGTCACCGCACACAGCGCAATGATACTCATAGCGGCTTTTTATACATGTAAAGAATGGAATTATTGTATAAATTAATGAATGAAAATAATCAATTGGTATCAATCAAAAGGGAGAATGTTTTTGTTTGTTTGGGAGTAATTTTTTTTAAGCGACAATAATGATTATTACTTCGATGAATTTGTTGTTATAACAGGAGAATACATGTATTCAGACTACATTGTGAAGTTTTCCTTATAGGACGGTAGCATTTGATGTTTGTCTTTAATCTTGTCTTGTCGTACCCTTAATGGTTTGTTCTCTTGTTGCTCTGGCTTCTGCAGTGAGAACTTACTTTGTGACTTTTTAGGCTTTTGTTTTTTATATTATATATACATGGTATTTTATGTGTTTTACTTATATCGCCTATTAATGCTGCCCTGTTTGTTAGAGATTATAACCTGGCGGGGATTTTTTTTTTTACACTGTTCCGTTTAACAAGGTAAGTGAGGTTTGGTGCACCCTAGAACCTGGTTTACACCCCCAGCGGCCATTTTTGCCACTGACCGTGGTTCCATTCCAAGGCGGTAGCACTATTGTCAACCATTTTGTGTTTGTAATGTCTTGTCTTGACTTTTATTCATCTTTAAAGTTGTTCTTTGTTTTTGTGTGCGTTTATTATTCGGCCGAAGCCGACGAATATATTGGTGCTTATGTTTGATAAGTGCCACTGGAAGGAAAAGTAATTAATGGGGAAGCATTTTTATTTTCCTTCTTTACTAAATTGGGCAAATGAACTGACATGATAATAACTTTGTGTTTGGAACATAAATGCTGATTTAACACTATAAGATAGATAGATATTATTATTTTTTTATTATAAGAGGAGTGTTACAAATTATGTACCCTTTCGGTAAAACAGCTTTGTTTGTATCGAGTGTTTACCAAAACTACGATTCTCCCAAATACGTGTCTAAAATACGACGCATTAGTCATCTATTGGTAAATGATTACTCGGGAACCAGCCTACAGTGAATTCTTCTATTTTAATAATACATTGATGCAGAACCAGACGTGGAAACAGCCATATAGAGAGCTGTTTTTAAACAAAGTCTATATTTATGTAAGACTGGCTTATGGCATTATTATGCTAATTCGAATCAACACAGATCAAGTAAACAAATGCCCAGACTAGCATGTAAAATTATTCAGATGGATTGATATTTTATTATAAGCATAAAAATACATACTGGTTGGGGGTAAAAGCCGTACCGTACGAACTTGTACCGATATTATCGAACATACAATTGATGAAATGTATGAAAACAAACGATGTCGGTGATCATACTATTTATATCATTTATGATAATGCTTGTCGTATGTATACATTTAAAAACGGGTAAAACATTGCAAAATATAAAGACGTAAAAATACAAATAGATTTTCATGCGTTTTAATTAAAAATGCATCAATGGTATATTTAAACTTACATACTAGAAAATAAATAAGTAATTGAATCCGCGCCGTACCTTAAATTCAGTACATCATTGATTATAACAATAAGTATAATAATTATCTCCCCATCTATTTGTAAAGTTGTACTAAATGATAACGGAATGTACGGTACGGTAGCCTACGGTAATGGGCGGATTGTATTACCAAAACATAGTGTATATTAACTATACTATTTTATTAACAGTATTACATCTATAATCTATGATAAGTGTTTACATTAGTTTACATCGTATCATAAGTATGTAAAGTACTGGTATACGCTACGAGCTTCGATAACCTGCATACCCGAGCACCTGCTATTTCCGATAGTTTTCTTTACAAATTAATACTACCGACAGCATCTAAATTGTCTTGCGGTTGACTGTCGTCTTTTCGTGTTCGATTTTTGTATCTACTTTTATACGTTACGCGTGCTGTTATACTATTCTTTGTAGCAGGTAACCTCGAGCGTATAAGGCTTCCAATGGATCCCCTTTTCAGTATTTAGTCTAATGCTTCCAACATAATCATCACTATTTCATAATTCGTTCATTTTGGAAACAGCTAATGAAGTTGCGCTTATCCGAGAATTGGGTTACATATATTTCAACTGTTTGATATAAGATTGCCATTCGCCATAAAACCTTTTGAACTCCTATATTCGTCAAAGAGGACGTTTGCGAAACATCTATACCGATTACACACGTCGTTATTTATAGTATTTCCTCATTTTGTTCGCATACGCAGAAAATAAAACTAAGAGTTACAAATCGTGGGCAAAAAAAGCATCATATGTTCGATTTAGCTTCGGGAAGTATTTTTTTCCGTAATTGTTCATTTCTAAAAACAGCTATAGCGCATTAATTGTCGGATTACGAAATGCATTAAAAACAAAATAAGTCTCCCGTTGCGAAAATCAACCGTAGTCAAAACCTACGCAGCGAACAATTATTATAAAAACACTTAGGTCGTTAATGAAATCCTTAATGAATTCTTCAAAGTACAGAGCGTGTTTTGATTAAAAGAATGCAAAAGAATTTTGCAATGGAAGCGTGCCTCATTTTTCGGACCCCTTGTAGCTAGTGAACGCATTAAAGGAGTAATAATTCATTTTAATCAAACCAATAAAAACGCTACAATTACGAAAGTGCAAAATCTGATCGTTTATTGGAAATAATTGGACTTGTTAACAGTGTTACGATTAAAGGATTACAAAAGTCTTGTTTAAACGACATTTGGATATCTCACGGGCATATTTTTAATTTATGGGGGCATTATTATTATTTAAAGGAAAATGAAAATCGCATAAATTGTCCATTTTTGTCTGTGTAAGATGAATGCATTTTTCAGAAAACCCATTCATATTGCGTATTGAAGCTGCTCTGGATAATAAATGGGAAAGTGAAAGTTTCGACTTGAGCGCCCTTTGGCATTGCATGAAGGCATCATTAGATATGGGGAAATATGTCGACTTTAGAATGCACGGTAATTATACTGACATGGATTTCTTCTATGTTTGATCGGCAATTAATTAATTAGAAGAGCATCGTCCTCGCACAGCGTCGCATCGAGATTATACTGGGTCCTTTGACCTGTTACGTACGTTCTAACACGTAAGCAGTTCAAATAAAACGTGTCTCGTTTTTTCTTTATCCCCATACGTGTTACTTTTGAAATTATATTATGTTGGTGCGTGTTGTTTTATAAACGATACAGACCATCGACCGTTGACGATTACGCTCAATGGGGTTTAGAGGTTCAAAAATATAGCTGGCATCAAATTTTATTTCCAATTGATTCATAGGCGCACTGTTTCATTTAATGATTTTAGGGTGTCAAATATTTTCGTTTTAAGAAGAAAAAATGGAGCTATGTTGACCTCTCGCTCCAGGGCGTATGAAAAGTAGCATTGGGTAGCGCATGTTACATGATTTTATATGGGCCTTGACAGGACCGCCGGTGTCTTATTCAACAACCGTGAACACTACCCCTGGTTCCCCTTACCATCGCATCAATAATGCCGACTAAGTAGACAAGTTAATGACGCTTTTTATTTTGAAGTTTTGATTCATTTGGAGTTTATGGAGTTTAACTTTCACCCCTATATGCAAATCTTACTGGTAAGAACAATAGGGTAAAAAGGGGTCGAATTCGTACTGTTTATTGCTTCTTGTTTTAAAATATAAATTACGCTTCGGGGAAAACAAAGGATATTTTTTTATTCTAGATTTAAAAACATGAACTGCCTATCGGACTCCGCCAGATAAATGGTTTCGGAAAATATGAAATAATGATTTTAAAATATCAAAACATGCTCCATTAGTATTTGCAGTAATATAGTATTCAAAACTGAGAAAAGTGGTCCAGTATAAATCACAGCACCCAAACGCAATGGCACCGTAGGTCTGCACTGCACCACAAACAAAAAAGCAAAGACTGGTTAGCTTAAATCGATTTATAGTTGATGTACATATTTAAATCTACTTTTTTGTTAAGTGCATGTTTTTAAATTAGTGTACCATTGCAATACGGAAATGTTTGAATGCCAGTACTTGTATGTATACAATTACATTTATTTTGAACCAAATGATTTAGTATGACAAAGATTTGTTTGTTTGTTTGTATGGTGTTTATATATGACGGTCGATTTTTTGGTGGTGGAGGCAGACCACCCACTTTTCCTGGGTAGAACAAGTGCTGTACCCTTCCCGCCATCCATAAGAATCGACACTTCCTCACTTAGATGTCGAGCTCCAAGTGTGATTCGAACTCGCAGCGGTGAGAGGGGAAAGTTTACAACGCAACGTCGTTAACCATTCGGCCACGGAGACGCTTGTATGACAAAGAGCAATCCAGTAGAATCGTTGGAACGTAGAACTATAGTGCCACGTTTCAGGTTTAGCAAACGACCCCAGTTGTCCAGAATTTGACATCGTTTGACCAATCGTCTTGGAGAAAGTTACTTGCCAGGTGCTACTCGCTTAATAGCATTAAAACTATCAAATTGAACAAAATATGGTAAAAAAAGGAGCTTAAAACCTCTCATAATGAATTAGTTTTACAGCTAATGGTATAGGATAACCTTTTAATTACGGACGGCACCTGCTTCAGCAAACTAATGTGTAACAATTAAATGTTTAATTTTAAAGCAATTTCTTTTCTTTTAAATACATGTTCTTTTATTACTATGGTAAAATATGCCTCT
Organism: Cyrtodaria siliqua; assembly: GCA_037043455.1. Lineage (NCBI taxonomy): Eukaryota > Metazoa > Mollusca > Bivalvia > Adapedonta > Hiatellidae > Cyrtodaria > Cyrtodaria siliqua. Next base: position 32,231 of record JAWPHD010000095.1, on the reverse strand, counting down.
GAGCGATATGACTAGACACACACGTTATAACTTCAAAGATCATGAACATGTTTATTAAAAAAAAACAAAAAAACGGATGAATTCACAACAAAAATGAGCTGACCCAGTGAATTTTAATCTACGGTAATTAAGTGAAAAATATTCATCGACACCGTTTACCTAATTATAAAAAATAAATAGGTAATACGCACTCGTAAAACAAGCCAAACAAAACCGGCCGTAGTAACACAAACACAAAGGGGTACAACTCCAACAGTACTGAGAATAAATTTAGCAGAGTAATTCTTTGCAGATACCGTTAAAGATTCGTAAAATGTACACATTTGCCGTAATTAGTGTAATCACTTATCTCATTCTACGCATCGACGGTGGCGACATGTGTGTGTAAATAAACAAATGGTATCCTATCTATACTGCGTAAAACGACGTGACTAAGTTTCAAATCTAAATAAAAGGGAGAAGTAGATACTGATATAAACACATGTATTTAGTGTACATCTTTGACACGTTTGAAATCATAACCAGGAAATCAATAACTGTACATGTCCTTAACTGATTGAAAGTGAAGGTCAAAGTACGAACACAGATGTATTCATAATTGTAAATCGATTAATTAAATAACGTCAGGAACTCACGCAGATATTTGGCGAAATTAAAGCACAAGTCATTCATTTAGTCGGGTTGGTGTATTACAACATATTCATACTTAATTTCATAAGGATGTACTAGCTTTAAAATTATTTTCTCGGCCCTTTTATAGCTATTTATGCATACACAAGTGCAGCAAGCATATTGCTGTATGTGTTGTTGTTGTTTGTTTGTTTGTTTTGTGTGCACTATTATTATGGAGGTGTGCGGGGGTGAGCGATATGAAGAGAAAATGAAGTTTTTATTTTACACGACTGCTTACCACTGATTCAGACGAAGAGGGATTCCCATGACTGTGTGCATACTATCCTCCGGGCATGAGGAACTATCCTCCGGGCATGAGGAATACATTCGGGATCCCCCATAGTGTAAACTAGAGTAAAGTCTTACTTTTCCTGGTTCTCTATCAAAATCTACAAAATCTTGAGTAGGTATTCTATCCTCAGGATTTTCTGACCAGGCGTTTGGAGTGAATTGTAACTGCAAATTTGTTCCCGTCGCAACAATTGCCTAGTAAAGAGAAAGAAATCATAATTATTATTATAGACTACCATATGGTTTTAGCATTGTACAGTTTATGCAGATTCAGCACTGTACACTATTCTTACAGCACACGTTTTATTAAAAACGACAGTGTCCTTCTATAAAGAATTATAGGAGACTATACACAAATATAAAACACACTTTTATAGTATTAAGATATCTCTAATACAGATGACACCATAAAGTATTTATTACTCCAAAAGCAAAATTACTCCACTGGAAAAAAATGCTTTTATTTTACTATACATGAACTTTCATTGAAATAAATGCGTAATGCTTCTTTTATTTTCGAGTTTAAAGGCGCTTTATGCAGGTTTCATGCAATGACTATGACATACATAGAACACAAAATAAGAACCTGTCAACGCTAGTTCATGAATGTTAAAGACGGAAGTATTGCCATTTGTGTACGGTATATTAGGGTTCCAGTTGAAAGAAAAGGAAACGGCATTGTGTAATAATAGTGACATTGATAACACGAGACGCTTTTTGCACCACCAACAATAACTTACAATTTAAGACTTACGAACAGATGATAACTTGATCATCAATTATAGACATACGATTTTGCCCGAATACGTTTTTTTCTTCTTTTTTATTTATTCTTATGAGGATTTATTTATTAAAGAGGATAGTCTCTGCTCGTAATATGGTATAGGAAACAAGTCCATGTAACAATAAATGCCTGAATGTATCAGTTATACAATTGTGTTCCTACAAGATTTTCCGAACTATATAAAAAAGTAAATAATTTATTGTATATCAAATAGTGTGTAATAAAGACTCGTGTATCACGCACGGACATATTGAGAAAGAATCGAGTACGTGTGTACGCAAATATAAAAAAGAATCTGATTGTTTATAACCAAAGACACTTCTATCTGGGTAATGCGGGTGAAAATTCCATAGCACTGGCTGGTGAAAAATAATCTTAATATTCTGTATGAATAAGTGAAACCTTGAATTTCATGGATAGCTTTATTTAGTTAAACACATTTAGCACGTACTAGACCATTATCGTGTATATAAAGGGTGTTACAATAGTCGTTTATAGTTGCACGTGTCAAGTGTTTAAGGGCTAAAACAGGTAGGTGGTTTTCTGTAACGGGCTCAGTGAAAAAAGGTTAGATATGTAGGTAATTTTTTTTTTGTTGTAGCTTTTTCTGTAATAATTAGTTAATGCTACGTTCATTTTAAATTAAAAACAAAATGCGTCCGAACACAGTGTTCGTTCCATTGCTCATCTGAATCCCTTAAAAAATGAAAATAAGTGTTGGATCGGAGGGTAAGAACGTCGGTTGGGTTGGGGATAAAAACGGCGGCCCTGTTGGGTTAAGGGAAACAAAGTAGTGTCTCAGGGCTTAGTAGAAGCTAATAGGACATTTAATGCAGTGTAAAACATCTACAATATGTAGTGTTTATAATAAACAAGGATATTAACCAGTGTCACGATTGTTCATGGAAGTGTGCAATCATATCTTTCTAAGAAAATATCCATCGTTAATACAGGACCTTTTAAGTTACAGTTATCTATCTACAGTCCTATTAATATAAAGCCTACTTTTGTTCAGTGCAAAACGGCAGAGACACTTGCGAAATAAATGTTAACTTAAGTCTGTTTACGTACATTTACGCACGATACATTTATAATTTCCTTGTATTAAAATTCCGCTTATACCACATTAGCTGTAGAAGGTAAAACAAAAAGGCGTTTTATCATTATAAATACAGTGTTTAGACAGATTTTATAGTCGTACAACTATGGCGTATTTGACAATCCCTCAGTTACTCATGATTAATATAGCGTGAAGTTATGCTAAGGCGCAAATACAACGAAGCACTCATGTATATATAGAACTTACTAAATCGGCATGGCCTTCCCGACATTCTGTTTGTAATCGCAGTTGCCTTTCCTCCAGTGGTCTATCTCTAAATCCAGTGTATTTTATCTGAAAATAAAATAATAATCCATGTATATTAATCCATTAATTGAATGAAAACACAGTAAATCCAGAGTATTAACGTAGGTATTAAGGTAGACTTCCGGGTGAAGTAGTATAGGTAACCAACTGACCTCTCCTTCTCGAGAAAGTTTTCTAAATAGTTCATCATTTTCAAATTTTGATCTCTGATCAGGTACCACTCTTGGCATGACTCTAATAAACTTTTTTCTATCTTCTCTAAGAGGTATGTCCGTTTCAAATGGTAACATGCTTTTAAACTGAGACCTTCATTCACACTGCTAGTACAATAATACCCTCTGACTCGTGTTGGACGACCTCATCTCTCATTGGCTGTTGAAAAATCATCGGAAGATTTCCGATAAACAACGGATTTTGCCGAACGTCCATATATGGTAACAATCGGTAAAAGCCGTATCTTACGAGGATGACGTTTTCCTTCGTCAAATAAATGAGAGCCAATAATAAACGACTATGCAAATTTATACTTCCGATCGTCATTATCATATCCCATATAAGGCAAATAGATACATAAACATGATTAATTATTCATGAGATTGCCTTGTAGGGATGGTTTGACCTAAATACCGTGAGAATATTTTTTACTACGGGTTATGCGAGTACTCTAGCGTAGAATTCATTCGGTAAACAAGTCAAGGAGCCTTTGGTTGAATTGATTGGGTGTAGGCTTGAAAGCTTTAAATCAACATCAACAATAATGTTTTGGTCAGAATGTTAACTTGCAGAGGCGGTTGTATATTTCGTAATGGTTATGTAATTCCATGAGTATACGACATTTACAACAATAGGGAAGGTGAACATAAAAACTATACTAATTATTTGTTATTGTCACATAGTCGTTTGTTACCATGCCGCTATCTTTTGACATATCACAATCGCAGCAAAATTTCAAGAATTGATTTTTAGATGAGTTACGGGTACACATTCAGTATTTTCTGTATCAGGGTTCTTAAACTTAATATATTAGAACCCTGGTTGTATGCAGAGGAGACGGAAGAAAGTTGATTTTCGTTGCTTACATGTACACTGGTTATTCCACCATTGCAGTATTCTCACAAATGATAAAACCCGTGTGGTTTCCGGGTAACGTGTGGTTTCCGGGTAAGAATAGGGTCACTACTTATCCAGGCATATCACGTATGGTTCCCGGGCAAAAATAGGACCACTGCGTATCCAGGCATGTCATGTATGGGTCCGGGCAAGAATAGGACCACTGCGTATCCAGGCATCTCACGCAAGAATAGGACCACTGCGTATCCAGGTATTGTCACGTATGGTTCCCGGGCAAGAATAGGACCACTGCGTATCCAGGCATGTCACGTATGGTTCCCGGGCAAGAATAGGACCACTGAGCATCCATGCATGTCACGTCAAGTTCCCAGGCAAGAATAGGATAACTGCGTATCCAGGCATGTCACGTATGGTTCCCGGGCAAGAATAGGACCACTGCTTATCCAGGCATGTCACGTATGGTTCCCGGGCAAAAATAGGGCCACTGCGTATCCAGGCATGTCACGTATGGTTCCCGGGCAAGAATAGGGCCACTGCGTATCCAGGCATGTCACGTATGGTTCCCGGGTAAGAATAGGACCACTGAGCATCCAGGCATGTCATGTATGGTTCCCGGGCAAGAATAGGACCACTGCGTATCCAGGCATGTCACGTATGGTTCTCGGGCAAGAATAGGACCACCGCGTATCCAGGCATGTCACGTGTGGGTACCGGACAAGAATAGGACCACTGCTTATCCAGGCATGCCAAGTTTGGGTACCGGGCAATAATGGGGCTCTGCTTATCCAAATAGAGGGGTAAAAAACCCACGAATTCATGTTCATTTTGTCATTTTTGCCATGTTCATTCATCATCTCCAATATATTGTTATACACTTCTCAAAACTGCTAACTACACCGCTCACGTTTTGGGTTATACATATCGATGGGTTGAATGTTTTTCAATAAAATAAAAAGGAAATACCAATTCAATCATTTTTACATCATTTCATTTTATTTTTTTCATGGGCAATGCTAGAACTAAACCACAATAAGCAATTACAAACGACCCATGTAAACACTAAAGTCACACTTTTCCCATATCTAGTGTTTACATGGGTCGTTTGTAATTGCTTATTGTGGTTTAGTTCTAGCATTGCCCATGAAAAAAATAAAATGAAATGATGTAAAAATGATTGAATTGGTATTTCCTTTTTATTTTATTGAAAAACATTCAACCCATCGATATATATAACCCAAAACGTGAGCGGTGTAGTTAGCAGTTTTGAGAAGTGTAGGTGCTGCTTTATTAGTGGTAGCAAACAATGATGGCGGCTCCAGAGATAAATGGAATGTTTACAATAAAATGTGCTGCAACTCTGCAGTTATGCAGGCGAGAAGGTTCTAGGCCCATTCTGCATATTATTGTATGTAGATGTAAAAGGGGAGTGGGCCTGGCATGTTAATTCCTGTGGGTGCCATAAAACCCCAATTCAACTTAATAAAGTGTGGTATAAATTAACGTCACTTATTAACATGACAATAGCAATGCATATATTTATTCAAAGGTATGCTCTATAGTATATATATGTGCATTTGTATACTGGCATGTGTCATGTTGTGTTTTGATGTGTTCCTGTTGCAATTGAGGAAAAAAACACAAAAAACACACAGTTAGAGAACATCCCCAACTCTCACACTTAACGAAATTAAAGCTACAATATCCCATTTACAAGTGTGTCAAGTGCCACGATTGAAAACCCAGTCTTATTGTCCGTTACTGTTTATCAAAATAACGGTATTTATTACATTTCTATATGTTGTTGTTTTCTATACATGCACGATTGCTTGCAGAACATTAACTACAAATCGGTATGAGCCTTGATTGAACTATAGAGATGCTTTCGACGACATGATCTCTCTGCACGTCTTGTTGGCAGAAAACATGTCGTTATCGATATTTAACGAAAACTATTTTATTGGAAGAATCATTCACCGAATTGTAATGTGTTATTAGGACTGCGAAAAAATGAGATGTGAAATATACTGGGGTAAGATTATTAGTTACTTCATTTCCCCCCGAAAATCTGAATGTGTGATATGCGCGAGATATTGCAATTTTCGCCGAATATGACCCACCCGGGTGACTATTGCATGTATTGTAAAAAAAGTAATTTATAATAGAATATATTGTATGTACCGATTTTTTTCAGAAAAACAAAACAAAAATAAAATATATTAATATGTTAAAAGGTTTTAGTCTGTAAAATGTAAGAGCCTTGTGAAACGCTATATTCAGAATAAATCCGGGCTCAAGCCAAGTCCAAATTCCAGGGAGACGCTTTGCCCAACTGAAGGAGAAGTTCTCAATCATTGTCAAGTTTTCTTTCTGTGTATCATATCAGAAACTTCTCTTTCCAGTCATTCAGCTTATATTTTACAGACTAAAACCTTTTAACATATAGTATTAATATATTTTTTTTATATTTTTTTCTTTTTCTGAAAAAATCAGTAAATACAATATATTTTATTATAAATTACTTTTTTTACAATACATGCAATAGTCACCCGAGTGGGTCTTATTCGGCAAAAAATTGCAACATCTCACGCATATCCTCGTGTGGAAATGAAGTAACTAACTTTTCCCTGTCCCTTATAACCTGATACATGTACACATCTTTAACCTTTTGACAATGAATGTATCTTCACATATTGTTGATAAAGTTATCTTGTGCTGAGCAAACACCACAGTCCCCGCAAGTGTCACTCTTTATCACATAACGTCCCTTGTTAGAAGTGTCGAACACCCATTTAATATTCTATTGTATGACACACGTGTAATACAACCTGGAACGATTTTGATTAAAATAATTCATAACTCGTTTCATAAATCTTATATGAAATGGGAACACGTTTAAGATCCTCTATATATGTATCATTATCATATCACAGTCACAGCACACTCTGACGTCACAGCACACTCTGACGTCCCTCAGGGTACAGTCACGGGCCATTTTTCTTTTACTGTGCTATATGAATCCGTTAGATCATAAGTGGGGTATTTACAGCCTAACTTACAGATACATAACACCCAGTAAGGGCCATTTCAGACTCTAAGACGAGCTGAAGGCGTTAGAAGACGATAATGTGATATCAACAGATATAGAAACGTTCCAACGCCAAGCGGCTAGTCAGTATCCGGCGACTACAAGCCACTCGAGGAGGGATGAGTCGCCAGAATGACCTGAAGCTGCTGTCGCTCAAAGACAAAAAGAATATGAAACACTGACAGTCTGTGTCTTCTTTTACAAGGAGATCGAGGGCTGGTGCCAGCATTCAAATGTCAAGACCTTCGTCTTACCTATACGTGAAAATCCTAATCCAGTGATTTAAGAAGTTACGCCTCTGCCTAAAGGTATCAATTCAAACACGTTTAGTGATTTCCAAGCTAATAACATGATCGATCATTATTCGGAAATTCAGATGTTAAACAATTCAAAGTTTCCAATCAGAGCAGTGCAAATCTGAGACTGTATACAATAAAATATTTGTTCTGTTCTGTTCTGTTCCTAATCAATACAAAAAAACACAAACTTTTTTAAATTCCGATCACCAAATTAATCCATTTATTCACCCCGTAATAGATATGTGAGGGTCGGGGTGGGCCACCCCTCAAGAAACGGTACATATATAGATGTACTATGCATACTATTTATATATAAACAGTTTTCACAATATTTAGAAAAAAATGCTTATCATGATTAGAAACTGTATAAATGGGTATATTTTTTTTTTTTAAATTTCTTTACAATATTCAAAAGAATATTTAAAATACAATTTTGATGAAAGTGGGTCTGCGCAATATGAGGGTCTTTCAAAAGAATTTTATTTACAAATACGTACACCAGATTGCTGTGTGTCCCTTTAAATCTTGAAAGCAGTAAACATTTACAAAATTGTCAAAATATTTATTGTGTTACTTTAATACGCCTTCATTGATAATTGCAAAGAAAGTTGTTGTTTTTCAAAACCCAGCATATATCTCTTGTATAAAGAATTGTTTAACGTAGATAGGTACACTGCTTACATAATCAACTATGAGTGTTTCAGTTTTTATACACGATCCACATACCATCTCTGCTGCATTTTCCTACTGTTGACTGTGTGAAACAAAAATGGTGTTATCCAAAATAAATATAAAAAGAAAGACAAGATATTTCTATGGAGGTGTGACTCTTCATTATTCAGTGGGAACAGCGGGGAACTTAATTTAACAGATATAATTACACATTTCTTGGGATTTTCCTTTTGATTTTTCTTTTGTCAAAAAAAGAAAGAAGATAAAACAATAAACAACAAGAGAAGGAACAAGATAGATGTTTTGCACAGTGTAACTCTTAACATTTAAGACAAAACTAATTACTAAGTAGGGATTTATAAGTCAACCAAGGTTGCGTTTATTTTTTCAGTTTGATATATGTATTTAATTTGTGATTTGAAATGTCCGAAAAATGGTAATCTTCCATCTAACTTGCATTTATATATGAAGTATTTTGCATGCAAAATTAGTTTATTTAGAACATTGTCATATTCACTAGACCCAAATATTAATACTTTTGCAGTCCATTCCGGTTGGATTATTATATTATTGTCATTGTAAGTAATCTTATAAATATCCCAAAATGTTTTAATATATTTACATTCCCAAAATAAATGTGTAACGGTTTCTGGAGACTCTGTGCAAAAGCCACAGGAGTTATCATTTGTTATCTTCATTTTTGTCAAAAGGCTGTTTGTAGCAGTAATTCCGTATATTTTGTACATTTGAAAGGTATTTTGAATAAGTCATTCCAACCTCTGTCTATATTTATACCATATTGCCCCCATTTGGCTATAGATGTTGGATGTACATTTGATTTAATAAGTATATCATAAATGGGACGACAGCCTTTCTGTGCGCTTGGACACTATTGATGGGCAAATTGGATTTTCTAAATTGATAGCAAGATGAGCAAAATTTTGTTTCTGAAGGTAGCCCCGTATTGCTGCAGTCATGCTTCCATATTCTAAAAAATATGAATGTACATCAAACTGTTCGATAAATAGGGTAAAATAGAGAAGTTGGATGTTGTTTAACGGCTCATCAACACAGTATAGGTTATTTAGAGCCGCCCCAAAGAGAGGGGAAGGATACATAGGAATCCGGGAACCGTGCCCTACTCTTATTATCGAATAGATTCCAATGGTTCTTTAACGTGCTCGAAGGATAGACCGATACACGGGACCACCCGGTTTACGTCCCCATCCGATGGACGAGGCTAAGAGAGAAAGATTTACATTGTTATCCAGTATATCATTAATAAATACAATACCTTTATCATACCATCTTTTATAAAAAAAAAAAAACACTTGATCTTCCGATCTTAATGTTATTATTGTACTGTGTTAAGAAATCTTTCCATGACAATAGGTTTTTAACATCTAATAGGATATTAAGACTTGTGTAAACATCCTTCCAGAAGGGATTGCATATTTTTTGCAAGTTATTTTTTAAATAGTCGTTACCGAAAAATAGCATATTGGTGATGAATGGGGACATATGTTTATGGATTTCCATACATTTTTATTCGCAATCAAAAGTCTTCTAATTCACGTTAATTTCAGAGAATATATGAACTGTTTAATATCGATCATTCTAATTCCACCATAATTAAAGTCTTGAGTTACAACAGATCTCTTTATTTTGTCTGGGTGATTATTGCAGAAGAAATTAAAACACATGTTTTGCAACAGTGTCACCTGGTCTTCAGGTGGATTAGGTAATAATGAAATTAATTGATTTAACTTTGGTAGAGCTAAGCTTTTTATGACAGTGATTTTTCCAAAGGGTGTGAGTATTCATTTTGACCAGGACATTAGTAATGATTTAATTTCGTTTATTCGTTTCGTGTCTGTGCATAATTTTACATTAGAACCTTTATTTTTCCCAAACCATGTAACTCTGGTTTTATCAACATTAACATTAAGACCTGAAATATCTCCATAGAATTTTAAAACCATTAGAGCATGTTTAAGGGATTTTTCGGTGCCGTCTAATATAAGGGAGGTGTCAGCGGCATATTGAGAAATTACATATTCAGTATCTCCTACTTTAACTCCTTTAATATCTTTATTTGTCCTGACCTGACAGTACAGCCAATATTTCGACACACAGAATAAAAGACACACAGAATAAAAAATGTATGGGGAGAGTGGATCTCCCTGTCTCGGTGAATAGAAAACCACTCTGATAGATGGCCATTAACTAAAATGCAAGATTTAATGTTCGTGTAAAATACTTTTATCCATTTTCTTCTATCTTGTCCAAACTGAAAAAGGTTAAAACATCATCAATAAAAGACTATGCAGGAGAGGGTATCAAAAACCTTTTCGAAGTCTGCATAAGTAATAATATTGGTACATCATTTTTCTCAGTGTAACAGAACAAATCATAAATGGAAGGTGTATTTTCACCTATATATCTCCCCGCCAAAAAGCCAGTCTGATCATCATTGGCGGTGCTTGAGCACCGTCAGAGGTATAATGGGGTTTTGCAATGGAATCCTAGGAATGTGACAAACCTAACAGCACAAGCAACACTATGCAACACTACGCTAGAAGAAGTAGTCTCTCATGCATGCCTTTAATAAATTCGATATTATGTGATCAATGATAGAAAATGATGATGTGTGTTCGCTTACTGTGTAATTTACAAATATTGTCCTTGTGTGTTCGCTTACTGTTTAATTAACAAATATTCTCCTAAGTAAATCCTTAGATTGTTTATGTATTAATACTATACGCGCTTCTCCGAGATTTTGATTATGACGCATTTGACAGACGATCAGTCGTTGTTTGTAAACAAAAGGCCGCTTAATCATTTGATGCCCTAAATAAGAAACAATGTTCAGAATAAAGGCAATTTATTATTTATTTAGGTCATACATACCTATTTTATCAAAATTTCACTAAGTCAACTTTTTATCATCTGTTTAAAAAGTTATAAATCGAGTTAAAATCGGGCTACAAGCAGACGGTCTGTGTTTATTGAAAATGTATCATGTTACTAAAAATAGAACAGCCAGCTTGCTTAGAAAACAATCTACGGAAGCTAATTCGGGCCATATGAGTTAGCTAAAATATGTTTAAATACGAATTGAATTGAATTGGGTTGTAAGGCGCACCAACACATAAAAGGTTATATGGCGCCTAACAGGCATGGACATGCCAGGCTTATCCTCCATGTACATCGAGATAAAATATGGAAAATGGGCCTAGAACCTTCTCACCCTGAACTGGAGAGTTGCTGCAAATTCTATCGTAGAAACTCCATTTACGCTGGAGCCACGTTTATTGTTTTTCTGCCACTGCTCTTTTGATGTGAGCGAGATGGCACCTGAAACAATGCAGGGATCATGATGAAGACCTTTAATCAACATGAACAAAAAATGATAAAATGAACATGAAATACGAAATTGGGAAGGAATATCAATAATCTGAAACATCACTGAATGTAAAAAACAAATCATGGAAGTTATATTTACAGCACTTCCATTTCCCATCCATACCAAAAGCACCAAAAAACTTACAAAAGCACCGCCCATCAGTGCCTTCAGCACTTTGATTTATAAGCAATGGCAGTACTTGTTTCATACGCTGTGCAATGCATGCTGATGATAATTTATAAGAACATTTAAATAAAGTTATTGGTCTCCGTTTTTTTAAATAATATCTATCTTTGTTTATCTTTGGTATACATGTTATAATGCCCTCCTTTTGAGCGACTGATAATTTACCTTTCATTAAAACATGGTTAATAGGTCTTAAGAGGAAAACTCCTATATCTATCTAGAAAAACTTATATTTTTATAAAAAAAAAAGAAGAGATATAGGATCCTATAGAAACCACAGCGTCCGAACGCAATGGCATCGTAGGTCCGCACTGTACTGCAAACAAGGACTTGCAAATACAATGAAAGAGACAAAAAACAACAGAAAGGGTGTTGAAGACAGGGTTACCGACTTGGAACGGTCAGTAGGCAGGTCAGTAGGCAATAAGGCCTACTGGTTAGCTTGAATCGATTGTATATGCGCACAATCCTCGCTATTATCCTGTCTTCAGCGCCCAAATAGACAAGACAGTGTAAACAACACTACATCCCATCAAAAGGAATTCTCTAACAATAAAGTCCACATCCAGAGAAACTTACTAAAGAAACACATACAAAATATAATAAACATATCAGGATGTATCCAGAATCGTACTGAACAACCATAGTAGTTGCAGCTAAAGAGAAAACCAATCTAGGGTACGACCAGAAAACCCGAGGGACGAAAGCTCATGCACCCGTCTCCCTTAGTTGGGGTTTCAGTTGTTACAATCATAGTCCCAAATCGCACAAGTGAAAAGTGAAGCGTAATGACTGACTGTAGAGGGGTCAATCACTAAACATGTAGTGCGCTGTAAAGGGTTATATACTTATTTTATTCCAATGCAACCACTCGAGCCGGGAGAATAATAGTTCATGTAATTCTATTGGGTTTTCTAAAATGAGTGTTGCTTTCTAGTTAGCTTGGAACATCTCTAAACAATTCATTTAATTTTTTTAACTGGTTTGTATGAATACAAAGGAGTGATAAAAGTTTCTAGTTTCTTTTAAAATAGAATCTTGATTGAAAATATTTACGTCATTTGAAATGAGGGTAGGTATACAAAATTCCTGTTTTCTAAATTACAAAAATATTCAGTTACTTTTTCTCCTTCATCTAACCATTTGGCTTTTGACCTTATCTTAAGTCCGTCCAGTTTGTTTTTGTCTCAATTCAAACAAACGTTTCCTTTTGCTTTCTAAACTTATCAAATCAATATCTAATTTTTTTTCCCGATATCTCTATTTCTTGTAATAGTTTTGCTTCAGTTTTATCTTCTTGTTTTTTTAAGAAATGACGAGTAGGATATTGTTTTTCCTCTAATCTCCGTCAATAATGTTTCAAGAAAGAGTTGGTCATCAATGTCCAATATTAAATCTTGACAAGGAATGTCTTTAAATTGTAAATTCATATTTTTATTCTGTGTTGCATATTGATTTTTTTGGTATTTTCGATCACTTTTTTAATTTCATATACATAAGTAGTTTCCTTAAGGAGTGAGTTGTTAAATTTCAAGTAAGATCTCCCCTTTATAAACTTTCAAAATACAAATGATATAGTTATTATTGAATGGTCGGTTCGATACCAATGGTATTATCTTCAATGTCGGTAAATAAATGTTCAGATATTAAAAAAAAAATCTAGTCTAACCATTTTATCTGTATTTGTACGTCTACATGTGAACCCCTTTTTTTAAAAAAAAAATTCTCTCCAGCTACAGTCATCGATAAGGGTTTTAACGCTTTATCTAGCTTTTGGATTATTTATATTAACATAGTTATGAGTATCGACTTGAGGATTAAAATCTCCTGCTAAAACAGTTTCATTTCCATATCAATCGATATCTTGCTTAATGTCGATATAGAAATCTGGTGTATCTTTAATTGGACCATAAACATTTATTAAAGTCATCCTCTTTTCATTAATCGTAACATCTAAAATAAGATTGGTACAATCTGTATTCCCCTTCTTGTTTATGTAATTTGTATTCAAAATGTGTTATTAAATAAAATTGCAACCCTCTATAGATTGACTATTAAAATTATTAATGAAACATTCATTTTGCAACGTATATAATTTTCATCTTTAATTACAAAATGTGTTTCCTGTAAGAAATATACTGTAAAGGACTTTTCTTTTAAAACACGGAAGACATCTTTATGTTTGTTTCTATCACCGAGGCCTTGGACATTCATTGACGTATATGTTACCTTTTCAGACATAATTTAAGAAGACTGTTGTTTTGCCCATTGCAATTTTGCTGTCTGGTCAGACTCAACAATATATTCTGTGCAACACATGTTGATAGAGAAAAATAGAACACATAATCAGTCTGAAAAATACTAAAACTTTGTTCCCTATGGCCTGGTCCCACTGAAGTGTCTGAAAAAGCAATAAAATACATGCAAAAAGGAAATTTTTATATATCTACATACAATGAAAAAATGGAGTTATCCATCAAACATCAGATATCTTTTTTAAATTTAAATACTTAAATCTACAATCTGTACAAGTAAAAGAATAAAATAATTAATGGACAGTATACAGATTCTTAAATTTCTCATTCTGGAAAATATGAAGTTAGTTCGATAGGGATCTACGAAAAGTGATGTTCGATTTTTGATTCTCTCCCCCTTTTTGACTTAAAACGTCAACATTTTGCTTGTAATTTTTTCTCTCAATTTCCCCTGAGTAATTTTATTTTTATTTTTATTTCGACCTCCTGACGTTATTTTTTTGGAAAAAATCCGTAAACCAAGTTATTAAAAAAAAAAGGCCTTATCATACTCTTTTTTTAGACTATGCAGTTAGCTTTAAGGTACTTTTATCGTGTAATTATCAACACGTATTTTTTTAAAGTACTAAACTGTACTTACTGATAAAACAACTGTAAGCACTAATGCCCTATATTCTGAACAGAAACAAATCATAGAAGACTGATAGTATGTCAAACACTTAATCACTAGGTGACTCGTGTATGTGTTTTAGCAAGTTGTTTTATAGCAAGGTTGGATTAATGCGACATGAGATACTAATACATATATAAAACAATCAACATATTATTATTTATTTTTTAGGTGGTATCATTATGATAGAACAACTGACATGAAAATGATGCCCTAAATTTTGAATAGCAAACCAATCATAGTAGAAATTGTTGTAACCACTTTGTGCCAAAAGTGGTTACAACAACCACTTTTGGCACAAAGTGGATGCATTTATACTTTTTATGAAGGCTGTATCATTATGCCGCCGAAAAACTTCCTTCCTCTATAGTACTTACTATACCCAACTGTGTACTATCCACAATATATATTTTCCATTTCATTCATACAGTACTGCAAAAAATAGGTAACCGATATACACAGCAAACAATTATTGATTAAAAAACATAGTGATGACAGTTTTTAGCTCTGCTGGCCCTTTTTAGCTCTACTGGCCGAGGGCCAGCAGAGCTTATGGGATGGTGTGTTGTCCGTCGTCCGTCGTCCGTCGTCTGTCTGTCCGTCCGTAAACTTTTACCTCGTTAAGACGATAGGGCCTTCATTTTTCATCCGATCTTTACCAAACCTTAGTAGGTTGATAATATTAATGAAAGCTCTGACAAGTTCGAAAACCAGCCAGATCGGACCAGTAACAGCGGAGTAATGGCCCTTGATTTAGTTAAAAATGCTATATTGCTATATTTTGCCTCGTTAAGACAATAGGGCCTTCATTTTTCATCCTATCTTTACCAAACTTTACCAGATTATTAATATCAATGAAAGCTTGAACAAGTTCGAAAACCAGCCATATCGGACAAGTAACAGCAGAGTCATGGCCCTTGATTTTGTTAAAAATGCTATATTTTGTTTTGTTAAGACGATAGGGGCTTCATTGTTCATCCAAACTTTATCGAACTTGATCAGATTGTTAAAGTCAATAAAAGCTCGGACAAGTTCGAAAACCAGCCAGATCGGACCAGTAACAGCGGAGTTATGGCTCTTGATTTAATTAAACATGCTACATTAGACGATATGGCCTTCATTTTGCATCCGATCTTTACAAGACTTTACCAGATTGTTAAAGTCAATAAAAGCTCGGATAAGTTCGAAAACCAGCCAGATCGGACCAGTAACACCGGAGTTATGGCCCTTGATTTAGTTAAAAATGCTATATTTTGCCTCGTTAGCACGATAGGGCCTTCATTTTGCATCTGATCTTACTGATCTTACGAAATTTTACCTGATTTTATGATTTATTTATATTTTCTTGATTTTTTTTTTTGAAAACCAGCCAGATCGGACCAGTAACAGCGGAGTTATGGCCCTTGATTTAGTTAAAAATGCTATATTGCTATATTTTGCCTCGTTTAGACAATAGGGCCTTCATTTTTCATCCTATCTTTATTAAACTTTACCAGATTATTAATATCAATGAAAGCTTGAACAAGTTCGAAAACCAGCCATATCGGACAAGTAACCACAGAGTTATGGCCCTTGATTTTGTTAAAAATGCTACATTTTGTTTCGTTAAGACGATAGGGGCTTCATAGTTCATCCAAATTTTATCGAACTTGATCAGATTGTTAATGTCAATGAAAGCTCGGACAAGTTCGAAAACCAGCCATATCGGACCAGTAACAGCGGAGTTATTACCCTTGATTTAGTTAAAAATTCTATATTTTGCCTCATTAAGACGATAGGGCCTTCATTTTTCATCCGATCTTTACCAAACTTTACCAGATTGTTTATATAAATAAAAGCTCGGACAAGTTCGAAAACCAGCTAGATCGGACCATTAACAGCGGAGTTATGGCCGTTGATTGAGTTAAAATGCTATATTTTGACTCGTTAAGACGATAGCATTAGGGCCTTTATCTTTCATTCGATATTTACCAAACTTTACCAGATTGTTTATATAAATGAAAGCTCAAACAGTTTCGAAGACCAGCCAGATCGGACCAGTAACAGCGGAGTAATGGCCCTTGATTTAGTTAAAAATAATATATTTGCCTCGTTAATTCGATAGGGCCTTCATCTTTCATCTGATCTTTACAAAACTTTACTTGATTGTTTATATTAATGACAGCTCAGACAATTTCGAAAATCAGCCAGATCGGACCAGTAACAGCGGAGTTATGGCCCTTGATTTAGTTAAAAATGATATATTTCGCATCGTTAATTCGACAGGACCTTCATCTTTCATCTGATCTTTACAAAACTTTACCTGATTGTTTATATCAATGACAGCTCAGACAGTTTCGAAAACCAGCCAGATCGGACCAGTAACAGATGAGTTTTGGCCCTTGATTTAGTTAAAAATGATATATTTTGCCTCGTTAAGTTGATAGGGCCTTCATTTTCCATGCGATCTTTATGAAACTTTACTAGATTGTTAATATCAATGACAGCTCGGTCAAGTTTGAAAACCAGCCAGATCAAACCAGTAACAGTGGAGTTATGGCCCTTGATTTAGTTAAAAATCCTATATTTTGCCTCGTTAAGACGATAGGGCCTTCATCTTTCATCCGATCTTTAAGAAACTTTACCTGATTGTTAATATCAATGAAAGCTTGGACAAGTTCGAAAACCATCCAGATTGGACAATTTACATCGGAGTCATGGCCCTTGATTTTCTGAGATATGCTATATCTCGGCCTCATTAAGACGAAAGGGCCTTCATTTGGCCGGATTTCATTGAAACTTTGCAGGGATGATCAGTACCAAGCATAGTTGTACATAGTCACCATGTTCCAGTTGAATGATTTTGGCGGAGTTATAGCCCTTTAAAGGTTTTAATACACAAACTTTGTTCTGACTAGTTCTCCTGAACCCCTGGCCAGATTTAAACGAAGCTTTTTAGGGATGATCCGGCTGAATGTTTTTTTTGGCAATTATGAAAGAATTATGGCACTTTAAAGGTTTTAATACACAAACTTTGTCAGATCTACTTCTCCTGAACCCCTCGCCAGATTTCAATGAAACTTTGCAGGGATGATCAGCACCAAGCCTAGTTGGGTATGTCATCGTCACGTTCTGGTTTACAGATATTTGGCAGGGTTATGGCTCTTTAAAGGATTTTGATACCACATTTTTTTCCGGGCTAGTTCTCCTGAACCCTGGCTGGATATAGACGAAGATCAGTATCAAGCCTAGTTGGGCATATCATCGCCATATTTCGGTTGAATGATTTTTCCGCAGAGTTGTGACTCTTTAAATGTTTTAATACACAAACTTTGTCCAGATTAGTCTCTTCTGAACTTTTTGCCAGATTTCAGCGAATCTTGGCAAGAATGATCAGTACTAAGCCTAGTGGCACCTGTCATTGCCATGTTCTGATTGAATGATTTTTGAAAGACTTATGGCCCCTTATACATAAACTTTATCTTGAGCCAGTAGAGCGTCCACAGGCCCTCTTGGGCCTCTTTTTTCGTGAATATATCTGTATTATTTACATACTACAATCTTTCTTAGCATTCATAATTGTTTTTCCTTAAAAAATAAGAAGTGAATTTACTTCCGACTTGCTGTACAGAGGGTTTCAAAGTATTTATCAAATGCAAAACTTCTTTGGTTTTATATGTTCCAGTAATTACGAAAACAATATATAACACCAAATGAATACTCTTTATTATATACCGTGGACAATAATCAACGTTTGGTCTTTAAACTACTGACTTCATATTATCACAGACCTAACATAATTGTTATTAGGCCTGTGCTATTATGTATGCCTTGTAGATCTAAACATTACACACGCATTCAAATGGAAAAAAACACATTGAAGTAGCTATCCCGCCAACAGCTGTCAATTTTTACAACATATGTACGTCGTTTTTAAACCTCCTGACGAAGCTATACATAACGTTCATAACTTACATATTTTGAAAATCCAATCTCTATAGACATAATATAAACGGCTTTTACCAGCGACGACGAACTCCTAAACTGGAGCGCCGAATTAAGAGTTACCAACTCATAATTCATTTTGTGCATATTCAATCACGGGTATTTGAAAAGACAGTGAATAAATCTGTACTTTTTTTAGGCACATATACATTATTATAAGACCTGAACACCTGGACACAGTTGTGATATATTTTTTATTTTTTTAAAATTTTGCCGTTATTTGGCGGGTTAGTTTCTTTAAGTACTGCTCTCATATTACGTACAGATGACTGAAATTAACTTAACTTATGAACTTATTTTTCTATTCTGTTATGTCTGCGTTCTCTCTGGTTGTCGATCCTGTATAAGATACAGAATATTTATTTAAAGTCGGTGAGCTACTTTCGTGTGCTTTCCATTCACGGGATTTGCGCTAATGCTTTGCTTTTTTTTTCCGGAATGTTTACACTTTCTTTAGAAAATTCACTTTTGGGCTTTTACCAACAACCGCCCACAGTCCACTTAATTGTAAATTTTCCCTCTAAAAGAGAGTTTGTCAGATGGCGGGAAAACGCCGGAACAAAATATAAGATTCGCGCATGCGCGGAAGGATCAAAACAACAAAAATGGCGTCGTAAGAAATGACGATCTAAATCAAAACATTGAAAATATATTCTGTTTTGGTGACAAAATCTGCAGATAATTATAGTTGTTTGCACATGTAAGGTGTCCAATTATGCTAGATCTAGAGGTTGTACCCGAACGATCTCTAGGAAATGAACAATGGGAGTTTGTTTTGGGTGAGTCTTTGCGAAGATTTTTTTTGGTTGGTGACCCAAAAATAGAAACTGACAGTGGTCTGTCAACACAAACAGGTTTAGATGTTTATGATGCATGTACATCTTATTGCAACCCAGAAACTTTACATAAGCTTCTTTATATATATTTGTAATTGTTCAAAAGAAATTGATAATATATGTAAATTTGCTAAGACAAAGGACGCCCATGTAGAAATTTAAGGTGAAGGTCGTGAAAACAGCTGATGGCATGATGATTATTACTAAAAATATAGGATTATGGGCTAGATATAGAACCAGTTTGATTGATCAGCATTGCAAATCACCACACATTTAATTTCAGTCATAATTAAGAAAAAATGAGATGGACAACAGGGCTTTCCCCAGGAATTTTTTAAGGAGTAGGGGCAAAAAGTGCGGACGACTAAATGGGGAAGGGCGCAGGAAGTGGGTGTCCCCCTTTTTTTTTGACCGATGAAAATAAGACATTTGGCATATATCTGGCATCATATGAAATGAAATAAAAATACACAAAAAGTTTAATTTTAATGTGATTTTATTTATTTATTTCACCTATTTATTAATAAAAAAAAGCACCATTTTATCATTTATATCAAAGTTTAAAAAAGTTACAGTTCTTAGCACATTAATTTTATGTTCATTTAGCACTTGCTCATAGTGAAGAGCGTCGAATCTTCTCTCCATGCCAAACCTCCACAGCTTCCAAGAAATCGAATTTGCTGATGGAGTAAGCAGCGATCCTTTAATTTCTAATTACAGTCAATTAAGGGACGTCCGTGGCCGAGTGGTTAGAGTCTCTGACTTGCAATCACTTGCCCCTCACCGCTGTAGGTTCGATCCCTCAGGGGCCTAGGAATCTTTATGTGAGGAAGCTATCCAGCTGGCTTGCGGAACGTCGGTGGTTCTACCCAGGTGCCCGCCCGTGCACGAAAATTGCCCGGAGGGGCACCTGGGGTCTTCCTCCACCAGTGGAAGCTGGAAAGTCGCCATATGACCTTAGCTGTTGGTGCGACTATAAAATCCAATTCAACCAACCAACAATCAATTAAAATTGTCTGAGTTTATGTCACTCATTCAAATTATCCGCCATAAAGAATCATCCAACACGGCAAACAAATCTCAAATTCAAGATATTGTTAATCAACTTTTATTTTATAACGCAAGCTGCGATCCTTAACTTTCCATTCACTAGGCCTATTAATTAATTACCACAAATATAAATCCAGTTATAGAAGCAAGGTGCAAACAACACACGTTTTCTGTTTGTGTATTCACTTGCAAAAAGTGCCTGCAGCAAGTACACAGTAAACCAGTGTTATCCAGTTTGGCAGCTACTGACCTAATTATCGATCGATATTACCTGAGGCGCAGTTACTTAGACTGTGTAAATGGGGGAAATCTTTGATATTTTAAGGCGTCGCGCTATTGGATTTACGATCTCGGCATGAACAAGGGATCGCAGCATGTCTGTTTCAGAAGTTAAGGGATCGCGGTGCCGCTACGCAATAAATGGCTGGGGAAGGCCCTAGACAAATTCTAAAAAAACCTGGGATCATTATCATAGCAGTGGCCCTTAAGTTACTAGCTGAGAGAATTCTGGCCCTTATGTTAGTATGAACCTACCATAGAGTCATGATTCATAAGCGTTGAAGTATAGGTAGGACCCCGTAACGACTACAATACACACTTTTACTGCAAACCTTCTGAAGACATCACCAATGCCTGCATAAACAACTGTCGCATTTCAGTAGTTCTCATTTACTATCTATCAGTCTATCTATTTCTACTGCAACACCCCCTTTCGGGTAGTATGTGCAGGTGCAGGTGCGCGTCAGTGCAGTGTGAGTTGTAAAAGAGTAAAAGATATATTTACATCCAAGTGTGTTGTTTAAAAGATGATAGGGCTTAATAAAAAAAATGGTGTGTTTCGGGTAACCCGACCCTGCCTAAAAATATTGTCCGACCCTACGGTTTTTTCTTTAAAAAGTCCGCATCTTTCTGTAGTGCCTTTTCATTACTTGTGGGTCATTTCTGCTCATTTTCTCGATTGTAGTCGTTCGCGCGCTTTGGTATTGTCAGATCGATAATATTTTTAACAGAAAATAAAGCGTCTGGTGTCAGACCAGTCAGGAAGTACTTCCGGGTCGTAGGGTGCTAAAATAGTTCCTTGAAAACATCCAAAGTTTCTAGTTTGCATGTGTTTTTCCGAAGATTAGTTTTTATTTCATTGTTAAATCTAACCTGAGGTTAAAGTAGCATGTCTGTTGTCATGAATAGTATTTTACTGTGTTTGTCAGGATTATTTCTTTGGAGAGTATGAGCACAGAGGTTAGGTAGAGATGTGGTTTTGACAGATGTTTATTTCAAAATACGCATAGTATGAATGCCGCAAAATGTTGAAAAACTAAATCAGTGTTTTATTCCAGATATGGGACTGTTTGCTAGCCAAATGTGTTTAATTCACAGAATAAAAGTGTATTTAAGCGAACGAATATTGTGGAACTTGTGACTGATCTCCAAATATAGTCTATATTGCATTGTGTTGAATGGGCTGATTTTCACAGGTCTGACACCGTCTATATCTGTCAGACAATGTGAGACATGGTGTCCGCATGGGGAGGATCTGTATTGAATATTTGGAGAGAAAAATGTAATCATGGTCCTGCTGAAAGGTATTTTAGCATTGTGGATCACAGTAAATGATATGAAAAATTCAAAGGGTTGTATAGATGTACCGATTTTTCTATAAATGTGATATCTCTAGCGGAGAGCGCATCGGGACCATGGCTAGGAGAGCTATACATGGGATGACATGTTGTCCTTCGTCCGTCCGTTTAGCTTTTCCTTGTGAACATCAGTATGTATCTGTCAGATCTCAACAAAACTTGGTGGGCAGAATTTATCTATATTTGGCATCAACTTCATTTTTCATACAATCTTTAGAACATATCCAAAATTTATCATCTGAAATTATTCTTAATTTTTTTTTAAAAAAAAAAACCAAAAAAAAAATTCTACCCTACCTAATTTGTTCGAAGCCGTTTCCCTAAACACACAATATTAAGCTCTACTGGTCAGCAGACCTTATGCCGTGGTGCGGCGTCTGTCTGTCTGTCCGTCCGTAAACTTTTACTTTAGCGACTACTCCTCTGAAACTACTGAATGGATTTTCATGAAACTTTACAGAAATGTTGCCCATGAAGTCTAGTTGATCCTAGCAAAAAATCATGTTGATGTGAAATCCAAGATGGCCACCAATTCTAAAAATAGATTTTTAAAAAACAAGTTTGTAGCGACTACTTCTTGAAAACTCTAAGTGATATTGATATGGGACTTTTTCTAAAATGATCAGCATGACATGATGTTGGTCCTTGTCGAAAATCGTTTTGATACAACGTTAAACATGGCTGAGCGACCATCTTTGTTTACATAGATTTATTTAGTAAAAACTTGTAGCGACTACTCCTCTGAAACTACTTGATGGATTTCCATGAAACTTCACAGGAATGTTGCTCTTGATGTCTAAATGATCCTAGCAACATTTCAGGTTGGTCGGAAATTCAAGATGGCCACCATAGCTAAAAATAGATTTAAAAAAAAAACAAGTTTGTAGCGAGTACTTCTTGAAAACTATAAGTGATATTGGTATGGGACTTTTTCTAAAATGATCAGTATGAAATTATGTTGATCTTTTCGAAAATTATTTTGATGCGACGTTAAACATGGCCGCCAGTGGCCATCTTTGTTTACATAGAGTTATATAATGAAAACTTGTAGCGACTACTCCTCTGAAACTACTAGACAGATTTTCATGAAACTTAACAGGAATGTTGCTCTTGATGTCTAATTGATCCTAGCAAAATTTCAGGTCGGCAGGAAATTCAAGATGGCCGCCACGGCTAAAAATAAATTTTTCAAAAAACAAGTTTGTAGCACCTACTTCTTGAAAACTATAAGTGATATTGATATGCGTCTTTTCCTAAAATGATCAGTATGACATGATGTTGATCCTTGTCGAAAATTATTTTGATTCGACGTTAAACATGGCTGCAGCGGCCATTTTTGTTTACATAGTTATATAATGAAAACTTGTAGTGACTACTACTCTGAAACTGCTTGACGGATTTTCATGAAACTTCACATGAATGTTGCTCTTGATGTCTAATTGATCCTAACAAAACTTCAGGTCGGCCGGAAATTCAAGGTGGCCGCCACGGCTAAAAGTAGATTTTCAAAAAACAAGTTTGTAGCGACTACTTCTTGAAAACTATAAGTGATACTTCTTCTAAAATGATCATCATGTCATGATGTTGGTCCTTGTGGAAAATCGTTTTGATTTGATATTAAACATGGCTGTCAGCGGCCATCTTTGTTTACATAGAGTTATATAATGAAAACTTGTAACGACTACTCCTCTGTAACTACTTGACGGATTTTCATGAAACTTTACAGGAATGTTGCTCTTGATGTCTAATTGATCCTAGCAAAATTTCAGGTTGGCCGGAAATTCAAGATGTCCGCCATGGCTAAAAATAGATTTTCAAAATACAAGTTTGTAGCGACTACTTCTTGAAAACTATAAGCG
This sequence comes from Cyrtodaria siliqua, assembly GCA_037043455.1. NCBI lineage: Eukaryota > Metazoa > Mollusca > Bivalvia > Adapedonta > Hiatellidae > Cyrtodaria > Cyrtodaria siliqua. The sequence goes on along the minus strand of JAWPHD010000095.1, from coordinate 8,108 downwards.
ATATTGATATGGGACTTTTTCTAAAATGATCAGTATGACATGATGTTGATCCTTGTCAAAAATTATTTTGATTTGACATTAAACATGGCCGCAGCGGCCATCTTTGTTTACATAGAGTTATATAATGAAAACTTTTAGCGACTACTCCTATGAAACTACTTGATGGATTTTCATGAAACTTCACAGGAATGTTGACCTAGCTATCAAAAATCTATCAGTAGAGCTTCAAGGTCATTGACCTCTTGTTTATTATAATCATTATTTTCTTAATTTTAAAAGGGTGTCTGCTTGACATTTTGCATATTGTCCTGGAGCTACTATTAGGAGAAGTACATAATTATAGCTTTACTGATAAATTAAATCATTGACAATATTTAATTTCAGGTATGCCATTTTACCAGGCAGTGAATATACTGAAAAGACAGGACCGTGTTATAAAAGGTGTACAAGTATGGTACAGCATTCCGGTAGGTAGCGCTTTTGTACAGGAATAGAATTTGTTTATATCTACGACAAAGTTATAAGGAAAAGTCTGTCTGATGGCTCGTTAGTTAATATGGATTTCATCGCTAAATCTTTTGACTCCTTGCCACAAGGCCAACCACAAAATCCTGTTGGTTTTCTATTTCCCTACCTACCCATGAAAAAGTGCCCTACCCAAAACTTTTTATACCAATTGTATAAAATCATTATGCATTTGTGCTTTTTTTGGAAAGGAAAAAATTAAATATCACGTTCCTATCCACTTAGAAATTATTAAAGATATTTTATGTATACTTTTTTGTGGGATAATAAACCGGATAAAAGACATGGATAGACATGACAGATATATGGCGGAAGGTTTTTATTCAAATGTAATATAGATCAAGCCAGTATTCTAAATCGTTTCCAGAGCATGGTTTCCTATGGGATATACTTATTTCATGGAAGGATATACATGGAGGATCTTAAACGAGTTCCCATTTCATATAAGATTTATGAAACGAGTTATGAATTATTTTAATTTTAACGAGCCTTTTGGCGAGTTAAAATTAAAAATAATTCATAACGAGTTTCATAAATCTTATATGGAATGGGAACTCGTTTAAGATCCTTTTTATTACATAGCAATGCAATCAAATTAGTAAAACATAATTCAGATGGACATAGAACCGCCACGACGTCAGACACACTTTAGCGCCAAAACGTCATAAAATATGTGACGTCGTAACGTCGCGTCTCACACATAACGTTGCGTATAAAAGAGTTCGTGTTTTACCTATTTATAAAATAGCCAACTTTTTAACAAACCAACTACAATGTTTTGTATAACGTGCATTATTTTTATAAGCTGTCACAAATAATAAGTTTATGACTCAGATCTGGGTGAATTTGTAATAAATAAAATAGTTTCAGTCAATAAACTTGCGTAGTGTTACAGGTTTAACTCAACCAATCAAAATCGTTCCAGGTTGTATTACACGTGTGTCATACAATAAAATATTAAATGGGTGTTCGACACTGCTAACAAGGGACGTTATGTGATAAAGGAAGTAATACATGTAGGTGTAAAAATATCAGTCAAGAAATTATTTGGAACAACTGAAATGTAAACGTCTGTGACATAATGTTATTTATTAACTGATGGTACACTAGAAGAATAAAACATATTGAACGATGCAGAAAAAAAGATTTCTACATTTTCGAGGATTTTACTGAACTGTACCAGGTTCCTGAAGCCGACTTATGCCTCCACCAGGTGGCATATAACGTTAGCCATGTCCATACTTTCAAGAGTCCGTCTGTCTGTCCCGAAAATGTGTGTGTATCTCCTCCAGCAGTTTTCAACCAGTTGTATCGAAACTTTACAGGATGCTTAGTTGCTTACCTATGATGTAAAGATGTGAATTATCAGTTTCGGCGTCAAAATCGACTTTGTATTACCAGAATTACGGACCTTTTTTCTTAAATTTTCGTTAAACATCTTGTGTGTCTATCTCCTCCCATAGTTTTCAACCAATTGTTTCAAAATTTTACAGGATGCTTACGGCATCAAAATCAACCTCGTATTGGAGTTATGGTCCTTTTTATGCCCCGCGACGAAAGTGGTGCGGGCATATAGTGTTACCCTTGTCCGTCCGTTCGTCCCGTACGTCCCGTTTTTACATTCAAGTTTTTTTAGCTCTACTGATCAGAGATCAGCAGAGCTTATGCCGTGGTGCGGCGTCCGTCGTCCGTCCGTCTGTCCGTAAACTTTTATTTGTAGCGACAACTCCTCTGAAACTACTGGATGGATATTCATGAAACTTTACAGAAATGTTGCCCATAAAGTCTAGTTGATCCTAGCAAAAATTCGTGTTGATGTGAAATCCAAGATGGCCTCCAAAGCTAAAAATAGAGTTTTAAAATACAAGTTTGTAGCGACTACTTCTTGAAAACTATAAGTGATATTGATATGGGACTTTTTCAAAAATGATCAGCATGATATGATGTTGGTCCTTGTCAATTTTTTTTTTGATTCAACGTTAAACATGGCTGCCAGCAGCCATCTTTGTTTACATAGAGTTATATATAGTAAAAACTTGTAGCGACTACTCCTTTGAAACTACTTGGCAGATTTTCATGAAACTTTACAGGAATGTTGCTCTTAATGTCTAATTGATCCTAGCAAAATTTCAGGTCGGCCAGAAATTCAAGATGGCCGCCACAGCTAAAAATAGATTTTTAAAAAAGAAGTTTGTAGCGACTACGTCTTGAAAACTATAAGTGATATTGATATGGGACTTTTTGTAAAATGATCAGCATGACATGATGCTTATCAGAGTCAAACATTATTTTGATTCGACGTTAAACATGGCTGCCAGTGGCCATCTTTGTTTACATAGAGTTATATGATGAAAACTTGTAGCGACTACTCCTCTGAAACTACTTGACGGATTTTCATGAAACTTCACAGGATTGTTGCTCTTGATGTCTAATTGATCCTAGCAAAATTTCAGGTCGGCCGGAAATTCAAGATGGCCGCCACGGCTAAAAATAATTTTTCAAAAAACAAGTCTGTAGCGACTACTTCCTGAAATCAAAATCAATCGGTAGAGCTTCAAGGTCATTGACCTCTTCTTCTTTTAAAAATGATCGCCAATGCCTAGACTATCAATTTTGTTCAAATAAAGTCCCCGGGGTCAAAAATGGCCGTGCCCCGAGTGTACAAAGTTTGTATTTTGAGATTTTGCATGTTTTTCATAGACATATATATAGGGAAAATCTTCTTTTCTGAAACCACAAGTCACAGAGCTCTCATATATTACAAGTAGCGTCACAGTTTTACATAGGATTTTTATTTTAAATTCTTCTTCTCTGAAACTACAAGAGCCAGAGTGGTAATATTTTGCATTTAATATAAGTTTATGGTCCTTTACCAAGTTTGTTTAAATGGTGACCCCGCCCCAGGGGACACATGTTTTACATAGACTTGTATAGGGAAAAACTTTTAAAAAATCTTCTTCCCTGAAACTGCAAGAGCCAGAGGTTTAATATTTTGCATTTGCTATAAGCTTATATGGTCCTCTACCCAGTTTGTTCAGGTGGTGACCCTTGGGCCAACACGTCCCGGGCGTCACAGTTTTACATAGATTTATATAGTAAAAAAACTGAAAGTACAAGAGCCAGAGGTTTAATAATTTGCAGTTACTATGAGTTTATGGTGCTTTACCAAGTTTATTCAAATGGTGACCCTGGGGTCACATTTGGCCCTGCCCCAGGGGTCACATGTTTTGCATAGACTTGTATAGGGAAAAATTTAAATCTTCTCTGAAACCACAAGGCACACATCTCTCATATATTACATGTAGCCCTGGGGTCACATTTGGCCCTGCCCCAGGGGTTACACTCTAGCATCTTCATTTTGTATTTGATCTTTTACCAAACTTTGTCAGTGTCTTTATATCAATGTTGTTAACACAACAGAGGCCATATTTCTTGAACAATCTTAACCAAACTTGCACAGATTGTATATGACTATAAGATTTCGAAGAAGTTCGATAATGGGCCAGTACTCAGGTGATCGATTTAGGGCCATCATTGCCCTCTTGCTTATTAAGTCAATTACTCACATACCAAAAGCCTTACAAACTTCAAACTTCATACACACATCTATATGGCACCATTGTGTTCCTACCCAAATCAGGTCCATATAACTTGCCTTTTAATATTACACTTAACATTTTGTTACTCCATCAATAACCCTTTGGTGGGGCATTCTGGTCCCTTGGACACATTTTCTATTTTTAGCTCTACTGGCCGAAGGCCAGCAGAGCTTATGGGATGGTGAGTTGTCCGTCGTCCGTCCATCCGTCCGTCGTCCGTAGTCTGTCCGTCTGTTAACTTTTGCCTTGTGAACACTCTAGGGCCTTCATTATTAATCGAATCTTTACGAAACTTTGCCAGTGTCTTTATATCAATGAAAGCTCGGACAAGTTCGAAAACCAGTCGGATCGGATAAATTTCACCGGAGTTATGGCCCTTGTTTTGCTGAAAAATGCCATATTAAGCCTTGTGAACACTCTAGCACCTTCATTTATTATTTGATCTTTACCAAACTTGCACAGATTGTTAATATCAATGAATGCTCGGACAAGTTTGAAAACCAGCTTAGTCAGATCAGTAACGCCGTAGTTATGGCCCTTGTTTTTTCTGAAAATTTCTGTTTTCTGCCTTATGAATGCTCTAACACCTTCATTTATTATTTGATCGTTACCAAACTTGCACAGATTGCTAATACCGATGATAGCTTGGACAAATTCGAAAATCAGCTAAATTGGGTCAGTAACCAGGGGTCTGGAAATATTTTGAAAATCCACTTGCCCAGGGCAAGTAGATTTTCAAAATCCACTTGCCCTGCCCAAAATGTCACTTGCCCTGATTTCAAAAGTCACTTGCCCCACAATTAAGCTACGTCGAGACCGCACGCTAAGTTAAATCCTTTTCTCTCACTGTTTTTTTTGTCATATTTTTTTACATAATTTCATTGTAAAATTAATGACTTAAATTATGAAGGATCAGAGCTACAGGTTGTTACCATTATGCACATATCAGTGTTTTACTCCACCGGTGGGAGAGGGGGAGTGGGGTGTCAGTGGGAATACCCCGAGGATATAACATCGCTGATGAACCTGGTACCAAATTGGTAGACTCTAATGCCTAAAAAAATGATGCATTAGGTCAAACAGAACTTTTTTCCTACTTTCACTTTCGTTATATAATTCATGTAGATAATTCTTAAGTGTTGGAAATTATTAGCACGGTTTATGCCTAAATCTGACTGATACTGTAGTTGTTTTTCTGCTAATATCTTTTGAGATGCCAAATTGCAATTCTTCGAATAATTATCGAAATTAGCCGAGGTCGAAGCACATCTTGGATACAACGGCAAATTTGATCAAAACAAAAACACGCCATTCCGTCATTGATCTCGGATTCATTAAAAAAAAACATGGCATTTTGAAATAAAAACAGATGCACACCTATTCATTACGACATGCGTCGATAGTCTCTTTGCCCATCAAACAACGCCGTCAAATTGCCACAATCGTTTAATTGCCCTACTTGTTTACAAATTGGTTTGATTGAATCGCCATTGTTTCACTTTACCACGTGGTAGTGAATGGGAGTTGTTTCATTGGCTGATTAAAATACATCGGTTATTTGATTGGATAATATGGATACAGTACTAGGTCAAGAATTGCGTCATGATTTTTAATTACTGAACAGAATATTACCTACGACACACCGACCGACATACAAAGCGACAACACCATCTCAATAACTGATTTACGCACTGATGCGTATTTCACACTAATCTGGCGCGTGACTTACTTCCTGCCTAGAGGGGCTCGTACGGGGGTATATTTCACACGGTGCACGCATTCTAAAAACCGCCCGTCTTCAACTGAAGATTGCACCCCAAGCGTTCCTCGGCCAATCAAATTTTGATAAACTGTCAAGTGGGAGGGATTTAACAATAACGAACAACACGGGTCAGCTTTAACAGGTCAGTTTTATGACACTGATCAGTAATTGCTCGCGGCGAAAGCCACGGGTGGTTAATTACTACGCAATTATCAGCAAACTTCACAGTCCAGGCAAATTTTCCCTTGATTTTTATCTAATAATGAAACGTCCATCGGGCAAGTGGCGGACAACCAGATTTACGAAGGTCACCTGCCCGCACCCAAAACCCACTTGCCTGGGGCGTCGGGCAACCATATTTCCGGAGCCCTGGTAACACCAGAGTTACGGCCCTTGTTTTTTCTGAAAAACGCTGTTTTCTGCCTTGTGAACACTCTAGAACATTCAATTATTATTTGATCTTTACCAAACTTGCATAGATTGTTAATATTAATAAAAGCTTGGACAAGTTCGAAAACCAGCTAGATCAGACCATTAGCGGAGTTATTGCCCTTGATTTAGTTAAAAATGCTATATTTTGCCTCATTAAGACGATAGGGCCTTCGACTTTGATCCAATCTTTACCAAACTTTACCAGATTGTTTATATAAATGAAAGCTCGGACATGTTTGAAAACCAGCTAGATCGGATAATTAACAGCGGAGTTATGGCCCTTGATTTAGTTAAAAAAGCTATATTTTGACTCGTTAAGACGATAGGGCCTTTATTTTTCATCCGATCTTTACCAAACTTTACCAGATTGTTACTATCAATGAAATCTCAGACACGTTTGTAAACCAGCAAGATCGGACCAGTAACAGCAGAATGTGGCCTTTGATTTAGTTAAAAATGCTATATTTTGCCTCATTAAGACGATAGGGCCTTTGACTTTGATCCAATCTTTACCAAACTTTACCAGATTGTTTATATAAATGAAAGCTCGGACATGTTTAAAAACCAGCTAGATCGGACAATTAACAGCGGAGTTATGGCCCTTGATTTAGTTAAAAATGCTATATTTTGACTCGTTAAGACGATAGGGCCTTTATCTTTCATTCGATATTTACCAAACTTTACCAGATTGTTTATATAGATGAAAGGTCGAACAATTTTGAAGACCAGCCAGATCGGACCAGTAACAGCGGAGTTATGGCCCTTGATTTAGTTAAAAATGATAGATTTGCCTCGTTAATTCGATAGGGCCTTCATCTTTCATATGATATTTACAAAATTTAACTGATTGTTTATATTAATGACAGCTCAGACAGTTTCAAAAACCAGCCAGATCGGACCAGTAACAGATCAGTTGTGGCCCTTGATTTAGTTAAAAATGCTATATTTTGCCTCGTTAAGTTGATAGGGCCTTCATTTTCCATGCGATCTTTAAGAAACTTTACCAGATTGTTAATATCAATGAAAGCTTGGACAAATTCGAAAACCATCCAGTTTGGACCATTTACATCGGAGTCATGGCCCTTGATTTTCGGAAATATGCTATATCTTGGCCTCATTAAGACGAAAGGGCCTTCATTTGGCCGGATTTCATTGAAACTTTGCAGGGATGATCAGTACCAAGCGTAGTTGTACATAGTCACCATGTTCCAGTTGAATAATTTTGGCGGAGTTAAAGGTTTTAATACACAAACTTTGTTCTGACTAATTCTCCTGAACCCCTGGCTGGATTTAAACGAAGCTTTTTAGGGATGATCATTTCCATGTCTAGTTTTGCAAATCATTGCCATATTCCGGCTGAATGATTTTTTTGGCAGAATTATGGCCCTTTAAAGATTTTAATACACAAACTTTGTCTGATCTACTTCTCCTGAACCCATCGCCAGATTTCAATGAAACTTTGCAGGGATGATCAGCACCAAGCCTAGTTGGGCATGTCATTGTCACGTTCTGGTTTACAGATATTTGGCAGAGTTATGGCCCTTTAAAGGATTTTGATACCACAGTTTTTTCCCGGGCTAGTTCTCCTGAACCCCTGGCTGGATATAGACGAAACTTGACAAGATAATCAGTATCAAGCCTAGTTGTGCATATCATCGCCATATTTGGGTTGAATGATTTTGGCGGAATTATAGCCCTTTAAAAGTTTTAATACACAAACTTTGTCCAGATTAGTCTCTTCTGAACTCTTTGCCAAATTTAAGCGAATCTTGGCAAGAATGTTCAATACT